>CM060905.1:128385105-129635105 GCA_030737815.1 Allium fistulosum | reverse complement strand
AAAGAAGAAAGTAGAAGATAGAAGAAAACTAAACAACACAGAATCTCACAACATAGTGAATAATATATATACAACAATGATCTTTACAAAAAAGAAACATCTTTATTCATATAACATCAGAGTACACTGGACTTAACCTAAATTTGGACGGTTATAGAAACATGTCCTTACATTTACAAACATACATACTTTATAATATAGTAGAAGAAAAATATAAGTGAATACGTCTTGACCATCCAGCTCCTCTCCAACTCCAAAGTATCCAGCTAAACCTAGGAAAACATGCTCAGTCTGACCCAAGCATTACATGGAATAATGCCCAGGTTGGTTTGGTAAACCAGCGTGAGTAAAACTCGATAACAAGTAACAACCAAACTGATTTCTACATTTGAAAACTTTTCAAACAAAGGGTATCTTGTAAGACCACACCGCACATAAAAACGGATGGGTTTTTAACTTATGATAACCAAAACATTTTATATCAAAATCCAGTGATATTATCATAGTATCTAGTTTTAAAGTAAATAGATAAAATGGCTGAGATGCTTGCATCTCAAATTCCAACATACTGGGCTCTACAATCAAAAAAGTAAGGCAATTATTAGAGATTGGATCCCAATAATGGCAAGGTAAGGGACTAACTTTCGATGATACATCTCTAGAAAATGCAATGATGCTAACACAGAGCCGACTGCCCCTTTAACATGGCAGACCGACTTACCCCACCACCTTGACACTGAGGCATTATACTTCCACGGTGTTTGCACGCAAACCAACTATGAAAAAGACATCTAGAATGGGGTGACCGCTCCTAATGGTAGCTAACCACATAGCTCTGCTGCATGCCCTGTTTTTGCCATTCCTCCCGGTTGTGAGGATTGAGGCTACGCTTTACCTGTCTAAATAGCAATCCATCTTGGAATGCTAACACTGCCCTCTAGGCATCAATGCAATGCCAGCATTCATCCATACAAGTACGTTCTAGGTCTGAACGAAACCGAAGGCGCTAACTCTACTACATCCATTTTTGAATCACCCTCAGGATAAGTAGCAGTAACCCTTGCACTTCAAAGAGTACCATCTTCAATCATCATGGAGATGTCTTCCACTCAAACGTACATGTTGATTCAGAGGGGTTTTTGGATGTATAAATCCAATCTCGGTGTCTCTGTACCAACAACCGATAGTTTATGGTTGACTCATTCCCGGTTCTTTTGGAAGTAAGTATTCGAGTCCTCATCGGGGGTACTCAAATTTACATTCATACTTCCTAAGTCAAATTGGGTCAAACATGATAGTCGGTTATTTAACTATTAAATAAACAAACAACAACTAATTCCATTTGAGATTTATTTATCCATAGCAACCACTAAACCTCAAAACATATCTTTGTTTAATGAATCTCTTTCATAAACATTCATATACTTATCTTTCTGACATAAGTATATTCACAAAATATTTGTAAGATTTTCCATTACCAAATCTCTAAAAAGGATTTAACTACATTATTTAAATTGGAGAAAAGGATAACTTTAAGCACTATTCGGTGTAAAGTGTAGAACGGATATCACATACCACCATTTTTAAAAGGTCAGCCTCGAGAAACCCAAACCTCAAATTCCTATTTTATTTATCTTAAATAATTATTTTTATAAATTTCTTTATCCATGTAATCCTCTTTGCTTTTACCAAAACCCGTTTACATAACATTTATCAATTCCATACTCATTTATGAACTCTTTATAATTATTCAAAACCAGTTATATAACTTCATTATAAACTTTCAAACCTTGTATAAAACTTTCCTTTATAGACATTCAAATCCATTTATAAAATCTTTGTATAAACATTAAAAACCGTTTCTAAAACTCCTTTTCTAAATACCCAAAATTATTTATAAAAATTTTCAAACCAATTGTCAAATCATTCTTCCAATACCTTGTTCAAAATATAATAGCTTTGAAGAACATTTCAAAAGAAAATGAAATATTTACTTTAAAAAACCAAACGGAGGCTCAACATCTACAAAGGATCATTAAATTTGGGTTTAACTTATCTAAGTTGTATCATAGTTTCTGCTGCACATTAGATATATAAGGGATTCACACATAACACACAAACAATCATAGGTAGATGCCTAAGCTATAAATATAGGTACATCCATTATTGGTGAAAAATGTACATATAGAAGTATATTATATATTCTTAAGTTACCATGATCCGCTTATTGAAATTAACTTGTGTTTATCATGTTATCGATATTCGACATTTGTCCTAAACACAAGTCACTTACTTCCCATAAAACGTGTCAATGTTTAATAATCGCTATTTTAAATCACTTGGCTACTTAATGGTCTAGACGAAAGATCCTTTGATTTGAAATCAATCAACCTTAAAAAGAAAATTGATTTAAAACATGATCGACTAAGTTTAAAAATAGCTTTGAAAAGATTAAAGTATATTTAATTAGCTTAAACCTTAATTATATCCTAATCAAATCAAGATTAATTCATAGTTAAACTTTAATTAACTTAATGAACTTGGTTAAGTCCTAATTAACTTCTTAATGCTCCTTATTTAAGGTTTAAACAATTCATTATTAGTTAAATCCTAATTAATTAAAAATTAATTAAATAATCACTTAATTAAATAATAATTAATCAACTAATTACTTAATTAAATAATTATTAATTAACTTAATTAAACAATAATTAATCATTAAATTACTTCTTAATTTCATTAATCACTAATTAAAAACTTATTAATCAATAATTAGTCATTAACCTTCCTTAAGTGTTACTTAACCTCTAATCACTTACTTGATTAATAATTAAGTGCTAATTACCTTTAATTATTTTATTAAATAAATAAATTATTAATTTCACTAAACTTAATCTCCTTTTATGTTACTAAATAAGTTTGGAAAACTTTTGCAATACAATTCCAAAATGAATCACTTAACAATGGAAATCGTGAATTTTTATCGAACTACATCCATAGCGACTATTGCTATGAGCGCGGTTCACTCTACTTATTTTATGCGAAATACTTCACTTAATTTCTTGCCCCTACATGTTTTGAAATAATATTTAGAAAGTTTTGAAACTTTAAACCAAGATAAAACTTAAAACCATTTCCAAACTTTGAAATTAGAAATCATAGTTTTGATTTCAAATTGTATCTCATGTCCATCGCAACACACAAAGTTGTTAACTTTATTTCAACTCAACATACTTGATTCTTAAATCATAACTATACATCCATAATACCATACTCTTAACATCACAATGAAATACACATATAAACATAAGGTTGTATGCTTGCTAACTTGACAACATCGCATTCAAATCCTAAATTCAATACCAAACATAACATCCATCAAATCACCATCGACCAACATAATAACCATTCCATTTTCTAATCATATTATCACCACAATAACACATCATAATAAAGTAAAAAACTTTTCAAAAACAAAGTAGTTTTACTCACGTTTATGCTAACTAACTTTGCCCAAACTTCGACTATATCTCGGCAATGCCTCTACGCTTGACTCTAGCTTAAATTTTTGAAACTTTGGAGGGGCTAAGGCCTTAGAATGGGTTTGGTCAGAGGTAACTTGGCTTGGTTAGGGCTTTGTGGAGGTAGTGATGGCCTTTGTTTTTGGAAGAGAGGATGTTGAAATGAAAGTATAAGAAGTATAGAAGGTATGGAAGCAAGTTACAACACAGCAAGCTAACTTTTTCTCAATTTTTGAACTATGAAAGCCATCGAATTTTTAGAGAAGAAGGTTTAGAAAAGAATGAACTTGGAATATAAATGAAAATGTATGCGTGAGGGTTTGCATTTATAGATGAAGGAAAGTGGGGAAATTACCATTTTATCCTTAGTTTAAAATATCATAACATGCCATTATCTTGACATGTCACATCACCACCTTCCTCCCCCTCATATGTCACATCTCCCTCCTCTCTAGTTACATACCCTAAGCCATGATGGCTAATGATAATGATACTTAAGGAAATGACCAAAGATAATGATATGATTTAGTATATATATAAAATATTAATTTAAAACCATGCATGTCTTGTCACATCACTTGCTAAACATAATTAACATAAGATAATACGTAATTAAGTATATTATTATATGGTTGATTATCTCTTATATATTTATACATATAGTGCATAAAGGCGAACAACGTTCCAGATAAATTTCTGGTGTCGAAAAGTTGAAATTCCGGAAAACGTTCTTTGGTCACATTTTCTATTTTTCTACGAACTATTTATTTTGGTAAATAAATTTTAAAAATGGTTTTACCATCATTATTAAATAATTAAAATATGTTTATTTCTAAATAAAAACCTATTTATTTAATATTTAACTTAACTTTAGTTTCTGAAGAAATTTATAAAACCAATGATATCAACTGTCGATGTCATAAATACGTTTTATTTTCCAAAAATAAAATAAAATATTTTATTTCATAATCTTGTTTGAATATGTATATTTGTGTATATATCCAGAGCCGTGCATGATCCTTATTGTTGATAAAATGATTTTCGGCTGTTTTATCGATAGTTTACCAAGGACGATATTTACAAATTATCAATATTTTACCTCGGTAATTTTTTCACAAATATTTTTCCAAACAAAATAACTATTATTATCTACCACTTAAAACATGATTATTTCTTACTTTTAAACCTATATCTAAATATTTTAAAAATAAATATAATTTATCCAAGTAATAAATTTTCGGGTCGTTATATTCTTCCCTCTTAAAAGAATTTCTTCCCCGAAATTATACCACAGCCCTATTCCTAGAAATTCTTTAAATTATTCATCAATCTATATGATGTACATAGATCATTCCTATGTAAGAATTTGGTTCGATCACTCACACGAACACATAACTTTCCTTCTGGACTAGTATCGCTCACTCGACTTCCTAGTGCGGACTTTGATCAGAATTCTTAATTAGAAACCTCTATTCTTCTTGCTTAGCCATAAATTATGCTAAAAACCTTTGTTTCCACATAAGAAACCTCATCAACGCTCGCCGTCAAAACTCGGACGATAAATCCTTATTCGGAATGGTGTGAAACACCTCGAGTTATGTACTCGAATCTTCGATCGAGAACTATATGAAAAGGGGAAATGATCTAAGTATAATCTATGTACTAATCCCATCGGTTCCTACTTACTAAGATTATAATTACCCTTTTTAAAGAATCACCATTTTACTTCCCAAGATTGGTTTTACTTAATCTACAATGTTCAACAAATTTAAAACTTTATTTATTAACCCACTCTTAATCAAGACATTTTTTTATTTTGAAAACTCTATTCTTTTAAGGGATTCGAGAACATAATATCCAGGTTTTATTTCAAAAACCTTTCGAAATGATACTTTATATTTAACCTTTTTGAAAACATAATATTTATCCCGAGTAACTCTAAAATGATGTTAAGGAACCGGGTGCTACCAAATACTATTATATATCCCTTTTACTAAGTAGGGAAATACTCAAGAGAAGTGTTTACCATCCGAACACATCTCTTACCCATTTTAGTCATTTCCAAGATACTCGAACTAGTTAATCATAAAATTATTTCTTTCTTCACAAATTCCCTTTTGAAATAATACTATTTATAGATAAATAGTTCTTTAATAAAATCATCCACTAGCTTTGGATTCATTCGGATTCGAACTCGTTTCGATTGTACAATGACAAAGAGGATAATTTACTAAGTGCACTATCATATCTACCTAAGCAAACATTCAATTGTCACTTAGAAGATTATTCCGATTATCACAAAACAGATCGAAACTCCTTCCAGAACTGTCTAAAGAAAACTTTACTTTCGAATCCATTTGAAAATATTTTTACCTTAAAATCTCTTTAAGTACAATTACTACAACTTTTCCAAAATCATTTAAATCTTTATCAAAGCCACCGGGATTTAATATTCTCACAATCCTTTTCATTTTTGTAAGGACATCTAAAGATTTTCTTTTAACTAAACATATTATATTCTAAATCCAATTTTAACCCTACATCTCATCGATAGCTATATAGACTTTTGAAAATCATTCCTTTATATATAAAATATATCCTAGGTAAAATTATTTCATTTACCAATTTTAAAACAATATTATGTCAATTGGACTTGTTCAAGTGTTTAAGAAATCCCTATCGATAACATTGGCCAAACGCATCGACCAGAATTCTTAAACCACTCAACAGATCACACAACACAATATAAACCATTTTTACTCACTAACAAATACGCAATCAAATTTATAATACACTCAGGCTCATTCTGGGGTCTCACTTACACTATTCCAAATGAGTTCACTCCACCAGGGCCAAGGTTCTCACTTAGTCTTCAGCTGTGATACCAAATGTAACGAACCAGATTTTCGACCCTCGAAAATCGACACTAATACGTCCATCGTATCACATGCCGAACATTCAAGTGCCATAAATAACGATTTATTAGGGTGAAAGAAGAAGGTAGAAGATAGAAGAAAACTAAAGAACACAGAACCTCACAATGAAGCGAATAATATATAATACAATAATGATCTTTATAAAAAGGAAACATCTTTATTCATATAACATCAGAGTACACTAGACTTATCCTAAATTTGGACGGTTATAGAAACCTGTCCTTACAATGACACACATACAGACTTTATAATACAGCGGAAGAAAAATATACGTGAATACATCTTGACCATCCAACTCCTTTCCAACTTCAAAGTATCCAACTAAACCTGAGAAAACATGCTCGGTCTGACCGAGCATTACATAGAATAACGCACGGGTCAGTCTGGAAAACTAGCGTGAGTAAAACTCAATAACAAGTAACAACCAAATTGATTTCTACATTTGAAAACTTTTCAAACAAAAGGTATCTCGTAAGACCACACCACACATAAAAACGGAAGGGTTTTTACCTTACAATAATCAAAACATTTTATATCAAAATTCAATGATTTTATCATAGTATCTAGGATTAAAGTAACTAGATAAAATAGCTGAAATGCTTGCATCTCACATTCCAACATACAAGGCTCTACAATCGAAAACGTAAGGCATGTATTAGAGATTGGATCCCCACAATGGCAAGGTAAGGGACTGCCTTTCGATGATACATCTCTAGAAAATGCACTGATGCTAACACAGAGCCGGCTGCCCCTTTAACATGGCAGACCGGATTACCCCACCCCCTTGACACCAAAGCCTTATACTACCACGGTGTTTATGCGCAAGCCAACTCTGAAAGGGACATCTAGAATGAGGTGACCGCTCCTAATGGTAGCTAACCACATAGCTCTGTTGCATGCCCTATTTTTGCCATTCCTCCTGGTTGTGAGGCTTGAGGCTACGCTTTTCCTGTCTATAAAGCAATCCATCTTGGAATCCTAACACTACCCTCTAGGCTTCAATGCAATGCCAGCATTCATTCATACAAGTTTGTTTTGGGTCTGAACGAAACTGAGGGTGCTAACTCTACTACATCCATTTTGGAATCACCCTTAGGATTAGTAGCAGTAGCCCTTGCACTTCAAAGAGCACCATCTTCAATCATCATCAAGATGTCTTCCACTCGAACATACATATTGGTTTGGAGTTGTTTTCGGATATATAAATCTGATCCCAGTCTCTCCATGCCAACAACCGATAATTTTCGGTTGACTCATTCCTAGTTCTTTTGGAAATAAGTATTCGGGTCCTCAACGGGGGGCTCGAATTTACATTGATACTTCCTAAGTCAAATTGGATCAAACTTGATAGTCGGTTATTTAACTATCAAATAAACAAAAAACAACCAATTCCATTTGAGATCTATTTATCCATAGCAACCACTAAGCCTCAAACATATCTTTATTTAATAAATCTCTTTCAAACATTCTTATACGTATCATTCTGACATAAGTATATTCATTTGTAAGATTTTCCATTACCAAATCTCTAAAAAGGATTTAACTACATTATTTAAATTGGAAAAAAGGATAACTCTAAGCACTATTCCTTTGGTTTAAAGTGTGGAACGGATATCACATACCACCATTTTTAAAAGGTCAGCCTCGAGAAACCCAAACCTCAAATTCTATTTTTATTTATCTTAAATAAATTCTTTTATAAACTTCTTTGCTCATGAAATCCCCTTGCTTTAACCCAAACCCATTTGCAAAACATTTATCAACTTCCATACTCATTTATGAACTCTTTATATTTATTCAAACCCAATTATATAACTCCTTTATAAACTTTCAAACCTTGTATAAAACTTCCCTTTATAGACATTCAAATCCATTTATAAAATCTTTGTATAAACATTAAAAACCATTTCTAAACCTCCTTTTCTAAATACACAAAACCATTTATAAAACTTTTCAAACCAATTGTCAAATCATTCATCTAATATCTTGTTCAAAGTAGAATAGCTTTAAAGACCATTTCAAAAGAAAATGAAATATTTACTTTACAAAACCAAACGGAGGCTCAACGACTACAATGGATCATTAAATTTGGGTTTAACTTATCTAAGTTATATCATAGATTCTGCCACACATCATATATATAAGGGATTCACACGTAACACACAATCAATCATAGGTAGACACGGAAGCTATAAATATAGGTACATCCATTATTGGTGAAAAATGTACATATATAAATATATTCTATATGCTTAAGTTACCATGACCCACTTATTGAAATTAACTTCCTTCTGTTTATCACGTTATCGATATTCGAAATTTGTCCTAAACACAAGTCACTTACTTCCCATAAAACATGTCAATATTTTATAATCACTATTTTAATTCACTTGGCTACTTAATGGTCCAGACGAAAGATCCTTTGATTTGAAATCAATTAACCTTAAAAAGAAAATTGATTTAAAACATAACCAACTAAGTTTAAAAATATCTTGAAAAGATTAAAGTATATTCAATTAGCTTAAACCCTAATTATATCTTAATCAAATCAAGATTAATTCATAATTAAACTTTAATTAACTTCATGAACTTGGTTAAGTCCTAATTAACCTCTTAATGCATTTTAGTTAAGGTTTAAACAATTCATTATTAGTTAAATCCTAATTAATTAAATAATCACTTAATTAAATAATAATTAATCAACTAATCACTTAATTAAATAATTATTAATTAACTAATTAACTTAATTAAATAATAATTAATCATTAAATTACTTCTTAACTTCATTAATCACTAATTAAAACCATATTAATCAATAATTAGTCACTAAACTTCCTTAATTATTACTTAACCTCTAATTATTTTATTAAATAAATTAATTATTAATTTAACTAAACTTAATCTCTTTTTATGTTAGTAATTATGGAAAACTTCTGCAAAACAATTCCAAAATGAATCACTTAAAGATGGAGATTGTGATTTTTTGTCAAACTGCATCCATAGCGACTATCGCTACGAGCGTAGTTCGCTCTACTTATTTTATGTGAAATACCTCACTTAATTTCTTGCCTCTACATGTTTTGAAATAATATTTTGAAATTTTTGAAATTTTAAACTAAGATAAAACTTAAAACCATTTCCAAACTTTGAAATTAGGAATCATATTTTTGATTTCAAATCAGATCTCACGTTCATCGCAATACACAAAGTTGTTAACTTTGTTTCAACTTAACATACCTGATTCTTAAATCACAATTATACATCCATATTACCATACTCTTAACATCACAATGAAACACACATATAAACATAATGTTATATGCTTATTAACTCGACAACATCGCATTCAAATCTTAAATTCAATACCAAACATAACATCCATCAAATCAACATCGATAACATAATAACCATTTAATTTCTAATCATATTATCACCACAGTGACACATCATAATAAAGTCAAAAAAATTTCAAAAACAACGTAGTTTTTCTCACCTTTATGCTAACTAACTTTACCCGAACATCGACTATAACTCGGCAACGCCTCTACGCTCAACTCTAGCTTAAAATTTTGAAACTTTAGAGGGGCTAAGGCCTTAGAATGGGTTTGGCCAGAGGTGATTTGGCTTGGCTTGGGCTTTGTGGGGTAGCGATGGCCTTGTTTTTTGGAAGTAAGGATGTTGAAATGAAAGTATAAGATGTATAGAAAGTATGGAAGCAAGTTACAACACAAAAAGCTAAGGTAGTGTTTAGTTTAAAAACAAATTTTGCATTTTTGAATTTCAATATGTATGTCAAATATGAGAAGAATGGATGGTAGACGGAGGGGATAAAAGAAAAACGGATGGAATGGCGAAGGGGATAGAGGGACGACGAAATAATGGATTGTTTCACATGCTTGTGTTATTACCCAAAATGCGAAAAATGAAAAAAGGTTGTTTCCTCTTTTGTATATTAACTTCGTTTTCTAAATTCATCGTTTTCGGCAATATACATGCGTCGTGTGCATTTTTGTATGGACGAAAAACCAAAACTTAAAATAACAAATCAAACACTACCTAAAGACTGAAGTTGGAATATAAATGAAAATGTGTGCGACGGTGTGTATTTATAGATGAAGGAAAGTGGGGAAATTACCATTTCATCCTTAGTTTAAAATATCATAACATGTCATTATCTTTACATGTCACATCACTACCTTCCTCCCCCTCATATGTCACATCTCCCCCCTCTCTAGTGACATCCCCTAAACCATGATGGGTAATGATGATGGTACTTAAGGAAATGACAAGAGATAATGATATGATTTAGTATATATATAAGTTATTATTTTAAAACCTTTTCTTGTCACATCACTTGCTAAATATAATTAACATAAGATAATAAATGATTAAGTATATTATTATATGGTTAATTATTTACATATGTGTACAAATTCCTGAAAAACGTTCTTAGGTCACATTTTCTATTTTCTACGAACTATCTATTTTGGTAAACAAATTTTAGAAATGATTTTAACATCATTATTAAATAATTAAAATATGTTTATTTCTAAATGAAAACCCATTTATTTAATATTTAACTTAACTTGAATTTCTGAAGAAATATATAAAACCGATGATATCAACTGTCGATGTCATAAATATATTTTATTTCATAATCTTGTTTAAATACCTATATTTGTGTATATATCTAGAGTTGTGCACGATCTTTATTGTTTAAAAGTAGTTTTGTTGATAAAACGATTTTCGGCTGTTTTATCGATAGTTTACCTAGGACGATATTTACAAATTATCAATATTTACCTCGGTAATTTATTCACAAATATTTTTCCAAAGAAAATAACTATAATTATTTACCACTTAAAACATGATTATTTCTTACTTTTAAACCCATATCTAAATATTTTTAAATTTTTTTTTATCCAGGTGATAAATTTTCGGGTCGTTACAATAATAAAATCAGACAAGTTAGAAAACTACCATTGCCTTGATACACATTCTTAATTCTCAAGACAGAGACAAGTTTCCATAGCTTGGAATTTCATGTTTAAGTATGAAAAGAATACTTTTGTAATGACCCTAATTTTGACTAACATTATTTAGGACATTTAATTAGATAAATTAAATGAAATAATGTAAATGGTTAAGGGATCGAGATTTGTATGATTATAGGGTAGCCATGCCTAACTAATCAATAAGCCAAAGGAAATAAAATCAAGAAAGTAGAGGATTAAGATGAGGGAAAAATAGGAAAGAACTAAGTTCTCATACCCTAAACCATTCTTACTTTCACCTTTTATTCATTCTAAACATTTGCAAACAAAACTCAAAGCTTGGCCGACCACCATTAGGGGAAAACAAAACGAAGGTAAGAAAGAATTCAAGAAGGAAGCTAAATCAAATCAATCCAAGAGAAAATCTCAAACTCCTTAAAGACAAGCTAAGGTGAATAATAGATTATATCTCAATTTTTATTATTTTCAGTTTCTAAATAAGATTCGAATATATTTGCAAAGTAAAATGTCATGTTTTGTGTGTTAAATGGATATATATGCTGGTTGAAAATTTTTGTTGTTTCATATAGATTTTATGATAATATTTGTTTAGAAAACCTATTAAATGACATCCAAATGTGTAACAACCCGAAATTTAACCCATAATAATTAATTCATTAATTAATGAAATAATAAAATAACTTTGTGAAATTATCAGAATTGAGCCACGGGAGTTGTGCTAATGTGTCCGTGGTAATTTTTTGGTCAATTTCCATATATAGAACGTCAGAATCCGAGCTAATATGAGAGAGTTACAAATTAAACAAGAAAACGAAAGAAAAACAATTAATTGGGCTAAGTCGACCGAGAGGTCGACCCAACCGTGCCCTAGGTCGACCGGTCGGTCAACCTAGAGGAACTTTCATTCGTTCGAACGTTATACGCGTCATTTGCATTCTTTTAACCAATCCGGTCCTTCCATTCTTGCATCTGATGGCTCCTATTCAGCCTATGACATGGTTGCATCCTATTCAATCCTCAAATCCAACGGTCTGAGATCCACTTCTACACTTATAAATAGAACCCTAGACCTAACACTTTTTCTCATTCTAAGATTTTCTCCAATTGGGTTCGCCTTTTTTGGAAGGACCCTAAACGGAATAATTTTCCAAGGAGGAAATTGTTTTAAATAAAAATATTTAACAACCCCAAGTGGATCCAGGAAGACCTAAATGGAAGAGCTAATGACCAGAGGTGAGTGATTGTAATTATTTTAGATTTCTTTAAGTAATTTAAAATAATAGGGTTTCCAATAGTTGTAGTTTTACTATGATTTTTAGAATAACCTTTTTAGTAGTTTTTTTTACAGTTTTTAGAATTATTTTCAGTCTATTTCTTTTAGCAATTCTTTTCAGTTAATTTTATTTTATTTCTGTTAATTATAGCTTTTCCATTTATTTATTTACATTTTATTTAGTGTATTTTAATTTATTTACTATTATTTATGCGTTATTTACATCGTTTTCCTACGCTTTGGATTTTCTTTTATTTTCAGTTTTCTTTTATTTCTCCTTCTTCTTCGTGTATGGATTAGAATAGATTAAACGCGAATATGGATTAAAATTATAAGAATACTGAAATAACGGAAGATAAGATGTAAATTTTAAAGACTATAATAAAAATGGAATTAAGACTGAAATTGAGTCTAATTATGATATTGATGTTAGAATTGGACTAATTAATAATTGGCCTAGTTATAACTTAGAATTATAACTAAAAAGAGTATAAGATGAAAGGAGCTTATTTTTACACTTAGACCTTGGGTTAAGTAATAAGCATGATTATAACGTAGGTTATAATAAAAAATAGAACAGAGTGGGGCTTATTTTAAGACTTAAGATAAATTAATAAGCACAGATAGTAAGAACAAAAGTAAAGACTTACTTAAATAATTTATCTAAGTTAATAAGCAAAGAATTAAAGTAGGAGCTGTACCAAATAACATTTCCCTATTTCTATGGACACGGTGTTTCACATAATCCTGAAGTGAGACGAGGGACGCGCTTATGTTAATAACGGTAGTAAATGGTCAATAAGTAGAAGTCCAAATCATGGGGATTTGGGAAAGGGGCGCAACTAGATATTTTTTGGATGACGGGCCAGTACCAACAGCATTTCCCCTATTATTTCTATGGACACGGCATCTCACATAACCCTGAAGTGAAACGAGGTGTCTCACATAACCCTGAAGTGAGACGAGGTGTCTCACATAATTCGGAAGTGAGACGAGGGGCACGCTTATGCTGGAGCTTGAGGTAATAAGAAGACCCAATAGGTGGAATAACAGGTAACATGAGCATGGTGGCAGTTATGCGTGCGACTTGCATTCAGGTGTTGAGTAATCGTTATGAATTCTAAGACTTAGTGTGTGCCTTTCATAGGCACCAATGTCTACTGCGTAAGGAGCTTTAGCGTCCGATCCACAGTAGATTCTATGGAGTAGCAGGCCGATCAAAGGGTAGTATTAGGAATTCAGCCTAATCTAAGAAACTATCAAAAACAAGTGAAAACAATCAAAGTTAATCAATTATGTTGATCTAGTTAATTCGTATTTATTTAGAGCTTATTCCTTCTCTCTATTTCCTTTGTTTCCTTTTATATACTAGAACTATTGTAAAGTCTATTACTTTTACTTTGTTTAAAGATTCTAGTAATTTCTATCATTCACCAGACTTTTAGTCTGACCCACTCCTACATTTTCCCCTTTTCCCCCATAGGCAATCAGGGGCAAGGACGGTAGACTACAGGCATTTGGAGATTTCTTCGAAGTAGATTCTATCATGTATTTCTTTTCTTCGGTTTCAGTTTTTAGTCCTTTTTGTTGAGCTGGCATTTTGTGTGGGATGTATTGTACTTTGCTATTATTGATACTATGGATTTTATTTCGCAAGACACGTAAGGTTATTTTGACATTTGATGTATTTTGTATTTGGCGACTTATTTGATTTATAAAGTAATTCTGAGGTTTTGTTCTAAATAAATTATTATTATTATAATTGTTTCCGCTGTTTATATATTTTTGTCTTGTGAATCTTAGTCTCTGCTAGTTTTAGTTATACCTATAATGCAACATGCCTTTTAGTGTGCTCTTTTGGATATACTAAGAGGTGTAGAGTGTTACATTTGGTATCAGAGCCTAAGGTTACAGGATTCCTAAAAACTTTTTTTAAAAATAAAGTATTTTTCCAAAAGCAACCTATTTTTAAGTAGCATATCTTCAAATTAGAAGTATTTTTCAGAAAGAAACTCTATTATAGAAATAGTTTTTCAAGTATAAAAGAGTTTTTATAAAAATCTCCTCAAAAGTCCAGTTCAACCTTCTTTTGATTCTTTCAATCCTAAGTTTCCGTTTCTTTGCATAATATGGTTGACTGGTTCCGTAAAGCTACAATACCAAAGGTGCAAGGGCAAGCGCTCAATACAGCACCGGTAGGTGAAGGTCCCTTTAATCCATCTATAAAAGCCAATTTTTCTAAGATATGCAAGAACTTTGCTAGTCTAGGAGGTAGAACGATTTCTAGCACAGAGGATTTTGAGTGGGCACGAGCTAGGTTGGAGGTTATGGAACAAAGGTTTAGGTGTTAGATTTGGAGGACCTCGGAAGTGGATCAAGAAAATTGGGAAATGCAATAACTATGGACGAGTTGGTCATTACGCAAGGGACTATAAGAATAAAACGATGAAGGGGAGGTGTTTCAACTATGGGCAACCCGGTCATCTTAGTAGAGCTTGTCCTTAGAGAACGGGGCAGAGATCAAGCGCATCTTTATCGCAGGTACAAGCTTTGGATGCAGCACTTTCTAGCAGTGATTCAGATAGAGGTAGGAAAATCTCTTTAGAAGGATTAATCTCTCTTTTCGATTTTCCCATTCGGACTCTTTTCGATTTTGGAGCATCACACCCTTTCATTATGAGTTCTTTGGTAGATTGTTTGCACTTAGACATCTCTTTAGTAGTAGACCCCATTGTTGTTTCAAACCCTATATGAGGATCGGCACACTTGTCTATGGTTTGTAGGGGTTTGAAAAATTTTATCCTAGGCGTGGAATTTGACTGTGACGCCTATGTATTGGGATTTTTGGGGGTATGGGATGATTTTGGGAATGGATTGGCTATCCACATATGGAGCTATATTAGACTGCGAGAGGAGAGTCGTTAGACTAGAGACATGCAGCGGTAGGACTCTCGAGGTTTCTTGCGACCCGCAAGGGTCAGTTATGTTGACCTTCCTTTATTCCCTCGATTCGTCATCATCAGAGTTAGATTTGGTTCATGTCGTCATAGATTTTCTAGATGTCTTTGAGGAGGTTAGGGGACTATCCCCTAAGAGAGAGATTGACTTCAGTATTTAATTGACTGATAATTCTAGGCCAATAGCATTACCCATAAGGCACATGGCACCTAGGGAGAGGAAGGAATTGAACAAGAAGATCCGTGAGCTTTTGGAGAAAGGATTTATAAGAAGGAGCATATCGGAGTGGGGAGCACCAGTCGTATTCGCTACTAAGGCGGATGGTTCCCTTCGACTTTGCGTAGAGTATAGAGAATTGAATAAGCTCACGAAGAAGAACCGATATCCACTTCCTAGGATAGATGACCTTTTTGACCGGTTAGTTGGTCTGCAGTATTCTCTAAGCTTGATTTAGCCACTGGATTTCATTAACTTAGGGTCGCTGATGACAGCATTAATAAGACCGCATTTTGGACACCCGACGGATTCTTTGAGTGGTTGGTTAGGCCTTTCGGACTAACCAATTCCCAAGCCTATTTTGTTGATTTGATGAGCCATGTTTTTAGAGGTGTCCTAAATAAGTTGTGGTGGTATTCGTGGATGACAGTTTGGTGATTTCCAAGAGTATGGAGGAGCATGTTGTTCATCTTGAGGAGGATCTTTGTACACTTCGCATTCTACAGTTGAAAGAAAAGTTTTTGAAGTATCACTTTTAAGGAAGCATGTTTCTTGGGGCATAGAGAAGGTCTATGCATGGAAAGAGTTTGAGAAATGATTTTGTACATTTAGGTTCGGATTGTGAAAATCCAAAGAGTGGTAGACAAAGATTGAAGATGTATCATAGAAAAGAAGAAAGCCCATATGTAGATAATTGCAGAAATTACAATTATTTCAAATAAGTGGATTTAACGGTAGTACTAAAAGACTTTAGTAAGGAAATGGGATTACCAAAATTTAGGAAGGGTACTCCTAGGGTAGTGAGAAGAAAATCCGCCTTATGTTTAGCTCAATAGAATATAATTGTTAGAATTGAAAATTTTCATTGTTAATATTTTCTTTTAGGAAATAAATATTGGGTTTTTTTAAAATGGTATGAAATTTAAATTGGTTTTTATATGATATAAATTTTGTTAAAAGTAAGATTCTTTTTGAAGAATTATAGCTCGCTAGTTTCTTTGTAAATAAACAAAGATTTTAAATATAAAAACCTAGAGGTTATTAAGTATCGAAAACGTAGGTTACAACATTTATTGTTGTAATAGATGTTTTCGTGAAAAGTAAAGGGAGCATAGACTATAGCACTATTGTTATAGTAGGTGACTTCCAAAGAAAATGTTTTTACATAGTATATGAGGTTTATTAGTATTTATTTTAATTGAATCCGTACACTAGTATTTTTGGGTTGTAGTAACAGTGTTTTAAGCAACATCTGTTTTGACCCACATAAAAATGTGTTTTGAAGAAAATTTTCGAGTATAGAAATAAAGTGGTTTATAAGTACACTAAATATTTAAATAAGTATGAGGAAATGTTTTCTAGTTATCGATATATTAAAAACAGTTTTGAAAATGAGTTTTTTGAAAAGAAAATTGTAAGTTATATATCAGGAAATTAGTAAATTTCATAGAAATTGTCTATAGTAAGAGAATATAAATTAAAAATACTTTAATCTATTGGAAAGAAATGAATAATGATAAAATTTTCTATGAAACCAAATTATAAATAAAGATGTTTTGTGGAAGTTATAAGGAATACGTGAAAGAAATATACAAGGTATGGGAAGCACCATATTTTGTATAGCCTATTTCGAAAAATATAAAATAAGTTCCTTGTAATTTCACGTAAACATAAAATCCTCTTTTAAAGAATTCATAGAAGGTTTTACCATTAATAGTTTCTCATAAGAGAAAGTAGTTCCAATACATTAAGGTATAAAACTGTTAGGTGTAATAAGAACATGTTTAAAAAAAGACACATAAGGACATTTTAAAGATATTTTAAAGGATAATGGTTTGGTGAAAAAATAAATAAGTTTTTGGAAATGAAAAACTTAATAAAAGTAAAATTTGAAAATCCAAATTTTTATAGAAAGCTGTAAAAGTCTCTAAAAGAAAACGAGGAATAAGTTTTAGACTTAAATTTTTGGAAGTTTTCCCCTCTAGGTTTGGGGAATAATGTTAAGTAACCAAGTATTTTTGAATTTAATCGGAACTTAAAGATAACACTTTTAAAGACAAAGATTTTGGGATTTGATGTTTTAAAAATTTAGAAACCTCGGTTTTTTTTAAAATAAAGTGATAAATAAAAAACCTAGGAATCATTTCCTTGGTGTAACAGAAAAAGTGCAAGGCTATAGCAGTGATTACTTTTAAAAGTAATGATAGAAGTTCCTGTGGAGTGTGTAGGACACTGGTAAGAACCTAGGAATGTTGATTCATGTGTGCATACTAAAGGAGAGCAGTAAAGTGAAATTAGTAAGACACGCATGGTTGAGAATGCGTATTCTTGATTTTGATAAACTTGGTAAAAGCATCCTCCTTTAGTGGAATTCCCATATGATAGTAGTTTTCAAGGTAGCATTGGAGTGGCACCTTTCGAAGCTCTTTATGGAAGACCGCGCAAGTCGCCTTCGTGCTGCTTAGAGTCTATAGAGAGATTGCTACTTGGTCCCGACATGGTTAGAAAGACTTCAGAGAAGATTGGTTTGATTAGGAGAAAATTCGTACCTCATATCCTCATCTTTTCGATAATAAGTTTTAGAATTTCCCATTTCCATCTATAGTTTTGAATAGGTTCATTCCTTTATTGTCCTTTGGGAGGGTAGAACTTAGGATTTAACCTATGGGTGATAGGATTTGATGTAAACATGTTATTAGAACATGTTATGTATGATGTATGCTAGTGATTGCAAGTGTTTGCTAGTGGATGCTAATAGACGTATATACTTACACTAGGCACTATTATCTTTTAGGGATCGGCCTAACTAGGACACTAGAGCATATGCATATGGTTGTGTGCACATTTTTATCCTATTTTCCATGGTTGCTAAAAATGGATGATTTTCACATGATTGTTGCATTTGGATGATGTTTGTAGCACACATATAGAACTATCAGTTATCATAAGGGAATTTGCATTAATTTGGATACATGGTACGGACACGATTGCATAAAAGGAGGTCAACTGAATCAGTGGACCGCCTAATCTTTTGCATTAGTTAGGGACATAGATACAACACTAATTGCATGAGTATCATTAATTGCATTAGAAAAACTCAAGGACAATGGATGAATGGGTGATGGTTGGGTAGTTGTTTGTAGAACTTGGATGAAAACATTTAGTACATTCTTTTATCCTTAGAGATTTCGAGGACGAAATCCCTTAAGGATGGGAGAATGTAACAACCCGAAATTTAATCCATAATAATTAATTCGTTATTAATGAAATAATAAAATAACTTTGTGAAATTACAAGAATTGAGCCACAAGAGTTGCACCATTGTGTCCATGGTAATTTTCTGGTCAATTTCCATATATAGAACGTCAAAATCCGAGTTAATATGAGAGAGTTACAAATTAAACAAGAAAAAGAAAAGAAAAACAATTAATTGGGCTAGGTCGACCGAGAGGTCGACCCAACCATACCCTAGGTCGACCGGCCTCCCCTTGTGAACGAACGAACTTTCGTTCGTTCGAATGTTATACGTGTCATTTGCATTCTTTTAACCAATCCGGTCCTTCCATTCTTGCATCCGATGGCTTTTATTCAGCCTATGACGTGATTGCATCATGTTCAATCCTCAAATCCAACGGTACAAGATCCACTTCTACACTTATAATTAGAACCCTAGACCTAACACTTTTTCTCATTCTAAGATATTCTACAATTGGGTTCACCTTTTCATGAAGGACCCTAAACAGAATAATTTTCCAAGGAGGAAATCGTTTTAAATAAAAATATTTAACAATGCCAAGGGGATTCGGGAAGACCTAAAGGGAAGAGCTAAGGACCAGAGGTGAGTGATTGTAATTATTTTAGATTTCTTTCAGTAATTTAAAATAATAGAGTTTCCAATAGTTGTGGTTTTACTACGATTTTTCGAATAACCCTTTTAGTAGTTTATTTACAGTTTTTAGAATTATTTTCAGTCAATTTCTTTTAGCTATTCTTTTCAGTTAATTTTAGTTTATTTCTATTAATAATAGCTTTTCCATTTATTTACAGTATTTACTGTTATTTATGCATTATTTACATCTTTTTCCTACGCTTTGGATTTTCTTCTATTTTTCGTTTTCTTTTATTTCTCCTTCCTCTTCGCATATGGATTAGAATAGATTAAACGCAAATATCGATTAAAATTATAAGAATACTGAAATAATGGAAGATAAGATGTAAATTGTAAATATTGTAATAAAAATGGAATTAAGCCTGAAATTGAGCCTAATTATGATATTGATGTTAGAATTGGACTAATTAAAGATAATTGGCCTAGTTATAACTTAGAATTATAACTAAAAAGAGTGTATGATGAAAGGAGCTTATTTTTACACTTAGACATTGGGTTAAGTAATAAGCATGATTATAACATAGGTTATAATAAGAAATAGAACAGAGTGTGGCTTATTTTAAGACTTAGGATAAATTAATAAGCACAGATAGTAAGAACAAAAGTAAAGGCTTATTTAAATAATTTATCTAAGTTAATAAGCAAAGAATTAAAGTAGGTGTAACAACCCTGTATTTTTGTAATTATTTTCAATAGAATATTTTCCAGAATTGTGAATTTTGTCAATATGGTCTAACTTTGACTTTAATATTTTAAAATTTTAAAATTTGAACTTTTTCGAATTTATCTTTATTTTTGAAAGTAAATAAATTTCTAAGTATACTGCTTTTTGTTTCGTTGAAATCCGATTAATATTGTGAAAGTTATGCTTTTTAAACCATTATATGTAAATTGTTTATTTAACAAAATTGTTTATTTTAATATCTATAAATAATATTTTTTTATCATGTCATGTTCAAATTTATGTTTACCTATGCAACATGACATGTTATATATGTATATTTTATTTGAAAACATTTTATAAGCGTCTAGATCCCTTATTTATTTCTTGGAAAGAAGTTTCAAATATATATATGTTATTGCTTTAAAAGGCATATCTTTTAAAATGTATTTTTTTAACATTTCTTGAATTTATTTAGTTTAGAAGGCTTCTTGTATACATCTTTCTTTAATATATAGGAAACGCATCAATTAAGATATGTTACCTGTTTTAATTATAGGCATACATTACGTTTGATTTCTTGCCTTTATATCTTTCCACCCCTTTGATTTCCTACCATAACTTCTCCACAATTTTTGCCGTGACTTTTACTCCATTTTTCATGTGAAAACATCTCACTTTCATCACAATTTCGGCCATCATTTCAGATCTGAAATTTGGTAATGGCTTCCTCTTCCTTTTCTACCTTTTCTTCTTCTTTTTCCATTGATTTTCTATGTTTTTGCCTTGCCTTCTTCATAGCTTTGCTCAACCATCCCCTCCACCATCACCACCGACCACCACTCCTCCTCCTCCCCATGATCCACGGCATCAACCCCTCCATCTCCTCTGACCATTGATGGCCGTGACACCTAGATGATCCAAACATCACAAAACAATGGAAAAACTCCTTAAACTATGCATGGCCGAGTCTAGTCTTCATCACCACCACCATATATCACGATGGTCGCCACTTCTAGCTCAACCACCACCATGATACCACCTCTGACCATCCACCTACCCTTTGTCTAGATCTGAAGCATGAATGGCTGAGCCCACACCCCCTTTGGCCGAGCACAAATTGTTGAGCAAAACTCCTATTTATGCCTTGCTTCTTTGTATTCATGATGTGTAACTCCTACACCTTCCCAATTCTTTGTAGCTGTGCCTTTTTGGACCTATACCCGAGCCAAAACCATGTCATGGCCGAACCATAAGACCCCTAGGCCGAGCACTTGAATGTTGGAAGCATGGTCAAGCTATCTTTCTATTTGTTTAGTTTATTTTCCTATTTGTTTCAATCCAAATTTTATTGAGTATATATTTATATTGCTTTGTTTATTTTAATTACAAGATCTAAATCTGGTTGTTACCTCATCCCAAATCTTATCGTGCCTTCTCGTGTTTCTCAGTGTGTGGATCTTTTTGTTTTAGTTGATCTCTAGCTTCAAAGAGGTGAGTAATCACACTTGACATTCATACTTATATAACTGTGAATTGATAACAAGTGAAAGTGTAGAAATAATTATATTATGTTATACCTGCCTGTGTTGTAAATTATATGATGTTAAACTCTGTAATTAACTTGTCGCATCATCTGTTATGTTTTATTTTATTTTACTGTTTATTCTATTCTGTTTATCACACTACAAGTTCCCTGTAGAATAGAATCACTATGGGTTGAAATGATACATACCCGAACGGACTTTAGAATAGGGAAAGATCGTTATAGGCTAAAATGATAAGCTTGAACGGTTTTATTTAATTTTATTTACTTGGGATTGCGGGTTTGAAATGATAAAACCCGGATTTTCTATGTAAATTACGGATTGAAATGATATATTATCCGTATCACTTGACTTAGGCTAGAAAATATTATACAAACCCGTGGTTATATTATAAAGTTTTCTGGAATTTTTGAGTATTTTTTTTTGGCAAAGCCAGCGGGGTTGACTGGGCCCCTACCAGTTTTATTGCAACACAATAAAAGAGAACAATCTTGCCTGAACCAAGCAAAAAGAAAAAAGGGATGAAAGAACAAAAAAACAGAACATGAAAAAAGAAACAATTGAAAAAACAACAACCAATCAAGCCCAACCAAGAATCAAGTCATCAGGGAAATGGTTGTTGCTATTCTTCAATTGCCAGAAAGTGCCAGACTTAGCTTCGTACCAAAGCACTTCTAACGTCTTTCTTTGATTTTCAAAAACTATGGCATTCCTTTCTCTCCATATAACAGTCAAGTAAATTTTCAAGCAAACAACTAACACTCTAGCTCCATCATTTCTCCATCTAGTGGCTTTATAAATAATACTCCAGACAATGTTAGAATTAGCAGAAGATAGTTTAAACCCAAAAATGCCACTAATTCTGATCAACATGAATTTAAGAGCAGGACAGTCAAAAAAAAGATGCTCAAAAGTTTCCTCATGCAACTCACAAAACAGACAAAGAGGAGAACATGCCAATCCATACTTGTTCAAAACACTTCTAGTAAGTAATGCATGAGTAATAACTTTCCACAACATCAAGTTTTAACTCACAATTTTTGAGTATTTTTAAAATGTAAAAAATATGGTAATTTGATTTAAATTGAATTCAAAATGATTAAATAAAGAAATAATGATTATTCTATGTATTAAAAAGGTAGATAAATGAATGGAAAATTGTGAGTTAAAACATAACTTAATTTGGAAATTTATGATTGGATTTTTAATAAAGTTTAAGTTAATTAAATTAAAAATGGAAATTAAGTTTTAAATTGTGAAAATGGAAATTTAAATTTAAGTGTTAAAGAAATTTGTAAAAATGAAAGAATTAGAAAATGGTACACTTGAATTTAATAAATGAAATTGTTGGAAAATTTGATTTTTATTGTAGAATTTTCCTTTATAAAAATCCCAAGTTAAAGGTATTTAAATGAACATTTTAGATGTGGAAAAATGTGAATTTTATAAGTTAAATTGATTTAAATTGAAGTTTATTTGTGGCTGGAATTTTATTTAAATTCTGGAAATTCTTTTAGTAGCATTTCAAAAATGCTATCGTTTTGAATTTAACTTGAAAACTGAAGTAAATGATACTGCAGCACTTTGTAAGTGCTTTGGTTGATACAAATGAACTAAATGACTAATTTAACTAAGGGCTATGACAGCACTTGGTAAGTGCTGTGGTGGCAGGAACTAAATTTAAAACTGAAACTAATGAAAGAGCTATTGTAGCACTTGTTAAGTGCTGCAGTAGGCTGAAATGTGATTTTTGAATATAATTGAACTACTGCAGCAGTTTTTGAACCCTGTCTTTGCTGAATTGAATTAAATCTTTTAAGTTGAACCCTGAACTAGTTCTGTAAATGCTGTCTTTTCTGAATTGAACTATTTTTCCACTAGAACTAAACTATTATAGCAGTTTTAAATGCTGTCTTTGCTGAATTGAATTGTTTTCAAATGTAACTTACCATAGCATCTTCTAAATGCTGTGAAAGCTGAAATTTTGGTGTTTTAAAGTATTTAAGTGAATAAATGAACTCAGAAAAGGCTAAAAATTTGGCAATTGAATATTTGATTTAAAGGTATAATGACTTTGTTTTTAAAAGGTTTAATGAAGTATTTTGATTGGAAATATAAACTATTTTGAAATTTATAACCACGGGTTATAATAACGATTGGTTGTTAAAGAGACCGGGATCGGATATGGACATACTCTCTGTCGATGCCGAAAACCACTTTGACAACTGTGTACGCGGTGGAGTTTCCAGAATGAAGTAGGATGGTGGCGATGATCCTAAGGTATATACGTGGACACAACTCCCATGAGTTGGCATAAGGTGGCTAAAACAGGAGCGATTCTCGGGCCAATGAGGTAGCATCTCTGATCGGACGCACTTCTTCGATACCGTTCTATTACTTTGTGATTGATTGGGTGCACCCCTTGATTTGGGAGTGCTGTTCGAGGTGGGCAGTAGTGGCTGCTATGCGTTTCCACCAGCCCGAATGCGTAATTGGTATATCTACCCTGGCATTGCCTTGTTGTGCCGTGTCACCTACCATAGCGAGCTTTACTACGAGTTATGATTTCTCCCGTAGACTGTGGAGTATCGAGGGTAGCCCTCATTTTGGGAGTATGCTAATACTGGATTGACTACTGGGACTATTACATGTTAAGGTGGAAAATGTAAATCCTTAATGCTATTTAAAAGTATGTTTATTTTATATTAGGCATTATTATAATAGCGAATATTACTACATAGTAGATAGTTTAACGGATCCTTAAAGAATGGGCGATCCCAAGCATTCTTTAAGTTACTTGTACCCTTTATTACAGTTCACTTGAGTTCGTTTACATTGTATAAGTATGTATGTCCTGACTCGAGTGTTTGTGTTTTATTTACGCTCGGGTCAGCCTGAGTATTCACAGCTTTGGACTTCACTTTCTGGAGCTAGGAATTGCTGGAGATTCTGCTTATATAGTTATTTAACCATTTCAGTTTCAGTTGTTCTATTTCAGCTTTTGTAATAGAGACTTATGTATTTGGGATTTCTACTGTACTTGTTTCAGAACTGTATTTGTTTTCAGACTATATATTTTGTATCTATTTTTGAGACTCTGTATTATAGTGGCTTCATGAACCACTATTTATTTTATTTTCCACTGCGAGTTATTCTGATATTTCTATGTCTGTGATTCTGTAAATGATTTTATTTGCTCCAAAGTTTATTACAATCTGTTATTTTGCATTATTCATGTCCGACATGTGTGGATTATTGTCGATTTGAATGGTCCAAAATAGTGGGTCGTTACATTTGGTATCAGAGCTTTGGTTTTTAGGCAAACCTTAGCCTATGGAGCAAAAACTCATTAGAGATAAGGTAGAAATACCCTAGAATGAGTGAAATCAACCTCAGAATCATTCCTTTTTGAGAGAACTTATTTTCAAAGTATAAAATGATTTTAAAATGATTTTTCAAAGGATTTTTCAAAGATTGTTTTGATATAAAATTTTCTTGTTTTTAAAAGCAAATTTTCTAAACTTCTTTCTTTCGTATCTACCTTGTTAGTAATTTCTTTTATTAGGATATTCATCCAAGTGATTTTATCTTGTCTTATCTTATCTTATCTTTGTCTTCTCTGTACCTTTGTCCTAAAATTCATTCTTGATTTTTCAGGATGAATCGTGGAAATGCTAGAGGTAGAGGTCGTGGTACTGCCCCAGCTCCTCAACCTGCTGCACCTGTTAGGTTTACTGTTCTCTGTAAGGAATTCTCTCAGCTCGGTGGTACTAAGTTCACCGGTTCAGAGAGCATTATCGAAGCCCAGCAATGGTTACGGAGTTTAGAGAGGATCTTTACTGGTCTTGAAATTACTGATGCCCAGAGGCGTCAGTTAGCAGCTTGGCAGCGCAAGAGTCAGCCTTGGATTGGTGGGAGTATGTTACAGCTCACACTAACGAGGTGATATTTCCTGGGAGCAGTTTAGGTATCCTTTGTGTTATCTTGAATTTTGTTCCCATTTCCTTTCTTTTGAATCTATCTTAAGTTTTGTTTTTGTATCTTCTTTCCAGGGAGGCTTTTGTGGAAAAATGGATGCCCGAAGCTGGGAAATCTCAGCTTTATCATGAATTCATGGATCTTAAGCAGGGTGCCATGTCCTTTTCAGAGTATGAGCGGAAGTTCAATGAACTTTCCAAGTTTGGTCCTGGTCTTATTGACACTCAGCTTAAGAAAAATGAGAAGTTCATAGCTGGAGCTCGCCCATAGTTCTACGATCGCCTCATTTCACATGTTCATGGCACTTTCACTGAGCTTATGGATATGGCTATTCGTTATGAGAACCCTACTTTCAAGGGTCCTGCTGCTGCTAGTGCTCCTGCATCTCAGTCTTCCTTTGCTAATTCTAAGAAGAGAAAGCCCAATTTCCACCAGCAGAAGAAGAATTGGCTCAAGAATCCGGGTTTGGGATCTTCATCATCTTCTCCTTCTCAGAGGCACCCTATCGATTTATCTACCATTACCTACTTCAAGTGTGATCATGATGCAGCTCAAGATGAAGGTCTAAGTCGTACACGACTTAAGGGACTAAGTCGCACACGACTTAAAGAAGTATCTATAGGTCGTCTTCGACCTAAGGAGGCATGCGAGGCATGTGAGCAGGAGCTACGACCTAACTGGAGACCAGGGGAAGAAGTTAACTCGAGTTTACGACCTAAGGAGAAGGTTCTGGGTTGTCTACGACCTAACGAGATACTGGAACGACCTAACTTGTTTTTAGGTCGCATACGAGCTAACGAGTTAAGGTATAGGTCGTGGGAACGACTTAACATATCACTAGGGAAAGAACTACGACCTAACGGGTTTGGGGATGCCGAGTTAAAACAAGGAAATAGGTCGCTGGAACGAGCTGAGAAGGTGCTACGACCTAACAAATCACGACCTATGATAGGTCGCAAGAAAACGGAACGAGCTAAGTTAGGACGCGAAGGCTTAGGTCGCAAAGTCTTGGGTCGTGGAGTCTTAGGTCGCGAGGCCTTAGGTCGCGAAGAATTTCTGAAGCCGCTTCTGTTAGGTCGCAAACGAAAGGATGTCGTTCATTCTTAGGTCGCAAAGCTCTGGATGCCATTGATTTCCTTAAGTCATTGATCTGGAATGCCGCATTTTTTTTAAGTCGCTGAAGCTTGTGGACGTTGATTCTTCTACCGAGTTAATCTCTGCCGCTGATGGAAGCTTGTGTCTTGTGTACATACTGTTAAGTCGTCAAGTCAGTGTGTTGTAATATTTTAGGTCGCTGCCGACCTATACTAAGTCGTGTCTATTATGCCGCATGTATAATGGGTCTTGAGATGTAACTATGTTAAGTCGCCCAAGTTTTTAGGTCGCGTGAGCTTAGGTCGTAGGTCGCTCACGACCTAAGAGTTGTCATTTTTTTTCTGTTGTAATTGTTGTAGCCTATAAATAGGCAAGTGGAGTCATTTTGTAAAGGTTGTTGAATATTGAATAAAATTCTCTTTTGTTAGCTTTGTGGTTTCAATTTAAATTGGTAGTTGAGTGCAATCTCCTATCTCCTCTTTCGGATAATCGAGTGCGCTCGATTCAACGATTGTAGAAGCCGATTCGCGGAATCTAGTGCGCTAGATCAACGCTCGAAGAATTGAAGATCTTTGAACCCGGTATCGTGCGCGATCAATGAGTTCGGGATAGCTAGAGTTCGGTATCTTCGGATCAACGAATTCGGGCATTTCAGTATCCATCAATCCATCGATTGCTACATTCACCGATTGAAGATCGTTTTGATTAATCCGCTGCGTCAGTTTTGGTATCAGAGCTTTGCGACCTAAGAATGAACGGCATCCTTTCGTTTGCGACCTAACAGAAGCGGCTTCAGAAATTCTTCGCGACCTAAGGCCTCGCGACCTAAGTCTCCACGACCCAAGACTTTGCGACCTAAGCCTTCGCGTCCTAACTTAGCTCGTTCCGTTTTCTTGCGACCTATCGTAGGTCGTGATTTGTTAGGTCGTAGCACCTTCTCAGCTCGTTCCAGCGACCTATTTCCTTGTTTTAACTCGGCATCCCCAAACCCGTTAGGTCGTAGTTCTTTCCCTAGTGATATGTTAAGTCGTTCCCACGACCTATACCTTAACTCGTTAGCTCGTATGCGACCTAAAATCAAGTTAGGTCGTTCCAGTATCTCGTTAGGTCGTAGACAACCCAGAACCTTCTCCTTAGGTCGTAAACTCGAGTTAACTCCTTCCCCTGGTCTCCAGTTAGGTCGTAGCTCCTGCACACATGTCTCGCATGCCTCCTTAGGTCGAAGACGACCTATAGATACTTCTTTAAGTCGTGTGCGACTTATTCCCTTAAGTCGTGTACGACTTAGACCTTCATCTTGAGCTGCATCATCCTCCCCAAGTTGAGAAAAATTCGACCTCGAATTTGCACTTTCTGCATTCACCACAACAAACTCATCCCCATGATATGGTACGAGATGCTTAACATTGAATACGTCAGACGTATACACATCATCTGGCAGCTTCAATTTATACGCATTTTCATTAATTCGTTTTACGACTTCCACAGGACCAATTTTTCTTGCTTTCAATTTGTTATAAGCGCCTACTGGAAAACGATCTTTTGTTAACACTGCATAAACTAAATCACCTTCATGAAATTCAACATTTCATCGTTTCAAATCTGCAGATTGTTTATACTTCTCATTTGCTTTCTCTAATCGTTCTTGAACGATTTTATGACATTCCGTCAGCCCTTCAACAAAATCAGCAGCTTTCTTAATTGTCCCCTTTGAGTGTGGTATCGCCGTTAAATCCAACGGTCCTTTCGGTAAGCTCGAATAGACAATCTGGAATGGACTGAACCCAGTACTTCGATTCACAGCATGATTATGAGCAAATTCTGCCTGGCATAACTTCACATCCCAACTCTTCAGATTATCTTGAACGAGACACCTTAACAAGTTTCCCAACGATCTGTTTACCACCTCAGTCTGTCCATCTGTCTGTGGATGATAAGCACTACTAAACTTCAGCTTCGTTCCTACCATCTTCCACAAACTTAGCCAAAAATGACTCAGAAAACGTGTATCCCTGTCTGACACAATCGATTCTGGCAATCCATGAAGTCGATATATCTCTTTGAAAAACAACTGAGCAACATGAACAGCATCCGCCGTCTTCTTACAAGCGATAAAATGTGCCATTTTCGAGAATCGGTCAACTACCACATAAATGGAATCATTACCACGCTGTGTCCTCGGTAATCCCAACATGAAGTCCATACTCACATCAACCCACGGTTTAATTGGTACAGGTAACGGCATATATAACCCAGCATTAGTTGCAGTTCCTTTCGAAACCTGACAAATATGACAACGCTCCACAAACCTCTCTACCTCCTTCCTCATTGATGGCCAAAAGTAGGATTGTGAAATCAACTGTAATGTACGGTCTCTCCCAACATGTCCCTCTTCGTGTAACTCCTTGATAATCTTCATTCTCAGACTACCCTCCGGTATGCACAATCGATTTCCTTTAAAAAGAAAACCATTTACCATCACGAACTCATCCGTCTCTCCCTCCTTGACTTTATCAACAAACTTTGCAAAGTAAGGATCATCGGTAAATAATTCTGGCAATATTTCAAACCCCGTCACTTCAACCTTCAATGTAGTTAACAAGTGATTTCTTCTACTCAACGCATCCGCAACACGATTCGTCACTCTCGACTTGTGTTTCACCATAAATGTAAATTGTTGCAGATATGCACTCCACGATGCATGTCTCGCTGAGATCTTGTCTTGCCCTTGCAAATGCTTCAATGCTTCATGATAAGTATACAGAACAAACTCCTTCTGAAATAGATAGTGTCTCCAGTGTTTAATAGATTGTACAACAGCATAGAATTCCACATCATACGTACTGTACCTCATCTTCGCTCCTGACAACTTCTCACTGAAATATGCAATTGGACGACCCTGTTGACTTAACACTCCTCCAATTCCAACCTTGGATGCATCAGTATGTAGTTCAAACACTAACTGAAAATCTGGTAATATTAGAATTGGTGCAGATGTCAAAAGTTCTTTGATTCGCTCAAAAGCAACCCCGGCTTCCTCCGTCCATGCAAACTGTTTACCCTTCATGCAATCAGTAACAGGTGCCATCACACTACTAAAGTGTGGTATAAACCTCCGATAAAATGAAGCCAACCCGTGAAAACTATGAACTTCCGTTATCGTCTTGGGCTACGGCCAATCTCTAATTGCTTCGACTTTACTTTGGTCAACCTGTATTCCTTCTTCCGATACAACATATCCCAGAAATAAAACACTATGCGTCATGAACACGCATTTCTTCGTTGCAGCATAGAATTGTTCTTGTTGCAATACCATCAGCACTTCTCTAAGATGATTCAAATGTTCCTCTGGACTCCCACTGTAAATCAGAATATCATCAAAATACACCACCACAAATTTCCCAATGAACGGTCGAAAAATCTGATTCATCACCCTCATAAAAGTACTCGGTGCATTGGATAAACCAAATGGCATGACCAACCATTCGTATAGACCTTCCCTGGTTTTAAAAGCAGTTTTCCACTCATCGCCTGGTCTGATACGAATTTGATGATATCCGCTCTTCAAATCAATCTTCGAAAATATAGTAGCTCCGCTTATTTGATCTAACAAGTCATCCAACCTCGGCATTGGAAATCTATATCTCACAGTAATCTTATTCAATGCTCGACTGTCAGTGCACATCCTCCACGTTCCATCCTTTTTGGGTACCAATAAAGCTGGTACAGCACAAGGACTTAAACTCTCCTGCACACGCCCCTGTTCAAGCAATTCTTCCACTTGCCTCCGCAACTCTTCATGTTCCTTCGGACTCATTCGATAATGTGGTCTGTGTGGCAACACAGCACCTGGAACAAGATCTATCTGATGTTGTATATCCCTCAACGGTGGCAACTCCGTTGGTAACTCCTCTGAAAATACATCGTCAAATTCTTTCAAAACTGGTTTAACTTCTTCTGGAATCTCGACCTCTTCACTGCTCTCTCGCCCAATTAACAAAAACACTTCAGGTTCCTCCTCTACTTCCTTCACAAACTCTTTTAAAGATAACAAAGTTTTGAGCTCTTCAATCTCCTCCAACTTGTTTTCCTCATGTTGTCGCTTCTTTGGAACTAGAGTAATCTTTGTGCCTTCAAACATGAAACTGTAACTGTTGGTACGCCCATCATGTTGCACCGCCCTATCATACTGCCACGGTCTCCCCAGCAACAAATGACAAACGTCCATGTCCACAACATCGCACCAGATTTCGTCTTTATATTTCTTCCCAATGGAAAACTTCACACGAGCCCTTCGTCCAACCTTCACCTCTCCGCCTTTCCTCAACCAAGCTAGCTTGTATGGCTTCGGATGTTTCTCAGTTTTCAATGCCAACTTCTTCACAGCCTCTGAAGAAATTATATTATCACAGCTTCCAGCATCAATAACAAATTTACAAACTTTCCCCAGAATAGTACATGTTGACTGAAAAATATTGCTCCTTAACCAACTACAATCCTCCTCTTGCTTTGGTGTTAAACAGGACCTCTTCATCATTAGATTGTAACCTTCGTCTCCTGTCACTTCTTCTTCCTCCTCATCAGGTGGTGAATTGGAACATTCAGCTTCTTCATCCTCATCCTCAACTTCTGCAATCATGGTTCTCTTCTTTGGCTTTGGACACTCACTGCTTTTATGACCCAATTCCTGACAATTGTAACATTTGAAACCATTGTTAACCCTTGCCTTCTCAGCCTCCTTCACTACTGGTCTACTGATAGGTTTAGAAACATTAGAACTTCCACCAACACCCTTCACTTGATTATTAGAATTAGTAAACACACCACTTCCTCGTCGTCCCTGTTTCTCCCAAGCCAACGCTTTCTGATGTGCTTCCGCTACAGATCTTGGATCGAACATATTAACCATATCCTGAATCTGCATTCGCAATCCTCCAACAAATCTGGCTGTTAACTGTTCTTCTGTTTTCATAATATCATTTCTTGCAATCAGTTGATAAAATTCGTCAGCATAGTCATTCACAGATTTCGTCCCTTGTCTCAAGTTTTGCAAACGTTGATACATCAAAGATTGATAATTGTAAGGTAAGAACGTTGCTTTCATCAATTTCTTCATCTTCTCCCAAGATTCGACTTTTGACTTTCCCATTCGTTCACGTGTAAGTTTGGTTTGCTGCCACCACGCCAAAGCTCTACCCCTCAACCTCGTAGCAACCAACTTCACTCTACGATGTTCTGGAACTTCTTTAAAGTCAAAAATCTCTTCAACATTAGCCACCCAATCTAGAAACTCCTCCGCTTGCATACCACCTTTGAACTCAGGAATTTCAGTCTTCATCCCCGACTCCAACTTGTGATCATACTCAGAGTAATTTCTTCCTTGTCCTCGTCCTTGTCCTCGAACACTACCACCATCATACTCTTCTTCAAAATCAGATGTATATCGTTGTCTATCTCGTCCACCCACATCTCTACTACCATTACGCCTTCCACCTTCATCCCTTCTATCGACATTCCTCCGTTCTCGATCATTCACGTTCCTCCCACGCCCTTGATCATTTTCAACACTTCTGTCTCGATTGGAATGTGGCGAGACTCTACTACCCCCATGATTAGATTCAGGTGAAACCCTTCTCCGATTTTGATTCATCTCTGTCATAAGCTTCTCTAACCGGCCAATTCCTTCATTAAGTTTTTCACTAAAGTTCTCATTGATTCTTTGCTCCATCTCATCAGCTTCTTCTCTTCGATTCAAAGCTTCTACGTTTTGGTGACGATTAGCTCTTCTCGGCGGCATACTTGAAAACTTCACAAACACGTCAACACTTCAAAATTCAAACACTTTTCGGACTTTGATCCAAAATGAAACGGATCGAAAACTTCCACTTTGTAGCAAATCGCGATGAACACGATGGACAAAGTTTCGGCCTCCAATTCAAATCCGATCAAACAACTTCGAACAATGATGAACACTTCTTCCTCTCGGCCAAACAACTTCAACTTCAAAATGATTAGGCTCCAAGTCTCGATCTAACTATGATTGGTTAGAACAAGCTCTGATACCAAAACTGACGCAGCGGATTAATCAAAACGATCTTCAATCGGTGAATGTAGCAATCGATGGATTGATGGATACTGAAATGCCCGAATTCGTTGATCCGAAGATACCAAACTCTAGCTATCCCGAACTCGTTGATCGCGCACGATACCGGGTTCAAAGATCTTCAATTCTTCGAGCGTTGATCTAGCGCACTAGATTCCGCGAATCGGCTTCTACAATCGTTGAATCGAGCGCACTCGATTATTCGAAAGAGGAGATAGGAGATTGCACTCAACTACCAATTTAAATTGAAAGCACAAAGCTAACAAAAGAGAATTTTATTCAATATTCAACAACCTTTACAAAATGACTCCACTTGCCTATTTATAGGCTACAACAATTACAACAGAAAAAAAATGACAACTCTTAGGTCGTGAGCGACCTACGACCTAAGCTCACGCGACCTAAAAACATAGGCGACTTAACATAGTTACATCTCAAGACCCATTATACATGCGGCTTAACAGACACGACTTAGTATAAGTCGGCAGCGACCTAAAATATTACAACACACTGACTTGACGACTTAACAGTATGTACACAAGACACAAGCTTCCATCAGCGGCAGAGATTAACTCGGTAGAAGAATCAACGTCCACAAGCTTCAGCGGCTTAAAAAAAATGCGGCATTCCAGATCAATGACTTAAGGAAATCAATGGCATTCAGAGCTTTGCGACCTAAGAATGAACGGCATCCTTTCGTTTGCGACCTAACAGAAGCAGCTTCAGAAATTCTTCGCGACCTAAGGCCTCGCGACCTAAGTCTCCACGACCCAAGACTTTGCAACCTAAGCCTTCGCGTCCTAACTTAGCTCGTTCCGTTTTCTTGCGACCTATCATAGGTCGTGATTTGTTAGGTCGTAGCACCTTCTCAGCTCGTTCCAGCGACCTATTTCCTTGTTTTAACTCGGCATCCCCAAACCCGTTAGGTCGTAGTTCTTTCCCTAGTGATATGTTAAGTCGTTCCCACGACCTATACCTTAACTCGTTAGCTCGTATGCGACCTAAAAACAAGTTAGGTCGTTCCAGTATCTCGTTAGGTCGTAGACAACCCAGAACCTTCTCCTTAGGTCGTAAACTCGAGTTAACTCCTTCCCCTGGTCTCCAGTTAGGTCGTAGCTCCTGCTCACATGCCTCGCATGCCTCCTTAGGTCGAAGACGACCTATAGATACTTCTTTAAGTCGTGTGCGACTTAGTCCCTTAAGTCGTGTACGACTTAGACCTTCATCTTGAGCTGCATCACCTATTTATAGGCTACAACAATTACAACAGAAAAAAAATGACAACTCTTAGGTCGTGAGCGACCTACGACCTAAGCTCACGCGACCTAAAAACTTAGGCGACTTAACATAGTTACATCTCAAGACCCATTATACATGCGGCTTAACAGACACGACTTAGTATAGGTCGGCAGCGACCTAAAATATTACAACACACTGACTTGACGACTTAACAGTATGTACACAAGACACAAGCTTCCATCAGCGGCAGAGATTAACTCGGTAGAAGAATCAACGTCCACAAGCTTCAGCGACTTAAAAAAAATGCGGCATTCCAGATCAATGACTTAAGGAAATCAATGGCATCCAGAGCTTTGCGACCTAAGAATGAACGGCATCCTTTCGTTTGCGACCTAACAGAAGCGGCTTCAGAAATTCTTCGTGACCTAAGGCCTCGCGACCTAAGTCTCCACGACCCAAGACTTTGCGACCTAAGCCTTCGCGTCCTAACTTAGCTCATTCCGTTTTCTTGCAACCTATCATAGGTCGTGATTTGTTAGGTCGTAGCACCTTCTCAGCTCGTTCCAGCGACCTATTTCCTTGTTTTAACTCGGCATCCCCAAACCCGTTAGGTCGTAGTTCTTTCCCTAGTGATATGTTAAGTCGTTCCCATGACCTATACCTTAACTCGTTAGCTCGTATGCGACCTAAAAACAAGTTAGGTCGTTCCAGTATCTCATTAGGTCGTAGACAACCCAGAACCTTCTCCTTAGGTCGTAAACTCGAGTTAACTCCTTCCCCTGGTCTCCAGTTAGGTCGTAGCTCCTGCTCACATGCCTCGCATGCCTCCTTAGGTCGAAGACGACCTATAGATACTTCTTTAAGTCGTGTGCGACTTAGTCCCTTAAGTCGTGTACGACTTAGACCTTCATCTTGAGCTGTATCAGATCAGAAGGGACACTATGCTAATAGTTGCCCTACTTCAGTTGGTGCTGCTGTTCCTCCACCTCAGAGTACCAGGAACAATCTCTGTCATGTTTTTCTTCAGCCTGGTCATTTTAAGAATGACTGTCCTTTGTATCAGAAGGGCAAGCCATCTGGTGTTTTTGCTGTTACCTCTGCTTCTTCTCATGCTGCACCCGCACCTGCTCCTACTCCTAGTGATGATCAAGGTACTCTTCAGGGCACCTTTTATTTATTTTAGCATCCTGTTCATGTTTTATTTGATACTGGTGCTTCACATAGTTTTATTTCTATGGTTATTTGTGATAAGTTTGAGCATCGACTTTCTCGTGAGTATGCTTCTGTTCCTTTATGGGTTTCTAATCCTATTAGGGGTCCCGTGAACCTTAGTAGGATTTGTAGAGGGGTGAAACTCCTCCATTCTGATCATCGCTTTAGTGGTGATTTCTATATTCTTGGTTTTGATACTTTTGATTTATTACTTGGAGATGATTAGTTAAGGAATCATGATGCCCACATCTCTTGTAAATCCCAAACTGTTTCTCTTGAGAATGATCGGGGTAATTCTTTGGTCATTCAGTGTCGTATGCCTCAAGATTAGGCTGGTAGCTTTATTTATTCTCTGAATTCTTCTCCTGTGGATCTTCAGTCGACTCATGTGGTCAAACTCTATCCCGATGTCTTTGGTGAAGTCACTACTTTACCTCCTAAGCGGGAAATCGATTTCCGTATTGATCTTATTCCTGGAGCTCGACCTGTAGTTCTTCCTCCTACAAGAAATGCACCCCACGAGAAGGTTGAGTTAAGGAAGAAAATTGAGGACTTGTCTTCCAAGGGTCTGATCAGACCTAGCTATTCAGAATGGGGAGCAGCGGTTGTTTTTGTCACTAAGTCCGATGGTTCTCTCCGGATGTGTGTTGATTATAGGAGCTGAACAAGCTCACTATGAAAAACAGATAGCCAATGCCTCGCATCAATGATATGTTTGATCAGCTTTATGGTGCTGCTGTTTTCTCTCAGCTGATCTTGCCACAGGTTTTCACCAGCTCAGAGTTGCTGAGGAAAGTATTCCTAAGACTGCTTTCCGTACTGAGAATGGATTCTTTGAATGGTTAGTCATGCCTTTCAGTTTGACTAATGCTCCTGCTTTCTTTGTTGATTTGATGAATCGTGTTTTTCGTGATGTGCTTAATAAATTTGTTCTAGTCTTTGTTGATGATATTCTAATTTTCTCTAAGTCTGAAGAAGAGCATGAGTCACATTTGAAATCTGTTCTTGAAACTCTTAGAAATCATCAGTTGAAGGCTAAATTTTCTAAATGCCATTTCTGGAAGGATGAAGTCCGATTCCTCAGGCATATTGTTTCTGGTAATGGAGTTTCTATTGATCCAGTCAAGATCGCTGCGATCAATGATTGGGAAATTCCTAAGACTCCTACTGATATCCGTAGCTTTCTGGGCCTTGCCGGTTATTACCGGAGATTCATTGAGAATTTTGCTCGGATTGCTGCACCTCTCACCGCTTTGACTCGAAAGAATGCTAAGTTCATTTGGAGTGATGAGTGTAAAGTCGCATTCAGTGAGTTAAAGCACAAGCTTACTTCCGCACCAGTTCTTACCGTTCCAAATGGAAATGAGGGATTAACGGTATAAACAGATGCTTGTCGTGAAGGTTTGAGAGCTGTTCTGATGCAGGATGGTAAGGTCATTGCTTATGCTAGTCGTCAGTTGAAGACCCATGAAGCCAATTATGCTTCTCATGATTTAGAGTTGCTTGCTGTTGTTTTTGCTTTGAAGCTTTGGAGGCATCATCTTTTGGGTACTAAGTTCGAGCTTTTCACGGATCATCAGTCCTTGAAGTATATTTTCACTCAGAAGGATTTGAACCAGAGACAAGTTAGGTGGTTAGAGTTCCTTGCTTCTTATGACCTCGACATCAACTATACCCTTGGGAAAGCTAATGTTGTGGCAGATGCTTTGACTCGGAAGAAGGCTATGTTGTGTCAGCTTGTTGTTTCTTCCCCTCTTTTAGATCGGATCATGGCTAAGCAGGATGAGGATCAGATGCTTATGCTTATTAAGGAGAATGTTCGTGGTAGAGTTGGAGGTGGTAGTCTTGATGGCAGAGGAGCTCAGATCGATGATAGAGGTGTGTTGAGGATTAATAATAGGATTTGTGTCCCGAATGTTGATGGATTGAGACAGGAGTTGCTTCGGGAGAATCATCAGTCAAGACTTTCTATTCATCCGGGTGTGACCAAGATGTATCAGGATATGAAGAAGTTGTATTGGTGGAGAGGTATGAGGCGAGATATCTCCATTTTTGTTAGTAGGTGTGCGACTTGTCAGCAAGTCAAGGCAGATCATTAGAAGACCCCTGGTTTGTTGCAGCCTCTTGAGATTCCCAATTGGAAGTGGGAACAGGTTTCTATGGATTTCATTGATGGTTTACCGAGGACTAGGAAGGGTAATGAGAGTATCTGGGTAATTATAGATAGATTGACCAAATCAGCTCATTTCATTCCGGTCAAGTCTACCCGTTCTGCTTCTAGTTTGTCTGAGATCTACATGAGGGAGATTGTTCGTCTCCATGGTGTTCCTCTCAGTATTGTTTGTGATCGTGATCCTATCTTTACTAGTCAGTTTTGGAAAGCTTTCCAGGATTCTTTGGGTACTCGTATGAATCTGAGCACTGCTTACCATCCACAGACCGACGGTCAAACGGAAAGGGTGAATCAGATTCTAGAAGATCTTCTTCGTGCTTGTGTGCTTGATTATGGAGGATCTTAGGAAGATCATCTCCATCTTGTCAAATTCACCTATAACAATAGTTATCAGGTATAATTTGTATCTTCTGTTTTAACCTTATCTTAATCTTTTATCTATCTCATTCTATCTTTGAATTCAGGCCGGTATTAAAACGTCTCTGTTTGCTACTCTTTACGAACAACCTTGTAGATCTCCATCTTGCTGGATTGAATCCGGTAATCATTTGGTTCTTGGCCCTGAGATGATTTTAGAGGCTTCTGAGAGAGTTGAGGAGATAAGGCGGAAGATGAGGATTGCTCAGGATAGGTAGAAGAAATATGCTGATCGTCGTAGGCGGAGTTTAGAGTTTGTTGTTGGTGATTTGGTTTTCCTTAAGGTCTCTCCCTTAAGGAATGTTATTCGATTTGGTCGTAGAGGGAAGCTTTCTCCTAGGTTTGTTGGTCCTTTCCGCATTGTGGAAAGAGTTGGTTCTTTGGCTTACCGTCTGGATTTGCCCGAGAAGTTCTGGAGTGCATAATGTATTCCACGTTTCGCATCTTCGTCGCTATCTGCATGATCCATCTCTTATTGTTCAGCCTGCTGCTCTTGATAGTTTGGATATTGAGCCTAATATGACTATTGAGGGGAAGCCACTTCGTATTGTCGACAGAGGTACGAAGCAGCTAAGAAGGAAATCTGTTAGTCTGGTCAAAGTACAGTGGAGTACTAATGATCGAGATTGTACCTAGGAGACGGAGGAGAGCGTACGCACTTCGAATCCGAGATTATTTGTTTCAGGTACTTTTGCTTTGCTATCTTTTGTTCCTTTGTTTTCCTTCTTTCGTTCCTTTTCGAGGACGAAAAGTTTTGAGTAGGGGAGAGTGTAACAACCCTGTAGTTTTGTAATTATTTTCAATAGAATATTTTCCAGAAATGTGAATTTTGTTAATATGGTCTAACTTTGACTTTAATTTTTTTTTTAATTAAAATTTGAACTTTTTGGAATTTATCTTTATTTTTGAAAGTAAATAAATTTCTAAGTATACTGCTTTTTGTTTCGTTGAAATCCGATTAGTATTGTGAAAGTTATGCTTTTTAAACCATTGTATGTAAATTGTTTATTTAACAAAATTGTTTATTTTAATTTCTGTAAATAATATTTGTTTGTCATGTCATGTTCACATTTATGTTTACCTATGCAACAGGACATGTTATATATGTATATTTTATTTTAAAACATTTTATAAGCGTCTAGATCTATTATTTATTTCTTGGAAAGAAGTTTCAAAAATATATATATATATATATATATATATATATATATGTTATTGCTTTAAAAGGCGTATCTTTTAAAATGTATTTATTTAAACGTTTCTTGTATTTATTTGGTTTAGAAGGCTTCTTGTATACATCTTTCTTTAATATATAGGAAACGCGTCAATTAAGATACGTTACCTGTTTTAATTATAGACATACGTTACGTTTGATTTCTTGCCTTTATATCTTTCCACCCCTCTGATTTCCTACAATAACTTCTCCACAATTTTTGCTGTGACTTTTACTCCATTTTTCACGTGAAAACATCTCACTTTCAACACAATTTCGGCCATCATTTCAGATCTGAAATTTGGTAATGGCTTCCTCTTCCTTTTCTACTTTTTCTTCTTCTTCTTCCATTGATTTTCTATGTTTTTGCCTTGCCTTCTTCATAGCTTTGCTCAGCCATCCCCTCCACCCTCACCACCGACCACCACTCCTCCTCCTCCTCCTCCCCATGATCCACGGCATCAACCCCTCCATCTCCTTTGACCATTGATGGTTGTGACACCTAGATGATCCAAACATCACAAAACAATGGCAAAACTACTTAAACTATGCATGGCCGAGTCTAGTCTTCATCACCACCACCATATATCACCATGGCTGCCACTTCTAGCTCCACCACCACCATGATACCACCTCTGACCTTCCACCTACCCTCTGTCAAGATCTGAAGCATGAATGGCTGAGCCCACACCCCCTTTGGCCAAGCCCAAATTGTTGAGCAAAACTCCTATTTATGCCTTGCTTCTTTGTACTCATGATGTGTAACTCCTACACATTCCCAATTCTTTGTAGCCGTGCCTTTTTGGACCTATACCCAAGCCAAAACCATGTCTTAGCCAAGCTATAAGAACCCTAGGCCGAGCACTTGAATGTTGGAAGCATGGTCAAGCTATCTTTCTATTTGTTTAGTTTATTTCCCTATTTGTTTCAATCCAAATTTTATTGAGTATATATTTATATTGCTTTTTTTATTTTAATTACAAGATCTAAATATGGTTGTTACCTCATCCCAAATCTTGTCGTGCCTTCTCGTGTTTCTCAGTGTGTGGATCGTTTTGTTTTAGTTGATCTCTAGCTTCAAAGAGGTGAGTAATCACACCTGACATTCATACTTATATAACTGTGAATTGATAACAAGTGAAAGTGTAGAAATAATTATATTATGTTATACCTGCATGTGTTGTAAATTATATGATGTTAAACCATGTAATTAACTTGTCACATCATCTGTTATGTTTTATTTTATTTTACTGTTTATTCTATTCTGTTTATCACACTGCAAGTTCCCTGTAGAATAGAATCACTATGGGTTGAAATGATACATACCCGAACGGACTTTAGAATAGGGAAAGATCGTTATGGGCTGAAATGATAAGCCTGAACAGTTTTATTTAATTTTATTTATTTGGGATTGCGGGTTTGAAATGATAAAACCCGGATTTTCTTTGTAAATTACGGATTGAAATGATATATTATCCGTATCACTTGACTTAGGCTAGAAAATATTATACAGACCCGTGGTTATATTATAAAGTTTTCTGGAAATTTTTGAGTATTTTTAAAATGTAAAAAATATGGTAATTTGATTTAAATTGAATTCAAAATGATTAAATAAAGAAATAATGATTTTTCTATGTATTAAAAAGGTAGATAAATGAATGGAAAATTATGAGTTAAAACATAACTTAATTTGGAAATTTGTGATTGGATTTTTAATAAAGTTTAAGTTAATTAAATTAAAAATGGATATTAAGTTTTAAATTGTGAAAATGGAAATTTAAATTTAAGTGTTAAAGAAATTTGTAAAAATGGAAGAATTAATTAGAAAATGGTACACTTGAATTTAATAAACGAAGTTGTTGGAAAATTTGATTTTTATTGTAGAATTTTCCTTTATAAAAATCCTAAGTTAAAGGTATTTAAATGAACATTTTAGATGTGGAAAAATGTGATTTTTATAAGTTAAATTGATTTAAATTGAAGTTTATTTGTGGCTGGAATTTTATTTAAAATCTGGAAATTCTTTTAGTAGCACTTCAGAAATGCTATCGTTCTGAATTTAACTTGGAAGCTGAAGTAAATGATACTGCAGCACTTTGTAAGTGCTGTAGTTGATACAAATGAACTAAAGGACTAATTTAACTAAGGGCTATGACAGCCTTGGTAAGTGCTGTGGTGGCAGGAACTAAATTCAAAACTGAAACTAATGAAAGAGCTATTGTAGCACTTGTTAAGTGCTGCAGTAGGCTGAAATGTGATTTTTGAATATAATTGAACTACTGCAGCAGTTTTTAAACGCTGTCTTTGCTGAATTGAATTAAATCTTTTATGTTGAATCCTGAACTATTACAGCAGTTCTGTAAATGCTGTCTTTTCTGAATTGAACTATTTTTCCACTAAAACTGAACTATTACAGCAGTTTTAAATGCTGTCTTTGCTGAATTGAATTGTTTTCAAATGTAACTTACCAGAGCATCTTCTAAATGCTGTGAAAGCTGAAATTTTGGTGTTTTAAAGTATTTAAGTGAATAAATGAACTCAGAAAAGGCTAAAAATTTGGGAATTGAATATTTGATTTAAAGGTATAACGACTTTGTTTTTAAAAGGTTTAAATGAAGTATTTTGATTGGAAATATAAACTATTTTGAAATTTATAACCACGGGTTATAATAACGATTGGTTGTTAAAGAGACTGGGATCGGATATGGACTTACTCTCTATCGATACCGAAAACCATATTGACAACTGTGTACGCGGTGGAGTTTCCAGAATGAAGTAGGATGGTGGCGACGATCCTAAGGTATATACGTGGACCCAACTCCCATGAGTTGGCATAAGGTGGCTAAAACAGGAGCGATTCTCAGGCCAATGAGGTAGCACCTCTGATCGGACACACTTCTTCGATATCATTCTATTACTTTGTGATTGATTGGGTGCACCCCTTGATTTGGGAGTGTTGTTCGAGGTGGGCGGTAGTGGCTGCTATGCGTTTCCACCAGCCCGGATGCGTAATTGGTATATCTACCCTGGCATTGCCTTGTTGTGCCGTGTCACCTACCATAGCAAGCTTTACTACGAGTTGTGATTTCTCCCGTAGCCAGTGGAGTATCAAGGGTAGCCCCCATTTTGGGAGTATGCTAATACTGGATAGACTACTGGGACTATTACGTGTTAAGGTGGAAAATGTAAAGCCTTAATGCTATTTAAAAGTATGTTTATTTTATATTAGACATTATTATAATAGCGAATATTACTACATAGTAGATAGTTTAACGGATCCTTAAAGAATGGGCGATCCCAAGCATTCTTTAAGTTACTTATACCCTTTATTACAGTTCACTTGAGTTGGTTTACATTGTATAAGTATGTATGTCCTGAGTCGAGTGTTTGTGTTTTATTTACGCTCGGGTCAGCCTGAGTATTCACAACTTTGGACTTTACTTTCTGGAGCTAGGAATCGCTGGAGATTCTGCTTATCTAGTTATTTATCCATTTCAGTTTCGGTTGTTCTATTTCAGCTTTTGTATTAGAGACTTATGTATTTGGGATTTCTACTGTACTTGTTTCAGAACTGTATTTGTTTTCAGACTATATATTTTGTATCTATTTTTGAGACTCTATATTGTAGTGGCTTCATGAACCACTATTTATTTTATTTTCCGCTACGAGTTATTCTGATATTTCTGTGTCTGTGATTCTGTGAATGATTTTATTTGCTCCAAATTTTATTACAATCTGTTATTTTTCATTATTCAAGTCCGACATGTGTGGATTATTGTCGATTTGAATGGTCCAAAATAGTGGGTCGTTACAGTAGGATCTGTACCAAATAACATTCTCTTAGTTTTATGGACACGGTGTTTCACATAATCCTGAAGTAAGACGAGGGACACGCTTTTGTTAATAACGGTAGTAAATAGTCAATAAGTAGAAGTCCACATCATGGGGATTTGGGCAAGGGGCGCAACTAGATATTGTTTGGATGACGGGCCAGTACCAAAAGCATTTCCCCTATTATTTCTATGGACACGGTGTTTGACATAACCCTAAAGTGAAACGAGGTGTCTCACATAACCCTGAAGTGAGACGAGGTGTCTCACATAATCCTGAAGTGAGATGAGGGGCACGCTTATGCTGGAGCGTGAGGTAATAAGAAGACCCAATAGGTGGAACAACATGTAACATGAGCATGGTGGCGGTTACGCGTGTGACTTGCATTCAGGTGCCGAGTAATCGTTATGAGTTCTAAGTGCTTAGTGTATGCCTTTCATAGGCACCAATGTCTACTACGTAGGGAGCTTTAGCGTCCGATCCACGGTAGATTCTATGGAATATCAGGCCAATCAAAGGGTAGTATTAGGAATTCAGCCTAATATAAGAAACTATTAAAAACAAGTGCAAACAATCAAAGTTAATCAATTATGTTAATCTAGTTAATTCGTATTTATTTCCAGCTTATTCCTTCACTTTATTTCCTTTGTTTCCTTTTATATACTAGAATTGTTGTAAAGTCTATTACTTTTACTTTGCTTAAAGATTCTAGTAATTACTATCATTCACCAGACTTTTAGTCTGACCCACTCCTCCATTTTCCCCTTTTCCCCCATAGGCAATCAGGGGCAAAGACGGTAGACTGTAGGCATTTGGAGATTTCTTTGGAGGAGATTCTATCATGTATTTCTTTTCTTCGGTTTCGTTTTTTAGTCCTATTTGTTGAGCTGGCATTTTATGAGGGATGTATTGTACTCTGATATTATTGATACTATGGATTTTATTTCGTAAGACGTGTAAGGTTATTTTGACATTTGATGTATTTGGTATTTGGCGACATATTTGATTTATAAAGTATTCTGAGGTTTTTTCTAAAATAAATTATTATTATTATAATTGTTTCCGCTGTTTATATATTTTTGTCTTGTGAATCTTAGTCTCTGCTAGTTTTAGTTATACCTACAACGCAACATGCCTTTTAGTGTTCTCTTTTGGGAATACTAATGGGTGTAGGGTGTTACAAAATGGCTTGCATTTTTGATATAAGGTTAGAAACATTATTTTAGAGATGGGTTTCAAGTTTCATAATTTTCTAAGTTGTTGTGGATTTATTATGAATTTTCTAGTAAAGAAAATGGTTAAATTCAGTTTAAATTATTTTTGGCTATTATATGTTAGCTTTGGGTCAGAAATTTAAATATGTTAGAAAACAAATAAAAAGCGATTTATGAGAATTTTTGGAGAATTTTCCTAAGTATTTTATTAAAGATATAAAATTATTTAAAGTATGTGATTTAAATGTTTTATAAGTTTATAAAAGGAGAACAGGCGAATTGTTAAATGTTTTAAAATTATTAATTTCTGAATTTAGCAACACTTTTAGAAAAAGGTTTTGTAAAAGAATTGCGAACCAATTATATGTTGACAAATAGGGCAAGTTAGTTGGAAAGGTATTACCTTAAAAGGTTAAAATTTAGTTTTGTAAAGGATTTCTGCTTCGCCAATTACAACAGCCACCTTTTGACCTCATACATCCACCTCCTACCAAGTCGAAACCAATACACATGGTATCGAAGCTTTGGTGCGTTGTGGATTGGAGTTAGGTGGAAGGTATAGAGTCAAAACATGCTTTAGAAAGGGTAGAAGTAGCTCTTTTAAACTTAGAACTATTTTGGTTACAAATAAGTCTTTCGAAGAGGTTGGAGCTTTCGACTTAACCAACTTGCTTCTGTCTATATAAAGAAAGGGCTTTCGAATGGGTTGCCGCCTTTTGTTTTTAAAACAAGCTTTCGAAGGGACAGAACTCCTTCTGCCGCATTCAACCTTTCGAAAGGGTGCTTTTGCCTTTAAACTTTGAAGCCGCTTCTCCATGCTTTCGAAAGGGTTGGTTTCGAAACCATCCACTTTTGTTTACTCAAGGATAGTATTTTCGAAAGCGATGTTTTTGCCCCAGTTCTTTTAAGACCCTTAGATATATTGAAAGTTAAACCTAAAGGTTTCAAATGGAATGGTTTTAAATGGTTTCGAAGCTATGTTTCACAAACATTTACTTGAACCCAGCGCTTTTGAAAGGTTTGTTTTAAGTAAAGGACTTTAATACTTTCGAAAGATATATATAATGAAGGTTTCGAAGGTAAGATTCCCTAATGTTTTTGAAAGGTTTACTTTTAGTTTTCGAATGGTAGGTTTCCAATGCTTTCGTTAAAATGATTTTGAAAGACATAATCCTAAGGAATTAGAGAAATGATAGGGGTATGGGATAACGATATAGTAACGTACTTGTATTTTCTATATATAAGTATACGCTTCATCTCTATTCTCTCGTGTCTCTTAGGCTATTCTTCTGTATCTTACAAAGACTCAAATGCAGATTTTACGGACGTAGAATATGGATGCTAGAAGTGGAAGAGTTAACATTGGTAGGGGAAGCATCACAACTAATGGGAATGCTAGACCAAACACTGGGAGGAATTCAGGTCAGGCACAAGCTGCTAATATGGATGCTGGAATGCCACTATTTGACATGGGAGAAATGTATCAGTTTTTTGTTAACATGATGCAGGCAGGAGTTACTATAGGGTTAGTTGGAAAAAATGCTGAAGGAGGAAATCAAGGAGCTCCATGGTCAATAACTATGCTGTATTGAGTAGTGATTATGCTAGGTTGGAAGGAAAGCCATTTATCGGGACTGAAGACGCAGTTGAAGAAAGTTGCTGACAAGAAAAGAGTGAGATGTTTCAACTGCGATCAAATTGGACATTATAAGAACCAGTGCAAGGAGCCAACCAAGGATGGAAAAGGCATGATGTTTGCATTGGAACCAAGCTACCTCGAGACCAACAACAAAGGAGAAAGGAAAAGCTGTGTTGGGAGGTACGCTTTTGATTCATGATGTATCAGTTAGAGATCTATTTGATATTGGTGCATCGCATTCTTTTATATCTCATTATTTGGTAGAAAGCTTAACCTAGAACCCTCATATCTAGTTACTTCCTTAAGGGTTGCGAATCCATTAGGAGGATATGCGACACTTGGGATGAAGTGTGACCAGTTAGAGTTTGAATTGTTAGGTCATACATTTGTTTGCATTTTCCATGTGTTTGATTTCATAGGGTTCAGAATTAGTTTGGGTATTTAAGTAAATACGATGCTAGGATATTTTTCCATGATAGGAGTATATCGCTTAGAAATGCTGATTGTAGTGGTTGGATTATAAACTCCGTAGAAAACTCTAGTATTGAGGTTAATGCTTTGTTGGGTGTTGTGGAGGTAGAAGACGAGGTTAATCGAGTTTTCGTTGTTAGAGAATTCACATATGTCTTTGAACCCGTAGTAGGATTGCCACCGAAACAAGCTATTGAGTTTCGAATAGATTTAGTACCAGGAGTAGAACCGGTGAGTAGACCGCCAAGCAGAATGACACCTACCGAGATGAAGGAGCTTAAGGTGCAGTTGATTGAATTGGAAGGCAAGAATTTTATCAGACCAAGTAGTTCGTCTTGGGGAGCAGCCGCGGTGTTTACAAAGAAACCGGAGATCGTTAAGGTTATGTATTGATTATCGTAAGTTGAATGAGAAGATGATAAAGAATCGATATATGTTACCTAGAATTGACGATTTATTCGATTAGTTAAGTGGAGCTAAAGTATTTTCCCATTTGGATTTAGCAAAGGGTTTCCATCAGCTTAGAGTGGCTGAGGATAGTATTCCTTTGACGACGTTTAGAACCAGATATGGATCATACGAATGGTTAGTAATTCCATTTGGACTAACTAATGCACCAGCATTCTTTGTAAACTTGATGAACCGAGTTTTTCGAGAAAACTTAGATAGGTTCGTATTGGTATTCATAGATGATATTTTGATATACTCTAAAGATGAAAGAGAGCATGAGGTTCATCTTAGAGTGGTGCTTGAGACGTTGAGGCAGCATCAACTAAGAGCTAAATTTTTGAAGTGCCATTTCTGGAAGAAGGAAGTGAAGTTTCTTGGTCATGTAGTCTTAGAGAAAGGGCTGTCTGTAGATCCGACTAAGATCGAGACGGTGAATAATTGGAAGAGACCCAAGATAGTGACTGAGATAAAGAGTTTTCTTAGATTAGCTGGGTATTATTGGAAATTCATTAAGGATTTTTCATGGATAGCGACACCGATGACCAAGCTAAAGCGAAAGGATGTGAAGTTCGTTTGGACCGATAAGTGTGAGGAAGCATTCCAAAGATTGAAACACTTATTGACTAATGCACCTGCGTTAGTTGTTCCAGAAGGGAATCAAGATTTAGTAGTGTATACGGATGCATGTGGAACATGATTTGAAGCTGTGTTAATGCAAAGTGGTAAAGTGATTGCCTATGCTTCTCGACAGCTTAGACCGCATGAGGTTAGATATCCAACACATGATTTGGAATTTGCTGAGGTAATTTTTGCGTTGAAGCTGTGGAGACATTACCTTTTGAGAGAAAGATTCAAGTTGTATATGGATCATAAGTCACTGAGGTATTTATTTTTTCAGAAGGAGTTGAATATGAGGCAGCAGAGGTGGTTAGAGTTTTAAGCCGCTTATGATTTTGGTATTGAGTACACGCCAGGAAAAGGCAACAAGGTCACGGATGCACTTAGCAGAAAAAATCAGAATGCAGTACTGGCAATGATAGTTGAGTGGAAAGATTTAGAAGCATCGAATACATGCAGAATACAGTTGAGATCTAAAGCTGGATCTAGTAGCGAAACCGTTATGCTGTCATGTTTAAAAGTTCGATCGGTGATGATCCAAAATATTTCTTCTAAGCAGAAGGAGGATCCATTATTAGTATAACGGATCAGAAAGTTAAGGGATGGAACATAGAGCGATGACTTGAAAGATTTCAGTCTTGACTAGAATGGGTGGTTAAGGAAGAAAGGAAGACTATGTGTTCTAAATGTGGGGAAGCATTAGGAAGGAAGTTCTTAGAAAATGTCATCGTTCAATGTTCACCATTCATCTAGGAGGAACTAAGATGTATAAGGATATGAAAAGAAGTTTCTTCTGGGAAGGCATAAAGAGAGATGTAGGCTTATGGGTAAAACAGTGTTCAAACTGTCAATGGGTAAAAGCTGAACATCAGAAACCAAGTGGGTTACATCTGCCTTTAGATGTTCCAGTATAGAAATGAGATTCTATCTCAATGGATTTTATAGATAGGTTGCCAAGATCGATTAGAGGAAATGAAAGCATATGGGCTATAGTGGACATATTAACCAAGAGTGCCCATTTCATTCTAGTTAAGTTAACCAGGACGGTACCTATTTTAGCTAAGTTGTTTATGAAGAATATAGTTTTACTGCATGGAATTCCTAGTAGTATAGTAAGTGAAAAAGATTTCTTATTTACTAGGGATTTCTGGAAGAGTTTACAGGAGACTTTGGGTACCAAGCTCAACATGAGTCCAACTTACCAACCACAGGCAGATGGGCAAATTGAAAGAGTTAACAAAGTCTTAGAGGATTTGTTAAGAGCTTATGTGCTAGATTTTGTGGGATCATGGGAAGACCATCTACACTTAGTCAAGTTTTCATATAAAAACAGTTATCAGGCTACTATAGGGATGGCACCATTTGAAGCCTTGTATGGAAGGGCATGCAAATCTCACATTTGTTGGTTAGAGACCGAGGATAGGTTAGTACTTGGTCTAGATTCGGTTAGAGAAGCTGTCGAAAAGATTGAGTTCATTCAAGCCAGAATGAAGGAGGCTCAGTCTAGGCAGAAGAGCTATGCTAATAGAAGATGGAAAGACTTAGACTTCTCAGTTGAAGATCATGTTTTCGTTAAGATATCACCGATGAAAGGTCTAATTTGATTTGGGAAATCAGGAAAATTAGCGTCGAGATTCGTTGGACCATTTCCTGTTATAGAAAGGATTGGAAAAATCACATATAGAGTGAAGTTACGAAGTAGTTTGGCAGGAATCCACAATGTTTTTCATATTTCTCATCTAAGGAAATGTATTTGAGATCCAGAGACTACTATAGCACCGATTGCGTTAGATGACTCAGTAGTGGAATCGAATATGACTATAGTTAGAAAACCAGTTCATATAATCGCGAGGGATGAGAAGAAACTAAGGAACAAGATAGTCAGATTAGACAAAGCCTATTGGAGTGACGATGAGAGAGACTGTACTTAGGAAACCGAGAGCAGGGTTAGAGATACTTATCTTGACTTGTTTCATGGTATGGTTTACCTTTATGATTGATTTTATGATTATCTTATCGTAATTTCGAGGAAGAAATTCTTTAAGGAGAGGAGTCTGTAATGACCCTAATTTTGACTAATATTTAGTTAAATTAAATGAAATAATGTAAATGGTTAAGGGATTAAGATTTTTATGATTATAGGGTAGTCTTGCCTTAACTAATCAATAAGCCAAAGAGAAGTAAAATGAAGAAAGAAGAGGATTGAGATAAGGGCAAAATAGGAATAAACTAAGTTCTTATACCCTAAAACCTTCTTACGTTCATCCCTTATTCATTCTAAATGTTTGCAAAAAAAACTCGAAGCTTGGTCGGCCACCATTAGGGGAAAACAAAAGGAAGATAAGTAAGAATTCAAGAAGAAAGCTAAATCAAATCAATCTAAGAGCAAATCTCAAACTCCTTAACAACAAGCTAAGGTAAATATTAGATTACATCTCAATTTTTATTGTTTTTGATTTCTAGATAAGATCCGAATATATTTTGCAAAGTAAAATGCCATGTTTTGATTGTTAAATGGATATATGTACGCTTGTTAATGATTTTTGCTTGTTTCATATAGATTTTATGATAATATTTGTTTTGAAAAACCTATTAACTGACATCCAAATGGCTTGCATTTTTGATATAAGGTCAGAAACATTATTTTAGAGATGAGTTTCAAGTTTCATAAATTTCTAGGTTGTTGTGGATTTATTATGATTTTTCTAGTAAAGAAAATGGTTAAATTAGGTTTAAATTATTTTAGGCTATTATATGTTAGCTTTGGGTCAGAAATTTAAATATGTTAGAAAATATATAAAAAGTGATTTATGCAAATTTTTGGAGAATATCCTATGTATTTTATTAAAAATTTAAATTATTTAAGCTATGAGACTTAAATGTATTATATGTTTATAAAAGAGAAGGGGCAACTTGTCAAATGTTTTAAACTTTTTAATTTCTAAATTCGGCAGCACTTTTAGAAAAAGGTTTTGTAAAAGAATTGGAAAACCAATTGTATGTTGACAAATAAGGCTAGTTAGTTGGAAAGGTATTACTTTAAAAGGATAAAAATCAGTCCTGTAAAGGATTTCTGCTTCGCCACTTACAGCAGCCAACTTTCGACCCTATACAGCCGCCCTCACCAAGTCGAAACCAATACACATGGTATCAAAGTTTTGGTATGTAGTGGATTAGAGTTAGGTGGAAGGTATAGAGTCGAAACATGCTTTTGAAGGGGTAGAATTAGCTCTTTCAAACTTAGAACTATTTTGGTTACAAATAAGGCTTACGAAGAGGTTGGAGCTTTCGACTTAACTAACTTGCTTCTGCTTATATAAAGAAAGGGATTTCGAATGGGTTGCTGCTTTTTGTTTTTAAAACAAGCTTTCGAAGGGGTCAAAATCCTTGTTGCCGCATTCACCCTTTCGAATCAAAGCTTTCGAAAGGGTGCTTTTGCCTTTAAACTCTGAAGCCGCTTCTCCAAGCTTTCGAAAGGGTTGTTTTCGAAACCATCCACTTTCTTTTACTTAGGGATAATGCTTTCGAAAGCGCTGCTATCACCCCAGTTCTTTTAAGATCCTTAGATTTATTGGAAGTTAAACCTAGCGGTTTAGAAAGGAATGGTTTTAAATGGTTTCGAAGCTGAGTTCCGAAAAAGTTTTACTTGAACCCAGCGCTTTCGAAAGGATTGTTTTAGGTGAAGGACTTTAATACTTTTGAAAGATATATATATATATATATATTGAAGGTTTCGAAGGGGAGATTCCCCAATGTTTTCAAAAGGTTTACTTTTAGTATTCAAATGGAAGTTTCCTAATGCTTTCGAAAGGCAAGTTTAAAGTGTTCTGAAAAGAGGATGTCTAAGGTTTATAAAGCTTTCGACGGGACACTATCAATGATTCGAAAGTCTATTTTTTTAAAGGTTTCGAAAGGTATGTTTTGGCCTTTTGGCCTAATGTTTCAAGGTAAAGTAGTTAGCTTATTTTGAAAGGGGTACTTTCAATGGATTCGAAAAGGACGGTTTAAAGTTTTAAACAAGGGTTAAGTTAATTTGAAAGAAATGTTTTCAAGGAAAATTTTGATAGGGTAGTTAACCCTAAGTAAATGACTCAGATATTTGAATACTAGATGGGACTGGTATAGGGTCGAGCCCTATACTTTATCTACTAGCCCCTGGCTAATATAAGTCCAAAATTCCAGTGGGTATGGCTTTGTCATAAGTAAGACTAAAATGATGTTACATGCACAAAGGAATATACAGAGAAAGATAAGTTATTGGTCAGCCCGCAAAATCATTAGGATTAGTTGACCCTGGGAGAAGTAAGTTAAGGACAGACCGTCCAGAAGCGTGTCTAACAGAAGTTAGATTATTATTATTTTCTGGTAGGCCCGAGTCAGCCAATGGTTAATAGTTAGCCAAAAAAACTATATTTTTCAGATAGATAGTCTATTGATTACCTGATTTATGTGGATATATGGTATTGCTATTATTGCTTTAATCAGTTTGATTGCAGTATTCTAATTCGCCAAAAAGATTTGTTTTAAAGGGATATTAGTGAGGGGAACTCATTCCGCTAAGCGGCGTGGTCTCACTTTATATCAATAAACCAAGATGTAATAGTATTACTCACACCAGGCTTTATGTCAAACTCGAAGTTTATGTTTTTCCCCTTAAACTCTCAGATGCTCAAAAATTAATTTGAGTAGATTGAGAGTTAAGATTTTACAGGTTTAGTAGGTGGACGGATATGCTTTCGAAGATGAGCAAGAGGCAAAAGTTAGCTATTTAGGAGTAATTAGTTTTGTTCCCGCTGTGATGTATTAAGACTGATGTGTCTATTGAGTACTTTGATCATCCAATAGGGCACCTTCATATATCGCTCTTGGCGTAAATTGTAATAATTATATTTGATCAAAATGTCGGAATCGTTTGGGATTATTTAATGGAATATGAAACATGTAATGTGAAAATTTGTTTCTTGAATCTGTGATTTTATTTCATATTCATGTGCTTCTAATATTATGTATACCATTAACATTACCGTATTTTGTCACTAGAAGTTAATACTATAGATGACTGTAGCATCTTTACCGCTTAGTTTCGGGCCTCAAGATAGGGGATGTTACAACTTTCTATACCACCGAAATTTAAATTTATCATTTATGAAAATCATGTCTCATTTTATTTATTAAAACTCTCTTTATAAATCCCATCATAAAATTCCTTATAAAACTCCATTCTATTTATAAAACTCTTTTATATTTACAACCTCCCTTAATAAAATATCACTTATAAAGATCCTTCTATAAGTCTCCAAATTTGTTTCTAACTCTTTCTATAAAACTCCAAATTTTCATTTATAAAGCTCCTTTCATAAAATATCCTTTTTTTATAAAACTTCTTTTACAAATCTCAAAACATAAATTTAACTTCTTTTATAAATTTCCAAATTTATTTCTAACTCTTTTTATACATAACACAAATCTTCTTTTTCTGAATAAGACCAAATACTTCCACTAAACAATCATTTCATATATCACCATAAATTCCTAAATGGAATTTATTATTCCAATTTATCAAAATGATATTAATTTCCTTTTTATAAAATATCATATACAAATCCATTCTTTTATTTATGAAATACCAATTATAAAACTATATTTTTATTTAAAAAATAACATTTATAAATCTATCCTTTTATACAACATCTTATATAAAATGTTTCATAAATATTTATTCCAAAATATTTCTACCTTCTTTTAAAAACAAAATCACTTTAAAGAAAAAGATAAACCCTTTTATTTTCTATTAAAATAAACATTCGTTATTATAATAACTTTCTATAAAGATAAATACTTTCCAAAAATAATTTTACAACATAACCAAATAAATTAAAAATGATTAACAAAAAGGGTGAAGTAAAATAGAAAAGTTTAAAAACTCATTTTAAATACAATATCAGAGAAAATCCCAAAAATTAGATTTTTAAAATCAATCTCCAAATCGTAACCATTTTCAAGTCACAACAACAAACCATAGTATTTCAAAATACTAAAATGGGACAATAGTTACTATAGCACTTAACCAATGCTATTAATACCTTTACCGCTATAAAGGTTCAACTTTTAAAATATATTAATGTCCCATCCAATAAGGCTGACTACCAAGTTTTGACATTTAAAAATCTATATAACAATTATATAAATAGAAATAAAATCAACAGATATATAACTGAAATTAAAAATCACAATAGCGAGAAATCCGGATTTCTCTACTAAATTTTTGGAATTTCATTTCATATGCCATCCACTTTTTAAAGCAGAATTTAACCAAACCAAACCAATAAATCATTCAAACACAAAATAATAATTTATACCTACTATATAGCTTTATAGTAAACATTCAAAGATGAGATAACTCATCGAAATTTCAACGTACGCTTAAGTGTTCCGATTTGATTTTTAGCTCAAAATTCAACTTGCTCAAAATTCAATGAAACTAGTTCCAATACGTAGATATTGCTCCTATGAGCGCAATGCAAAAGATCACGTCTTGAATGGACCTCGTATGCAAAAATTATTCAAATTATAAAAAATTTAAATTAATTAAAATACACTAATTACAATTCAAATTAATTACCCCTTTAATCTCCTTCTTCCCAAACACAAAATCGTGCATGCCTATACAAGTGCACACCATTGTCGTCCCCTCTCCTTCCTCTCTCTCGCTCATCTCTTCATGAAATCCAATACCACGAGCTCCGACGTGTCCCTCTCCATCTCATCTCCACATTGGACACCCACCCCCTCACGCTCAAACCTACACTTCAATTTTTGATTAAGCCACATGCTCCTCTCGACTTGATATGTGGCTTTCCACCACCATGAGCTACATGCCTCCAAACTTGGCCACGAGCTACTACAACATACGAGAAATGCAACCACAACCTCCAAATCACCAACCGTCGCCTACATCTCGTCAAAAGTCGAACCCTACTTTGCCCATTTATAGGCGTATGTCACCAACATCGACTGTAAGCATCCAAACTTATATAGACTTTTATATCCCATTGCTAGGGACTCACAGATCCTTGTTTTACAAATTTTTGTTAAGTAAATCAATAGATTTTGATTTTTGAAATTTAGGTTGCTTACTTTGTTAGTTTATAGGAAATGAAAATAGAAAAGGAGAGAAATGGAATGAGGGAAAACTCAGAGTGTATTGATTTTGCTAAGTGTGGAGTTTAGTTTATAGAGTATGATTTCCAACATCTCGCTACATACAACTCCGTTCATGCATGAACCGCGAACGACAAAGAAAAAATACGGTCCTACAAAAATTGCGATACAATCCCAAAACAATAATAGTATACTACGGTTAGCTTATTCTGTAGACTTAAAAAATACTCCATTTGTCGTACATTATCAAACGATAATTTAAATATTTTCCAAATTAAAAATTATGAAAAATCCCTATAATTTCAAATAAAAATACGTCAATATAAATCGAGTCGTTATAATAAAAAAAATAATTTTCTTATTATTTATCAAATTTGAATTAAATCTAAATCTTTAAATAATTTAAAATTTCTCATTCAAAACGTTAAAAATTCCGGCTTATTACGTTAGAAATCTAGCCTTCAAGGATTCTGACTTTATCTGTTGGTGATGGGATTTGTTCCTTAAAATTCAAAACTTGATTAGTAGATTCCTACGAAGCTTGCTGAAGAAATAACATATATTTGGCAACCTGAAATAAATAACAAGCATAAAATAAATATCGATATATGACGCTAAAAATTTGTGCATAAAGAAATGCACCACAAAAATTTGTGCATAAAATAAAATCTTTGAATTGTGAATAAATCTTTGAATAGTGATTTAAAAATTGGAATTGTGGACTTATTATTTGAACAATGATTTAAATATCTAGATTTTAATTGAATATTTGTTTAATGGATTTAATGCACTTATTTAACTCCTTTTAAATTATTAAATGCTATTAGTGAATTCCTTTGTAAATTTATTAACAGTAATAAATTGTTTGAATAAATTATTAGAAAATCAACTACTAATATAACGACTTGACTTTTAATGTCGTATTTTAATTTAATTTATTTGATTTTCCATAATTTTTAATTTAGAAAATATTTAAATTATGATTTGTCGGCAAACGCCAATATTTTGTGAATTTTCAAAATCAAATAACTAGTGTCTATTATTATTGTTTTGAGGTCATTCCACTGATCTACACAGGATCATATTTTTATTTTGTCATTCGGAGCTTATACGCAAATAAAGATTTGTACGGCGAAATGGCGGAAACATAAATTTAAAACATGGTCAACCCACCCTCAACCCATACACATCCGACATCATTTCGTATCTTTCGTCCTTTTGTCGTTCTTCACCAAACCAGAGAAAAAAAGAAACATATTCATATCATTTTATAAAATTCAAGTTAAATGTTTAAAAATCAAATAAAACCAAAAGCTTTGATCTTTGAGTGTTATATAGAGAGATCTTCTGATATATGGGTATTGGAAAGCTCGCGGTGATGTATAGGTGGTTCGGTAGTGAATGTTGTAAGCACAAATTGAGCTAGGGTTGGATTATCTCGAATTTGAGGCAACGAGTGGCCACGGTAATGGTTCCATGGGGTTCAGGGTGTCATGGAGCACCTTGGGCGAACTTTTGGTGAGGTCCGACGTTGTTTTGAGAGGTCCATCATGTTGTGTTGCTTGGCTACAGTCGCCTGGTCGCGATCTATGAAGGAGGGCCGAGAGCGAAGTTGTTGGGTCCGAGGGGATGCTTGCATGAAGAGATGTACGTTGGTGATGGTTTCAGGCGCTCTGGTGGTCCGAGGCATCCTGGAAGGCATGCGTGCACGAGGCAGTGCACGATGATACCTGTTCACGATAGAGCAGGGGTCTTGAGGAAGATGGATTAGTATTTTAATTGTAAATATAAAGTGTAATTAGTGAATTAAGTGATTTAAATTTAATCAATAACTTATAAAATCCAGACTTGTTCATACGAGGTCTGATCAAAACGAAACCTTTGCATTGCACTCGTAGTGGCGAAGGCTACGCGATGGAATTGGTTTGGTTGAATTTAGAGCAAGTGAAAATTTGGGCTAAATTTGGATGTCGTTTGATTTTAGTTCAAACCAAAAAGCTTCATCGCCAACTGGAATTTCGGTGAGTTTAACTCACTTTTTTGTCAAATCAGTATGTTATATTGTAGATAAAAATTTACTATTTGTGTTTGGTTAAAATTACTTACTGTTTGGTTAAATATTCGCTTTTACAAGCGATTGTTATTAAAAATTGAAATACAAAAAATTTATTGAGAAATCCAAATTTCTCGATATTGAAGCTTTTAAATTTCTAACTATTCCTGTTGATTCTATTTCAGTTATAACCATGTTATATAGATTTGTTAATTGCTAAATTTTGATTGTTTAGCATTATTAGCCATGACACTGTGATATGTTCAAAACTTAACCCTTGTGGAGATAAAAATCAATAACAACATTAGTTAAGTGCTTTGGTGGTTATTGGCCTCAATTTAACAGTCTAAAATAAACTGTCGTTTATGCTTGAAATGGGTTATGGATTTGGATAATAATTTCAAATCTATTCTTCGGGTTTTCTTGAATATTTTTATTTAAACGGATTTTGAACTTCTCTATTTTACCCTAACCCTTTTTATTTATCTTCTATAAATCATATAGAAATGTTTTAAAGAAGTGTAACTATTATTTAGTAATGATTTAAAGTGGTTTAACTATTGTTTAATAGAATTTTAAAAGTTGTTTATTTATATTATTATTTTAAAGTCATTTATTAATATTTTAATATTATGAAAAGTTATTATTATAAATAATTGATATTGTTTGAAGATAGTAATTATTATTTATTAATAATGTTTTGGAAGTTAATTATTATTTATTATAATAATGTTTGAAGATTAATTATTATTGTTTTATTAATAATATTTGAAATTTTTAACTATTATACTTATGTAGTTTTGAAGTTAACAATTATTATTTACTGCTAATTTTTTTTGTTGTTAATAATTATTATTATGTAATAATGTTTTGAAGTAAATAATTATCATTTATTTACAATGTTTGAAGTTATTAATTGTTATATTGATAAGTTTTGGAGTTAATAAATTATTTTATTAATGATGTTGAAAAGTTAATTTATTATTTATTTAGGATGCTTAAAGTAAACTAATTTATCTGAATAATTATATTTATAAATTATAAACTGATTTATGAAAGGAATCTTATTTAACAAAAGAGATTTACTAAAGACTTTATAAATGAAAACGGGGTTTGGATTTTTAAGAATTTTTAAAAGGCGTTATGAAGGATTTTAATAAAGAAGTTTTAAAAAGGTTTTAGGATATTTATAAAAGAATTTTTATAAATGATTTTGGATATTTATAGGATAGTTTTATAAATTGTTTCATGATATTTTAAAGAGTTTTGTAAATAAACTTGGAGACTTATTAAGAGTTTTAGAAATCGATTACGAATTTTAATAAAGGAGATGTGCATAAATGAAAGAGATTTATTAAAAGGATTTATTGAAGAAATTTGCAAAGAAATTGAGATTGGATTTCTCCAAATTGACGTTCTTAATTTTGGTGGTCTAGACATTCGTTCTATGCTTAACACCAAAGGAATAACGTTTGAGTTTATCCTTATCTCTGTTTCTTTGAAAACAATATTTATTTTAACCCTTTGATATGATTTTGAAAATAAGAAATCTTTCATAATGTTTGTAAATATACTTATTTCGTTGAAATAATTATATGGATATTTTTTCAAGTATTAAAAGGAGTATAAAGGGTTTGTGAATATGTATTTGTAAAAGTTTTTTGATAAAAGTATTTATAAGTGATTTTAATTAATGAAAGGATTAATTAAAGAGGCTAATAGGTGCTTTGTGCTTAACCAGTGTTATTTTCCATTAGAAATTAAATCTCTGGTTGAATTGTTTGCTATTTGATAGTTAAATAACTGACTATCAGATGTTGGCCTGTTTTATACTATCATTATTGGTTCGGAGAGAGCAGGATTAGACCTGTTTGCAATGTTGCTTTAAGGTGATAGGAGTTCTTGCTTTGTGAACTGTGTCGAAGCTTAGACTCTTACCCCTACACGTCCCTAAAATTAATGGGTTGGCTTTAGTCAAGAGCGTAGTTGTAAAATCTTATTTGAGGTGCCAGTTGTAGGAACCACCCTTCGGAAAGGCGGGTCGTTACAACGAGGTATCAAAGCTTAGGTTGAGCGAACACCTAGGCTTTGGTGGGGTTAACTCATTTGAGATAAGGTAAGTGAGACCCTAGGATGAGCTTGAGTGTATTATGTATAAAAGTGCGTATTTGTTAGTGCTATAAAAATGTTAAATATTGTGTTGATTCATCGGTTGAGTTGTTATGAATTCGGGTCGATAAAGAAGAAACTGTATCGATAGGGGTTTCTAAACACTTGAACAAGGCTAATTAACACGGTATTGTTTTGAAATTGGATAAATGAAATAATTTTACCTAAATTATATTATATGTCTAAAAGAATAATTTTTTAGAAATTAATATATTTATATATGGTGTGTTTGGTTGTTAGGAAACAATAACATTTGATTATTATCATTTATTGTTGATTGGTTGGACTCATATAGTTTATAAGCCTTTATTGTTGGTTAAATTAAGTACGAACACCTTGTGAATTAAGTTTCGCAGTTTGACTATAAGATGTTCGAGAGTTGAATTTTAATTATAATAAGAGTTATTTATTATAACCCATACAAAGAGAAACAATAATGAAACGATCTTATATAAGAAGTGAAATTATATGAGTAGGATTTATAAATATAGTTTATAAATAAGGATTTAAAACCGAGAATTTGAGTACTTAAATTCTAGAGATTTGGAATTGTTTTTTAAAGTATTGTGAGAAATAATAATAGTGTCATTTGGAAGTATATTTGGAATAGAAATATATTTATCGAGTTTTGGAAAGAGATAGAAAGGACTGAACTCACTTCGAACGTTGAAAAATAATTTCAATAATGACTACAACATCATCGGCATTCATTTTCATGTTTCTAAGTGATAGATTGCTACCATAGTAATAGAAATTAGTTATTGAGTTATTTTGGGCAAAACAAATTTGTATAAAATTCCCAAAGAATGATTTGATATACAAAAGAGATGTGCATTTTATTTCAAATATTTTAAAATCAAACCGGATGTTTAATTTTAAAATTTTCACTTAAGTGGTATTATAGATTCATGTATCCTTTGGTTTGTGTATCTAATTTCAGGATATTATTTGGTAATTTTCATTTATTGAAATGAAAAGGGATTCTCAAACATTTGGGACAGTCGGAACTTTAGAGTTAAATTGGAAAAATTAAGCTAAGTGTTTTGTGAAAACATAAGATAATGAGTTTTTATAACTTAAAATTTTCATAAATTAGTAAGTTAAACATATTAATTCATTGGACATTTAGGTTAAGTAAAACAAATCTGAAATTTGTATATATACTCTTAGATTATAATAGAGTGTTATACAAATATAAACTTAAGTTTTAAAATGGATTATGAACAAAGTGTACTTTATAAAGTGTTTATAATAAACTTATGTATGGGAGAGCTTTAAAATGAAGTTGTGGCTGTTTGAAATGTGTATAAACTCAAGTTTTTAATTTGTTGAATATTCTGGTTAAGTAAAACAATTTTGAATATTGCATATATGCTCTTAGGAAGTAGAAGAGTATTTTGCAAATATGAGCTTGAGATTTAGTATTAATAGACTTAAGTAATGTTTCTTAAGTAAAATGATGATTCCTTAAAACGGTAATTATAATCTTGGGAAATGTTTTATTAATGAAGATAAGCCTTTATAAAGTGTTTGTAGGCTTAAAGTGATATGTTATGAAATGACTCGGAAAATAAATTCTAATATTAATTAAGAATACGAACTTAAATTTTAAAGTGTTGATAAAACCTAAGTTGTGTTTTATAAATGTTTATAAACTTAAATAAGATTTTATAGAATAGTTCATATATAATTTTAGTATTGAAGAGCATGTACTAAAAAATAATAAATGTGAATTAAAATAAATGATATGGTTCGTAAATGAACTTTAGTATTAAAGGAAATACTATTGGAAAATTAAATGTGGTTTAAAATTGAATGTGAATAAAAAGAATTCTATATAATTTAGGAACCAATGGAATAAATACATATGTTGTACGTAGATCATTCTATTCATAACTTATTTGATCCAGATTCGAGTGCATGATTTCAAGGTGATGTACATCGGTCTGAGATAGAACTTTTCATTCAATTCTTGATGGCGAACACTCAATATGGGTTTTTAATTTTATTCTAAAGTTCTTTATCATAGTATATGGCAATGTAAGGAGAACAGATGTTTCTAATCAAGGAACCGGATCAGAGTCCCGAATAGAGTGGTCGAGTGAGCGATACTAGTTCAGAAGTGAAATTGTGTGATCCAACGAATAATCAGATTTGATATTGTATATGGATGATATATGTACATCGTACGGGATTTAATAATTATCCGCTTTTGTCATGATAAATGCAAGTGTATGGATGGATATCATTTTCAAGTGAGATGCAAGTTTATGAAAGCAAAGGCTAGTTTGATGCTTTTGGTTTCATGAGTTGAGTTTGGTTGCCCAACTAGTAGGTACATGTTATACTTTTGGTTTGGTTTGATAATTTTATACTCCAGATATGGAAGACCACTTGACATTTGTTTTCATTTGTTGGTTTGGGTCCGTAGTGGCAATTTGTAATTTTTCCCAATCGAGCCGCGAAAAGGAGACGCTGCCAAAAAAATTCATAGCTTTAGGACATAGAAATTTAATTATCAGTTTCAATTAATTAATTTTGAAAAGTTAATGGGTTTGGAGGCATTTTTCTAACTTTAGGAATTTCAGGGACGAAATTCTTTTAAGAGGGATAGAATGTTACGACCCAAGATTTTTGGTCATTTGATTTTGAATATTTAATTAATTTTAAATTTTGCAATATTGGTTTAAAAGCTTTGAAACTTGAATTAAATTATAAATATTGTTTAAAATCTTTGAATTGTGAATGGAATAGAGATTTAAATATTGGAATTGTGGACTTATTATTTGGATAATGATTTAAATATCTGTATTTTTAGTTGAATATTTATTTACAGAAAATTATTGTCAAGGACAAAATTTCTCATCATTTTAGCCTCAAGGACAGACCTTCAGTATTTTAGCCTGAAGGACAACTTTCTTTAGGTATCAGTTTTTAGCTATTGGTAGCAGTTTTTAGGTATCAGTTTGTAGTTATCGGTAGCAGTTTTTAGGTATCAGTTTTTAGTTCGGTAGCAGTTTTGAAAGAATGTTTGTCCTTATAAATAAATTAAATCATACACTTAAATCAAAAACACAAACTATACAATGAATCCATATGTTACAAGCATGGAGAAAAATAACTTACATATCCAACTTAAGAAAAAGCTACAAGCACAATATAGTAGCTAACATATTGCGGAATCTTCCTAAGAGCTTCACGGGCATTGTTGAAATTGGTATATCAGGAGGAGGACGTGTCTCTTCCTTCTTACCTTTTTTTTTATTCCCAACTAGAAAAACTGTTGCATGGTGTTAGAGCATTCGTCATCTGCATCTCTTCCTACCGAACGCATCAGCTGGATGAAATTAACATAGAGATACAAAAACTATTAGATGAATGCATTGCTTTCATGGAAGAATGATCATTCCTTTCCATTATCTGTTTATTCACACAATATAAAAATGTACAAACCCAACCATTATCAAATAAATCATTCAGAATATCTTTGAAGTTCAAACAACAAGAAAAAAAGAATAAAACAATGAGTTATGGACCTTTAAATCCTCAACAACTGACCTCTAAACTTCTTCATAACAAGCACAAGGTCTGATAACTACCTTCACTTTTTACATGAAACTACTAATCTCAAAACTTAAAATTAGCAGTACGCATTAAAAGAAATAAATGGATTGGTGGAATCGGTGAGGCTTCTTGATGCTTAAATCGAATTTTTACCTATCGGTCGAGTAGAACGAAGGTTTCGGGCCTGAATTGGTGAGGCCTCTTGATGCTGCCCATGGCCGGAACAGATTTACGAGCAGCTTTAGAAGCAAAATGCTTTCATGGGGATTTGCCATCGATCGAGTTGCGAGCGGTTTGCTTTGTACGGGGCCATTGGAGATGATCGTAAATTAAGGTTTATGAATTAGAAAAATTGAGAAGGAACGATAATAACGAGAGGAATATGTTTGGATTTAGGGCATCTCCAGTCCATTCAGGCTGAATATTCAAAGCCCTGAATATTCAGCCCTGAACTGGGCTGGGAACTCCAAGGGTCAGGCGCCCATTTAATGGGAGCCTGGGACCCCCCCACAATTGGGGGGCTTGGGATGCCCATTAAATGGGCGCCCAAGCCCAGTTCAGGATCCTGAACCGGATTCTGAACATTCAGCTGAATTTGAAGTCTTAATTTGACAACTGGAGATTTTTTTTTGAAGTATTCAGCGAATAATTCGACCACTGGAGATGCCCTTAGAATGGGTAGGGGATTTGGTGGTGAAGGCTCAAATTTTGGTGGAACATCGAATTATTAATGCATGGTCCAGATTTTCTATGAGAAAGTGTGGATTGCTAATGGTGAAAAATAGATTAGATTATGTTAACAGTGTAGATTGTATGGGCTTGGACAATGTAGATAGTGACGCACCGATGTGTGTTTTCTCCTTTGTAATTTTCGAGGGTAATCTTTTCTTTTATCTATAAGCTAATACATGTACAACTATTGTTTTAAAAAAAGGAAGAATAAAAACTAAATATGGCGTCAGCTTGACGTCGTTATATTATATTGGCATCATAAAGACGTAGGCAACTTATAATGTCATTGCAACTCCGGTTTTAAAATGTCATAATACCTATGACGTCATTAAGACGTAACTATTTAGCGATGCTTTAACGATGAAAGTAAATTTTACGACGCTGTACCGACGTCGAGTCACTGTGGTTTCACTAATCTACGTCAGAAATCGGTCCTTCCTTTTGTAGTGTTCCAAGTCAGATGAATGTATCAGTTTTATGGGAAGAGAGTTGATGTCAAGCTGCTGGCAAGAAGGCTGATTAGGGTTACATAATAAATTGTAGTAAAAATCAAGGAAAGCAGACTCAATGTCCTTTTAATTCCTACAAGTATGTCTAGAGGAGTCCTCAATTTAATTTATGTTGGCTTTGGCATGTTTAGATTTAAGAGCAGCATGACAAAATTTAGTGTTTGAATGTGCCAAGAAATTCTGAGTTTCTACCTTTTCATTTCACATTCAATAGATATTGCCTTATCTAATACTTCAGACAGCTCATGCTCCTTATCAGAAAGTTGAGAGTTGGAAGGTTGGTTTAGTATTTGAATTTGAGTACTTCCTAGCTGTTCAGCCATACCAAAAGAGGGAGCCTCACCATCACCAAACAAGTCTTTAGCCCTGGCCTTAAAAGCTTCTTTGGTATCCTTGAGTTTCTGTTGAAAAAAAAACATAGTGTTACCATAAAAAAATTTAGACCAAGCATAGTTAACAGTGCTTAAGAAAGAAGCTTCTTTAATCTAGTTATTAAAAAATTTAAAATTTGATTTCCTATTCATGGCAACTTCTCTAAAAGAAATGAGAATAGGGCAGTGATCAAATAGCATAGGAGGAATTCTAATGTTGTCTTCAAACTGGATATGGCTAAGGCCTACGATCGTATGTCCTGGTTTTTCATCATCAACGTCTTAAGAGCCTTCGGCTTCCCCGAACAACTTATTGACTTGGTGTGGAGGCTCATCTCCAACTGTTGGTTTTCGGTGCTCATCAATGGTTCGGCCAATGGATACTTTAAGGCAGGTAGGGGTTTACGTCAGGGAGACCCTCTCTCGCCTTCTCTCTTTGTGATCACGGCAGAGGCATTCGTTCGCGGTCTCCAATCCTTAACTATCTACGGCCAGATTCAGCGCTTCGGGATTCCAAGGGGTTGCCCCCTAATCTCTTCCCTATCCTTCGCTGATGATGTTGTTATTTTCTCTAATGGCAGTGTCTCGTCTGTCCAGCGGCTCCTCAGGTTTCTTCATCAATATGAGCGGGCATCGGGCCAGTTAGTCAACCCTGCCAAAAGCTGCTTTGTTCATGCGAAAGATTTGCCCCCGCTCGAGCTTCTTGGATCGAGTCGGTTTCGGGCTTCAAGGAGGCCGCTCTCCCTCTTCCGTACCTGGGTGTTGTGCTGTACCGCGGAAGAAAGATCAATGCTATTTTTGACCCCTTGGCTGATAAAGTAAGGGGAAAAATCTTACGCTGGAACGCTTCTCTTATATCTCAAGCTGGAAGACGTGTTCTTACCAAGTCCGTATTGGACTCGATGGGAACTCATGTTTTCGCGGCTATGACCCCTACCTCGTCTTTCTTTCGTTCGTACCGATCTCTGGCTTCTTCTTTTTTCTGGGGCAACAAGGACAGTGTCCGTCGACACCATTGGGTTTCGTGGGACGTGGTCTGTCGACCCAAAAATGAAGGGGGACTGGGTCTGCGCAACCCTAAGGACCTTTGCGCAGCTTTTGCCTGTAAATTATGGCACAGATTTGGTGCTAACAACTCCCTTTGGGCTTCTTTCCTTCATGAGAAATACCGCAGTCTTGCGGGCACAAATTTCTCGGGCTCTCCGTCTTTTGCCAGTGAGACCTGGAAACACATGCAGTCAGTGAAACAGTTTTCTGACTCTCATGGTGGATCTTCAGGATGGGATGGCTCTTCCTTTTCCATTCTGAAAGCTTGGTCTTCGATTAGAACCCAAGAACCGATTCGCCCTGCTTTTTCCTTCATCTGGGACTCTCGTATTCCCCCTAAAGTCTCCACTTTGATGTGGCGTATTCTCCATGATGGATTGCCTCTTGACGAGAACCTCCAATCTATCGGTATTCCTTTCGTTTCTCGATGTAGATGTTGCGGCATCGGGGACTCCGAATCCAGGAACCATTTGTTCTTTAGTGGTTATTCTGCCAGATGTTGCTGGAATTACTTTGGAAACCTTCTTGGCATTAGTCGGTCGGCCAACTCGCCCTCAGATCTCCGTAACTCATGGTGGTCTGGGAACGCTGGTAAGACTCTTCGTGCTATCGTTTTCCGCTTGATTCCATGCCTCATCTGCTGGCACCTCTGGTGCGCGCGGAATAAGGCAACCTTCGAGAACACTCGAATGGACCCCCCCCCCTCTATTATTTGGCGTGAGAGGAACGACGTATATCTCGCTTTCCGTGGTAGACCTTTTAGGGGCCGTTTGAGTTCCCGAGCGGAGCGTCTTGTTGGTCTACTCTCTATCTCGTGTGATTTGTCTCAAGCTCGGTTGGGAATAGGCTGATCTCTGTTTTCGAGAGTTGGCCGGCTCATGACGCTCTGTCCCCCCCCCCCTTCCTGTTGGTATTTAATGTGTTTGTTAGTTTCACAGTTACAGGTTTCTTTGGCTATCCTTTGGCCGGGGTCGTGAACTAGTTGACTAGTTTCGGGGACCGGCTCCCTTTTATCTGCTAGTTCTTTGGTGGTTTTCTCCTGCTCTATGACTAGTTCGGGTGATCTTTCTTCTGATTTTTGCTGGTGATTGGTCGGTGGTCACGTTTGGGCTGCTCAGCTTGGCTCCGTCTCCTCCCAGGGTATTCGATTCATTTGGCTGGGAGTTTTGTCTTCATCGCTTCTGGCTCTCTATCTTGAAGTGGGCAACCCCTGGTCCTACTTTTATTGCGCCTTACTGGTAGCTCTCCTTTTGGGTTGGTTTGGTGGTCTGGCCTTATCCTCTTGGACAAGGCGGGTTTGTGTTTGGTGGTCTGGCCTTATCCTCTTGGTCAAGGCGGGTTTGTGATTGGTGGTGATCTGGTTTTTCCTTCTTCTGCTGCTTCTTCGGGTGGTGTTGTTGTACTCTCCTTTTGTTTCTTTTACTGTTGTCTTAGCTTTGCTTGTCCGCTGTTTGTTAGCGGTTTTGGTGTTGTACAGTCCTTCGGTTTTCGTTGTTTCTTGTTTTCCTGTAAGCCATCGGAGAAAGACGTTTTTTCTCCTGTTAGTTATATATTCTTTTCTTAAAAAAAATAGCATAGGAGGAAGGATATAATAGAGAGTATTAGGCCGTGAAACTAGAGCAGTGGAGTTTTGGAAGACATGATCAATTTTGATTGTAGTTCTCACCCTACCTCTGCTTTTGTTAGTCGAGGTAAATGGAGGACCAGAGGATTACATTTTAAGGAGAGGAGTTATACAAGGCAGATTTAAGGGGACTGATGTTTGTGAAGGATAGCGAATAACCACCAGCTCTATCAGTTGTTCTCATCATACAGTTAAAATCTCCCAGAACATACCATGGGTGGGATGCTTGACTAAGTTGAGGGTGATAATCAAGCATAATCTTTCTGTTAGCAGGAGAGTTGTGACCATAAATGGAAGATATATACAGGGAGGTGGAAGAAGGGAGGTGGATAGCATGGAATTGCATGAATTGGAAGTGAAATAAGACAGGAGTGAGAGTGAAATGTGCAGGATTAGATAAAACCAATAATCTCCCAAAGGTGGATTGATCATGGTTATGAAAGAGATTACATAAAGGATTGATGTGGTTGGCTGCTTTAACTGTGAAAGAAGGTTAAGTTTAGTCTTAGAGATGGCTAGGATTTTGATGTTGTGAGTATGAAGAAGATATTTAGCTTGATCAAGCTTGTTTGGATTGTGGGCACCCCTAATATTCCAAGAGAAGATGTTGTTAAGCGTTAAAAACTATATGGTAGTTTGAAGTGGCAAGTCTGGTGCTCCTAGAAGAGCTCGCTGATTTATTGATTTTAGGGATTGCTTCATCCATGGAGCACTACAACAAAGGCAGCGTATAGCGACGGCAAAAATGCGTCGGCGGCCGTTGCTAGCCGTTGCTAGCCGTCGCTAATTGCCTTCGCTTTTTAATCCGTTGCCATCAGGAAAAGCAACGGCATAAGCGACGGCTCCGTCGCTAATATAGCGACGACAAGCGACGGTATCTTACACGTGTCAATGCCACATGGCAGGTAGTTATTCCAAAAGCAAGTCTGTTACTCGCCGTTATATGCCGTTACTAGCCGTCGCTATTTTTGCCTAGTAAGCCGTTAGTAGCCGTCGCTAGCCGTCGCTTTTCTGGGCAAAATCTGCTATGCACACAATAGCTATCCTTCCATCAAACCTCGTCCCAAACCTCAAACCGTCTTTTCAAACCTCAATAATATCAACAACAACACATCTCAACAATACCCACAACATCAATATTCAACAATATAACCAAAAAAACACAAAAACCAACCAAACCAAACCAAGTATCAAGGTACAAGGATCAAATCTAAATATAACCAAACCCAAACATCATCCAAAATGCCAAGTATCCAAACCCATGTATCAAATCTAGTCTAAATACGTACATAAATACATACCCACAAGAATAGTAAAACTATGCATCATCATCCTCCTCGGCATCATCAGATCCATCTCCCTGCTCCCCAGGCATAGAGTCGTGCTCTTGATAAAATGCTGCAATGCGCTCATCTATCTGCTGTGCCAGTTGGCCCCTTCGCCAATCGTTGAGCTCATCCAGCTGCCTCTGCATCTGAGCAATACGCTCCTCCTCCATCGATTTTCCATAAGCTCTTTGAAAATTAACAGCCTGTGAAATAACTGAAGTTAATACGATAGCATTTCACATGAATTTTGAATGAATTGGATAGTATATAAATAATTCTTTTGATGTGAGAATAATGTGGATCTTTTAATATGAAGTTAGTGAAATGGTTTACCTCCTGATTGCCGAAACCATAACGCCTATTTCGAGTAGGCGGTGCAATAACGGAATCCCAAATCCTGTTGGACTGCTCAACTGTAAGCTCTGCTCTTCCACTCGCCTGTGTCAATGCCGATGCCTTTGTCTCCTCAATTGAAAATAAACATAAATGTTATACATGAAGATATGCATCACCATATGCTAAATATATTTTATATTTACCAATTCTCTCCTATGCTGTTGGAAAGATTTAGAGCCACCTCGATGTAAACCCGGATTCTTATTCCTATTGGCTTGGTTTCTTGCTGCTACTTCTTATATTAATTTAGATACACGATTAAAATAATGCAACTAACATAATTGTAAGCATTCTCATCATAGCTTACTTTAGCTGCTTCTGACTCCCAATATATGAGAAATCCGTTCCAGACTTCATCGCTCATCCAACCTGGCTTTTTGCCAGCCTTCTTCGCTCTTGATATTGTCTCTCTATAATTCTTCCGCATTTTTTGGTTCCAATTATTGCTAAAAACATCTAAATCATGCGGCTCCACTCGTACAACAGCCTGCATATTGAATTTATTTTGAATTACATACAGCATATTATTTTCAATAGAAATATATAAATTGTAATTACCATCAAGTCGGCCCATATAGCATTTTTAATATGAGCTGGAATGCTATCCCAATATAAGGGACTTCTTTTCCTTTCTTTTTCCTTGGTTTGTATCTTTCCTCGTTACATATTCTGCATTTTTTAAGGTGAGCGTCGTCTTTCCAAAATAACATGCAACCTTTAACACATGTATCTATCTTCTGGTATGGCAATCCAAAAGCAGACATAAGTTTTTTAACTTTATAATGACTATCGCACATCAAATTATTGGGTGGCATTTGTCGTTTAGCAGTTTGTACAATTGCTGTAAACGATGCTTCTGTAAGATTGAATTTTGATTTCATCGTGATGTATTCAGCGGTTACAGATAATTCGGTTCCACTTTCACATCCATCCCACAATGGTCTCTTAGCGGAATCCAATAAATCATAAATTTTTTTAGCTTCCATAGTCGGTTCTTCACCATTTTCGTTTTCAATGTCGTCTTGATCAATGGATGGAAACATTGATCGGGCTGCGTCTTGCACCATATTTTCTATTGGATTTGCCGCTGTATTATCATCCTCTTCCACTACATGATTAGGTGTATATTGAACAAACTCTCCGTGACGATCCCATAAATAATAATTCGGTACAAAACCAAATTTATACAAATGAACTTCTACTACATCTACCTTCCAATGCTTCAGATGTTTGCACTTAGCACACGGACAACGAATGTCTACGTTATTTCCATTATTAGATTTAGCAAATCTAATAAACTCGTGTACACCGTTAACAAAATGTTCCTTTATTGATCCTTTCATACCTTTTCGGGATTCATACATCCAACTACGATCGAGAAAATAATCGAACATATCTCCAGATTTGCAAAAATTATATTAGAAAATTCAAACAAACACTTCATTGAAACTTTATTAATAATTTGACAAAGTGGACTGAACTTCAGTAAATTTAATAATTTGGTAAACTAGACTAACTTTATTAATTTGGTAAATTTTAAACTAACTTTAGTAAATTTTAATAAATTAGACTGAACAAATTTATTAGTTTCAAACTAACTTTTAAATTTTATTACTTTAGTAAACTGCACTTAATAAATTATTTGATTGTTTTATAAAATACAGATCATATATATACAACACTTGTTAATACTTGTTTAACGGCCGGTCATCCTACTTCCCATTACAAACACAATAACGTAATCATATTTTATAAATCATTTCAGATTAAACGATTCAACAAAATTTCGGCAGCACTTCCCTTTATTCCCTGTATCGTACACAAATGCATGTACACAGGGAAAAAAGGAAGTGCCATCGAAATTTCGTTAACCGTTTAAACTGAAATGATTTATAAACTGCGATTACGTTATTGTGTTTGTAACTTGTCCAATATTGGGACAAATCCAACAAATATTGTATCAGATGAATACAGATGTCCGTTCTGTGTAAAAACGAACATCCATATAACGATCATATACAACACTTGTCAGACGGGGCCAAAAATTGTCTAAGGGGTTCACACAAATAAAACAAATTTTCTAATTTATATTTTAACAACTATAAATTTTTTAATAATACGTTCAATAAATATTTGTCAAGTAAATTTCACATTTTAACACGATTACACTTATAACTAACGCATGCTAAATAATTAAATTTTCACCTAATCGACAACCGACATTGCATAAACTTATCAATAAGCATCTTAAAATGTTATCACCATCTTAATCCAAATCACATCATCAATCGTTAATTCTACAATAACCAACATCATAATAGTATGCTTTAATCATCGTTTTCAACGTCGAAATAAAATGATTTTATTCTCAAATTAACCTACAATACTACTATCACCATACGTATACCACGTAACTACCAATCTCAAACTCATAAACATGCCATTAACAACCAATTTTTAAACCCAATAAACATGCAAATAAACCCTAATTAAACCCTAATTGAATAGAAAATAGGGTTAGAACACATACCGGATAGATTTGGGGAGTAGAGAGCGAACGTTTGAGCATCGAATCGGCGGGGCGACGGGGGGCGACGGGGGTGGGGGGGTTTAGGTTTTGTGGAATGGGGAAGAAGAAGGCTCGGTTCTGGCTGATATACAGGTCGAGCGACGGTTTGCGACGGCTAGCGACGACCGCTTTTTTTAGCCGTCGCAAACCGTCGCCCCTGTCCGACGCTATGCCAACCGATTTTAGTTGTGGAGAAATGGATACCCTCATTTAGATCCTTGCCTTAGCAGAGAGAGCTTCCTTTTTCCTTTTTCTGATATCTTTTTATCCATAGAAAGGGAAGAGAGGATGTTTGATTCAAAAGGAATAGAAAAGATTTCAAATGTATTAGTTGGAATAGAAGAGTAATTGTTGATAAGGATAGACAGAGAGATGATGGCATGGGAAGGAGAAACTGAATTCAAGCACATAGAGAAAGAATTATCCTCATGCACACAAGAATAGGAGGGAACGTGAGAATTTGAAAGTTTATTGCTTTGGCCCTCAATCAAATTATCATTATCAAACGCGTTTGGGAGAGAGTTGTTTTCATTCGAAATGGAAGAGGAAATATTATTTAGATGATCGGATAAAATAGAAGTATTATGAAGAGAAATTGGATTTGTGGTAGACCGAGCATTGCAAATTTGAGCAGTGGATAAGGAATTAGAAGAGATTGAATGGTTTGCATGGTTCATGCATTGGAAGTCTAAAATAGAATCGTTTTCATGCAGATTAGTGTACGAAGTGACTTGCACATTATCACGAGACATGCATAAAACATCAATTTATGCATTAGGCAATGCATAAGAAACAGTGGGTTTCACATGCATATTTGTATCATAATTCAAGTAATCAACTGAGGAAGGGTTCACCATTCCTAGTTCAACATCTGATATAGTTGCATTCCTATCAATTAATGGATCAATTGTCATAGAGGATTTAGAGATGACATCAATAGTGGTAGTAACTTGCAAATCCAGGTTGAACTCCACAAATTCAATGGTATTTCTGTAACAACCCTGATTTTTGAGATTACCTATTAATATTAAATTATAATGGTAGTTATAATTTAATATTATAAATTAAAATAAAATTGGAAATTTTATTTGTTTATTTGGAATAAACAAATAAAGTTTGGAACTTTATTTTATTTATTTATTTGGGTTAATAATGATGGAAAATGATCTTTATTTAAAGAAAATGAAATAATTTTATTAATTATTGCCAATTACTTCTTTTAATCATTTTTAAATGAAGTATTTGATTTTTAAAGGGTGTTTAATTAAGTAAAAAGATGGAAATTGGTTTAAAATTGAGTTTTGGCTATAAATAAAGTTTGGATATGGTTTGAAATAATTTTCTAAGTAAGAAAATGATTTTTGTTGAATTTTTGAAGTTAAAAACGAGGTTTTATGTATTTATTTGTGTAAAATTGATTATTTATGAAAAATAAGAGTTTCTAATAATAAAAATGTTTTATAACATAAATCATCTTTTTATTAAGTGTAAAATATTTTATTTAACTTGTAGATATGTTTACATTATTTTATTGTGTTAAAACTTGGTGGAAAATGTTGTTTTATTAAGTAACATATGTGTATATTTTGTTTAAGTAATAAATTAATTAACTTAGGCTATTGATTTTCTTTTGTTTGGGTCCAAAGCCCATTTATTAACATAGCCTGAATAAAGAAAAGAGATGTTTTCTTCTTCCTTCCACTGTACGTACATAATTCATTTTACAGTAAACTAAACACAGAAAGAAAAGGAACTATCTCCTCTTTTCAAATCTAAACCAAATTCCTATCTTTCTTCAATTCTAATTGCTATTTTTATCAAATCAAAAGGTAATCCATTTCAAAACTCAACAAATTCATCAAATTTCGATTTTGAGTTTGGATTTGTCTGTATATCTCTTTTCCTTTGTATGTTTGTTTAAGGAAGTCTGCAGGTTATTGGAAGCTTTCTTCCCCTCAAAACTTGCTTCTTTGAGCAAAAATCTGAGGTTTGATCTTCTCTAATTCAAGGTGAGTTTGTTAACTCACAATTCTAGTTGAAACCTACCTGCTAATGCAAAGACCTGGAAGAAAATAGTTTACTATAAACGTATTCTGCTAAGTTATTATATACAGCTTATATCTTGTTTCTGTTGCTTCTTTGAGGGATGATAACTTCTTGATATCTTGATAAATCGATGCCAAATCTTTTCTAAATCATAGTTTAGATGTTGTATTACATGCATGCCAAATTTTATAGCATTTCATCTTCATTTGCTATCTCAGAATGCTGCTGCAAAACGAGTCTAGAAACAAGTTCTGGATAGTGCGTGAGCTAGGTCGACCGGCATGTCGACCTAGTGGTCGACTGCCTTGCCTCATAGGTCGACCGTACTTTCGACTTATGAGAGACACTGGTCGACCTATAGCCAGTGAATTTTGCCCCTTTGTTCCATTATTTTGTGACATGTTTCTTGTTTGTTTTACTCTTGATCTTGTTTGATTTTGATGATGTTTTCATGATGTTTTGAGAGCTATGATGCCTATCATTTGGCTAGCTAAATTTGGAGAATTTGAAATTCAAATTTGTATTGATTTTGAATTGAAATTTTGAATTGAATTCGAATATCGGTTTGAGTGATTCTCCTTGTTTTTATTCGTTTTCGAGCACGGTTTTCTCCGAATCTTTTTGAAATGATTTTTAAAATTAATGGGCATTTCAAAATAATTATTATATAATATTTTGATGTATTTTCAAGTAAAAAATCTATCTAGTCTATATAATAAAGGAATTTTCAAATATGGGTTTTCAAATCTTTTTCCGAAATTGGTTTTAAAAGCATGTTTTCTCAAGTAAATTATTTTATATATATAATACACGTTTTTGCACTCTTCGAGCGAATGAGAAGGAGAATTAAACGGTTTGATAAAAACACGTGGTATGGGACACGTGCGTTTATCTTATCGGTAAATTCCCAACTTTTCCGTTTGATCGTTTTGACCTTCGGGTCGAGTTTACCGATGAGATGAGGTAAACTTTTTACTGCTTTGAGTGTGAAATTTACTAGTGGTTAGTAAACCGTTTAGTGCGAACATGTGGTATGGGACACACGTTAACACTGTTTGGGTTTCTATCCGAGAGTTTGTGACATATTTGCCATTGCGACATGCCAGTACTGGACCTTCGGGTCATTGCCATTGCAGCGTATTTGTCTTCGAGACGTTTTCCATTGCGGCGTTTGCCATTGCGGCGTATTTGCCATGCGTATTTGTCATTGTGACGTTTTTGCCATGCGTATTTGTCATTGTGACGTTTTTCCGTCAGGCGAGGTACCTATTTGAGATAACAGTACTTGGCAAGGCTTTGGCCACATGCATGTGCAAATACTTTTGAGATGATTTCTTTGACTATTTTCCCTAGTGTATCGTCCATTTTCGGAATTGGTCCTTTGAACCATTCGATATATTTGTGGCGATTACCTTTCGGGAATTTGAACTATTGATGGTTCTATTTTTGAGATTTGAGTTGCCTACACTAGCGTTATTTGAGATTTTCCTTTTGCCGTTATTATTGAGATTGGTCATTTGGCGTTTATTTGGGATTATATTCTCATATGTTGGAGAGTTATATTTGATTGCCTTGTGGCGTATTTTTGAGATGATAATTTCTTTGAGATTTCTTTGAGTTGCCGATATGGCGGGTTGGGGATTTCTCCTTTTTGGGAGTTATATTTTCCCTAAACCACTATTGATGATTTGTGATATGCCGATGATATGAGGCTTGCTATATTTACCATTTTATGGATTGTCTTATCTCTTTTGAGATTATATGTGTTGTGTAAGTGATATCATCCCATCACTTAGAGTAACCATACCATACTTATACTCATGCTTAAACTCAGTATTGTTCCTTCTTGTCTATGAAGAACATTACCCTTATCCTTATGCATCTATTACTGCTTATCCTTATAACTGATATGTTTAGCTAGACTGACCCGTGTATTTTATACTCGGGTCAGACCGAGGTGTTTCAGGTTAGGTACAATTATGGACTTAGCCTATTCTGATTCCGCATAGACTTACCTACTAGCTCTTTTTGTTGTAGTCTTTTTGTCGCTACCCTGGTATGTATTTATTATTTTGACTCGTGTGTATATTGTGGTCGTCATACCACTTATAATGTATTATTTGTATTGTATTGTATTGGGATGTATCAGCATATGTGTGTGTGTGTGTGTATCTGTTTGATGTTCTGTGATGTGTTATGCATTTGAGTTATTGTATTTTATTCTGATAGATCCTAGAGTCATTTGTAGTTTTGTATTAAGCATTTATTTGATATGTCGATCCACTTGAGATATCAATTGAAAAAATATAGAGCACTAATCGACGTATTCAATAGATATTTAAGACAAAACTATAGATGGTCGCTCCTAACCAGCCCTTTTCTTCGTACTAGCAGACGCTATTACCCAGTAATACACTTTGTTAATGTGGATCTCGGGGTGAGGCGTCACAATTTCCGTCCTCATCAGTACTTAATAAAGCATCAAATTTATTACTACAAAATTCATCTAATTCTCCCTCTTCTAAACGTCGCTCCTTGCAATTCAAAATGCTAACTTTTTCATTTTTATCTAAGCAATCAACAGAATGTAAACCATCAATTATCATTTCTTCATCCAAAACAATTGGGGAATCTTTAATGGAGACAGATTTCTCTAGCACTCATGCATTGTTGTTAATTTTTCCTTGCTAACTATTCTCCTTTTTCTAATAAAACTTAACATGCTTTTTATCTAATCCTTCTTTAGCATTCTTACCCTCACTGATGTCTTGCTTCACATCAAAAAGACATTGATCTATACAGTGACCAAAAACTTTACATTTAGCAAATATCAGGTTTTCACTGATAATAAATCTGAATCCATTAATCAGATCCATCGCAAAGCCTTGTAGGGAGACTATCAATAAGATTTTGGTGAGGGGATATTTCAATTAAAACATTTGCACAAGATATCCTTTCCGATTCTTCAGTGTTTTCATCATACATTTCATCCTTCCAATTCTACTAGCTAGCCAGTTTATGCCCAGAGGAGACCAAGCAAATATAGGGATATTTGAAAAGTGAAGCCATATAGGAATAGACTTAATGGAACCACATACATTGCTATCATTAGAATTCTAGGGTTTCACTATGAAAATCTTCTTCCTCGTAATTATAGGGGTACATTCACATATCTTTTTCTTGTCTTCTTCGTTAGAGAGGAGGAAAAGGAAAACTATGCCATCAGATTTCACTTTAGTACTTCCTTTCAATTTCCATACCTTCTTAAGATGATTAATCACTACCGTATAGGATGGTGGTTTGTCTAAGAAGAAACCAATTACATATTCATTCCATATTTGCTTTCCTGCTTCCAACACAGTAGTAGGGGAACTACGTCTTCACCAAAGAAAGAAGGGATCATGTCAACAGGGCAGTGGGATCCAACATTCTCGGGAAGACGTTTGAAAAGGAAGGACCAATCTAGAGGATGAGAAGAGAAGAGGAGGAGGAGTTGGAGGACAAAAAAAGAGGGAGGAGGAGGAGGGATGGGGATGGACAGAGGAAATGTGGAAGAAGGATGGGAAGGGGGAGGGTCAGATGGAGGAAGTATGAGAGGTACGGAAGAAGAAAAGATAGGGAATGGGTTCAAGAGAGAAGAGGAGAGGAAGGAGCTTCCATAAACAGAGAGGAAAAAAGGTATTTTGAAAAAAGTATCATTTGTTCTTCTTTTCCTTTAGACATTACTCGCTATATCTAGATCTACTTGTTTCTAAAGTGTTGTGCCACTTCATGGCACAATATAGATAATCTTCCTACGAGTGCAACGGTGAAAACCACGTCTCAATTGGACCTCATATGCAGAAGATACGAATTACATATGAAAAAAGATTAAATAAAATAATTAAATTTACTTAATTACCTTAATTTCACTGATCCCTTTATAATCTCATTTTCCCCAATCTTGGCCTGTAATCAACCATGCACACATTTACCCATTCACGCACATGTCACTCTCGATTTCTCCACCTATGCTCCACGAATCAATGAGCCGTCAGCCCCTACGCGTCACACTACCGGTGATCTCCACGAGGATTACCATCACGGCAAGTCCGACCCTCCTCATCAAATCGCAACTTCGGCATCCCTTACAGCCCCTGTTAGGTCTCGATTCACACCAAGCAGCCGGAGTTCTAGCGATAAATGTAGGAAGATGCACATCACCATGAGAAACACAACGATACCCTTCATTTATCCTAAAACCTCTTCTATCTCCGACAAACCGTATCCCAAGTCAGCGACCATGAAAAATCGATGTTGCCAAGCATCACAGAATACCATCTCGTCACTATGGATGCGAAGCACTCTCTCCCTGAGTTCAATGGATCCAACCTCATCATCTATCGCAGCATGAAGCTCTGGATTTGATTGAAAACGAAGGAGCAACCTTTTTCTTTTTACTAAAGGAGGAAAAGATAGCAAAAAGGGAGAGAGAGTGTGCCACATAGGGCTTATACACACACACACACAGATACATACATACATACACGTATGTATGTATGTAATATTTAATTTCTTAAAATAATCGTCACACGTTGTGAGCTTATACGATCACACGGTACGCTCGGTCACCACTAAAACTTATCCATGCACATCTCTTCATTTTCTGCTCCCAATGGTATAAATTTTATCACCATTCGAGTTGATGCTCTGGGATGATAATTTCACTCATTTGGAGGATGTTTTGGGCATCGGGTCGCTTGATTTCAAATATTCTTCAATTGTACATCTCATCATAAAGTCCCCATCCTAAAACACAAAGTATCAGTCAAGATCCCACCAGACACGACTACACATGCATTATAAAAAATACGTATAACAATATGTAAATCGTAAAAATGCCATGACTCTAAATGTAACGATATTTATACTCATTTGAATTTGAATGTCAAGCTTGATTCAACGGAAGTGGCCTAGAGTTCTAATTCGATCGTATGTGAAAAGACAGATTTTGGACCTTCAATTAATTAACAATTCAATATATAGATTATTTATTTAAATATCCAGTCAATAAAATGAGGGTTATTTAGTTCAATTTATCAATAGTCAAATACAGACACATAATACCATTTACCATGATGAGATTGTTATGTTTAAAAAATATTCTTGACGTTGTTTCCTTACTAAGAACCACAAATCACAATGGTTATTCACACTTATATGACATTCATATAAATTCCCCGACTTAGTTTATAATATTTATAAATTTAATAATGTGAATTTCCAACTAATTAAATATGCTAAATAAAAATAGAATTAAACTAAAATAGAGTGTTTTTGTGTGTATCTGTGTGTGTTTAGATTTTGGCCATAATTTACAAGTGTATGAGTATGTACATTGAAATTTTAATATAAAATAAATTAAATTAATTGAAAACAATGAACTCTTTTATTAACAATCACTAAATATGATTTGGTGTAAGTAAATTATTCATCTAAACAGAAAGTAAGATTTAATGCCAAACTAGTAAAAGATTTTTTGAAATTTTCCCTTTTACCCTACTGCCAATGCACTGATCCAACGGTTTTATCGTCTGTTTGACCATAATAAAAGTACAATATGGATACTTAAGATCAAAAGTACTCTCAAGTTTAAAAACTACTACACATCGCTATACGAAATCTTATATTTTGACTTAGTTATATTAACATATAGAAGATCATAGTCGAGTCATTCTATTATTGTTCCAAAGAACCAAAAGTACGTAGGCCTAAGGTGTCCCAATTAGCCATGAGTAATTCACCATCTATTATATAGAGAGCTTTACGTATACCGGTCTCAATAGTTGTATCAATATCCTTTTTTGATAGAACATCTTAATGATAAGTATTTTAAACGTTTAATTCAATACTCATGGTTACACATGCAATCAATTAAATATTTTTTCTAAGAATTTTCTACTTGTATATATATAATGTATTCGGACATTAATTATATTACAATATAACAATACATACAATAGATAACAAAATCTAAAGCATATCTTATTTCAAATTGAGTCTCATATAAGAGTTAAGTATTATAACGTATTACATAGTTTTTCTTAGGGCTCATCCTTAACTCTAAACTGGATGGGTTAATTAGAATGAAAAGAAGATGAATATTATTGGTAAATGATATGAGGCGTCATGTATTAATATTTAATGACTTAAACACTTAGAAATGAAAATAAGTGTTCGAAAAAAAAGGATGTTGAATTATTTATTTAAAGATGAATAAGAGTGTTAGAGATGAAATATTTATTGACTTGAACACTTTAAATTAAATATTTGTTTGGAATGAGTTGAAGAGTTGGGAGGAAATATTAGTGAAAACATCTTTTCAATTGGATAAGTTAATTTCTTGTTTATCATTTGTATATACATAATGTGATGCATGTTGTGATGATGATTAGACTGGTTTTTCTATTCGAGGTCGGTGAATGAGAAGCAGTTCTTTCTGCAAGTACCAAGTTCAGTGAAACTGGAATGATTACGAGACGACATGGTATACTAGGCTCCTTAAGCAAACTTAAAGAAATTCTTCTAGAGTGGAAGTGCTAGAGAATCATATAGATATGAACCATCAGTCCTAATTATACTAGCCTTCGATCAATGGGATGATAATGATGTTATGATGATATTGATGATGATGTTATGTTCTATCCTATTGGTCTCACTATTATTTAATTTATATTTCCATACTACTGTCAAACCCATTGTTTACTAAGGTTTTTACCAGAAACTCATGGGTGCTTAGTTATGCATGCTGAGTTTATGGCTTACATGTTGGTTGGATAATTTTGGCTTGCGAATAAAGAAGTAAGCAACAAAGTTGGAGGCTTCGCTATCTATTAAGTATTTTCACGTTTAGTATGTACTTCACTTGGCTTATATAATTAGTTCGGTGGATGTATTCATCTTTGTATATTAGCATATCATCACTATCTATGGCCTATAATATTTACATTTGCATGGGAAATGATTTGGGTTAATGATGTTGAAGACATGTTGAAAAATATATAAATTGTTTAGTACCTCCATATACTTATAATGTGAAAAACATAATTATCTCATTTTGTCGGTTGAACATTTCTGGTCATGATTGTAATATCGTTAGCATTCATTTTATGGTCACGAAATGAGAGATATTGAAGTTTTGAAATAGTTAAATATAGTTAAATTAATTTTAAATATTAACAAAATAATCTAAAAAATGTTTTTATATTTTGAAAACTAATACTATAATTTTTTGCATATTGCAATGATTTTTTGAGTTTTCTAAGGTTATATTAATTATTTTTAAAATTTAGAATTAGTCAAATACACTACTAATATATATATATAATCATAAGTATGGTGAAAATTAAGAGTGTGTGTGTACGTTCTGATTTATGTATGTGTATATATATTTGCTTAGACAATATAATAATATAGTAATGGATATTTGATGTTCACTATGTACAATATATACGTAGTTTAATTAAAGTAATTACAATAAAATTAATTTTAGTTAAATAAGAATTTTATTATACGAAATCAAACATTATATATGATTTATTGTAAACTATATTATTTCATGATAATATATTAAGAAGATCTAGTGTAGGTTGAAAATAAGGATTTTTTTTAATATGACCCCTTTTACCCTACTTGATGCACTAAATCTAGTATTGCCAATATTGTAGCTTTCTTCTTCCCTCTCTTCACTGTAAGATTCAAACACTTTTTTTGAGTTGCCTTTTCCTCTTATAATAGTAACAAACAACCTTCTTAGGATCCCAATACTGAGACACAATCATATCTCTCATTCCACCATAGTGCTTTTAACCCTTATCCATATTTGGATAATCAAGTCTATTATATTATTAATAATACTTCACAAGCAATTCTTCCCCACAAGCACCTCATTATACAAGTTTTCCTATCACTTTTCTCGGTTCAATCAACATATACTGGATATCTATTACCTCAACTTTTACTATAATACATTAAGCATAACCTTATTAAATAATCTTTGGAAGTTTTGTTTACATCAAAGAATTCCATCTCCTAATCATATAATTCACGGACTCCCTATATCTCGAAGGCAGTAAACATAATAATATGATTTCCTACGCCTCATCATTGATAAAAACATCTGCTACATTTAGGTTCATAATCAAGGTATTGAAAATGTCCATACATTCTGAAAGTGCAATCCTGACATTTATCCCGACTATATATATAGTTGTTTTCAAAAAACAATTTAATAAAAACGGATCCTAATAAGCTGTCTACAAAGCATCCTAAAGTGACTTGCATATTACACATGAGTGAATTCTCTCTCAACACCTCAGTAGTAAAACATACTGAATAGAGGTACGGATCAGACCTCCGTCTCCATCTCTTCCGACTCAACCTTTATTTTCCCAACAATCTTCTTCGAATCTAAAATCTATCTTGGAAGTCTTCTCTTTCTTTAATATTTCCTTCGATCTTTAATTTTCATGTCCTAAAGTCTCATTTCCTAACAAATGATATGATCTCATAATTGATCATACCACTCTTGGAATAACTAACCATTAGTGGTTAATCTAAAAGCAAGATACAACTAGCTATAATATCAAAATGTAGTGATAAAATTTTTCTAGAATACCTAAGAGCTAATCCGTAATCTCACAGTAGATGACTTATTTCACTAATGAACTTGTGTACCTCACTTCTTTCTCTCAGTCAAAACCGTGCATGATACTTTCATCTCGCACGGCTCCTAAGTGATAAAATAAAGAAGAACTCGTCTTCTTTCTTTTTTGATTACCTTCCTCGCATATGTATAAGACCGAATCCATTCGATTCCTAAAGGATTACTAATCCTTAACTTTTCGAGGAATCCTTCATCAGTGGTTGTTAATGACTGACTTTTTCAATCTTTTGACCTTGGTTCCATAGGTGGAATGTTTTTATGTGGTGCTAACGATTTAATAATAATCTTTGTAGCTCCAGAATGTTTCAGTTTATATTCCTACCTATTATCTAGATATACCAAGAGAGATGTACAGTCTAATGAGGCTACTACGAAATATTTACTCATAGGCGTGGCAAACTCTTCTATTCTAGTTCATGGTTTCTCTTGGCTATATGGTTCATCCGGGGGGGAGATCGAGCTTCAAGAAAGAAGACTTCAATATCCAAGCTTAGCTCAGACGTAGCTCGCTTATTTTTGGATGTGAAGTAGTGTCAAACTAAAATACCCAACAATCATAAGCATTAGCTCTCCCCAAAAAGGAGGTGGTCCAGCCGCATCTTCGAGTACGGCTACCTTGTTATGACTTCCCTCCAGTCACTAGCCCCGCCTTCTTATATGTGTTCCTAAGAAATGGAATTTGTCCATAATAGTGCGAAAAGAAGTCCCGGCTCCAAGTTGTTCAGGAATAGTGACATTGAGTTTCTCGACCGTTTGCCTTAGGATTAGTTAGTTCTATTTCTCGATGGGGCCGGGAACCCGATGTCATAGGTTCAAATCCTACAAAGCGTGATTCCATTTATTTTATTTTGAATCATAATAAAAAAAACTTAACAAAACACCGTTGAATAGCATCATTTTTTCTCGATTGACCTCCTCTTTGCAGGAGGTCAATCGAGAAAAAATGCTATTCAATCAAAGGTCCAACTGATCACCGCGTTTGTATTGTAAATACGCAGTTACATATAATCCCGCTAAAGTAATAGGAATTAGACCTAAGACGATTTCAAATAGAGAAACTTCAATCATTTCAAAGAGTTCCGAAGTTCCAATTTGATGTTACACAAGAAATTAAGGTTTTTATTTAAGAAGATTAATGGTGGAGTCTCTCACTAGAGAGAAGATAGATGAATGCTAGGTTAATTTACAGCAACTTAAATTAGTCCCACCATATAAAGAACCCAATAGATCAACACTATACATGTAGACAAAATCGAAAGACATAACACATCAAAATCTACCAAAAAATTGCATCACGTCATCGGTCGATAAAATTTCGTCCAAAATAAGCAAAGTGCTGCACAAAACCAATCGACATATAATGGTCAAGCAATCAAAATATTAGGTGATCGATCAACATGTTGAAAATGACTAGCCAACATGTGCGCTTCAACTTGCTTCATTCCAACTTCTTCCAGACTTAAATTACAGTAACTTTTTATTCGTAATCCCGAGTAACGTCTTGATTCTTCCTTTGTGAAGCGCTTGAGCTCTTCTACTGTACATAATGTGCCATATATTTTTGTTGTATGATTTCAGCACAAACATTTTTCATCTATGTTTATGGTTAATTTTCTAGGAATGATCTCGCAACTGTTTTCCTATTGAGTTTTTCAAATGTTTCTACGAGGACACCGGTTAACGAAGTGTTATCATGATTAGATCAAACCGCGGTCCGACTGTAGAGAACCATGGATAGTTCGGTCCGAAACTCAATTAAATCTTTGTTGTGCACGAACCAAATGTTGAACTGTTAAATTGATGGTCAAACTGACCAATTTACCTTACTGAATTGCGTTTTTGTTTTTTGTTTCTTATTTTTCCACCGCGTCACTCTCTCCCTTTTTATTCTCTGTATCCTTTTGAAGATAATAAAAGACCCCATCGATCCAAAATCGGCACAAGCCCAAAATTCTCCACTGCAAGCTCTATCATTTCAATATTTGCTGCTGCAAGCTCCTCCATTTGCCGCTGCAATATTTATCAAGTTTCCCATTACTAAGCTTTTGTTAAATCTACCCTAATCCGGTCACGATTTCGATATATATATATATATATATATATATATATATATATATATATATATATATTTGGTGATTCGCAAAATCTATTGGTAGACTTAGTTAAGTTGAAACTTGACTATATTGGTAGAATTAGTTAAGTTGAACTTGACTATATTATAGACGTTAATTTGAACCATGAACAACAATAAAAATTATTGAACCATGATTTTGAATATTGAATATGAAACAGGCACTCCAGTTCACAACCACAATGCTATAGTTGAATGACTATAGTTGCACACACCGAAGCCATTCTAGGGGTCACTTACTATCATTTTATATTACATTAGTCGATATTGCATTAGATTTTGTGTAGGGGTAAGAAAATCCTACGGATGATCTCATACTTATCATCCACGAAAGTACTCATTCATTCATTATCTCGCTGCAATCATGCTACTCTTCTCCATTTACCATGTATTGACTTGTTATATTGTTTATTTATCATACCAGTCTTCCATGTTACCATTAATTAATATAATGCACATATGGATACTAAAAGATTAGTCTTCCTTATTTGATAAATATGGTTTTTTAATACCTACGAAAGTCTGCATATAGCAGCTTTTTTTTATCCAACATGTATCAGGGCATTAATTACCTTTATCATTACGTTTCTCATAAGTTGAATGATTCAAAAAGGTCAAATCTGTTCATCGAAAATGGATCTTGAAGCTAATTACATGGATATTTCAAAACTTAGAAGAGTATTGCGCAAGTCATTCATGTTTCTTGTACTATTCTCAAGCTCTACTTCAATTGGCAAGTACTCTCTTTATTTGCTTGAATCGTTATCACAAGTACATAATTTGATATTTTGACATAGTTTCTTAGATGTAGAGATCCATATATCATTGGAAATCTTTCTCTCCAACTCCTTAATTTTAGTGATCCGGATTGTTGACTGCTCTCTATTTTGCTGTTTAGAAGCATACGATTCGCTCGACCCAAAAGGAAACTTAACAATTAGATGGGATATTATGCAATGGACTCCCGATGGTTATGTTGTAAGTTCATTCAACTTCCAACTATACACTATTTAAGTTTCTCTAAGCAAAAAAACTGCATTATTATATATATGGGTGTGTGTATCTTATAGGCGGTGGTCAACCTGTACAATTGCCAACAATATCGCCAGATACAAGCACCAGGCTGGAAACTAGGTTGGTCATGGGCGAAAAGTGAAATCATATGGTCCATATTTGGTGCAAAATCCATAGAGCAAGGAAACTGTACCAGATTCAAAGGCAACATACCCCAAAATTGCCAAAAAAGCCCTAAAGTTATGGATCTTCCACCTGGAGCCCCTTACAATATGCAAGTTGCAAATTGCTGCAACGGAGGGGTTCTCAGTTCATTTGCGCAGGATCCTTCACGTGCAGTAAGTTCTTTTCAGATCAGCGTAGGTGCATCTGGAACGTCCAACACCACTGTGCATTTACCCAGGAATTTTACCATTGATGCCCCTGGGCCTGGCTATGCTTGCGGAGCTGCAAAGGTTGTGAAGCCTACTAGGTTCATTACCCCTGATGGAAGAAGAGTCACTCAAGCGCTATGTACTTTTTCTCTTTCTCCTCTTCTTATTTTTTTTTCTAATACCTTGGAAGGACGAGCTATCCTTTAAAAGGTTCTGTACTATCATCAACATCATCATCATTGTTATCCCGCCTTTTGGCAAGGCCAGGACACCAAGAAGCCGACTAAAGAACAAGGATAGCACGCCATGGATATCACTGAATTTTGTCCGAACCCAGAATGAGCTACAATTGATAGGACATGACAAGAAAGGCCATAGAGATCAGCACCTCAAATTTCAAGTCAATCCGGACTCGTACGCTCAAGTTATGATCGAGTCAAATTGGGGTGAAAAACCCAGATTTCGTATCCATCACTCTGGGCAACTTCGTATCCATCGCCGAAGCCTTGGTTCGAATCCATCGAGCTTCATACCGATCAGCTCCGAATCCATCGAGGTACCCAGGTTCGACTCGACTTCCTTCGTATCCATCGAGCTCGTATCGATGGACTTCATACACACCAACAATTGAAGGACCTCGTATCCTTCAGCCAACGTCTGCTTCGTATCCATCATTCAGCGTCCACTTCGTATCCATCATTCGATGCTTGCTTCGTATCCATTGGACCAGTGCTCTTCGTATCCATCAGAGGACCTCACTTCGTATCCATGCCTAATGACTTGTTCGTATCCAACGAGTCAACTGACCAGGGATGACGTGTCTTCCATCAAAGTAAAACAAGGCAAGATATGTGGAGTCGAAACAGTCAATGCGGCACAAAGACCGGATCGAGACGAAGCGCGCACGTTACGTCATCCCTCGATGCGAATGCGCCGAGATATATGGAGTCGACGCGGTCGACTCGGAGTAGAAACAGGATCGAGGCGAAGTATGCGTTCCACGTCTTCACAGGGGCGCGTGACACCATCGATTCGAAGCCCCCAGCTCAGAGAGATGGATTCGAACCAGGCAGCCTAGCGGAGAACATCGTCTCGTATCGATGATATCTCTCAATCCACTGATCCAAACACGATGAAATTTTAACTGAAGGTTGCACACATAACAAGGAACATCTCCACCAATTTTGAGCTCAATTGGAAGCGATCTTGATCGATACGAAATGATTTTGTATCGATCACAGATTGGCTTGAAACTCTCTGGAAGTGGTCGAGTGGGTCCCCTCACGTGTCAGGCCAAGTCTCCCGGAGTTTGAGCGAAATCCAAGCCTCCTACGTCTATAAATAGAGCCCCAGAATCAACGGAGAGAAGGGTCTTTTTTCTCTGAAGCGTCCAGACTCTGCCGGGTTGAGACTTGCATCCCACTTTTGCTGTCAATTTCGAATTCTAAACTGTAATCCGCTGTTCATTGCTGTAAACGCTTGTAATCATTGAAAGAGAATCAATAAAATCATTAAAACTTCATAGTGGACGTAGGCTATACGCCGAACCACTCTAAACTGCTTGTCTGTGCACTTTATATTCCTATTTGTTGGAGTTTTTGTTAGATAACCTCTGTTTTACATTTATAATCTTCATTTTATCTCTTCAAACAACTCCCGAAGAGTGTTGTGCCCATTTTTGGTACAAACACTTTGGTGCTTTCACCGAGAAAACCAGCTTTTTCTCCTGCTCGTTGGATCTGCCGTCGATACCGGATTGCACAAATCCAAGAGGAAGATCCAGATATTCAGTCCGGAATCCTTCCATTCTATTCAGATTTGCTCAAAATCTAGGAAAGGACTCCACCACCGACAATGGTCAGCACAAGAACTGGCGCCACCGCTACAGAGCAAGAAGGCAGAGACAGGCAAAATCCAACACAGCCGCCTTCTTCCAATCAAGACAATGCCACTCATTCAGACTCAACGGGGCTAGTCACCCGACAGGAATTCCAAGTATTGCTCCAGGAGCTGACCCAAAGCCGTCAGCAGTTGGCAGAACAGCTACGCGCCAATATCGAGCTGACCAACCAGCTAAACCGCCGGGGGCACAGAAGGTCCAGGAGAGATGATGTCTCCAGAGCGTCTACCGAAAGCTCAGCTTCATCTGATTACCACCGCCAAACTACCCGTCCTCGACTAGAGGGGAGTCGCGCTCAAGCTGCTGAATATCAACCCGCCTTAACTGTTGGGCAACTGAGGGTAGGACCGTCGACAAGTTTCCAAACCGGTCCCTCAACACGAGGAGGTACTGCCCCACAGTACACCACGGATAACCGCGCCACAACCACCGCAGCAGAGACAGGGGTCGATACCCGAAATCAATCTGAGCCGATCAATCAACAGCAAGGACATTCTCCTGAACCTTATGTCCCGGAAGACGTTGAGCCAAGGAGGCGAGATACGGATCGTCGACAGCGCCCGATCCCTACTCGCGCCGTGGAACCCGACCACGCCTTAGCTCGTCACGCTCCGAATCTGCCTGTTTCGGATATATCAACCATGATACGTCAAATGATCCGCGAGAGTCAGGGGCTCACTAATGATGACTGGGGGATTTCCCGTAGTCATACCCCTTTCACAGACGAAGTGTTACATGCCGAACCCCCTAGGCGATTCAGAATGCCGACTCTCCCGATGTATGAAGGGAATAGTGACCCCAACCAGCATATTCTGAAGTATGAATGGTCGATGAGCGCTGCGAGGGCCGACGACGCAGTGAAGTGTCGGAGTTTCCCCATCTCTCTGGGGGGAATCGCGACAATGTGGTTTACCCGCCTACCACCTAGATCAATCTCTTCGTTCGATCAATTGGCCAAAAGGTTTGTGGAACAATTCCGGATGCATGTTGCCAGGCCAAAAGACGTCAACACCTTGTCCAGCGTCACTCAAGCTCCTGGAGAGACACTCAGGCGTTACCTGGAGAGGTTCCACGCAGCATGCGTTGAGATCACCAATCCCAACGATAATTCAATTTTAATGGCTCTGACCAAGGGGATTGATCCTGATTCCGAATTCGGAAACTGGCTAGCTGGAAAACCGCCCGCGTCGTTGGACCGTTTCTACTCCAAGGCCGCTCAATTCCTGTGGCAAGAGGATGCAAAACAGTCTAGGAAGCAGGACGAGGCGAAACCCAGCATTGAGGGAATACAGAGCAATGTGGCTGTTAAACAGTCCGGCGAGAATTCCGGGAAAGTTCAGCTGAATATACAAAACAAGCAAACCCAGCAGAGAGGAAACAATGGCCAGAATAGGAAGAGAGACGAAAACCGAGGTCCACGACGTAGAGCTCAGATGTTTGATAGTTATACACCGCTAAACACGTCATTGGAAAACGTATACTTACAGACTTGCAACACTGTACAGTATAAGAAGCCTGCTCCGAAGCCCTCATCGGAGAGACAGATTCAGACAGGGAAATTCTGTAGGTTCCATGAGAGCTATGGACATAATACCAATGAGTGTCGGCACTTACAGGACCTCATCGAAAAGCTGATTAGAGAGAGGAAGCTAGATCAGTTTGTACGGGCGCCGCAGCCTGGCGGAGCGGGCCCCTCGAATCAAAATCGTTCACAAAATCAGGAAAGAGAGAATGAACCCGCTCGTGCGGGCGGGAGATTAGTTATCAACACAATAAGTGGTGGCCCCCATCCGGCAGACAGAAGCTGGGGGGAAATGGAGTCGTATGCCAGTTCTATCAGGCATGCGGACTTCGAGTGTTATAGTAATTGCGAGGATGGGGCCCCGGCAAAGCAACAAAAGATAATGTCCGATGATATCGTGTTCAGGAGCCGAGACGCCGATAAAGTCGAAGCCCCTACTGTCGACCCACTAGTCATATCTGCCCAGGTAGGTCCTGCTTGGATGAAGAGGATCCTGGTTGACAGTGGGAGCTCTGTAAACATCTTGCTCAAACGGGCTTACGATCTAATGAAGATGGAGACCAAGGATTTGAAACCCTGTTTATCCAGAATCCATGGTTTCAACGGAAGTGCCACGATACCCATCGGAATAACTGAACTCCCAGTCGAGTTAGGCGTCGGAGAACGCCGGAGGGTCCGCATGTTACAATTTGTTGTGCTGGAGATAGATTCGCCATACAATGTGTTTCTGGGTCGGCCAGCTTTAGCCGAGTTCAAGGCGGCAATCGCCCCATGGTGTCTGACTCTGAAGTTTCCTACTGATCATGGGATTGGAGTTGTTCAAGGAGATCAGGCCTCAGGAAGGGCCTGTTATGTTGCTGAGCTGCGCGGGGCGCAACGTAAAGAGAAGGGGAAGGGCGTAGAGGAACCTCTCTGCGTCCGTTCTATCGATAATTGACAATTGATGCCTGGGCCTCGGCCCGGGCACCACGACCAATTCCTGAAAGACCTGGACCCCAGGGACAACGAGGATAAAGACGAATCAACGGAGAGTCAAGCCTCTCCCGCCGAACTGACTGTGGACGTCCCAATCAGTGAGGATGATGATTCAAAGATGCTGAAAGTTGGGTCCCAACTGAACAAGCAGACACAGCAGGAGTTGGTCGAATTTCTTCGGGCGAATCTTGACGTCTTCGCCTGGACACACTCAGACATGTGCGGGATCTCGCCGAGCATCGCAAGTCACTCCCTGAATATAGATCCGCGACATGTCCCAGTGAAACAGAAAAGGCGCGGTATGGATCCAGAGAGATCTGCCGCCCTTAAGGAGGAAGTTGATAAACTACAATCGAATGGGTTCATTCGAGATGCCTTGTATCCAGAATGGGTGTCCAACCCTGTACTAGTTCGGAAACCAAACGGGAAGTGGAGAACCTGTGTTGATTACTCTGACCTAAACAAGGCCTGTCCAAAAGATAGCTTCCCACTTCCACGAATCGATCAGCTCGTAGATTCGACGGCCGGACATGAACTACTATCCTTTATGGACGCTTATTCCGGCTACAATCAGATACCCATGCATTTGCCTGATCAGGAACATACCAGCTTCGTGACCGACCTGGGACTCTATTGTTACAAAGTCATGCCGTTTGGTCTAAAGAACGCTGGAGCAACATACCAACGCTTAGTCAACCGAATGTTCGCTGATCAGATCGGGAAGACCATGGAGGTTTACGTGGATGACATGCTAGTGAAGTCCCGATTCTCCACCGATCACGTCAGAGATTTGGATTCAATGTTCAGCATCCTCCGGGAGTACGGAATGAAGCTCAACCCACTCAAATGTCACTTTGGCGTTGCATCCGGAAAATTCCTTGGGTTCATTGTCAACGCTCGAGGAATAGAGGCGAATCCTGAGAAGATCTGGGCTATTAGAAATTTGCAAACCCCTAAAACTATAAAGCAAGTCCAGAGTCTTAACGGGAAGGTCGCAGCATTGAGCAGGTTCATTTCAAAGTCTACCGACAAATGCATTCCTTTCTTCGACCTGATCCGGAAGGGCAAACGAAACTTTGAATGGACCACGGAGTGTGAAGGCGCGTTCCGATCATTAGTTCAGCATCTCTCCACACCTCCGATCTTGTCAAAACCGGTTGACCACGAACAACTATATCTCTACCTGGCAGTATCAGAACATGCGATCAGTGCTGCTCTAGTCCGGGAAGAAGACAAAGTACAAAACCCGGTCTACTATGTTAGTAAGCGACTAACAGGAGCTGAAAGAAATTATCCAAGACTGGAGAAACTGGCTTACTGTTTGGTTATTGCCTCAAGGAAGCTCCGTCCTTACTTCCAAGCTCATCCGCTTACTGTGTACACCGACCAGCCGTTACGACAGGTCCTTACGCGGCCTGAGACGTCCGGTAGGTTACTCAAGTGGAACATTGAGCTAAGCCAATTTGATATCGCATACGCTCCGCGGAGGGCCATTCAAGGACAAGTCCTGGCTGATTTCATAGCCGAATTCACCGTTCCGGAAGACTTACCCGAAACCAGTGAATCTCCCGAATACATCTGGAAGCTGTATACTGATGGCGCGTCAAATGATCGGTGTTCGGGCGCTGGGGTTGTACTTGAGACTCCCGAGGGCCGATCCATATGTTATGCTCTTAAATTCGACTTTCGTGCAACTAATAATGAAGCCGAATATGAAGCCCTCCTAACCGGCCTAAGGCTTGCCAGAGATTTGAGAATTATCGCTGTAGAAATTTATTGCGATTCGCAGTTAGTGGTATGCCAGGTGCGAGGAGAATACCAGGCAAGAGACCGAAGACTGGCCGCTTACTTGGCACGAGTTCAGGAAATCCTAAACCAGTTTGATTATTATGCCATCTATTATGTGCCTCGGGAACGCAATCAGAAAGCCGATTCACTGGCGAAGTTAGCCAGCACAGGCGAAGCGTAACAAATGGGACTTGTCCCCATTGAAACTTTGGCCACTCCGAGCATCGATCGGATAGAAATGAACTCTGTATTTGAAACCGCTCCTAGTAGAGAATCTTGGATGACTCCGTATCGGAATTACATTGAGAATGGGGTGCTGCCTGAACCTAGAAATGAGAAGAGGCAAATTCAGCGAAAAGCTTCGCGGTTCGTCATCCAAAACGGAGTCATGTACAGGAGAGGTTATTCCGTTCCTCTCCTCAGATGTATCGCCCACGAGGAAATCAAACGAGTGCTACATGAGGTGCACGAAGGAGAGTGCGGCGATCATACCGGCGGGCAAGCTCTCGCTAAGAAGATACTTCGATATGGGTACTACTGGCCGACAGTGAACCGAGATGCGGCAAACTATGCCCGGAAGTGCGATAAATGCCAGATACATGCCCGAATTCCGAGAGCTCCGCCAACTGAAATAACCCAAATGGTCAGTCCCTGGCCATTCGCAATGTGGGGCATTGACATCATCGGCGCCCTACCTTTAGCAAAAGGCGGTGCAAAATACGCCATCATCGCCGTTGATTACTTCACAAAGTGGGCTGAGGCCGAAGCCCTAGCAACCATTACGACAAAGAAAGTGATAAATTTCGTGGTTCGCAACATCATCTGTCGATTTGGACTCCCGCATACTATCATCACTGATAACGGAGCCCAATTCGAGAGTGCGGAATTCAAGAATTTCTGTCAACGGTTTCATATCCGCAAAAAGTTCTCGGCTGTCGCACACCCCCAAGCGAATGGACAGGTTGAAGCTGTCAACAAAGTTATAAAATCGATCCTGAAGAAACGATTAGAGAAGGCTGGAGGCAAGTGGGTCGATGAACTTCCTATGGCGTTATGGGCCTATCGAACGACCCACAAAACCGCGACCGGACACACTCCGTTTTCCCTATCTTATGGCTCAGAGGCCGTTATTCCGGTCGAGACAGAAGTGCTCTCTCATCGCGTGACTTATTATGATCCAAAAACAAACGCTATACTCCTAGCCGAGTCTTTAGATCTATTGGATGAAAAACGGGAAGAGGCTGATTTGAGAGCAGCCGCACATCGAAGCCAGGTCGCCCGATTGTACAACACCAGAGTTCGACCTCGAACCTTTGAACTCGGCGACCTCGTGCTCAAGAGAATCTACCCAGTTCCTTCACACATGAAACCGAACTGGGGAGGGCCGTATGTAATTACACGAAAGCTCGGAGATGGTACATTCAAGCTGTCGACTGTTGACGGTTTCGATTTACCGAGGGCTTGGAACAGCGAAAGTCTCCGCCGCTACTACATATGACAGGCTTTATTTATTTCATTCTATTTAGCAATTTGTTTCTGCATTTCGAAATTTGAATTTTGTAATAAGGCAACTGACTTTCCCGCATTTTCTTATTTCAGCAATAAAATGCCACTTCTTCGAGCCAGAGCTGTGATTCATTATGTACGATATACAACATCACGATGCACGAAGAGCTAAATCCCATCACGCAATGGGACTTATTCAAATGGAGAGTGGCTGTGATACGACCGGCCACTCACTAGGTGAAACCCGAGCTCGGGGACAAGCCATGACACCGATATTAATAGGGTTGACACACGACAATCCTACACTTAACTCCACATTCCCAGAGTGCGAAGTGGAGTATAAACATTCAACTCCGTATTCCCAGAGTGCGAAGCGGAGTATAAACACTTAACTCCACATTCCCAGAGTGCGAAGTGGAGTATAAACATTCAACTCCGTATTCCCAGAGTGCGAAGCGGAGTATAAACACTTAACTCCATATTCCCGGAGTGTGAAATGGAGTATAAACATCCAACTCCATATTCCCAGAGTGCGAAATGGAGTATAAACATTTAACTCCACATTCCCAGAGTGCGAAGTGGAGTATAAACATTCAACTCCGTATTCCCGGAGTGCGAAGCGGAGTATAAACACTTAACTCCACATTCCCAGAGTGCGAAGTGGAGTATAAACATTCAACTCCATATTCCCGGAGTGCGAAGCGGAGTATAAACACTTAACTCCGCATTCCCAGAGTGCGAAGTGGAGTATAAACATTTGACTCCATCCTCCCAGAGCGCGAGACGGAGTATAAACATTTAACTCCGCATTCCCAGAGTGCGAAGCGGAGTATAAATATTCAACTCCGCATTCCCAGAGTGCGGTGCAGAATACAAACGTCAGTCAACTCCATGTTACCAAAGTACGAACAACCGCTTACGATATGACGCATATCCCCGGAGTGTGGATGGAACGATTCATAAGAGAACAAGCGTAGTTCGACCACTCGGTCCTCGCTTGGTGCCATCACGAGCTGATCATCACAACTTGACCCCGGGGCTGGGGGCAGAGGCAAATGTTAATCATTACCCGAAACTATGCGATGCTCAGCTCCGATGCGATTCCCTATCACAACTCAAGTCTGAGATTCCCATACTTTACAAGTAAAATGAGCTATTCTTGAAGCAATCAAATAATGCAAGTACACTGGACCGAAGTCCGAACACTGCAACATTCAAGCATAGAAAAGAACACAAGCTGAAGCCAAAAAACAAAATTTTATTCCAACTAACTCAAGAACAATGGTTTATACATGAGTTTTTTGCAAAATATTCCTACTAGCAGGGGCCGAACCTGCATCTAAACACGGCCTACAAAAGGGAAAAAGCAGAAAAAATAACAAAAGTCCCTAACCGCCTATGAAAAGAACGTCTAATCCTTCTGTTTCCTTAGCTTCTTCTTCCTCGAGGAGCTACTAGAGCCACCAGTACCCTTCCGCTTGGAGCCTTTCTCCTTAGGCAAGCCCCCTTCGGGGGGAGGCATAATGTCAACATCCTCGTCTGAGCTGGACTCTATAGGGATACTTCCCGAAGGAGGAGTGGGAGGAACAGACTCGGCAGCTGGAGGAGGAGCTGGCACATCAGTATCAGTAAGTGTGCCTTCAGGAGACACAGTCATAAGAGGAGTAGGGCACTGTGCTGCTGCTCCGCCGTCTACTTCACCACCGTGCACCGCGGCCGCCATCTCGGCATTAATCTCGGCCAACATCGCCGCTTCCCGCCGTGCCCTGGCCTCGCTAGGAGCCGTAGTAGTCTGGGACAAGGTGTCAGAAGTAGTCGTGAATCCACCCAAGCCAAATGGCAAGTCCGCAAAAGGATCACTTTGACGGCCAAGGAGCTCGTTTATCATCTGCTCGTCGAAAGAAAGTGAGCTCCCCTCTGTCACTCCAACTGATGCCATTGCCGCGACGGAGGTCGCCTCAGAGATGATGGCTCCTGGCGCTTGACCTGATTCTTGGGTGGTAAGAGGCGCGGCTGGTGCAACTCCTGTCACTGATCAAAGGAAAAGACATGTCATTAGCAACATTTCAACGCGGGTTCTTCAATCCAAACATACTAGAAGTTAGTTCAAAGTACCTTCCTCGGTTTGGCTCGAGGTCATCTGAACTACTTCAGAAGGATGTTCCTTAATAGGAGATAAATGCGGTTGATCTGGGTCATACGCCGGGATAGGCTGGGAGTAGATCATCGGAGTTGGCTCAGACTGAGATGACACGACTATCTCAGAACTCGTAGCATGGTGTTCTGCACCAGAGCTCTCTCCGACTTCCTGGATCTGGGCACCAAGCCTCACCTTGTCGTGGGAAATCATGGAGTCATGGAGAACCTTCTTTTCGTCATCATTAAGGATGCGGTTCTCCAGCTCGAACTCATCAAGGGCTTCAACAGGGTGCCCAGATCTCTCCTCATCAACCAGTAGGTTCCAGGCGTTATAGAGATGTGTGGGGTAATCGTCAAGCCATGTCAAGTCTCGGTGCCGTAGCACATTGGCGTTATAAGTGACGAGTAGCTCCTCCACCTCGGCCTCGATCCTGGCCTCCGCCTGCCGTACTTTCTCATCAACCCCAGCCTCAGCCTCACGGGCTTGTTGTATAGCCACTTCCTTCTCCTTACGAAGCGTCACCGCCTGATCACAGGCCTCCTGCGCAGAGACATTAGCTGCGTCTTTTTCCTTAGCCATCTCTGAAAACTTTGACTTCAGCTCATTAAGCTCCTTGAGAGCGGCATCCCTCTCGGCAGTAATAGAAGTGTTCCTGTGACCCATGTCCTCGATGGCGGTGTAATGTTCTTGCTTCATCCTGGCCATGGCAGCGGTCACTTCATCAACTTTCTTTAAAGCCTCCATTTCAGACTTACGAGAAGACTCAGCCTCTGAGTTGAGCGCTTTTATGATTTGGTCGTTGCGACCCAGCTCCTTCTCGAGTTTCTCGATGGTGACGCCCCGCTCAAATGCCACTTTAGATGCCTTCCTCGCGGCCCGTCCCCACTCCCTATACTGGAAAAAGATGTCCGCAACATAATCGTGGATAGTGGTTTCCGCGGTTGGCGGGATTCTCTTCAGGTGCGGGGGGAAGACATACCCATCAAAACAGATGTCAGGAAATTCCTTCCTCATCTGTGCCAATTTAAGCGCTCCCTCGCTAGACGCCTCGGTCGGGACCGGCACAGTAGCCGAAGAGGTGGCTATTTCGGTCCTACGCGGAGGATCGGACCTCAAAGCTTGAGAAGGCGGCCTAGGCCATGAAGTTTCGGGAGGACGAGTAACTGCGGCCGTAGGAGGTGCAGAGGTCCTGGGGGGAGGAGAGCGAGATCGGGATCGGCGGACATATCCCCTATCTCTGTCAGACTTCTCCTGACCAGAGTGTCCCGTGTCATAATCCCTCTCGCCCTCTCTCCTGCGGGGCTCGTGATAACGGCGCTTACGCAAACTACCAAGCACGGAACCTTTCCCAGACATCGTACCTGAAAAGAAAACCACAAAGAATCAGTAACCGTTTGCGATGTGTTGTTTACGGGTGGAAAAGTGTGTTGTGCCGTGAAGAGTGTGTGAATGTGTAACCCCCCGGACCAACCAGAAGTGTCAATCGCACTGGCGGGATCAACATCGCTAACATCGACGATATGTCGCGGTCCACCCGACCCAACATCGTGTTGCTCCGGCTCAATCTCAGGGATTGGAGGGTCAGCAGGCTCTTCCAGTTGATCTTCAGCTTGCAGGGAGGCTGCCTCCGTAATCTTAACTCCTGGCAAAGGACGTTGCAAAACCACAGACTTCCGCCTCCCGGACTTAGGCTGTTTCGAAGCCACAGCTTTGCCTTTCCTCTTAGCATCGGACTCCGGGGTTGCATTAGCAGGTCCGACCAACGGTTCTTCGTCAGTGTGAGTTTTCTCGGAGTCGGGTTCCTCGATTATCACAACCCTGGGCTTCATCCGCTTGACCTTTTTCCTGGAGATGGTCTTTAATGCACCATCGAGTCTTATGCTCTGCCTCCGACCAATCAGCCCAAGGACTCTGAGATTCCGATCTGTCAATAACAGTTCAATGTTCCTTTCTTCGCTAGGAATCTCTTGGAAGACCCGAACTATTTCTTTATAATAGCCGCCCTCAGGCCGCTGGATGATAGCTGAGAGAAAAAGAGAAGAAGACGTAAGTTTAATTTCACTCCGAAAATTGCCCTGTCAATTAATTGAAAAAGAAAAGGCAATGCTCACGTCTGAACAGCCATCTTCTGGCAAACCCCGGAGGACATCGGACATAGAACCACTCCGACTTAAAATAGCTTAGCCTAGTCCACGACCCCGCGACAACTTGGCAGTTCCTTACAGACTCCAGGAACGTAAAAGATGGGCTGTCAGTCCGACTCTTGAAATTAAACAGATATCTTATGTCGGTCATACGGGGAGGGCGATGGAGGTACTCCATGAATACAATGAACAAGCTGTTGAGTGAGGCATATCCGTTTGGATGCAATTGAGACGGAGCGATGTCCAGATAAGCCAACACTTCTCTTATGTAGTCGTTGAATGGAGGAAGTGTGCCGGCCGCGCACGCATGCCGGTTGAAAGCAGTATACCCCTCCGGGGGATTATGTGGCCTATCATTCGGTCCGGGCAATAATACCTCATCCAAAGATAGACCATGCCTTAAGCATATTCTCCCTAGCATGTCTTCAGAAATATTGGATGGGACGGAATCAGGCGGACTGTTAATGAAGGACGCATCGGGCAACTCGTCCGGAGCTGGGCCAATAGCTTCGGTCTCGATGACCGGAATCTCAATTCTAGGAAGGGTAGGGTTCTGAGTTTCTTGCTGCTGCGAACTTGACGGTTCCATCACTAGCTAACTCACGAGAAACCATCATTAGGTGACAAAAAGCCCGTGCATTCCCCAGTGTAAAGTGCATGAATGTGTCGTGTAGTGCAAGTGTTGTGCGTGACTTGAACAAATTCTGCAGAATTAAAGAAAACACGCTAGCAACGAAATGCCGGAAGTCAGACTGGCGATGACCGTCATCGCTGACCGTCACGGCCGCGCCTTCCGGAGGCTGTCGTTCGATTTAGATTAGCGGTTCGTTATATTTTGCTGGATTACGGTTCCATCTACGAGCTTCAAAGGGCAATCAAATATGCGGTGTTGGGATCAAGTTCGGTTATGCAATGCGGAAGCTCGTAGGAATCAGGCGTGCAGTTTAATTATCAAGTCCAGATATGCAGGGTGAAGATTGTCAGAATCATGTTTTCAAACTGCCTGGAATTTCATATCCATCAAAGGGAGAGATCGAATCGGTCCCATTAGACCTGTTCGAATCCATCCGGTTGAAGGTTCGAATCGATGCCGAGTGTCATGTTTCGAATCGATCATTGGCGATTTGGTTCGCATCGAGCACAGTAGATGTGTCTTCGTGTCGAACAATGGTGGCCCGGTTCGTATCGATAGGGAAGGCCTTGGTTTCGTATCGATCGCAATGACGAAATTCGTATCGATCCAAAGTTAGGGGCTTCCAAGTAGCCATCGACTTCCTATCAGACATTTCATGCCGATACGACCCATCGCCACCAACATCGACTCGAAATCACATCGACTCCGCTAACACGTCCCAAGAATCGATGCGAGGTCCAGAGAAGAGCCATTAATTTTGGAAATTCAAACATGGCTCTCGTAATCGATTCGAAATCATCCTTTCCATCCTTTCTTCCCCAATCTGCGAAGATCGCCATGGCCATCATGTTTTCGAGCCAGATCTGGTGTTATCAGATGCTGCAGTGAAAGATTGGCGAAGAAAAGATGGATTTATGGCAGCTTTGTTATTCAGATCTGCCATCGCTTACCTAGTTTGGAAATTCGATTCGAGAATCTGGAAGAACGAGTTTGATCGAGTCAAGAATACGGAGTTGCTATCTCTTTCTGGATCGATGCGAGAAGTAGAAGGCAGCAGTAAAAAGTAGAAAGGTAAAAAAGTGAGAAATGATGAAGTCCCAGATATTTATATGAAGCCTAGGACGGAACCGAGTCGATTCGACTCCCAGTCAATCTGACCGGTCGCAACCAGTCAGACGGCACATCGAAACGAAGACTCGTTTCGAACCCACCAGACTTTATCGATTCGAAACGCACAGGCAGGCCACATGAATACGATGGGTCGATGCAAGCGCTCTATTCGAATCCATCAAGCTGTGCACTCATCGAGGCGAAATGTTCACCAGACACCATCATTTCGAAACATCCAAATTTTGAGCCATCGATTCGAAACAGAGCAGGCCTGTTAATGCGAGTGTCGCTTTCGTATCCATCAGTATCTATCGATGCGAACATCCATTTCGTATCCACCAGATATCACCAATTCGAATCAGAATTCACCGCGATTTGTGACCATCGATACGAATGATCGTTTTCATATCCATCAAGTCAACCCATGTCGATACGAAAGAAGGCTTTTCGACTTTCAGTATCGATTCACAAGAGGACCGATACGAGAGAATGGCTAAGATGCACGACTTTCAAAATTATCCAAAGAAGACATACAACTTTTCAAAGCACGTCATGTTTTCACAAGACGTACTTTGGGGGGCAAATGTTATCCCGCCTTTTGGCAAGGCCAAGACACCAAGAAGCCGACTAAAGAACAAGGATAGCACGCCATGGATATCACTGAATTTTGTCCGAGCCCAGAATGAGCTACAATTGATAGGACATGACAAGAAAGGCCATAGAGATCAGCACCTCAAATTTCAAGTCAATCCGGACTCGTACGCTCAAGTTATGATCGAGTCAAATTGGGGGGAAAAACCCAGATTTCGTATCCATCACTCTGGGCAACTTCGTATCCATCGCCGAAGCCTTGGTTCGAATCCATCGAGCTTCATACCGATCAGCTCCGAATCCATCGAGGTACCCAAGTTCGACTCGACTTCCTTCGTATCCATCGAGCTCGTATCGATGGACTTCATACACACCAACAATTGAAGGACCTCGTATCCTTCAGCCAACGTCTGCTTCGTATTCATCATTCAGCGTCCACTTCGTATCCATCATTCGATGCTTGCTTCGTATCCATTGGACCAGTGCTCTTCGTATCCATCAGAGGACCTCACTTCGTATCCATGCCTAATGACTTGTTCGTATCCAACGAGTCAACTGACCAGGGATGACGTGTCTTCCATCAAAGTAAAACAAGGCAAGATATGTGGAGTCGAAACAGTCAATGCGGCACAAAGACCGGATCGAGACGAAGCGCGCGCGTTACGTCATCCCTCGATGCGAATGCGTCGAGATATATGGAGTCGACGCGGTCGACTCGGAGTAGAAACAAGATCGAGGTGAAGTATGCGTTCCACGTCTTCACAGGGGCGCGTGACACCATCGATTCGAAGCCCCCAGCTCAGAGAGATGGATTCGAACCAGGCAGCCTAGCGGAGAACATCGTCTCGTATCGATGATATCTCTCAATCCACTGATCCAAACACGATGAAATTTTAACTGAAGGTTGCACACATAACAAGGAACATCTCCACCAATTTTGAGCTCAATTGGAAGCGATCTTGATCGATACGAAATGATTTCGTATCGATCACAGATTGGCTTGAAACTCTCTGGAAGTGGTCGAGTGGGTCCCCTCACGTGTCAGGCCAAGTCTCCCGGAGTTTGAGCGAAATCCAAGCCTCCTACGCCTATAAATAGAGCCCCATAATCAACGGAGAGAAGGGCCTTTTTTCTCTGAAGCGTCCAGACTCTGCCGGATTGAGACTTGCATCCCACTTTTGCTGTCAATTTCGAATTCTAAACTGTAATCCGCTGTTCATTGCTGTAAACGCTTGTAATCATTGAAAGAGAATCAATAAAATCATTAAAACTTCATAGTGGACGTAGGCTATACGCGGAACCACTCTAAACTGCTTGTCTGTGCACTTTATATTCCTATTTGTTAGAGTTTTTGTTAGATAACCTCTGTTTTACATTTATAATCTTCATTTTATCTCTTCAAACAACTCCCGAAGAGTGTTGTGCCCATTTTTGATACAAACAATCATCATCATATCGATATTATTGTTTCAAACCTCTGACGCTAAAAAATATTTAATGCAGTGACATGGAAAGTGATATGCACGTACTCGCAATTTCTAGTTCAAAAAGCTCCTGCATGTTGTGTATCTTTGTCATCAACGTTCAATAATGATACAGTTGTAGGCTGTTCAAAATGTGCATGTGCATGCCCCAGCAACAAAGCTAGTTGTGTCAAGTGAGTTAGTCTTATATATGTGGCGTAGACTGCCTTATTCATATTAGGTTATGTATAATATTGATATGTATGTTTGACGCAGAACTGATGGGAAGGGATCATTAGTTCAGTGCACATCACATATGTGTCCTGTAAAGGTGTCATGGGATTATAGGGTTGATTATAAGAAGTATTGGAGAGTTAGGATCACAATAACCAACTTTAACTATGGGATGAACTACACAGATTGGAACTTGGTGATTCAACACCCAAATTTCGACAAACTCGTTAAAGTTTATGGCCTAAACTACAAGGCGTTGGAGGTGGACTATAATAGTAGTAAGCTAACTTATTACTTATGTTCATATGGTGATATACACATTGTGTAAAACAGGGTCATATACATCATGTATATATGCATGAATAATGTTAAAATGGTGTGATATTCAGATGACACAGCAATGCTATGGGGAGTCAAGCACTACAATGATGTACTAGTGGAAGCAGGGCATAATGGAAACGTGCAATATTCTGAACTGCTATTCAAGAAGAAAGTGTACAAATATGAAAATGGCAGGAATTGGGCATTTCCTAGACGTGTTTATTTTAATGGGGATAACTGTGTGATGCCCGCTCCTTATTCCGATCCACAGCTCATAGAATCCTAGCGGTACGATCTTAATTAATTGTTGTTGAAGTAAACCATGTGTTTACTTGTTATGTTCTTACGCTTGTGTGTTGCCTTTGGTTTGCTTTCTGTTGCATTTTGTGTATTAGAAATTTATCAAATCCCAAGATATGTGTACGTACTTTACTGTATTTTACTGCTTGTATTCAGATGTATTCGTTGTTGCACCGTAGGCAGGAAAAACTAATACAACCGTGGGGAACGTTATGATTGTATAATTTGCTTTAAAAAAGATATTTAACAAAAAATTTCAATAATTTCATACTTGATTTCATAAACTTACAATATCAGCCACAAGTTTCCACTTAAATTTTTCTTTTTTCTTTTTTCGTGGCACATTTGCAGTCGCGAGCCGTCGTTATTTTGATGACGGAGCCGTCGCTAAAACCGTCGCCATACTATTGGACGACGAGGCAAATAGTGACGACTTTTAGCGACGGCCAGCGACAGCTAAAAGCCGTCGCTATCAGCTGCCGTCCTTGTAGTGCATGAAACAATTATTTAAATATAAACTTGTACATGATATTGTGGGGTTACAAATGGTGCTAAACAGAGAGGCTATTGATCCTGGTGTATAAAAAGCTAGGATCGATAGCCCCTCTATTTAGTATCATATCGTAGCTCTTTGATATCAGTCACATGCATTTCTATTTAAATATTCATCAATCAAAAGTTTATATTTAAATATTTGATCCATGTTACTTATGGTTGAATATTTAAATAAAAACTTATAGTTGATATCAGAGGGTTACGAAATGGTATTAAATAGAGAGGACCATTGAACTTAGCTTTGTGTGTGTACACATCCACACACACGCATAACAGTTACCTATAGGCATTTTCAAAATTGTGACACAAAAGGACCGAATCTTTGGATTCTTTTTTTATATGAAAGATGGAATTCTAAAAGATAATCCTACGGTAAAGATTTATTATGTCACCAATTGTGTTAGCATGTTGTATCCAAATAAATATTCACATAACAGTTATCTATAGACATTACTAAAGAAGGTTCCTAATTCTGAATTAAATCTCTAAACGTTATAGTCACAAGGGATAACGAGTTGCCTATAAAGTCCTCTCATGGCCTTGATTCGCAGTTATTTCATTTCCCTCTTACAACACATATCTTTTAATTTAATCGAATTACTGACCACACAAGCTGGTCCACATAAATAAGCATATTAACTCATTATCTCAATATTTATAAAGCTTAAAATAAATGACAACCAAGAGCAATAGTACATGATATATCCGCAGTAAAAGATGCATATTTTTTGAATCAACACTCTTCGTCTTGGGCTGAAATATCAGAGTTGTGTTGCATTTCTGAACTCATTTACATAAGGAGCAGTTGCATTTTTGTTCTCGTTTGGGGAATCGTAACATTTGATTTTTGTTCAACATTTGTTGAATTATTTGCAGAATTCTCAACTACAATGTTCTGTACTAACATTTTGTCTTCTCCTGCAGTTGTGTAAATTGCAGAAACACAGTTATGTTCTACAAAATCTGTCACTACAACAAAAAGACCCTTTAATAGCGTTTAAAAAACGCTATTAGAAGCTATTATAGCGTTTTTTCTTACGCTGTATATTAACATGTTGTAATAGGTCAGTGACCTATAACAGCAACATACAAAACGCTATAAGAGACGCTATGGACAAGGACATTTCATAGCGTTTTATGAGTGCGGTAAACATGACTTTTAATAGCCTTGGAAAGTCGCTATGAAGTGAAACTATAGCGTTTTCTTGACTGCTATGTAAAAACAGGCTGGTACACATATGAAATATACAACAGCGTCTATAGACGCTATAGAACACAATATTTTACAGCGTTATCTGCTGCAATAGTACATTGTATGTATAAGTACAGCTACTTTCTATAGCGGTTTGTTGTCTTTTATTGCGTTGTTTTTTTGTTATGAAAATTGTTTATCGCACTATCTTAATGCTGTAGTATATAAAACTAAAAAAAACAACCTTTCCATAGCACAGTTAAAATGCTATAAATTTTTATCCCTGCGGTTTTTTTACTAGGTACATCCAAGCTTACAATTCTACTAATATATTATAAAATTTCAAAAAACACAATTATCACATAATGATGTACGTAATCAAATGAAGACATAAGCCAAACCACAATATATATTTAAATATATATCCATAATATTTCGTACACAAAGTTTCAAATATTTGTGATCTTAAAAAAAACAATATATACAACCATAGCTGACCAAAACGATACATACTAAAAGCAAAGATATATGAACGACAATACAAAATACGTTAATCCAAGCATGACCGATTTGAAAGAGAATGAATGCAGCAAAATAATTTTTCCTTCCTTCCAGCTTGTAGTAACCCCGGTATCATCATACAGCACCTGTCAAAACGAAGCACATAAGTTATTTTTCAAATCCAAACATCATCCGCAAGTTATATAATTTTTCATAACAAAAAAGATAAAGACTGTTAGTACATCATTTTAACTAAATAGACTGCCAGTACATCAGTTTAACTAAACAGACATTGACGTGAAATAAAACAAAAATAACTCACTTTCAGTACCTATGGTTGTGCATATTTTTGCCATCACATTTTTCATTTGTGCTTTTTGGTGGAAGTTGCAAGATAGAATCCAGGATCAGGTTTTTTTTGTCCAATAAATATTCTTTCTATCTTCTTGGTTTATTATTATTATATATTCACCGTCTTTCAGTATCCATACATGAAAGGTTTAAATTTTACACAACGCATATTTTAAAAACTTTGCATATTCAGCAAACAGAAGCAACCGTATACTTCTGTAATTTGAATAGGCTCATATCTACATCATACGGAAAAGCTTCAATTTGTTCCAAAACAGTAATAATTTTATGTGGTATAAGTATAACACATGCAAAATTGATGTGTCATTACACAAATAATATTGCTCATTTTTTATAAAACTTCAGTACTAATGTATGGCAGGTTGGATTTCTTTACTACATGCTGAGCTTCTGGGGTTACATCCCATTGTTCAAAGCAATACAAACATTTCCATAGGAGAGAATGATGTTAACAAAGGAGCGCTCATTACGCATGTATCGTCTATCTGCATACTTCTTTTCTACAATGGTAGTTGTCTTGCCGATGGAGTTTTCACTTCCAACCATTTTTATGTTAATCACATACTGGACAGTAGGATTGAGTAATAATGCTACTGCCTTCTTCTTAACTCTATGTAATCTTTTACTACAAGTACTTGTAGCACAAGGGCTTGGATTAGCACTTGGTGCACTTGTCATGGACTTAAAAGCAGCATCCACACTGCTACTACTACGTACCCTTGTGCCGGTACAGGAATTCAAGTACAACGTACTGCTGCTACTATGTACCCTTGTGCCGGTATAGGAATTTGTAGAGTCGCAGATATACCTTCGGTAAAACTAGTTGGATTTACTCAATTGTGGTTGTCAGTTGTAATAATGTTTGCCATGCTCATAGTATGCAGGCTTGTTGCTTTCTTGGCATTGATGAGAATTGGTGTAGGTAAATAATGCTTTTCTTTTTTATCTATTTTGGATGTACTAGCTGGCAGCTTTTTGATAATCTGTGAGATTTTTCTTATAAAGCTTTTTGATGTTGTAAATTTACTAACACCATTCCTTTTTTGAAACTTCCGAACTTAACCTTAGATTACTCCTAAAATACGTTGAATAAAACTGGAGTTCTTAATGTATAGCTTATGATCTCTATGATCTTCTTATGTGTTCTCATTTTTATTTGGCATATGCTGGATGAATTACTCTAGTTGAATTCAAGTACATGGGTTACCGATACCAGTAGAATCTAATAGCTAGGATTTAGCTGATTAATGGATAAAAAATAGCGAGTTAATTATTATACTTGGTCGATTATCTTATAATATTGCTTTTAACTTTCCACGCTGATTTAACTGAGGCACTACAAGACACATAAGGTTTAGCGACGACAATTTATCATCGACGGCCGCTGTTATCCATCGCTAATCGATGAAAATAGTCGTTGCTACCCTGTGATGAATGGGCTGTAGCAAACCCAATCACCCACTTCCTCTCACTGTCGCAAATGCCATATGCCAAACTCGAACTTAACCCTCTTAAGGTATCATTAAACTGACATTGATGCCTTTTTATGTTTCAAATTTTGACACATGAACTGAAAAATAAAATAAAAATAAATTAAAGAAGTTATACTTACTAGAATTTGATTCCAATATAACGTTCGCAATAGGCCAAGCTATCGTAGTGCCAAGAGCATCTTCAATGACTTCTAATTCGGATGTTGTTCTCCATAGACGTGCTTTTGGAATTTTTACAGTTTCTACCCAAACTTTAATTGCATTTTTCCCCAAAGGAACACAATGAACCATTGAAGTTGGATCGGTTGAAGACACGCGTCCTAATGCAACTATTTCTCTCTTTCCCGACCAATCGATCAGCTTGCATTTACCATTTACCATAAAATTTGTACTCTATCAATAAATAAAAAGGCTATTTTATTATGTGCTTCAACAATTCGTAAGATGAAAAAAAAAAGTGAATCGATTATAAATAAGTTTACCTTCTCGACAACTTCGGCATTACTCCTATGATCATCCGATGATGCACCGTTAACGGTCTCGATAACTACTTTTAACTCAGGCCATGCGACTTTGATACCAACGGCTTCCCCAACTCGTGTCAAACCTTTAGTGGGCCTCCATAGAAAAGCATCTTCCACTTTTGCAGTATCTATCCAAACTGCAACGGCATCTGGTCCAAGAGGGAGATCATTCACAAGTTGTTTTGGATCACTCGAAAGTATTTGTCCTTCTGCAACTAATTTTTCGCTCTCACTCCAATCGATTAATTTGCATTTATGATGTGTGCTGCTACTTTTACTCTATTAAAAAAACATATTGGTTATTATTTTTATACATTCAAACTAAAACTTAAATAATATAAAGATGAAAGATTACCGTATGATCTTCTTTGTCAAAGTTGTCTAAGTTATGCAAAACAACTCTAGTAGCTGGCCACGCTACTATATCACCTTCAACTTCTCCAATACGTGTCAAATAAAGTGAAGGTCTCCACAAGAAAGCATCCGGTTTTCTCACAGTGTCTATTATAATTTTCTTGGCATCAGACCCTAAAGGGATTTATTGGACAAGCTCCTTTGGATCACTTGACACAACTCTTCCTTCCGCAACAATTTCGTCTGTCTCACTCCAATCCAATAAATCACATGTGCCATATTTTTTATCATAATTGTTCTACAATTAATCAAATGAAAATTATATTAATAATAAATTAAATGTCAAATGTAATGATATCGATAGTAATATAAATAACTTTTACCGCTTGAGGTACATTTGCTTCATCCCGGCTTTCTTTTCTCTGTCAAACAAATATAAAAACAACATTAGCCCAGCACTGCCTCTTCAAGGTACACTATATACAAAAGGGAAATGGATATCCACAAGTGCACATTTCATGTGGCTGTAGTGATAGGATTTCAGGTGAAACAGCAAAGAAAATTTTGCAGTTTTGTATAAAATTTTCAGGTGAAACAACAAACAAGGACAGGACACAAATTTTTGTACAATTTCAGGTGAAACAAAAACAACATTACCATGCACACTTTTCATATCTTTATACGAGGACAGGTGAAACTTTTCAGGTGTACATCTGTTTTTTATGATTATAAAATATAAACAACTAAAATGTGAGTATGGTCATATATTTGGGCATGCAACTCAGAAATTTTTGAAGAAAACAGAACAATAATGGATGCAGCCAACAAATGTTAAAGATGAAATCAATTATAAAAGAAATATAATATGAAGATAAGAAATTTACAATAAACTTAATCTCTTCTTTTTTTCTATATGCTAGCAACAATAACTGAATTGAATAGTGCATTATGCGCTCTTTATTTTCGACTATATTGCAGCACCAAGCATTAATCTTGGTGTAGTATTTCTTTGCTTTTAGATGTGTGCATATATAAATAGCTTTTGGTTTAATTATGACAGAGCTGAAAATAAGGAAAAAGAAAGTGTGAAGTAGTAGAGTGATTTTTACTGATAATTAAGGGAAGAAGAAATCAAGCCCATCATCAACAAAATTGGAAGATATATATATATACCCAGGTACCGTGTACATTTTCTGATTTTAATGTTAGAATTAACCTATGATTTCCAATTAGTAATTTTTTTTTAATATCCTTACTTATGGTTTTAATGTTAGAATTAAATATATTTTGAATGGTAGAATCATATTTTGGAACCGACTGCATAGCAGATTCAAACAAAGCCAGTTAAATGTTTTGAAATCTTGCTTTAAAAGCTTTCTTTCTTTTGAAATATTGTATTTATGTTTTTGTTAAGAGGACTTGCTTTCAATATTCAATTTTGAATGGCAAATTTGATGTGTATTTGTCCAGAAGATGATACCATTGAAGCTTTCCAGCTACTCTTTGTTTATTTCTTTTTTTGTATTTTCTAAGTTTCTAAAATTAAAAAATACTTTAAGATCTCTTATGTTAGAAAAGAAATATATTTCATTATCAAAATATATTTAATCCGTTTATTCCTAGACTTTTTTCTCAGTATTATTTATTTTTCTATTAATAAGTTGTGTGTTAAACATAGGTTTCTTGTATAATAAGAATTTTGGCAGGTTCATTAAAACGTAGAAATGAAACCAAAGAAATAAAATTTATGGTCTTAATTTTCAGGTGCCTATAACCAATAAGATATTTTTATTTTATTTTACTGGCATTTTGTGATTATTAAACAGGGAAATGAAATATATTTTGAGCTATATGAGTCAATATACCTTTGATTTTATTTTAAATTCAAACAGAGTCAATATGCCTTAATATCACAGTGCATACCTGATTTTTCACAAGCATTTGAACCATCGCGGTTAATTCTGAAATTTGATTTTGCATGACGATGGTTTGTTTATCCCTTATGTGTGACCATATTGCCTTGCTGTAGTTCATACCTCTTCCCATTCCTCTCAATCGTCCTGGTCTGTCTTGTCCCAACACTTTTGCAAGCGCATCTTCTTTGTAATTAGTTGTTGAGCTAGAATTTGATTCATTGTTGATTTGTTTAATTTTTTCCTACACAAGTTGTCGTAATGCATATTATACACAATCGAACTACCACAGTAGCAAACAAATTGTTACCTAATAAAATTTCAAAGTACTTACGATAGCCTCTGCAGCAGTCACATTTACTGGTTCGCCATTTTTTCGAGTGTGGGATTTGATCCAAACGTGAGATCGACTGACAGAAGATGGATGAGGACTCGTCTTTCTCTATGTTTAAAGAATATTTATTACAACATATCACATTGAAAAACTAGTTAATAAATATTATGGTAAATAAATTAGCAATTCTTACCAAATCATCAACCATTCGAGCCATTCCTTTACGACTACATGTGTGTGGTATCTGATTGTTTCTAATAGCTTTATATTTCTGACTCAGTTCCTAAGAAAAAACACATTATTTATGTTGTCTAAAGCATACAATCTCATCAACAGTAAATGTGTAACTACTGCTTAATTTCATCAACAGAACCTGAAACTGACTTTACCTTAAACTCTGGAGTTGTTTTGGACTTGACAAACTTCTTCCACTCATTCATGCTTAGGTTGTCGGGTTTCAACTGATTTCTTTCTTCTTCATTCCTTGCAATTGCTATTTTGTGAACTAATCTAGCTTTTGAAGCTCTAAAAATGCACCCCATTTGCTGAAATATGCACTCTTTTTGCCATTGCTCATCCAATTTAAATCTAACCTGCAACACAACACATTAGCAAAGTTGACGTTGAATAAGTGTACATTTGAAATTAATGCCAAAAAATTGTGAGCAACAACATAAAAAATGAGAAGCCGTGAGATCTACAAATTTGCAAACAAAAGAATGGAAGATCAATAGATGATGCATGAATGGCACAACATTGTTTTATTTGTTTTCCTTTCCTGCACAGCATTGTTTTATTTGTTGAGAAATGGTGCTGAATTGTTTAGATTTGGCATTGAGGGGTTATACATATTTGTAGATATCATATCCATTGATGTGAAACTATTTTTTAAATATTTACTAAATGTAAAATTTAACATTCAATTTTATTTTTTCATACTAAATGCATCACTGATATTGTACAGGATCAAAGCAGCAGTCTCATGAAGATTACATGGAGAAAGCAGAGAGAGCACGACGTGAAAGGCTGTCCTCTTCTGGACAATCAATGACACCTCCTCCTAATTAGTTGCACCAGCATTTTGTTCTGATAATAAGTTATTGTTGTATTTTACTATTGGCAAGTATCTTAATTTCATTTCAGAAGTGCAGTTTTCTTCTCTTCTATAACTTATCTCATTTGTTAACAATTTTGTTTTGGATCTCTAAAATAAAAATAGGGAGAAAAAATTAACAAAGCACTCTGTCTTCATTAAGAAAAAGGAATTTGTTTCCACTATGAGCTTTGAAAATATCATTTGGGAGCTGCTTTAGCTGTATAAAAATTACAAGTGTTCTAGCACTTCCATTAAATGAATTTTGTTGTGCTTCCACTTTGTAAAAAAGCCGGACTCACAAAAAAAGTTAAGTACTGCAATTCTTATATATATCTCAAGACATATATGGAATAGTAATGCAAAAGCAAATTTGTTTATTTCAAAATAACTTTATATTGCTACATATAATTCAGTCTAAAGATGCTTCATATAATATGCATATTTATTATTCATAGTAAGGACGCACCAGTTATATTAAAAAAATATCATTATATTTAAATTAAAATATGTATTAGGCCTTGTTCCTTTTCTTTTTAAATCCAAAAGCTGGGAGGATGAGGAATACCTGTTGTATGTGCAAAGATATAATTTAAAGCAGAGGTAGTGGATGTCTTAGTTTTGGCCTTCTGTTTCAAATTTGTTAATCTCAGATAGTGTCTCAATTAATCTGAGGCCCTTGACACAGTTAAATTATGGCAAGTGCCTCAGTTTAACTAGGGCATGTGCCTCGGAGTAAACGAGGCAACATAGTCATTAAAATTGTACAACCATTTGAAGTGTAACCGGAACAGTACAGTCATTATATCAGAACATGCAACTGTATAGCTAATTAGTAAATATAAAAACAGTTTATACCTGAATGCATCCCCACAAAGCAACTTGTAATTCGTTACTTAGTTCCTTCCACTTATCAAGTGTAACGGGAACATGTTCCCTTACTAGCGGACCTAAATATGAAGACAGTTTAACAAATTCATATCCTATTGGTTTTCCATCCGCATCAAATTCGACTTCAATACGATTCTCAAGATTCGCTGGAAGTCTTTTCACTTTGGTTAGACCCCTATATTTGCGCTTCGCAGTCGAAATTGCAGCAGCATCTCTAGTAGTTCCCTCATTAACATCAACTTCAAAATTTTCTTGCATTGTATCTTCGTCACCTGCTTCAGCGTTGTCTTTGATTTGAGCATCGTTGTTCTATTCCGTTTGTATGACTCGGTTTTCACTTTCTTGCGAGTTGTCTTCGGTATGAATTTCACTGACTGCTTTTAGCCATTTTAGAGCAGCCCTCTTCCTTTTAGTCATTGGAAATTATCAACCTGCTACTGAATTGATTAAGTAGAAGCATGTGATTTATTGGATTAAGTACTTACAAAATTGATTAAGTGCTTACAAAATTATATACGAAACTATGCCCCAAAAGCATGTATATCAAATTTAAAATGTGTGGTATTATCATGTAGTGTGTTTTCAGCCTGAACTATACAAAAAAACATACTTTATTTGCTTAGACAAAACATTTCTGGCCTGAACTATTTTTTTGCAGTGTGTTTTCTCATGCAAACAAATTCCTAACTTGAATTTAGCCAACTTAATGACACATGTAGATACAAAACCTGGTCTTTTAAGTACTAGATTGTTGGTCTTTTAAGTACTAGATTGCTAACAATAACATAGCTCATGGAAATATGACTAGTATCACTTGTATTATCCAGCGATGAACAAGTAGTGAGTGTCAGAATTATACGCATGCATAGTGAGTGTCAAAATAAATTGCAGGTGTTCTATTTGTTATGACATACATGCATGCATAAATTGTAACTGATGTACCTATATACATATAACAAGAATTCTGAAAATACATCGTTCATGTCTCGACATGACATAAAAGTTATATTTTGAAACTCTCAACGTAATATGTATAAAAGTTATCTTTTACTTTGGTTCGGTGAATGTAACTCAATCAAATGGTTTTAAAAAATCAAATGAAAAGCTACCTTGAAGATTCACGCTCAGTATTATTTATTCCTAGACTTTTTTCTCAGTATTATTTATTTTTCTATTAATAAGTTGTGTGTTAAACATAGGTTTCTTGTATAATAAGAATTTTGGCAGGTTCATTAAAATATATTGACTTTTTGCGTTATGTTACAGGTCACCTTAGTATATACATTGTTTGGCATTTTACAGCATATTAAAGTCATAATCTTAAGTCCTATATATTAATAAATCATCTTAATTTTTGTTAAATGCATACATTCAAAATACTACAATATTCATTATTCTTCCTTATACTACCCTCACATATTTTTCTTTGATGTAGCTGTATCAATTTTTTATACCAAGACCATCATCCAGGAAAAAGGAGTGAATATTCAAATAGCACCTATTTTAACTTAAATGGTCAAGGTAACTGCATAAAATATATAAGTTTTAGAATTACTTGTATATACAATTAAATGCAGAATCTCAACCATGAAGTGTTCAAAAAACTAAATTAATTTCATAAAGATTAAAAATACATCATGATGATTATCACTCAGCAAAACATAGCATTGGTGGCTCATAGAATGAAATAACAAAAAATATCTTATAAAATCGGAATAAAATAGATACAAAATAGTCGAAGTTGTACCATATTTCAAATATCATGCCTCATACAACCACTTTATCATCACAACAAATATGATCTAGATTTGTACATACCAAAAAACAGTCTAAGTGTTGATTTATAGCGAAATGCATTCAGTTTGAAATGGTACTTATGATAATCTTGATAAATATACCTTACAAATATAAACTTTAAATACATATCTACATTCACTCTTTCTAACTCACAAAAAAATAAACTTAAATTTTCATTTCTACCATCTAGAATATGGAAGCCACACCGAAGAAGCAAATGCAAAAAATAAAAACATTCTTCAACAAATGCTTCAGTGCAGTTAAGGAATCGAAAGTGTGTACTATAATATTATTTTGGACTTTGTCTTAATATTGGAAAATTCTTTTGAAAATTATCAAAAAAACACTTTAATCGCAAGTGCGTACTGTAACTTCACTAAATCAAGACTAAGTATTAATGGCAAATTCTTCTTAAAATTATCATAAAAGAAAAAATTGCTGGAATAAATCTTAGCAATCTTGTCTCCTTCAATAATAATAATACAAATGCAAAGTGTGTATTTAATAATATGGTATGTAATTCGCGCGTTCAGTTTTGTCTAGTAATAGCTAACGTCCTAAAAGGAACTCAACGCTCCATAAAAAAGCAAAATTGAAAAATATACCTAAAGTGTCGAGTTCAGTACCACTCAACGCTTCGACTAAGTTGACGAATCATGCTTCAACGAAATTGAGAATCGAGCTTAAGTGAGGTGGAGGAATCGAGCTTCAACGAGTTGGAGGGATTGAGCTTAAGCGAGGTGGAGTAATCGAGCTTTGGCAGGCTGGACAAGAGAAGGACGATCATGAAGTTTGTGGATTTTTAAGCAAAGAGGGATTTGTGAAGTTCGTAACTTTGTAATTTTGGATTTGGAAGTTTTAGGTAAAAAGAGGGGTTCTTGGCGGTATGAAGGAGGGAAGAGTAAATTGTACCGCCAATTTTTTGTTTTTTGTTAATAATAGCGTGATCAGGAGCCATCTTTTAACCTAAATGACCACTGACCGCCCAACCATAGCAATTTATGTTTCTGTGCTGTCCCCGCTTGCTATTAATAGAACATTTTCTTGTAGTGTGTAAACCGACCTTATCCACATTTGAAGTTCTGGTATCAGTCGAAACGCCTTGAATTCGGGTTGAATCCATATTAATACCATTCAGCGCAGTTGCATTAGAAATAGTAGAATTGTTCTGCACTTCAATTATAATTATACTAGTGTGTGGTCCGTGCTACGCACACGGGTAGATGCGGAAGTTTGAAGTTTGTATTCATGGTATATTTAATTCATCTCATTCTTCCATCAATGAGAGTTATGCATAAATGTTGTTCATGTTATTTTTGTAAAGTTATATTTGCTCAGAGTATTGTAGAATTTTTCATTCGTGTAAATAAGGCAAGTAAGTAAGTTTGTACCGGTTAACATTTCAAAAGTTATTGTGAAAGACATTTAGGTCTTATTTAGATCGACTTAAATAAGCTAATGTTTAATTTTTTTTGAAAGCCAAATGAATTGATTCTGGCTTTAAAAAAACAAAATAGTAACTTTTATTAGGCCATCAACGGGCCGTTAGTTTTTAGACCAGGTATATTTCGAAAATAATGGGGAAGTAATTATTTTGAAAAAATATGCAGTGATTATTGTACAATTATTATTGTACAATAATTAATTCAAATAGTTGATTATTAATTGAAAGAATATTTATAAAAGCATGAGGATGTGTACAATTAGATTTCAGAGAGAAATTAGTAGGCAGTTGACATATTTGCACACAATGAATCAGGCTGTCGATTAAATCATTCAATGAAAGTAAAGTTGTTGGTTAGTAAATACTTGCAAGGCAGTAAATATTTCTTAGGAAATAACCTAACCAAGTATGGCAGTCATGTCATTCGGTGTGGGACAAAGACGAATATATTATTGGATATAATAGTAATTTCGAGAAAATGTTCAAAATGGGAATATATGAATATTAGGAAAAGTATTCTTAAAGCTTGTTAAAACATGATCAAGTTTGACATATACGACAACCCAAGGTAAAACTATAGAGTAGGTTCAATTGTACAGTAAATGTATTAACACAAACAGGTTATGGTACAAATTTATGTTGACCAAATCGAAACTAAAATGAAAATAGGAAACTACACCATAGCTATTTTTTTTATAACAATGACAACCAAATTGAAGTAAATTTACAAACCATTAAAAAAGCACAAACAGGACAAACAGTAACCGTACTGAAATAAAATTACAGATTATAATAATAACACAAAACGTAGAGTGTAAGGGTTGAGAAGTGGGTCGAACTAAGCAGTACGTCAATATAGTACTCTGTCTTCATAACTCTTTCTTCCTTTACTTATTGTTTGTTCTTCCGCAAGTCTTATTTGGATGAGCTTCTCATATTTCTGCATATTGCATGGCTCGCTCTTGCATTGCTAAGTGTATTACCATATCCTCTATTTGTTTGTCTTTGTCAAGTTGCATACTCATCGTGCTTTGACTCTTGTCTATCTAGTTGAAATAACAATATATAAGAAACCATATCCTCCGAATGTACAGGAATATGTGCTATAAGTTTTCTATGACGATCCTATACAAAATAATTCAGCATGAAACCATATTGGCGCAAATGAACTTTTACCATATCTGGTATCAAATGCTTCAATAGTTTACACCTACTACATGGACAACGAATTTCTTCGTCATTTCATTATTACGTAAAGCGAATTCAATAAAGACGTGTACATCATTTTGAAAATCTTCACTTTTGGAGCTCCAATTTCTCTTCTTTATTAGTACATCCAGCTCCAATCAATAAAATATTGACCATTTTTCCTACTTTAAAACAGAAAAGCGCATTAATCATTTATGACTTGACATTTTATTTTTCAAATAAATCATATATTTAAATTTTCGTAAATATATAATATTATTCTAATTAATTTTATTTTCAAACTGATTTACACAAATTATTATATGAATATAATCTATAATTTTTAAGTTATTGTTTTACACTTTGATGGTTGGTCATCCTACTTCCCATTACAGACATAGTAGTGATTATATTTTGCAAATCATTTTATTTTAAACGATTCAACAAAATTTTGGCAGCACTTTCCCATTGTTTCCTGTATCGTACACTTATATGTGTATACAGGAAACAAAAAGAAGGTGTTGTCGAAATTTTGCAAACCGTTTAAAATTAAATCATTTGCAAAATATAATTATTACTGTATTTGTAACTTGTCCAACACAGGTACAAATCCGACAAATATTGTATCGGATGAATGTAAACGTCCGTTCTTGATAAAAACGAATATCCATACAATGATCATATACAATATTCGTTAGACGGGGCCAAAAACTCTATAGGGTATTTAAAAAAGTAAAGCGTATTATACAACAATTTTTGCAATAATTTATTTACATTCTAAAAAACGCATACACTAAATCGTTGTTTTCATCATTTTGAGAACGAATACATCAAATTTTGAGCATCGACTCTACTTAATCCAAAGTAGCCCTAACGCATGTATGCAATAATTAATCAATGCATATACATGAATTAATGTACATATACAGTAATCAAAAAAAAATTCTCAATATTTCAATAATTAACAATGCTAATAACAACCTAATTAGTATTCAATATGGTATACCTAACAATCAATGGGGTATTATACAACTATAACAACAAATTAAACCTAATTTAACAAATCGAACTTAAATATACGGTTTAGGAATTTAACCTTCTTACCAAGAAATAGACGGTAGAGCTAGCTGAAAATCGAAGCTTCTGACATGCTGGAGGTGTGGAAGGCTATCGACGGCGTGGAGGAGGGTTTGGAGGAGTGGAGGTAAGATTTGGGGAAGAAGATGAATGAATGAAACTGTCGGCCTGGGCTTCAGCTATTCGCGATTTTTCGACGGCTTTCGACGGCCGCCAACGGCTTCAATTGCGACGGCTTCCGACGGCTAGTTTTTTTAATTTCAATTATGTCACGGAGATTGTTTGCCATCGACAGCCGTCGATAATTGGACGACGCGCCGTCGGCGGACGTCGGAAATGGACGTCGCACTTTAGTGTGTTTCTAATAGTAATAATCATCACATACAAAATATAGTAGTAAAATGGAAACATACTAATGACTTAATCACAACTAAATGATAAGAATTCAAAGTTACTGGAAGACTACGGTTATACACAAAATAAAAGGTCAGACTAATGTTAACAGTTGTTCAATCTAATAGCCTGCTTAATGTACGGTAGTAGCAGAATAACATGGATCGATATTCAATCTAGAATTTGATTAAAAAACAATGTAAATTAAAATGAATTTTAAATAAAAGCAAAATAAAGCTTTTTGGACTTTCACAAACCTAAACCTACTTGTAGTCTATACCCATGGTCTTTAATCGGTTAATTCAAATAGCGTTACCAGCCTCTAGTCAATAGCACACAAGCTTATAATCCTGCATCTCTGAGCAACTCGAGCATGCACACTACAGTACTTCATCCCATCGCTTGCAGGCTTGCAACTCGCAGTATCATCGACGTCTTTCAGTCCAAACTTCCCAGCATTTTGCAGCACCATCATATGCACACAACACATCTTTCAGACCGACCCGTTACAACATCTTGCTGTATCATTCCTTCAGGCCTATCATTGCAGCTACGTGGTAGAACATAACCATTCAGCACATATTTGCAACTGTAGGTTTGTTACAGTGCATGCAACATCAGCACTTTCGACCCTTGCAACTTCTTTTTTTTTTTTTAAATTGAACATATTTTTATAAGGATATGCTTACAATTTCTCAAAATCAATCTACTTCTATATGCTACAAAATACAAAACAGTAATCCATTACAAAATAATATTTCTGTACGATGGTTGCATTTGCAGCTTTACACATGGAATGGTCACACGGTAAACTAAAATATTGCACCTACAAAATTTTGGACAGAAGCATCAAAAGTATAGTCAGATGCAGCTGCTTGCACAAAATCTACACCTATGTATCATTAATGTCACAGCCAAGCTCCCCAACCTGGAAACATTTGACACAAGCGATCGGTGTCTACAGCATCTTGTATTAGTTGTTGGACCTGCCCTTGCACACTTCTCATTTCACCATCTTCATACCCATCCAACTTCTGTTTAACTCTCAACGTGGCACGTGCAGCATCCTTATTTCCTTCGTATGTGTCTTCTGAATTCTCCAAATTTGAGTCAGTATCTTCTTCTGTTTCCTTTTGCCGTTGCAAAGCTTTTAATGGTGAAAGAGCCCATTTATAGAGGGGGTCATGGATAAAGACTTCAATGATAGTCAGCAATGCTTCCTTGTTCATTCTCATTACAGAGAGAGTTTCTTCACAGCATCTTCTGAAAACTCCCTCTACTCCCGTCACTCCCATGCCATCTACAATGTCTCTTGTCAGCCTGAATGGGACCCTTTTAGGAGTTTTAAGCATGAGACCCTGCTCAAATGCAACACCAAGATCAATGTGGATAACTTCTGTAGTTGCCTGATCTATAAGAATATTCATTGAAAACGGTCTCCTAGTCCAACAATGTAACCAACCATAGAACTAACTGCGACACTTCTTGTATAGGATAGTCTACTCTCAAACCATTCCAAAGGTTGCAAGAACCTTTCTAAGAAGAAGTGATGCATCACTGGCTTGTATTTATCACAGACTCTTATATATGCCTTGCGCTTATCCTTTTCATTTGCCATGTGCTCTCTACATTGAAGAAATGACCAATCTCCAGTCCCATACCGTCCATGTGCTCCACCATTTCTCGAGCTTCCCAAAAGATATTCACCCAGTGGAATAGTACCATCAACCCATTCCAATACGCCGGCACTTGGGGTGAAAGGCACAACCTTATAAGTACGTATTCCTAGTTTTCTCTTCCAGGTATCCCGGTGATTTTGAAGAAATATATTCACCATACCAAAGAATTGTTCCATGACGGCATCTTGTCTGAGGTCATCATTGCCAGATTTAGCAAGTTGCCGATATTTACAACCATCTGAGCCATAGCATTCAACCACTTTTGGGGCATTTATACCATTCATCACCATGACAGAATCCGATAACACATTGAAATGTGGAAATGAGCCTTCCTCATATTGACAGCTTTTATCAACAGGGATGACTTCTCACATTAGCATTTTATCCAAACCTGGCACGCATCAGTAGCTCTTCATTCCCTATCATGCAGCAACCGTAGTTCATAAGGCTCTCTCATCGCCTCGGCTTCACGAACTCATGCCTATCCCCTTCAGCCGGGCAGCACAACCCGTGTTATATTCATTCACAAAGTTAGTGCAGTATGTTATAGTCTATCATTTTGGATTTGGGACTTGGAATAAGGTACCATGTAATTATTGCATTACATGTTGAATAAAAATTTATCTTGCTGTTAAAAAAAAAAAAAAAAAAAGTTAGTGCAGTATTATCAATGTCAATACATATATAGTGCAGTATTATCAATGTTAATATATATAATTGTAAACTTATTTTTTTGCTTTACTTTTACCTAACATATTCCGTTGATCATCATAGTGATGATCCCTAATATTTGTAATAGTTATTTCCCAACAAATTATCATGCGGATTTTGATTTTTTTGCTTAATAAATAATGAGAGCTCTATATAAGGGTCACTCTTTCATAAAAAAATAAAATAAACAACAAAGCTTTGCTATTTATGCTGCACAAATATAGCCAACTCACCGATTATGTTTTTAAAACTAATGTGTTTTAGTGATAACTGTCAATCGTAACACATATTTTTCTTTCAATAAAGGCAAAGAAGAAACATATTTAATATTACTTTATAATTGAAAATATTTCAAAGATATATAGAACTATGCATGAATTTATAAACAGTTTACAATCATATTATACCCTATCGTAACATTAATTACCATCCATCTTCATGACAGACATACCTCAAAACAATCCTGAAAATGAAGTTGTAATATATAGAAATAATATATGTAGTTGTACTATATGCAAATAGTCAATATAAGGAAGAAAGAAAAAGATTCACAACACTACACATGTAATTGCTCATGAACTCATAACTTCCCACAACAAATAAGTTTACATATGCATGTAATCTATTAAAAACATCACGTCAGAATTAACAAAATATAGTTTCCATATGCATGTAATCTCAAAAATTAGTTATAACTTATTTTAGAATATATCTAAGATGACTAAACAGTAGTTCCTGGTGAAACCATGTTAGTTGAAGTTTCAATAAATCCATATACTTAAATCCAGTGATATTGACAAATTAGTAATACTACATGTTTGCAGTCAAAATGATCATATAATGAAAGTTATGGACGAATGGTTCACACTCTATTTTTATTACTAATAATATGCTAATGGGAACTAATTATAAGATAAAGTGCACTAAACTAAAATTGCAGGTCTTGCTGGTTTCAACTGGAAATGAATAACATATCTTTTATTGAATGAACACCAGAACAAAGAGAAATGGGATCTAAATCCTTTACAATATGTACATAAATGCACAGATTATAAAAAATAAGGACTATAAAATGACAATGATGCAAATATTATTGTACCACTATAAAACAGTTTGACGTAAATGGTTAAAAAAAGCCATGAAGATACTTCTAATACAATAATATCCGTAACAGTATTAATTATAAAACAGTTACATTGCACTAAACCTGAGATTGAAGTCCAAAAAGTGAAACATATAGGAGTACCCATTTCTCCAAATATATAAATAAAACTAAACATATTTGGAAAAAAAGTCGTATAGAAAACCTAATGAAGGGGACAAAAATACTTGAATAAGCTGACAGTTTGATGATAAGATTCTGTTTCATACAGGATTAGTATAACAATTATGAACAAAATATGGCATAGAAATATGGTTTATTCATTAAAAAGTAAATAAGCAACGACAGTAAAATAAAATTTCACATTTTAAACTACCATTTTTAGAAATAACACATAAAAACAATAATGTTAAATAGGAGAAGATCGGAAAATTACCTGAACCAAGCAGATGTGATAAATTGGATCAAAACATGATTGGTAGTAAATGTTTGTTTGAGGAAAATGTCATACAGTCGATCTTGGATTCAAGGTTGGTGGTCAGCAGTGGGATGGAATTAAATGAAATTGTAGATTTAACGTTCAATCACTTTCAATGATTACCTCAAAAGAAGAGAGATGTCAGCCATCCAATCTAAATTCGTTCGTGAATATGTGTGGAAGATCGGTAGTGGACTGCGATCAAACTTTACCGTCGACTGAGTTTGGCCAAAATCAATTTTGCCCAACTTGGAGGAGATCGAAATAGATTTGGAATGGTAGGTGGTTAGCGACTGTCGTAGAATTGGGAAAAGATAATGGGATTCAAATTGTTTTGGCTTTCGGGGGAGATAATGGGATGCAAACGATTTTGGTTTTCTAGTTTTAGGAATAAAATAACCGTCTGTAAAATTTTGAGTGAGAAATGACACGATACTCTTTTCATTTTGCAGATGGTCTCTTAGAGATGACACGTGGAAGAAAATAATAGCGTGGTTTCTCCTTTCCTACTGAAGTAATAGATGTGTTACTGTTATCATGTGCAGACGAGTATTTACTCAAACCAGTTTGGCTTATGAATATGTACACAGCCTAGCACTACAGATTTTCAAATGATTATAGGATTTGTTATACTTGGTTTGAGCAAACTATTGACCGGAAGATTGAATGTTAATTTCGTTTCAAGGAGTTTAAGCACTTTTTTCAAAATGGCATAACGATTTATTTCTACATTAGCATGAAACTAGAAAGCATTGCGAGATGACTGGTCGAAGGTAATATGCCCACAACATGTACATGTTTGGACAACATAAACTATATTTTATATATTTGTTTACGCTCTTGATGATACAATGATGTTTGCAATTAACCTGTGAAGCAAATAGTTAACTATTGGACTAGCTTTATATATTAAGATTCAATTAAACACCGACACCAGTTTCTATGATCTGTATTAACTATTAATACATGAAACATGCATATATAGAAGAAGGAATCAACATAAACCTTGACTCCCATAGCTACATTATTCTTTCACATCATACATCATACATGAACATGCATAAATAGAAGAAGGAATCAACATCTATAATTTTTCTTCATACTTTACCATTAACATTTGATTATAGTTGGTCCTTTATCAATTTTAATACTATAGCTTCATTCTTTTAGCAGCTAAGTAGGATTGTATAGCTAAGTAGTAAACATAAAACCTACTTATTTGTAATATAACCGTGAAACAATTCTGACAAGATTGAAATACTGAAGTTCATGAAGCTGCTAATATGTCAAAATTTGGTGATGATTTGATATGTCTTGTTCAGTTTCATAAAGTTTTATAAAATCTAAAGGTTTTGCTACCTGATTGTTTGTAATTTCCATATTTTTCAGCTGTTCTTGAACTAATTTATTACAGATGCAAAGCAATATTATTCTGGTACTTAATACAAACTTTAATGTGCTATGAAAATTGGTTGCAAGGAAGATCGTCCCTGTGCAGTTAAAGCGCCTTGTCGCTCCATAGCGTTTGAGGTGCGAAAAGTTGTAGCGGATATATATCGAGGATATAGCAGGATATAGCGGACGACTTTAAAAGAGGAATGATGAACATTCTATATTAAAAAGAGGAACAAGTATTACTTTTTATTTCCCGTCAAGTAAAACAAGTTATAATAAAGTAAAGATAAAAAAAGTTGACACTTAAAAAGTTAGAACTAGTTATAATAACCAACTGCGTATATCATTGTTACATCAACTTTGAAGTTACCATAAAACTTAAAAGCAAGACATCAAACAAAATGCTTATTTATAGGGAAAGGGGATATAGCGGGGCAACAAAATCGGAGATATATCGGATTATTGCTGCAATATCAGGGATAATAGCGGATCCGCTATATTGGACCGCTTTATTGGAATATCGTTGCCTCAAAAGTCCACTACGGGATATATCGGGACAATATCGGGTAATTGACTGCACAGGATCGTCCACAATATGAACTGAAACAAAAAGATCAATGGAGCTTTTAAAATAAAAACAAAAATATGTATACTGGAGATGGATGTCACCTGGATTGTTGATTATTTAACTTTAAATCTCCCTCGGTAGCAAGATATGCAAATGTTAGGATAGAGTAGACTAGGATGGCATTCCCAGGCATTTCAGTTACTTCTTGCTTTGAATAATAATTGTCTGGATGCGACAAGCACCATTGTCCAAGTGGTTAAGTGATTCGGATTTGGTGCGAGAGGTCACAAGTTCAAAACTTGCGTAGCGTGATTCGAACGTTTATTGACATGTGATATGTTGTCCCGGTAACATGTTGTATATAAAGTACCATTTCAAAATAATAATAATAATAATAATTGTCTGGATGCTCAGCCAGTCAAGCTCAATATAATGCATTGTGCTTGCTTCGAATATTCAGAAGCTCATTCCTCAGAGGCCTTATGGGCCATAAGCTTGGAACGGCCTTTTTGCTTCATAGCTACTGAAATAATCTAGTTACTCCTGGTTTCCCATCTTAGTCCACTGTACTGCACAAATGATATTCATTTTACTAACATTTTGAAGATATACCTTAAATTTTAAAGGTAAATCATGGATTAATAAACATAGACAAAATCTTTCAAAACAACTATACTACATCACTGCTGGGTCGAAAATTGACAGAACACTCCAGATCAAACATAAATGAAAGCAAATAGATCAAACAAAAACAAGAGTAAATAGATCAAAAACGAAAATAAAAAGCAATAACACATAAATTTTTATAGTGGTTCGGCCTCAAACCAATGTCTACGTTCACTTTAATTTTATTTCAAGAGGTTTGACACGAATACAAACAATTTATAAGCTTTCAAATCTAAAAAATAATGTAAATCTAAATTTGACAATGATCCGTGGCCAAATACGATTATATATGAGAGATAGAGGTTGAAGAGTACCTGGAAAAATCCAAAAGCCTTTTGTTTGTTGTCTTTTCATTCATTGTTATAGACGAAATCATCCACCAAAATTGCTAGATCATGAAAGACCGGGTACGAGTCTAGATCCACGAGATTAGAAAGAAAGAATAAGTAATCTGTAACGTTAATCATGTCGGTACCAAGCACAATATGGTCGGTACCGATCACATTTGCTCGGTGTCATATCACTTTTTCTTCTTACTTTTCATATCTTCAACTTTCCAAGCTTCGTTTCAACCTCAAATCATGTCAGTACCTGTTGGTGGTAATCTTTCGATCTGGCAAAGACAATGGTTGTAATCTGCAAAATAAGAGAGATCCTCCAAGGCACGTCGATGACGCTTTTCTTAAGATGTTATTTGCCTTCACCGCTCTTTTAAACAAACAAATGGGTGCTATGAGTTAAGGAAAATCGTCTCCCAAGATACAATGGAGCGGAGATGATTATTCTCTTAATCGATTGCGATAGCACTGTCGAAATCGATTTAAACTATCTTCTGAATTGACTATGGTGACAAGAGTATTGAATTTGTGATCTGCAGTATCACAAACCCGAAATAATTTTGAAAGAAATTATAGAGGAGAAGAGACTGAGAAAACTTGGATTTGCAAAGCCCGTTTTTTATTTCAGGAAGATGAAGACGTTTTGAAACACTTTCCAGGCGTTTCAAAATTGGAGAGAAAGAATGATATGAAACAGTTTTCAGATGTTGCTATTTATAGTGTGGAAGAAGTGTCTTTTTGTTTGAAATGTTGCATCTCCCGTTGCTTACGTATGTTTCAAACAATCGCGTCTTTTTACCAAATGACACTTCTGTTCATTTGAATTGTCAAGCGTGCAGTTGTGTTTCCCGCCTGTTTGCAACATCCCAATCTCCTACCATTTGAATAGTCCATTTTAACTGAAATAATTTTGTCCAAAAATATAGTTTGGACACAAACCCAAACCCGATCCGGTCGGTGCCACCGTGCGCATCTATGGTGGTTATGCACGACTTCCCTCTTCACAATAGAGCAAACATTTGGATGCCCAAAGGGCCCAACCCTCTCTTGAGAAATCTATATTTAAAAAAAAATAGTTCCTATTATTTCAAGATGTGGGACTATTCCCAATATTTCTTTTCTTCTCATTTAAAACAAAACAACCCACACAAAACAATTTTATAAAATTTTCACTAATAATCCTCCACCAAATTTTAATAAAACTCCTCTTGTCGTATGTTGTAAGAAAACTAGTGCATAAGTATAAATATCTTGTGGACTTGAATCTATACATGGTGATAGCCTATCAGAGCATGTCAGGATGGAGTGATTGACTAAGCATTGAACCAAGAATCCTATATGACGTACTGGACGTGTTCCACACACTCGTTTTTTTCTTCTGTAAGTTCATAAGCCAACACATGGATTGACCTTGTATCTATATCTTGGTTTCATGAAATTTCATTAGAGAATTAAGCCATAGTCTCGTAGAAGGCGGCACCATCTTCATGTATTCATATAGGTATGTTTATTTTAAGTGCCTTATAACTATATATTTCAACGATACTTCTGTTATAAACCTATTAAGTACTAAGTAGTACAACCTCACCTTATCATTATAGGGTACCAAGCACTATTTTTGAAATGGATATAATATTAGTTGTTCGGACTAACATTATAGTGCTTCAAAACACATCGTATAATGTACTTTTGCTCATTAAACTCAAGATAATGAATTTTATTATGTTGAATTGAGTTTTCATCATAGGTGATTTTTATGTTAGCTTTAAACTCATTTCTTTTGATGTTTTTAACACCAAATCTCTTGCAAGTCTTTTTGTAAATGGATCAGCCAAGTTTTGGTTAGATCTTACGAAATCTATGGTAATTACCCCATCAATGAGCATCTACCTCGCCGCATTATGCCTTAGGCCAATATGCCTCGATTTGCCATTATATACCTAGCTATATGCTCTTGATAGTGTTGGTTGGCTATCACAATGCATAGATATCGGAGGCATTGGTTTTAGCCATGCAGGAATTTCTAACAGTAAATTTCTTAACCATTCTACTTCTAGCTAGTGCTATAAATTCAGCAGCCATTGTAGAATCTGTAATACATATCTGTTTCTTTGAGGCTATGGATATTGCTCCCCCACAAAGAATTAATATCCATCAATTGGTTGATCCTCCCTTCAAGTGCTCCAACCAGCGTCTATGTATCCTTCTATTACACTTCGATACACATTGTAAAATATACCATAGTCCATGGTTTCTTTTTAATATTTTAATTTTTTTTGTACAACTGACCAGTGAATATGACTAGGGTTACCAGTATATCTACTTATTTTGCCAACAGCATAGGCAATATCAGGTCTTGTGTATGTCATGACATACATTAGACTACCAATTACTTTAGCGTATCCTAATCGATCTACCAGTATTAGAATATAGTTGCATATTTGGGTCAAATGTGGTTTCTTACAGGTTTGCAATCAAATTGATTAAACCTTTTTAGAATCTTCTCTATGTAATGAAATTGGATAATGATCAACCCTTCTGCTGTTTTTATGACTCTTATTCCTATAATCACTTCAGCTTCTCCCATATCTTTCATGTCAAAACATGAAGATAAAAACCTTTTTGTTTCTTCAATACTCGAGGTATCGGTCCCAAATATGAACATATCATCTACATAAAGGCATATAATTACACCTTTGCCAGCATGAAATTTGCTATGGATGCATTTGTCTGATTCGCAAATCCTAAAATCATTTGATACTATGGTTTTATCAAATTTTCCATACCACTATTTTGGTGCTTGTTTAAGACCGTAAAGTGATTTAATAAATTTACATACTTTACGTTCTTGTCCAGACATCACAAAACCTTCTGGTTGAGACATATATATCTCCTCATCAAGTTCTCCATTTAAGAATGCATTCTTGACGTCTATTTGATGAATTTCAAATTTATAAATTGATGCTAATGCAACTAATGTCCTAATAGTTGAAATTCTAGCCACAACTGCATAGGTATCAAAATAATATATTCCTTCTTTTTGGGTATATCCCTTAGCAACTAATCTAGCCTTAAATTTTTCTATCGTACCATCTGCTCTTAATTTATTCTTGAATATCCACTTACATCCAATTGGTTTAGAACTAGGAGGTAAGTCTGCTAGTTTCCATGTTTGATTTCACATAATAGAATCCATTTCATCATTTATGGCTTCTTGCCAAAAGGCTGAATCCTAAGACTTTATGGCCTCGGTATATGTTAGAGGATTAGAATCTGTGGTGGTAGAAAGCATGACTTGCTTTCTAATATCATCTCTCGATACTTCAACCAAATAACTGATAAAATCTAGTCCGAATGACTTTTCAATTCTCATTCTTTTACTTCTCCTAAGAGTTTCACTAGTATGATCATTATTTTCTTAAGTGTTCTCAAATTCACAAATTAGTTCAGTGACCTCCACCATTTTATGTATAGACCTACTAACCTCCACCGTTTCACCAATGGATTGATTGGATGGAATAGACATGAATCTATTTTCATAGAGCACCGCATATCTAGATTCTATTATTGTGTTTATCTCGATCAAATTATTAGGTTCTGTTACTAGAAACCTGTAACCCTTGCCGTGTTAAGCGTATCGTAAGAAAATACACATAGTGCCCTTTTGTTCTAATTTCTTGATTTTTGGTTCAAGCAATCGAACAATAGCTCTACAGCTGCAAATTCGATAATAATCAAGATTTGGTTTGCGTTTCTTCCAAAGGTCATAAGGTATGACTTTGGTTTTTCTTATGAGGTATTCTATTTAAGATCTAACAGGCCAAGTAATGCCTCACCCTAGAAACAAGTACTAAGACCAAAATTACATAACATTGCATTAACCATTTCAGGAAGAGTCCTATTTTTACGTTTTGCTACTCCATTTTGTTGTGGTTAAGTTATAGATGTCTTATGTATAACTCCTATGTATTCACAAAATGCATGGAAATGATATTCACCTCCCTTATCAGATCTAAATGTTTTAATTTTAACATTACATTGGTTTTCTACTTCAGTCTTATAGATCATAAATGAATTTAATACTTCATTCTTAGTATGCATTAGATAAACATAACAATACTTTGAATAATCATTTATAAATGTTACAAAATATTTCTTTCCTTCTCTAGTACGAGTACTATGCATATCACAAACATCACTATGAATAAGTTATAATAGATTAGTGGTATTAACATAGTTTATTGGACATGGTTTTATAGTTATTTGGTTAAAGATCATATCCTACACTTATCATCAAATTTATTATCATATTTAGGGATCATTGTTAATGGAATAATATTATCCATATTTCTGATATTAACATGTCCTAAATTACTATGCCATAAAGAAAACAAGTCAATAATATAAGTAGAATTAACCATTTTATTAAAATTCAATTTGAACGTTCCAGCACACATGTACCATTTTCCAATAAACATTCTGCCTTTGGTCAATACATAATTATCAGACACAAAGACTTGTTTGAAGCCAAACTTATTTAATAGACTACCAGAAACAAGGTTCTTCTAACCTCGGGTACATAATATATATCATTTAATGTCAGAATATTTTCGGACATGAACTCCAAGTCTATTGTCCCATTCTCCTCGACCGTTGCATTCGCTAAGTTTTCCATATAGAAATAATTTTCATTCTCAAACAGTTCAAGTTTCTTGAATAGACTCTTGTCGTTCCAGATATGCTTAGTAGCACTAGAGTCAATCATCCAAGAATCATCTCTTTCACTCATGTTGTTTTCAGAGATTATAGCTGCCAAGTTTTCTTTTGTCAATTGAGGTTTCTTTTTGGGGAAACAATAATCTCTTTTAAAGTGATCGGGTTTTCCACAATTGTAGCACCCATTCATTTTCTTGGCCTTCTTGTTATTGAAGTTTTTCTTATTCTAAAATTTCCTCTTTTGGTTAAAAGGGGTATCAAGTTTTATTTTCCTTTTTATCCTTCACCATGTGGATCTTAGATGGAAACACTATAAGTTTAGTGATTTTTTTCTACTAAGTTATACTTCCACTTGCAAATACTATACAAGATCATCCAGATTCATATCCTCCTTCTTGTGTTTAAGGATTTTCCTTTAACCTTTCCTAGAAGGCGGAAGTTTGTCTATTATGGATGAAACTTTTATCTTCTCATCCATATTCATTTTATGTTGGTTGAATTGGTCTAGAATATGCATAATATCATTGAATTTCTCTGCTATTGGCCTAGCATCAGTCATGTTATAATTATAAAATTTAGTAGTCAAAAATTTCTTATTTGTTCCATCCTCCATTAAATACTTGGCCTCCAACGCATCCCATACATCTTTGGCAATTGATTTATTGTAGTATATATCGAACAAAGTACCCGTCATTGCATTTCATATGTGCCCCTTGCATATGTAATCATATTTCCCCCATTTTAGTCTTGATTATGCTTGCATAATAGTTTCTCTTTCTATTTCCTTTGGCTTTGGCATCGTAAGAACATAAACCACTTTTAGTCCAGCCAACAAGAAATGCATCTTCTTCTGCCAACACATGAAATCAGCACCATCGAACCTTTCCAATTTAGTGAAATCAAAACCGAACTCTCTCAAACTGTGTGGTGCTATTGTCGAATAACGTCTTAAGATTGTTGGTGGTAATCCTTCGACTTGGCAAAGACAATGGTTGTAATTTGCAAAGTAAGAAAGATCCTTCGAGGTACGTAGATGATGCTTTCCTTAAGACGTTATTTACCATCATCACTTGTTTAAACAAACAGATGGGTGCCGTGAGTTAAGGCAAATCATCTTCCAAGATACAATGGATCCCAAAAGATTATTCTCTTAATCGATTGCGATAGCACTGTTGAAATCGATTCAAACTATCTTTTGAATTGACTACAGTGATAAGATTATCGAATTTGTGATTTGCAGTATCACAAACCCGAAATAGTTTGAAAGAAATTATAAAGGAGAAGAGAATGAGAAAATTTGGATGCGTAATGCTTTTGGGCATTTCTGATTTTAGGATGAGGAAAGTGTTTTGAAACACTTTTCAAAAGTGGCAAATTTAGGAAGGAGAAGAATGATCTGAAACAGTTTTCAGATGTTGTTATTTATAGTGCGGAAGTGGTATCTTTTTGTGTGAAATGTTCCATCTCCGGCTACTTAGGTACGTTTCAAACAGTCGCGTCTTTTTACCAAACGAAACTTCCCAAAAATATAATTTGGACACAAACCCGATCTGGCCCGATCAGGTCGCTCGGATGGATGGACGGTGATGGCACGTGTATGTGGTGGTTATGCATGACTTCTCTCCCCACAATAGAGCAAACATTTTGGTGCCGAAAGGGCCCAACTCTCTCTTGAGGAATCTATATTTAAGCAAATATAGATCCCATTATTCTAAGATGTGGGACTACTCTCAATCTTTCTCTTCTCTTTCACTTCTTCTCATTTAAAGTAAAACAACTCACACTAAACAATTTTATAAAATTTTCACTAACAGTACCAACATGATTTGTCATATGCGAGACTTGTAATTTTCTGCAAATTACTGAAGTAGTTCACCTACTTTTTTATATGTGGGTCCCCCATAAGATCATCTCGGTACTGACATGATTGTGGCCAGTACTGATCATATCATTTAGAAGTCTAGATTCACTAAGAAGTAGCTCGGTTTAAATGCTTAATAACACTTGCCCCCTAAAACATGCATTCATAAAAACAAAACATGTTTTGGGTCATAGTAAACGATATGATGCTAACTGCACTAGATCCATTGGTCAGCCAACTATCATCCTAAAGTGTCACATTTATTCTAAGAGCATCCGTTCATTAATTTAAGCAGTGATTTTACCATTCTTTTTCCATGGCACAATAGGAGCTCTTAAATTTCTAGAAGCTAGTCGTGTCTCGATCAGGTAGGCTTCCTTTTAATTTACTTTTCTTTTCTCTAATTTCTTTTCTTCTTTCTCTTCCTTTTCTTTTTAATTGATGAACGAAACATGTCGGTACCGACCATAATCATGTTAGTAGCAATGTGGTTCTTAAAAGATATTATAAATATCACTATTTAGAATTTTCCCTTCACCTTAATTCATTTTCAAGCATCACATTTTCCTTTCAATTTCAATTTCCAATCGCCATTAATTCACAACCTTCATCGTCAACATCACCATCATCCCTAACATTGCCACAGCCAATCTTACTCCACTACCGATGTCGGTTTGCCACTGACCTGATAGAGTTAGAAGTATGCTATAGGGTAATTATTTAATTGTTACATATATCTAACTCGATACCTAATCTTGTTCAAAATTAAGGGTATTTTCTTCCTATTATATACTTGATATAATGTGTTATATTAATTATTTAATTTAACTAAAAGTATATTTAATAGAAAAATCCATAAAATGATATGTTTTGTGATTGTAGTTACAATGTGTTGTGATTATGAGTGATTTATCATAATAAAACATGTATACTGCTTTAAATATTCCTAGCCAAGAAGTATCGAGGTTGAATATCAATGCATCCGTGTAGATTAGATTACGTAATGCTCTTCAAATGTTGGACAGTATATTACTCATGGTTGTTGGAGGCATCAAAGGGTTACGTACTAATAGTTTTTGGATAAATATAGAATGAATCACTTGATAGTTTTTAGTTGGTTACTATAATTAAGGTCAAAAAGAATACATAAATGTGACAATATTACAAAATTCCCTTGACTTGAGAATACTATTGAGCTTCAATGTAGAAACTCCACTTTGACTATAGTTAAATCGTAGCACGACGTCCATCGAACGACTATAGTTGGGTTGAGTGGAAGCATTGAAAGTAAAACACTATTCAAGAGAAAATTCTTCTCCTTAGTTATACGGGTCAGTATCGCGGTCAACTGAAGTCAACTCAAAATCAAAAACTCTGGCCAAAACAGTTCAACTAATAATAATTGTATTATTAAACTAAGGACTTTGTGTTTGGATTATAAAGTTGAATATGAACAATATTGGAATTTTGACCATTATTAAATTATATAAGTCCTAATATGATATAGTTTTATTGAAGAAAATTGGCGTAAACAATTGTCACTACCGGGTAACACATAAATAAAGTAAAATTGGATTTTACTAAGCTATGTAAGTGACAAATTTGGTCATAATGTCACATTACTTGCTAAGTGATGTGTAAACGTTATTATTCTAATTGTTCGATATTAATCGCTGACTGAATTTATACCTAAGAGTCGCATAACCAAAATGTTGAATACTCCTACTCCAACTGATTTAATTAATTATAATTGTTATAAATTAATTAAATTAATTGATATTTCTAAAATATTAATTATAAAATTTGATTCGATTTGTATTGATCGATATTAAATAGTGTGTATATAATAGTTATAAACACACATATCGATATACGATACCGATGTTCATTTGAATTAGATTTAAATGTATTTTTTATTGATCGGGCTTGGAATGGTTTTGAGGCAAATATAGGCTAACCAGCCGCATCAGGGAGTTATGGGGTGGAATTTTGACTTAAAAGAGACGAATTGGTAAGAGTAAAAGGTGGATCCAGAACCCCTTTTCACTCCATAGAATCTTACATATTTGGCCATCTCTAAGCCCATACTTTAGCACTCTCTCACTTTCTCTACTGGGACCAGTCATGGCTAACCATTATAGCCTCCTTCCTTCTCAATTTCAAGTTTCCAAATAAACAAATTAAATTAAATTTGAAGACCGATAGTTGCTCCTTTCAGTTTGGTAGCTCTCTTTGAAGGATTGGATACTGATTCAAGAAGTGATCGGACTCAACATTACAAAGTGTTACTTACAAGCCATAGAAAGGTAACAATCTAATTTATATTCATTTATACTTATATATCATTTATCATGTCAATTTGTTGCCTTTAGTCATATGTATATTATCATTAGTCAGCATGCTAATGCGTTCAAGATTAGGTGAATATGTTTGTGTATATGTGTGTTGATTTAATATATATATATATATTCGTATATCATTCAAAAATTAAAATAAAAAAATAATTTTTTATTCTAATTTTTGAATATATTAATTTAATAATATTTTAAATAAGTTTGATTTAAAAAGTTAATTTACATATAAATTTTATCATTGTATACACAAAATATGTTTTTGAATGAAAAATTTTATAAAGTCGTGCATGTGTGCGTGTATTGTATAATTTATTTTAACATAAAACCTAAGTTTTACAATATTTACATATCTATAATACACACACACAAACACACACACACACACATAGATATATATATATATATATATATAATATGCATAATTCATTTAATAAAATTTGTACATATTTTAAATTGCTTTCAAAAGAAATTTCTTTTTACATACAAACTTAAATGATTTCCATGTGAAAATCAATAAAAAAACAAATTTCTAAACCGCAAAATTTAAATAAAAATATTATTATTATGTTAGCTGAAGGTGTGTCTATATATAGTTATTTATTTACATCAAAGAGTGTGTGTGTGTGTGTATCTTATTATATATAGAGTTCTTAACATTAATCTAATATGCATGCATATATGATTATCTGTGTGTATTAAAAAAATTAAGTTTCAAAATCTACATATAATACATATATACATACATACATACATATATATATATATATATATTTAACATTAATTTAAATTTGAATTGTTAGATATTTTCAGTGCAGATCTAGTCTAAGATTTAGAATTTGAATTTTAAATTTAAATTTAAATTTATAGCTATTCATATTAAATTTGCAATCTCTACATATTATAATATCAACTGTATATATAAACACACACACACATCTATAGACACACACATACATACATACATACATACATACATACATATACATACATGCATATATATACACACACATGTAAACTTATATATTCTATAAATATCGTTTTATAATTTACACACACACACATATATATAATTGATATTAGATGGCACATATGTATATGGAGAGGTTAATATGTCTGTTGTGGTTAAATCCCTACATTTATACATGACCATGTTAAACCATGTGCACCTTTTATGTTGCACGTGCACGTACACACATATATGTATATGATACACATATTATATTATATATTAAACATAGCATTAATATAATAGAACTTTATAATAAATTAAATAAAAAATTGATTTTATTTAAAATAAATTTAGACTTCATAGGCCCAATAAGATCCAAAATGGAATAAATTTGCCACTGCGTGTTAGCCCAGTTCCAATGTGACCAATCAAGCCGACCTTTTTTTGGATTTTAACTTTTATACCTAGGTAGGTTTTCGACCTTGAATTCGACCTTGTGGGTGCCGCTATCACCGCAACCATCACTACTGGCACTAGATCACCGCAGCTGATCCAAAGTCAATAATAAACCGCCGCTTTTCCTTGGCTATGGTTGAATTAAAATGTGTGCTTAGGAGTGAACTTAATCCATCCAATGTTGACACCGGGTTTTTACTTGGGCTGGCCCCTAAGTTTTTCTCTCTTTTCTCAACTTGGTGTTCACTTCGAGTCAACAATGGTTCTACCCTGTGTTCTCCCTAGGTCTGCTCAAAGTTTTTAAATGTGACACTCTTTCACATAAAAGGGATCGACTTTCTTCGGGTTTTGATTGAATTTGCATGAATGACTTAACTTCGATGAGACTATTTCAAGAAATGGTCGCACTGAACCTACTCTGATGTTCAACTCAATATGTGCCAACATTTCAAGTTGAACATCACAATCCTACGTTCCTACAAAGAAAGCTCCATGTCGCTCTAGAAAAAGGTTCCATTATCATTTATTCTATGATACCGGGTATAATCTGACACACGATTTCATAGTGTGAGGAAGCTCGTTTGCTAGCACGAGCGGGCTATCTACATAGAGTGTTTGCATACACCATGCTCTGTACACAAGATGCACACTACATAGATTGACACTTCATACTACTCTGCTCAATGTCCAAAATCTGATTGGTCATCGCACATCGACATCTATTGGATTCTATACAGCGACTACATGGGGTTTGATTAAAGTAGTCTATTAAAATAAAACATACCTGACCTCATTCGTCATCAAGTTTTGCAATTTAAAATTACCTTAGATGATCTCCTCGTCTTAGATTCGACACCGGCCCTTCCACTCCTCCAGCAGAATTGGGCTCTTCTACTACTTAAGCATCTACTTCCACTCCATCTGGAGTGAGACGCTCAATCACACAAGAACTTCGACTCCAGGCTATTCCAACAGCTCAGCCTCATGGCCTTGCCCCTCCAAGAAGGATCTACCTATTTTTTATGTCTTGGAATATCCTTATGATCAAACATCATCGAAATTAACTAAAAAAGAACTCCAAATAATCTATATTAAGCACAAAATTCCTAAATATGAGATCCTCCTACCTACACTAGATCAAAGGGCTCATCTTTTGCCATATATGGCATGTAATGGGTATATGTGCCTGTTTGAGACCATGCCGCCCATTAATGAATTCTTTAAATTCTTCCTTCAAGACCTTGGGCTGGCTCCTACCTAAGTGCATCCCAATGGTTATGCCTTGCTCAGTTCTCTTTATATTCTATTCATGATGCATCTAGCTTGTCCATCCACATTTCTAGAGCTCACTTATCCGCTAAGTTTCAAAATGTGAAAGGAAATGCCTTCTCTGCTAATTATCGAAGCATTCAACCGCTATAAAATTGTTGAGGGGCTTTATAATAAGAGTAGCTACTTAAAAAGTGTATGCTTCTTTATTTGATGTCTCAAAGGATTCAATCACCTTTGATTGTCTAGCCGTAAGTTCCCTTATCCAATATCTCCTCCATACTTGTGTTTTCTTCATCCAAGCATCTAAAATTTTCTCTATATCCTTCAAAGATCTCATCGAGCAAGTCGTTTCAGATGCTCATGCCAACATCTTGATATTCTTGAAGGGAATTAATTCGGCCCTTCATAAAACCTCTTATCATATAGCAAACACTTGGATGCATGGTATCACCTTCTATATAATGAAAGGAGCATCGTACCTAAAACACTTCCCACCAAAAGAATTTAAACCGCTGCTAGTCCCTTTGCCCCGATCATGGCTTTGACGACAAAGATCAAGGGGATGAAGAGGGTTAATAAGGCGAGTCAAATATAAGAGAGGAAGAAAAAAGAGAAATTAAAGAAAATACAGTCGAAGAGATGAAGGGCGAGAGGAGGAATAAGACGAAAAGGATGACAAGGATGGCGACAATGAAGATTTTGATCTCGGCGGTAATGAATCATATGGTGAGGCATTTCCTAAGGGCACCATAGTCACAACACCTCCCCGACCAAAGCGACTAGTCATCAAGTCTTCACAACTTGCACTCGGATCAAGCCTTAAACCAATCAAAGAATCAACTCCTCCTATAGGCTCCTCCGATAACATCTTTGGCTCCCTAGGAGATCTTAGGAACATGTTTGCTTTCGGTTCCGCCATAATGAACTTTGAAGACAATCTTAATACCGGTCCCATGAATTCACCTTCCATTGGAGGAAATTCTTGAGACTGCCAAGGTGATGAAACTCCGTCTCTAGGACCCCTCGAACGTGGTCTGTAGGTTACTTGGGGAAAAGTCAGCACTTCACACACTTCTATGATCACGAGCACAAACAACTGACACTTGTTCTTAATCTAGTGCCTATAATCTAATATAACTCTTATTCTTTTTAGGTATAATGGTGAGAAAATGCTTCGGCAATCTCCATATGGGTGCACACCAGCATTGCCCTTCAACCCATGAAACCTATTATCAATGCACTAGCTCTTACTAGGAAACAGAACCTAAAAGGAAATGAAGAAGAGATCAAGAGTGATGAGACATAGAAGATAAGCAATGCCCATTGTGAAGAACAATAGCGACGCGACACCATGAGAAAACAGCACCATTAAGAAGAACAACGGGGACCGTGCGGCCATGGCGGGAGTGCCTTCGATCCGTATCAACGGTAGCGTCCTTCCTCCGATTCTTCTTAGCAACAACCATCATCTCATCAGGGGCTTCTTTTTCTATCTTAGTCTCCCAAACTGCTATTTCTGCCTCCCAAAATTACAAATCTATCGGCTCATCACAAACTCTGCATTCCTATGGTGCTGGAATTTAAATCATGATGCTCTTCTTTCCTAAATGCAATCTTCTTTTGTTACCATAAAGATGCAAGTGTTCGCCTGGATTTTGTCTTGGTATGGTGATATTTGATGCAACATCAAGGACCTTTCACATAGAGAAAAGGCCTTGACAAGCTTAACGAGGTCGTGGAGCAGTTACTCGAATGGAAAATGTTTGCGAAAGGCCTCTTCGATGTCAATCGCGCTAACCGTTTGATCATTCATTCCTTCAACTCAGAGAGGGCCAGTCATGATAGGATAGTCGAAGGCTACAAACGAGACCTGGCTGCAATCACAAAGGAAAGTGATAAAGAAGGAAAATTAGTCAATGACTCAAAAGAGAGAATAACCGAGCCATTTAGCGTTCACACACAAGCGACCATAGCCATGAATGATCAGCTGAAGACCGCACATGCTACTAATGTTAAGCTTGAGGAAAAGCTCAAAGAAAAAGAGGAACAATTTGCGATGCATTAAGGTGAATTAGAAAAATTAAAAGCGATTTGAAAGCCAAGACAGAATTCAAAGAAAAAGTCCAAGTCAAGTTCATCAGCGCCAAAGAGGAAATCACAAATCTTAAAGCAAAGGCTATTGAAATTGAGGAAGAGAGGGAAGCTACTCTTCTCCAATTCTTTGCCAACTTTATAAAAATGAAAATTTTGAATTAGCTTGGAGATAGCTACCTAGTAACACTTATTAATGGTTAAGAGGAAATTCAACTGGGCTAAGAGCAGTAGCCATGACATCGATGACGAGTACTTGAAATCAACACTCCTAGATGAAGAAAATTTGGCATCCCTGGAAAAGGGAAAGAAAATCTTGACTGCAGATGCCGTGCTAAAGGGTAGGCGCCTACTTAGGCTCATAGTAGTACCAGCTCATTGGATATGCGGAAACATCCATTCCAACTTTAAAAGAGCCTTCAGCAAACATCGTTAGTTTTATGATGACCACCTCCGAGGCTACCATAAAAAAACGTCTGTCCCTTCTACATCTGTTGCTGGTACTTCATCTCTCACTTCTTCGGTCGTTCAACCAATCTTACTCTCGAGGAGGGAGAAGTCAAGTACCCACCAAAGGACACTCCAGTTGATCAAGGTATATCTCTTGTCTCTTCAATCTTCGAGAAACTACAATTCTTGCTTGAGGGTGTCACTAACCTATACCTTTCTCGTTGCTAAGTCATAGGTCATCCATCGTTGCCCCCTTCTCCACCGACTATTCATGCTCTAGGCCCGTGTAGTGTCACAACGATGTCCAACTCCATTACCACAATGTTCAATCCTCCAATCCCTCACTCCAACTCTAGCCTCGGTACGGTCTCAATGAAAATAACAATATTCCAATATTATATTTTAACTCCCTTTATTTTTATCTATCTTAAAATTTTAATAACCCAAATCAAAACACTTTTGAAAATACAATTTTACCATTATTATTATTCTAAGTATCCTTTTTATTTTATTAACCAAATAAATATAAAAATAATATTTTACTCCTATAAACCCCGTAAAATCTATTTTATTGTTATTTACTCAAAACAATAGAATCTTTTTCGAAAACCATATTCTTATTTATGAAATTCCTTTTTATTTTATAAATAAAAATGTACCGTTATTATTTGTGAACTTTCCTAGAAATTCATAAATAATAACCTTATTAAATTCTTTCCTTTAATTTCAGCAAAATTTGTTTGACAACCTTGGCCAGTACGCTCAGATCGAAGCTTTACTCAGAGTTTGCGGTGCAGGGTTCGCTGAGATATGTTTTGTTGGCAGATGCTTCAACGAGCTCAAAATGCTTTTCCATGAAAAGATCAATTCATCATAGAGGCTTGGTTAGGAGGAGTGCAAGGTTGTAGGGGGCTCCTTTGTCTTTGTCTACTAGAGCTTCAGACTCTAGCTCAGGTTTGACTAATCTCTTAGGTAGCACCTAGTCCTATTGTGTTAAATGAATTATCTACTTATTCTACATTAGATTTAGCTAAGAGGGCGGGTTATTTCTTTAACCTAGATTGACTTGATATAGACGTTATTAGAAGTAATGAAATCAAGAGGGTTAAACCACTTAGATCATGAGATTCATTAGATGGAATGTTAGGAGTTTACATAACCTAGATAAACGTAATAAAATTAAATCTTTTTAAAGGATAATTATATTAATATAGTTCTTTTGCAATAAACTAAAATAGAGTGTCCCTATTATCTTTTCTATAAAAGTCTGGTGGAATTTACTTATTAATTGGGTCTAGATCCTTGGTAACGATAGCCTGGCTCAATGGTGGATGGGAAACATAACTGAACTTTTACAAATTGTCACTAACGCTTACTCGATGCTCCTTATCTTCATGGATTTAAGAGATGACTCACTTTTAACCGTCTTAGATGTTAAAGGGCCTCATAATAAGATTGATAGAAAGGTTCTTTGGAGCGAATGTCTATTGTTTTGATCCCTCTCCGTCAGTCCTAGGTAGTAGGTGGGATTTTATTGTGAGTAGGTTTTTAGGCGAATGCTCTCCTAGACGAATTTTTTGCTATGGAAGAATTTAACTAGTCTATTGCTAATGGAAATTTCATTAAATTACTGCTTAGTAATAGGATTGCTTAGTCGAACTCAAGAGAGTTCCCCTCGTAGGCGCTTCTCGGTTAATTTTTTATAAGCGAAGAGACAAAAGATGGGTTCTCGGCTTTGCAAGTTAAGGGCCTTCCAATGATGTGTTCTAATCACTATCCCATTATTGTTTTCTGTGAGAGTCACCACATTTTTCAAAGCACCTTTAGATTTGAAAATTGTGGTTTTTAGAAAGCAATTTCACTAATTTAATTATTAATAAATGGATTTCTGTGAGTTATGATAACATTAAATATTTTGGAAATATCGCTAAAGTTTTTGTTAGCAAGCATAAAGATCTAAGAATATTTCTTAAAAAATGCAACAAGAATGTTTTTGGCAACATTAAAAATAATAAAGGAACTTACTTTCTCAAAATTTTAAACTAAATAAAGTGGATGAGTTATGAATCCTAAACACTTTAGAGCTAAAATTGCTTTTCAACCTTAAGGAAGAACCTGACAAAGTAATTAAGCATGAGGAAATAATGTAGAAGCAGAGGTTCAGGTTACAATGGATGGATGAGGGAGAGTTATGCATATTATTGCTGATGGTCATAAACATAGTAGTATAATTAGCTCCCTACGTATTAACAATATGAAAATTTCTGATCAAAAAAAACTTAATAATGCATTCACTAACTACCGCAAAGCATCTTTGGATCTATTAGAGGGCATAGATTAAAGCAAAGTGGAATGACTTATAGCCCGAAAATTCTTGGATTTCTTTAGATGACCTGGATTAGACTTTTAGAGAAGAGGAGATCTTGGGCTCATCAACGGCATGCCTGGCGATAAATTGCGAAGACTAGATGGATTCTTCATATCATTTTATAAGAAATTTTGGCATGTATTAAAATGTGACTTAATTAAAATGCTCGATGAGTTTTACAATGATAATCTACAAGTAGCAAGATTTAACTTTGCTAATGTAATTATTTTTTAGAAGAAAGTGGGAGCGATAGAGCTTAAGTACTTTAGATCTATTTATTTAATAAACTACCCTCTCGTAATTATTTCAAAGGTCTTAGTGAATAGGCTAAGCACCAAAATGAGCAATTTAATTGACAATATCCAATTTGCTTTCATTAGGGGTGGAAACATCATGGATGTGGTCGATGTAGTCTAAGAATTTATCGACTATTGTTGTAGAGATAATATCACTTGCGCCCTCTTAAAACTTGATTTTTGCGAAAGCTTTTGACTCAATCAACTAGTTCTTTATCAAACATTTACTATTAGTTAGGGTATTCAGTATTATATGGGTAATTTGATTATGACCTTGCTCAAAATTGGAAACTGAAGTATAATGGGTAAAAAATCCTAGGAAATAAAATTCAGTCTAAACATGGTCTTAGGCAAGAAAACACGTTGTCGCCCTTACTTTTTAACTTAGCGGCAGACATTTTCACTAGGATCGTTAAGCCAACTACTATAAACAGGGTACTAGAAAGGGTTATATCACCAGCGATGGTCTTTTAGTCCTTCAGTTCGGTGATGAAACTGTTGACGCCAAAAGTGCCGCAACGCCCAAAGATAACCTATTGTAGGATTAGATCTAGTAAAAACTGTAAGAAAATAGAAGAACACGCAAATTATGGTTCAGCAATATCTGGCCTATGTCTACTTTATATGTTATTGTATAGATTTGAGAGTCACTAGTACAGGGGATTTACTGATCTAAAGTATAAAACAACAAATAGGAGCTTCCTTTGTGAATCTAATGGAGGAGAGATAGAAGATGATGAAGAAGAAGTGCCAAAAGTCCTTTCTTGGTTGTTTTATGGTGTGTATTTATAAGGGAATTTGCCAGTAGAATCGGAGGCCCATGAAGTGCAATATCCATATTCAAGCCTATAGAGGTTCCTCTCAATACCGTGAGGTTGTGTTGGTGCAAGTTTCCATCTTCCTCTTCCATTTTGCTTCCTATCTCCAATCCACTACGTTCCAAACACTTTTCCTTGAAGATTGAGTTGTTTTTGGTAACTTCTTCGATATTGTATGTCTTTTCCTACTTTCTTTGCTTTCTTTTAGAGAATCCTTAGAGTGCTCGTATATTCTCTAAAAAGGCACTCCATGCCAATCATTTGAGGTAGTGCTCTAAGTACAAGTTGTTTAGGAGGTCCAAAGTGGAGTAAAAACCTCTCGGTACCGAGTGTTCCACTTTACTCCTTTTCCTTTAAAACCTATTAAGTATGATTTTCTTACTTTTCCAACATGTTCCCAAGTCTGTGAATCATTTTGCCATCATCTTGATGTTCTATTCCAGTTGAAAATCCGCTTGGTCAAAAAGCGGATTAACAGAAACCATGCTTTTAACCTCTCATTTCCCTTGCCATATTATAGCTATCAAGTGGGCATTGTATAGCTTTAAAATGCATTCAGGGCTTAAAATTAACTTCGATAAGAACTCAGTTGTAATATCGAATGATGTAGACAAGGTTGAAATCCTTGTAGCCTACTCTAATTTGTAAAATCATGAAGTTCCCTATAAACTATTTACGTTTCTTGATTAGACCAGCAAAGCTAAAGAATGAAGATTGTTAAGTGATAGTTAATAAAATTGAACAAAATCTATCAAATTAGAATAACAGACTTCTATCTATAGCTAGTAGAATCATCTTAATAAACTTTGTCTTGTCAGGACTTCCCATATATTCGATATCCTATTACCTTTTTCCAAAATGTGCAATTGATGTAATAGATAAAATTAGAAGAAAAAAATTCCAATGGAGAGGCGACAGTTTCATAGCATTAACTATCTTGTTAACCAGGAAATAGTTTGTAAATCTAAAGAGGAAGGGGCCTTGGAATCATAAACCTTCATAATCTCAATGTGCATTTACTAGGAATATGGCTTTTAAAATTTTAAAGTAATAACGAAAATCTAATTTGGTAAAAAATGATTTCTTACCAATTTTATGGTACAACTTTTAGTCATCATCATATCTCTTCTAATTCAACAACATGTATTACCTCTGGAAATCCATTTTAAAAAATTTCCACATTTTTAGCCTTGGTATTAATCATACAGTTCATCTTGGTAATAATAATTATTTTTGGCATAATAACTAGATCTCGGCTGTACCATTGAGAGTGGAATACAAGGACCTTTATGATATTTTTAATTTCAAAAATGCCTTAATTTCTAAGGTTTTTAGACCTTATAACTAATTTCCATGGAACTTTAACTTCAACCATGCCATTGAAGGTATTTCCGAAACTCAATTTGTAACACTTCGTACAAAGCTTGAATTCTGCAACTTAGATGATGAGAGTTATATTAAAATTTGGTGATGAGAAAATAATAAAATATACTCATCAAACTCAGTTTACAAGTTCTTAAATTTCCCTAGGACTAAGAAGAAGACCATCAAACTAATTTGAAAAGTTAATGCCCCTCTAAAACAAAGTTACACATGTGGCTAACCTTGAACAACAAATTAAATACAATTGAATTTTTAAAGAATAAGAACTTACTTCTAGACAAAAAATAGTGCTTTTGTAATTCAAACTTAGAAAACATAACATACTTATATTATAATTGCGCAATAACTAATTCTATTCTTGTAAACACTAATATTTTTTAATTTAACCTAACTAACATGGATTTCAGATATGATCATTGTTGGAACGTCCTTAGACTTCAATACACCAATTGTTATAGAATTTTACTAGGTACTATCTTTATAGATACCTATTGGTATCTATGGTTCGAAAGAAACCAAAGGATGCCTAGTAGTGCTAACACTCCTTCCGATAATATTACTTTTTGCTATTGCATTGTTCATTTACAATTGGATTGCAAACCTTAGCTGCAAATTGGCCAAACATGCATCGTTCAATGAATTTCTCAAAAAGGTAAAAAGTCGCATTGGCAACTTAAAGGTAAAAATTATTTCAAAAAAGGGAGAAATAATAAGTCTATAAGCACCGATCTAATGGATCCTTTTAAGGAAGATAACTACTCAATCATTATATAGTTGCTTGATTACCAAGTTTATTTTCTATTTATCTACCTTTACTCATACATATATGTGTATATAAATATTTTTATATACATATATATGACTTGGACTCACATCTTTGGTAGAGATTTTCAAGTTTAGTAGGCTATCATGGTTTGGACTCATTATGACATGGCCACCTTAGGTGATTGGCCACCTTTTGCTAAATGATCAAGGCTTTTGCTTCAAAATTTAGCAATGCTCGCACACACCACTCCGAACTCTTCCTTATCGAGCTTTATTGGGCATTACTTAGAGCAGATCTAATTACACCTTAGTATCTTTGTCATTTCACTGGTCTTTAGGATTGTGAGAATTTTTCTTTTTATAGTTTATGCAAGGGGTTTTTTGCTACCTGCCATGCTTGTAGGCGCACTAGTTTTAACTGTAGAATAAAATTATATGAGTGATCTTCTCCTTGAGAGGATCACTCGTTTTACTCAAAAAAATTCAGTAAAGTTTGTTAAATCAATAATATTTACATATACTAGTAAAAAAAACTATAATTAACCCTATCTTCATTTATTTATCCATATTTTCTAAAGTTAAACAAATTTCATCCAATTCTATTAATTATTTATTTTCCATCCAAATTCATAATTAAGCATCTAATAGTACAAAATCAACAAACAAATATTCAAACAAAGGCACAACACATAACCAAAAAATCATCATCGTATATCAATAAATATTAATTTTGATCAATAGGTAGGTATTTAGTATTTTCAAATTTTAATTAATTAAAATAAATCAACCATACCAACGTGTTTTTGCAAAAAACCTCAAAACTCAGCAATCCTAATGTTAAGTCGTCTGGAATTCCACCATGATCCCAACGAAAGAAATAATGCATGAATCCGAGTTCATAGGCAAAAGTTACGGAGATTAAAATACTCAGGGTTTAATATGCAATTAATTAAATTAAAGGGTCCTAGATGAAAATTGTGTCACCTTCAATAGTAATAGCCGCAACCCTTGCAACCCATTGTCACTGAAATCAACCCAAATCTCCACTACGTCAGACCTCCAACACCCAATCAGACCTCCTCACCAAACTCCTCATCGGAATCTGCCACCTCTCTGGCCATGTCGCCATTTTTGACCATAAATGGTGGCCCCACCACCATACCAAAAATCGACTAGTAAATAGAAAATTTCGACCAATATGACATCCATTCAACTATTCAACCATATTGATCGACACCTCTTGACGTGCTCTACATAACTATACCCTCCAATTGTTATATAATTGTCGTTTCACCGTTGATCAAGAAGCACCAGAATGCACGACTGGCACTTATTTGTTATTTTTTAATGGACTAAAGTGCCAAATGGAAAAATGAACTTTAGATGTCTCTTCGTCCTGTTGAGATCTTCGAATCAATATATAATTCGATGGGTGTCAAACAATTTAAATTTTTGAAACAATTTGAGTTTAGCGAAAATCATCTGCCATTAAAATGTGAGTAAGAGAAATTTCAGGATTAGGGAAGAGAGACTAATATGACAGTTTCCATCCAACGTTCTAAGCATCATTTATAAAGGTAACGAGGAGGGTTCAGTTATGTTTAACTATTTAGCCCAAAAGTAGTTGCGTACTTTATTTAAATATAGTAACGTCTTGATTTTGCAAACCATAACTCCAAATCCATTAATATTATACGTCAAGCCAACCTGCTCGAAAATGCCTTCGCAATGGCTATAAACCTGATACCCAATACACCTTTCAATGAAAAAATCATTTTTAATTAATTTAATATTAACAACGTCAAATTTTTGGGTCCAGCCCAAAAGAACTGCACAAAACCCACTGTTTTGGATTTTCTCCCCTACTTCACCGCCACACCGTCCACCTCTAGCTTCGTTCATCTACATTTTCGTAATTCCATCACCGAAACAAACAAACTCATATCAACCACTTCCTTTATTGTTAGATCACCAAAAGGTTCATCATTGGTAGTATTTCCATTCAACTCTGATATTTCTTCACTGTAGCAAAAAAAACGACCATTATAGCGCCATTTTGATGCCCTCTCCGCTACGAACACAAGAATATCCTCCAAATCCATATCGGCCACCTCCAAATCACTCCCTTTGCTGGATTCACATCTTTCGACTACCATATGTAGAGCCGGGTTTAACGAGACCTTGTTTTCATAGCTCTTGGAAAATTAAAGAGGCCCAAAATTTAGTTCAGCTAGAACGGTGATCATTTATTCATGAAAGAGGAAGAGAAAAGAAGTGGGAAGTGGGTTTTCAATGAAAGATGAGAAGGTAATGTGGATACAGGGATGGATATGCAGTTTAGTAGATGCTAGCATTTATTAGGTAAAGGCTAGGGTTAGGTGGTTTGAAAATACAATATTTTCTTTATTTCCATAATTCCAATGTACGTTTTTTGATCGTACAGCTACTAGAAATTTCATATTGCGATAGTTCTTTAACAATGCAACTCATTGTAGTTTTCTCATTTCAACAAATAAATTTCGTTAGAATCAAGGACTATACTTCAAAGGTAATTTTTAGGCGTTTTTAACTTGTACAGGTTGCTAGAACATGCTATCTTAAAAATTCATCGGCTACGTGAGTTGTATGATTTTCCTTAATACAGGAACGTTTTTTGTTCCTCCAAATTCTCGGGTGCCTATCGATGCACATATATCCATGAAACATATATAACTACCAAAATTCCAAAGAAAATAGCAATACAAATCATGGTCATTACAAGATTCACTTTCATTCCTTAATCAGTCTAAAGTCCAAATCATCGAATATCGTGTGTGAAAAACCATGTGTTGGTGCAAATTTTCGTCCAGACTAACACCCCGAGGTTCGAAGGTATGGCTTCGGAAGCTGGTTAGAATATTGAACCCAATGAAATGTAACGACCCGTATTTTGAGCTATTTTAAATTATTAAATTTAATGTAATTATTAAATAAAAATGATTAAAAATGAAATTTAATGAATTATTAGTGTAGTTATTGAATATGAACTTGAATAAAAATTTGAAATAATAAATTCTGAAGATTTAGGCAATGACAACTATTGAAGTGGAAATTCTATTTATTGAATGTGTTTGTAATCAATATCTGTAATTGGAAGATGAATGTTGAATTATTTAGATGATAATAAAATGATTGTTAATAAATGGTGATTTATTGAAAATTAAATTGTTTAAATTTAATATTGGAATTATTTAAATAATTGAAGCTTGAATTAATGTTAATGAAAATGATATCAGAAATTGATTTAGGTTTTATTTAAATATGAACGAAGATTGTTAACATTTAAAATTGGGTTTAAAAGTGAATAATTAGAAATTGAAAATTTTTATATTATAATTAACGAGTAAAAATAGCCATTTTGGCCACTGTCTCGGATTTCGATGAAACCAGTTTCATCGGATTCGTAATAGTGAGTTATTGTAGGATTTCAAGTTTCGTCGCGATCAGACTTGTCGTTTGGCCGTGCGAGCTTGAAATGCGTTGAATTTAATATTGAAAATTTAATATTATATTTGGGTTAAAAAAGCTATCTTCTGCATACAATCGAATTAGGTCTCGAAACCTGTTCGATTGTGTTCGAAATAGGGGTAAAGCAATATAAATGTCAGGCGGCATGCTTCGTTTGGAGTTCGTCCGGAAAAGCACGTGGATAATTGAAATAACAATAAAATAATACGTATACACGTATATATATATATATATATATGCGTATTCCTTTCAGAAAACCCTAGTCTTTTGGCCTAGCCACCTCCTTTATTTCAATAGCCGAAAGCCACTGCCTTCCTCCTCAATTATCTCATCATCCATTCAGTTTCAAGCCTCGACATCTAAAGGAAAAACGTCGGCGATGATTAGATCTACGAAATCAACGGTTGTGATGGGATTTCGTGTGGTGGATTCACCAGAATGGACTCGCGTTCATGGTGCAGAGGGAGGGGGTTTTCACGGTGAAGACAGCACCATGGGGGGCTGCATTTTTCTCAGATATCTGTCATGGCGTGGCGCACGCGTGGGAATGGATGGATCGATTTTTGGTCGAGCTATGGGGTGCGTCGTCGAGTGGAAGGTCGCATACAATGGATTTTTCTTCGTTCGTGGATAGCCTAGTATACACGAGGAAGGAGAAGATTTTGGGCGGCCTTGATTTCCTGATGCAGAACGTGCGGCCCAGATTATTAGCTTATTATTAATAAATAAATAAATGTAATGTATTTATATATAAATTCGTGAAATCTTATAAATTGTATATCTTTTGCATATGAGGTTTGATTGAGACGAAACAAGCGGCGTTGGAATTGTATCAACGAACGCTTTGGGGTAGAATTGAAGTGGCATTTATTTGAAGCTGAAATATTTTCAGTTTCAAATAAAAGGTGAGGGTTTTTAACGCACACGATGTACTATAATATTTTTATGTTCATTAAAATGGAATTGTGAAGTTATCTAATTTTATTGACTGTTATTTGAAAATGAAATTGACATATGAATTGACTGTAGGTATTAAAATTGACAGTTAAATTTGAAATTGAAATTTAATTGCCAGTAAAATACCCGAATTTAATAACTATGAAACTGTTGTGAATTATTTTGACTGTTTGGATGATTGATTATGATGGATGTCAATTGATTGATATTTGGATGTTTGGATGTTTATTTAGGTTTAATATATCATGTTATCATCCTGTATATTATTTACAGTACATAAAACTGTAAATCGAAATATTTCGAATAAATTAAGAAATAGGTTGAAATGACACTTGGTCATATGATAGGAAATTATATACAGACACCAGATTGGTTAAATTAAATGATTTTAAGATTTCGATTTGAAATTATTTAAATTGATTTTGATTTTTTCGAACTAGAGCTCGAAATGTTGAAATTTAAGTTTGGTAAACGAAATGTTTTAAATAATTGAAGTTGAGATTTTTAAGTTATAATCGAAATATGATTTAAATTTCAGAAATTAATTTGATTTAAAGGATTGGACTTTTATTCGAACGTTGAATATTACTAAGTAAAAGTGATATAAAACGATATTTCAAAATTGAGCTCGGAATTGAATTATAGTTGAAAATCTGGATTTTAAATTGGACATTGAAGGTAAATTTGATTTAAGTGTTTTGAATCGATATTTTGAAAATCGAACTTGGAATTGATATAAATCGAAATGGTTTAAATTTGGGAATTGAGTTGAAATTAATTTAGAATTGGAATTGAAACTAATTTGGAATTGGAAGTGAATTAATTTGGAATCGAAGTAAAATTCGACTAGAAATCAGAATTGAATCGATTAAATCGAAATGGAAATTTAAAGCGATTTAAATTGGGAAATTTGGAATTGAATTGGTTTAACTTTGAAACTATTTTCAAATAAATTATTTAAAAATTATCTTTTTAAAATATTCAAATTATTTTGATTTTCCATACTATTTTACTATATAAACCATTTTCAATACTCAAACTATTTTCTATTAAACTATTTTAACCATTTAACTATTTTAAAACTATTTAAAATATTTTCTAAAAGTTGAAATTGGTCAAAAGGGTGGAATGTTTATATTTAAATCTTGGATTTCAATACGAATTGGGTTAAAATGAAGTTATAACCTAAATTGAAATTCAAAACAATTTTGGAAGCGAAATTGGGATATTAAGGCGAAAATGATTTTGAAATGAAATGGTATATTTTGAGTAAATATGATGATTTTGAAATGGATTTGATTTTGAAGTGAATATGATATTTTGGAATCAATTACGAATTGTTTTCGAAATATAAAAGTAAAAACTGGTGTGTAAAACGACGTTTGGTTGTAAAAAAGACCAGGGCCTCTTATTGACATACTCTCTGTCAATACTGGAACCACTTTAACAACTATTTATGTAACGACCCTGAATTTCGAACGAATTAAATTGAGAATATTTAATTAATTTTAAATATTTGAACGATGATTTAATTTGAATTCCCGATATAACTTTGAATTTGACGATTAAATTATAAAATTTAATCTATTGTAAGGTGAATAAAATTTCGAATCTTCAATTTAAGCTGAAGAAAAATATTTCGAAAGCTTTTAAAATTCATATTGACAATACTGAAGATAACAGAAGCTTCAGAATCGAATTGGGGAGTGAATTGTTCAGTTTTGAAATTTATCGTTCGTATCGATATTTAAAAATAGCCGTCCGAGGCACAGTCTCGGAATTCAACGAAACGAGTTCCATTGGATCCGTAATATTGTATTATTACCGGATTTCAAATTTCGTATTTATCGGAGCTATCATGTGATCGTACGAGATTAAAACGCTTAGAAAATAAATATCGTTTTAATGTAAAAATCTTGTATCATTTCACCGGTCAAATTCCTTTCAACTCAGCCACCCTACTGCCTACTTTGTCTCCTGCTTTTTCCAAGCACGTACGCATCTTGTCCCCTTTATTTCGTTTACAGCAGAACACTTCATCATTTCGTTGAAAAGAAATTAAATGGCCGAGCTCCTCAATCTCGTTCAAAAGACAAACAAACGAAGTAAATATAATGGCCGTAGCCTCAGAAAGAAAATCGTGACCTCCCTTTTCAAACGAAATCAAATCTGGACCTCGTTTACAAGCCTCCTTCACAATACTCGTTCGATTTACAAACTCGAAACCGCGTAGGGGCGACGTGACCTCGGGGTCAGTCGAGCAAGTCGATGGGGCTTCTCGAAGGCGCATGTGGAATTGGGGGTTGGAACCAGCGCGAGCGACGACATTGAGGAAAAGGCGAGCGCGTTGCCAGTGGATTCGCGTACGCGAGCTAGGGTTTCGCTCTGATGTGGGATCGATTGGGGGAGGGGTCGACTACGAAGGCGTGAGTGGTTTTGGCCGCATGGGGGAGTCACGCGTTTCAAGGTGCTGGTGGTTCGAGTGAATGGTGCGCGCGTGTGCGATGGCACCTAGGGCTCGATGTTAGTGGAGATTGGAGGCGAACTTCGGGTGGAAGGGACTACGCTCGAGTCGAGGCAGTGATTTTGGTTTTGGTAGATGGCGTGGACGATGTCAGAGGCGGCATGTTCAACTGGAGTCGAGGCATAGGGATGCGATGGTTTCAGCGAAGATCATCGGCATCATCTTGGGACTGGCCGCGATGCTCGCGAGTTAAAGGGAGGAAGCTCGTTAGTTCTAGTTTATGAGGTATATTCAGATTTTCCAATTTAATTTAAATTTCAAGATGAAACCCTATACTGTCTTTATCATATTTAACTGAAAAATATATAAGGTTTATGAGAGCAGAAATCTCAAACGTTTTGAGTTGGAAAAATATATATGATAATAGGTTTGGTGGATAAATTGTTAAACTTACTTATTTAATTATAAATCTATACCAGTGAATTTTTATAAGTGAAAGGATTTCAAGGAAAATTTATATTTAAAATTGAATAGTTAGCAAGTTATAACTTTGGAATAGAAATTAATTATTCGAGTTAAAGAAATGGATGGGATTAAATGGTTCATTTAATTATTGTCATTATATAAAAATATTTATTAAAAGAAACTTAGTTTTAAATTTCATTTTAGTTAAATAAATTATTAAAAGAAATTTGTTTGAAATTTAAAGGTATTTGTTTACAATAAAAACAAATCACGGGTTAATTGAATTATCAAATGGAATTTAAATTCTTCAAATTATTCGATTGGTTCGAATATTAATAAATTTATATAAATTGTTATACAAGGTATAAATCAAGGAAAACAAGCCGGAAAAGAAAATGGATGGCAAATAAAAAGCTAAGGTAAGATTTTTCTCACTCAAATGAAAAGTGGAATTTTCAGTTATTTCTTGATTGATGATTTGATTGCTATTGGATGTGGTATTAGATATGATAGGATATATCTATATATATAGCAATATATACATATTGGCATATGTATATATTGGATTGATTGATTTCCCGCCTCGTATAGCGGATGAGACCCTATTGCGCCGTTAGTAAGCGGATTTTTATAAAACCCATATACCGCGATAATTCCGTACTGGAGCGGAATTGGTATTGTGCTAACATCTTTGGATGCAGGGAAACAGGTTGGAGGGATCCAACTGGACCCCTCACATTGATTGAATTTATTTATACTGTGATGTGAATCTGTGAATGATTATATTGATGTTATAAATCATATTGATATCTGGAAATTGTTTGAAGCTAAAATTTAGCTGAATGGATGTTTGATATCATTGGATTCCAAAAATAAATGAAATTGGATTTTTGAAATCAAAATAGAAATTTTTAAGTACATAAATTTTTAGAAATTGAATAAATTCGAAGAAAAGAATTTAAAAGTATAAAAGCTGATTTTTATAATCTTATTGAATAAATTCCAGAATAAAGTGAAAATGCTAAATAAATGGATTTCATAAAACAGTGATTATAAATTAAAGAATTTAATTTAAATTTGGATTTCTAGATAGATTGAAAGAGATAAAGAAATTGATTTTCTTTAAAAGGAATTTATTTAGAAAAGAAATAAGTGGGAAGTCCAATTAGAAATTTAATTGCAAATTTAAACGAATTTGGAAAAAGAATGAAATTTATAGATGTATAAATTGTGAAGTTAAAAAGGATGAAATTTATAGATGTATAAATCGGGAAGTTAAAATGAATGAAATTGTAGAATAGAAGATTTATAAGAAATTAAATTATAGATTGGATTTTTGCCTTCAAATGAAATATTGATCAAATTTGTTAATAAAGGAGATTTACAAATCGAAGTTGTTATAAAGTAGGAATAGAATTTATAAACGTTGTTTTATAAGTTCGAAATCAATTGAATTTGATAAATTTAAATATAGAAGGGTATTAAAGTAGATATATTCGCGATTTTGGATAGCGAATTTCTATTGAAATGAAAATGTGTAGAAATGATTGGAATTGGGTTAAATGAAGTATATTCACGATTTTGGACAGTGAATATATTTTTTAAGTGAAAATGGTTATGTTTGGGAAAGCGATATTATAAATGAAGTTAATTGTTTTAAAAGATGTTTTAAACGTGTTAAATATCGAAACCATAGATTTCAACATTTATTGTTGAAATAGACGATTTCGAAAAATAAGGAAATGACGGACTATAACACTGTTGTTATAGTAAATGATTTCCAAAAGGAAATGTTTTATATAGTATTGGGATTTACATATCTATCTTAAAATTCGAATCCCTATACTAGTGATTTTGAGTCGTTCGTAACGATGTTTTACGTAACATTCGTTTTGACTCAAATAAATGTGCTTAAGAGAATGTTTTCCTTAAAAGAATGAATATATACTTAATTTGATTTAAGTATATCGAATATTTTCAAACGTTGAAAATAAATGATTTGTGAAACACTTATTTTTAAATAAGTGTGGAAATGCTTTTCCAATATGAAATGAACTGTTTTGAGATTTTATCTTCAAAGATAAAAAGAAATGTGGGAATTGAGTTGAAATTGTTTTCAAACGGTTAAGTGTGGAAATTCTATATCCAGTAAAGATATTTTTGAAAATAAATAATTTGGAAAATTATTTGGAATCTGATGATGTTGCGCATCTTTATTGATAGTTAAATAATCGACTATCAATAATTACCTTGAGTAGGTATTTGTTGTGAATTTGGATGAAATTGAATGCCACACTTATTTTAAATAAATGCTCACTATTCGGGTTAGCCGGGAAAGGACCATGGGGTCGTATAACCCATTCCGAATATGTGATACGTCGTTATGAATTGCATTCGAAGACCGGTGTTGAAGACCGGATATTTTTGAAAATGGAAGGATTACCGTCGAGTTACTCTACATCGGCTGATCTCCGGTTTAGAGGTTTTATCACCCTTAGTGACGGGAAGTCCGGACGTGATTAGAAATTTATCCGGATATGCAAGGGCTTCGTGAGAAGTGCCTTCGGTTCTGTTCGATCCCGGAACAGACTTGTATGGATTGTGTGTCTGACGTTACAATTTGAGATATAAAGCTGATTTCTTTCAAATACATTTCTGTTGGTGGCGGAGAATTTATTCTCTTAGCTTAACACCCTTCTCTGAGACGTACGAGCTCAGAGGTTATGTAGTTGAAATTTATCAGCGATATATCCCAATTTGGTAACGTGGCATACTGAGTGTTGCTGTGAAATGATCAGTGTTTGATCATTGGCGATATGATCATTTGTTTGATCTTATATCTTTGTGATCATAGGTTGATCATTTTGTTTGACCCGAAGCATGGCTTTGTAGAAAGCGTAGCTTTGTGGACGAGACTTCATCGAGCCTCACACCCCGGAAATGGTCGAAACAAGAAGGATGCAGCAAGGTTTTAGTTAGTAGCGCCCCTTAGTGTATGTCATTCCTTCTGGATAAAGGTGGTATCATGGTATGGAGCCCAGATACTTAACCTCTGTGGTTGCTGCAAAATTTATTTCTTTGTGGTTGTTGCGAATCGGGGATCCTCGGGAAGATCGGTGACGATCGGGGGATGGCATACGCGTGTCAGTAGTTACCTATTTTTGCAGAGGTAACCCGGCCTTGTGTTGGCAGAGATCTAACCGTAACGTTAGGTTCTCGGGTCATCTATTCCAGGGACGTACCCATCGTGGAAAAGGAAGTTCCTTAGCCTGACCATTTGTTGGAAATCCAAAGAAACAATACGAGCCTTGTACGGTTTTAGTTGTAGAACCTGCCATCTAATATGGCAGCTATAGCAAGCATACTATAATGGTACCTATGCTGGCTAAGATTTATATTCTACTTTCGAAATGTTTTCTACACTATGCACTAATAATAATATCAAAAATGATTTGATTTTGCGTAGTAAGCATCTTTGACTATCATAAGAAGAAATCTCCTCCAATTCTGCGTTTGCATTGTGTGTGTGGCGGGAGGTCTTATGGTAGTTTCATTTTCCAAAAGCATTGCGAAATTTACTTTAAATTTTCCTGTTGTTTATTTTAAAGAATAATTGTTTTACGATCTCACACCAATCACCATGACTGACTCGGAGTTTATTGTTTCCCTTCTAAACTCTGGGTGCCCACCAATTTCCACACGGGCAGCCTAGAGTTATGTTATCAGGATATTCTGGATATTCTGGAGCTTTGGAGATAAGCTGGATGACGAGACGTAGTATTTGTATCTAATATTATTTATTCCGCTGTGTATTCTGTATGAGGACAAATTATATAACTGTCCATTGTTGTATATTGACTCTGATGATTGATGTATGTATAAAATGATATAGTTCTTTGTTTAAAGATTATTCATTTATCTATTATATATTGTTCCGCTGCGATGTGTAAGATTCTGATATTGTTTCCTGTTCTGATGTTGTTCTGTTGTTCTTCTTTCTTCTCTATCTTCTTCTTCTCTTCTTCTTCTACTCTTTTTGCCTTTTTCTTTTTTTTTAAAACCCTCACTATTGGAGTTTCCGGCACTCGATTGCTCGGCAGTCGATAAAGTGAGTATCGATGTCGAATTTTCGAAAGTCGAAAATTTCGGTACGTGACAATTTACGCGGAGGAGACTCCAGAACGAAGTGGTCGGATTTGGCATCGTTTGCTGGATTTGAAGAAAGAGAACAATGATGGATTGGCCTGACACTTGTGTCAATTTGAAATGACTAAAACAAAAGCCATACCGGTCAATGAGGCTAGCTACCTCTAGCGGAAACACTTCTTCGTATTTCCATCATTTACAGTATGATTGATTGGTGCGCACCCTCTAATTTTGGGAGTGTTGGACGCGGTGGCCGCTAGGGGTTACCACCAGCCAGGAAGGGTAAACTGGTAGTATCCTACCTTTGGCATTGCCTCACATGCCTTGTCATACTTTTATCCTTATACAAGACCCCTACGATTTTGGTTTAGTGTTGTCGTATCACGGCGCATCACTGACTACCGACGTGCTACTGGTTGTGTCAAATGCAAACTGTATGCCAATGCTTAAAAACGCGTTAAGGGGGAATAATGTAAATCCTTAATGCTAAGAAAAATATTTATTTTATCGATTAGAAATTAAATATGTAGCATATTCTACCATATATAAATATTTTGACGGATCCTTGGGAGATGTGAAATCCCGTAACATCTCTTGAGTTATTGCACGCACGTTATACACTGGATAGGAGATGTGAAATCCCGTAAACATCTCTGACGCTATCACACTCATGTTATATGCAATATTGATTTGACTTACATAAGGATATTTTAGCCCTGACTCGAGTGTTTTGTCTTTTCATTACGCTCGGGTCAGTCCTGAGTTTTTCAGCTTATTGAAGATTTATTCTGGAGGACGAAGACGAAGATTTGAGTGTAGAATGAATGTGAATAATTGAATTAATATGAGATGTTGCTAACGAAAAATGAAACAATTGAAATTTAACAAATTGAATTGAATAAATTGAATGCAAATGAAATAGATTTGAATAAATTGGAAGTAAATCAATTAAATGTTGATGAAATTTGGATGTTAATAAGAAATGAAGTGTATAAATTAAAATATTGACATTGGAAAGGTAAATGGTGATAGTTTGGATTAATTGGATGAATATTAATAATTTTGAACGGTTTTTGGTTGTAAATCATCGATTTTATTGTTTTGGCTGCATATGATTGTTTTGTCGGGTATTGGTGCTAATATTTATGGTTCGGATACACAATTCATTCTATGTGATTCTATTTAACTCATATATGCTTTCTATATCTTCATAAGTGACTAATATTCTAAATTGAGTTGAGATAGGTACATACGAAGGCAGCTTGGACGTATACGGGGATTTTATATGGTTTTGCTTGCTTAATACGAGCGAACTCGCTCGTATTAATAATAATAAGGTACATATCTCGAATTACATACTACGCTTTTATATTTTTCCCTACGGGATGCCTCATCATTGAGATGAGATGTATATTTGATATATATTGGATATATTTGGGTTATATATTGTATTGTAAAAAATTTTCGATCGAGTCGCAGAAAGGAGACTCTGCTGAAATTTTCCGTAAATCAGGGAATTAGAATATTTTTGAAGTTTTAAAAATTTTATAACTTGTTTTGATAACTAACTTATAAATTCCGTAAGCCGATCGGAGTAGCGTAGTAGAAACGCAGTAATGGTTAATAAATGAGATTTAAGGTTTTATAAGTTGATAATTTTGAATAGAATATATCAAACGTTAAATTCAGTACTTAGTCCTTTTTCGAGGACGAAAAGTTTTGAGTGGAGGAGAATGTAACGACCCGTATTTCTAGCTATTTTAAATTATTAAATTTAATGTAATTAAAAATGGTTAAAAATAAAATTTAATGAATTATTAGTATAGTTATTGAATATGAACTTGAATAAAAATTTGAAATAATAAATTCCAAAGATTTAGGCAATAACAACCATTGAAGTGGAAATTCTATTTATTGAATGTGTTTGTAATCGATGTCTGTAAGTGTAAGATGAATGTTGAATTATTTAGATGGTAATAAAATGATTTTTAATAAATGGTGATTTATTGAAAATTAAATTGTTTAAATTTAATATTGGAATTATTTAAATAATTTAATCTTGAATTAATGTGAATGAAAATGATATCAGAAATTGATTTAAGTTTTATTTAAATACAAATGAAGATTGTTAACATTTAAAATTGGGTTTAAAAGTGAATAATTAGAAATTGAAATTTTTTATATTATAATTAACGAGTAAAAATAGCGAGGAATCAAAGTGGCATTTATTTGAAGCTGAAATATTTTCAGTTTCAAATAAAAGGTGTGTGTTTTTAACGCTCACGACGTACTATAATATTTTTATGTTCGTTAAAATTGAATCGTGAAGTTATCTAATTTTATTGACTGTTATTTGAAAATGAAATTGGCATATGAATTGACTGTAGGTATTAAAATTGACAGTTAAATTTGAAATTGGAATTTAATTGCCAGTGAAATACCCGAATTTAATAACTATGAAAATGTTGTGAATTATTTTGACTGTTTGGATGATTGATTGTGATGGATGTCAATTGATTGATATTTGGATGTTTGGATGTTTATTTAGGTTTAATATATCATGTTATCATCTTGTATATTATTTACAGTACATAAAACTGTAAATCGAATTATTTCGAATAAATTAAGAAATAGGTTGAAATGATATATACATATGACATATATTTTGGATTGAAATGATATATATCCATCCTTGGATTTTAAATTGGACATTGAAGGTAAATTTGATTTAAGTGTTTTGAATCGATATTTTGAAAATCGAACTTGGAATTAATATAAATCGAAATGGTTTAAATTTGGGAATTGAGTTGAAAATAATTTAGAATTGGAATTGAAACTAATTTGGAATTACAAGTGAAATTAATTTGGAATCTAAGTATAATTCGACTTGAAATCGGAATTGAATCGATTAAATCGAAATGGAAATTTAAAGCGATTTGAATTGGGAAATTTGAAATTGAATCGGTTTGACTTTGAAACTATTTTCAAATAAATTATTAAAATTCTATCTTTGTAAAATATTCAAATTATTTTGATTTTCCAAACTATTTTACTAAATAAAGCATTTTCAATATTCAAACTATTTTCTATTAAACTATTTTAACTATTTAACTATTTTTAAACTATTTAAACTATTTTCCAAAAATTCAAACTCGTCAAAGGGAAGGAATGTTTATATTTAAATCTTGGATCTAAATACGAATTGGGTTAAAATGAAGTTATAACCTAAATTGAAATTCGAAATAATTTTGGAAGCGAAATCGGGATATTAAGACGAAAATGATTTTGAAATGAAATGGTATATTTTGAGTAAATATTATGATTTGAAATGGATTTGATTTTAAAGCGAATATGATATTTTGATATCAAGTACGAATTGTTTTCGAAATATAAAAGTACCAACCGATGTGTAAAATGACGTTTGATTGTTAAAGAGACCGGGGCCTCTTATTGACATACTCTCTATCAATATTGGAACCACTTTAACAACTATGTACGCGGAGGAGACTCCAGAACGAAGTGGTCGGATTTGCCGTCGTTTGCTGGATTTGAAGAAAGTGAACAATGATGGATTGGCCTGACACTTGTGTCAATTTGAAATGACTAAAACAGGAGCCGTACCGGTCAATGAGGCTTGCTACCTCTAGCGGACACACTTCTTCGTATTTCCATCATTTACATTGTGATTGATTGGTGCACACCCTCTGATTTTGGGAGGGTTGGACGCGGTGGCCGCTAAGGGTTACCACCAGCCGAGAAGGGTAAACTAGTAGTATCCTACCTTGGGCATTGCCTCACGTGCCTTGTCATGCTTTTATCCTTATACGAGACCCCTACGATTTTGGTTTAGTGTTGTCGTATTATGGCGCATCACTGACTACCGACGTGCTACTGGTTGTGTCAAATGCAAACTGTATGCTAGTGCTTAAAAACACGTTAAGGGGAATTAATGTAAAGCCTTATCGCAAATAAATATATTTATTTTATAGATTAGACATTATATATGTAGCGTATTCTACTATATATAAATATTTTGACGGATCCTTAGGAGATGTGAAATCTCGTAACATCTCTTGAGTTATTGCATGCACGTTATACACTGGATAAGAGATGTGAAATCCCATAAACATCTCTGACGCTATCACACTCATGTTATATGCGATATTAATATGAATTACATAAGGATATTTTAATCCCGACTCGAGTGTTTTGTCTTTTCATTACGCTCGGGTCAGTCCTGAGTTTTTTAGCTTATTGAAGATTTATTCTGGAGGACGAAGACGTAGATTTGGTATATTATTACTATTAGTATTCCTGCATCATGTTGTCTGCTACATTATTTATTTATCCCTGATGTATATATAACTCTGATGAATGTTGTATAGATTATAATCAAATGTATAGTATAAACAGCTTCATGAACTGTTTATTTGATTATTATATTTTATCATTCCGCTGAGAGATTCTGTGTTTGTTTTCTTCTTCTTTTCTTATTTTTCTTAATTAACCCCATTGATCATCTATGTTCTGGATTGTTTAAGTCGGAAATGTGTGGATTATTGTCGATTTAAACCTTCCGAAATGTGGGTCATCACAGAAGAGAATACCGAGATGCGATTTAATCAAACTTAGGTCATGAAACGTTGGATTGTAAGGTCTCAATAGCAAACGCAGAGACGGTAAAGTGCGAAAAGAAAATTGCACCGAGACTTTTATAGTGGTTGGGGCCGAAAGCCCTTAAATCCATTGTCCTTTCCTTATTTAATCACTCTTATGTGGCCGAGAGGCTTATTACATTGAGTTTAGGCATTTCTGCTATTAATCAGTTTGTAAATAGAGCTCCAACATAGAAAAGAACAATATTATTTTATGCCCCAATTCTTTGTTATGCCAGAAGCCCCTTGCGCCTTGGGATTGCCACATATTTATAGCTAATATGTCGTAACACCATTGGTGGATAACCTTTCCCTTGGATTGATGACCTGGCTTGCTAAGTGCGGCTTAGATTTGAATGCTTGCCATTATCTAGCCGAGTGCATTTTAACTCGGATTGCTGACATGATGCTTTTATATATAGCTTCTTTGATATCTTTCGTTTATCTTAACCCTTGGTCTCGACCTGGGCTATCTGAGCCATTGATTGTTGATACTTGCTGAAATGCTTTTAGTTTGGCAACTGCCACCCTCGGTCAAGCTTCTTGCCTTGGTTAGACAATGATCTTGACTTGGGTTGACGCCTTGGTTCATGCTCTCGGAATATATGCTCTCGGATACTGAGTCCAGTACTTATGCTCTCATTGGAAACCAACAATGGATCTCAGAACTACAAGCCAAGGAACTTTCCTTTCAAATGTTCGTCATTTGCGCTTTGTAGAAATTATGGTGTATCACCATGGATAACAAATGGATAGCCTGTTGGTGATTGCTTGTACAAACATGTGGCTATTTTTTATGTATGGATTTTCTCCCACATCATTTTGTACTAATGGACTTTAGTTTGTTTCATTCTGATATGGTTTCAAGCTTTGAAACAAAATTGTTTTGTAGCACTAAAGCACCAATATTTTATTGCTCTCTCAATGTACAAATTGATTGTCTTAACATTGTGAACACGCGAAGCTTCTATTTACTAACTAAGTCAAAACTTGGAAAGATTTGATAGTCGGTTATTTAACTATCAAATACACAAACAACAACAAATTTAGAGATTTAATTACCCATAGCAACCACTAAGCCTCAAAATAAATCTTTCATTTATTTAAATCTCTTTCCAAAATATTTATTTAAAATATTCATAAACTTATTTTACTGCAATAAATATATTCACAAAAAAATGTTAAAGATTCCATACATCAAAATCATATTAAAAGGATTGCAACAAAAGTTATTTAAGTTGGAGATAAGGATAACATCAAGCACTATTCCTTCGGTGTTAAGCATGGAACGAATGTCCATACCACCAAAATTAAGAAGGTCAGTTAAAGGAAATCCAATCTCAAATTCGTTTATAAATTTCTTCAATAAATCCTTTTAATAAATCGCTTTCATTTTATGAAAATCTCCTTTACTAAAAATCCAAGTCCATTTATAAAACTTTTATAAAATCTCCAAGTTTATTTATAAAACTCTTTTATAAATTTCAAAATCATTTATAAAATTCTTTCCAAATTTTAAGATCTCCTTTCAATTTATAAAACTTCTTTTTATAAACTTCTTTTACTTAAAACAAAACTTCTTTAATAAACTTTAATCAATAATGTTCCTTTAAAAAACAATCAATTATTTAAAACACCTTTAAATAAACAAGTTATTATTTAAACATTCTTCATTTAATTAACTTTAAACCATATTAACAAATACTAATTTTAAACAATCAGTTAAAAAGTATTAAATTAACTTCAAACATTTCTTTTATGAAATAATTGCTTAATTATCCCTTAAATATCATATTTAAAAATATAATAAACTTTAAACCATTTTTAGAAAGGATAAAATTGAAATATTTGACTTCACAAGCTTGGAAAGGGGCTTAGCGACCATAATGGTTCACATTTAATTAAGTTTAACTTTTCAAATTATGACATGGGTATTTACATAACAAATAGATAAGTAAAAGCGATAAATCAATAACAACCAATCAACATATAGGTAAATGCCCAAGTTACCAAAAGAGCAGAGCTGGGATTTAGTTTCTACTTAATAGATGCCAAACATAATCTATTCAGTGAATAATAGCAGAATGGTGATTTATTCTGCTAAACAGATGTCATTGGATTTCATATTTCAATTGGGGTTACTTAAAGGTAGTCGACAAAGAAATCCCTTGGATAAAAATATCGTTTTTAAATAAAGTTACGGTAAAACAAAACCGATCTTCAGATATAAAGTGGTTTAAAACTTTCAAACTTTATTTAATAATTGAATAACATTTAATCTTTTATTTTAATAATAATTAAACCTTTAATTAATAATTAAACAATAATTAACTATTAAATAAATAATTAAATAATAACTATCCCTTAAATAAATAATTAAATAATAGTAAATCTTTAAATAAACAATTTTACCATAATTTATCTTTAAATAATTATTCAAACTTTAATAATAATTAAATATTATTTAATCTCAATTAGTTAATTTAATAATCCTTAATTAAAACTTAAATAATAAATTAAACCTTTATTTTAAAGTAATTAAATCATAATTAAGTCCAAATTAAATCTTAATTTAATTAGTAATTAATAATTAAACCCCTTTTTAAATAAATAACTAATTAATAATTAATCTTAAATAAATATTTAAATAATAAATAATTTTTAAATAATTAAATAAATAATAATTAACCTTTTATTTGTTTAACTAATTATGATTAACTTAATTAATTAATACTTAAGTACTAATTACCTTACTTAACAATTAAATTAAGTATAAATCACTTTATTAAATCATTAAATAAATAAATAAATAATAATTAATTTTAATACTTATAATATGTTTGAAACACTTTTCAAAACATACTTAAGTGAAACACTTTTAAATTCAAAAAGATTCGTTTTCATGAACTGCATTTATAGCGACTATCGCTATAAGACTCAAAATTTCAAAACTAGTTTACATATTCCAAATTATTTTCAAAACTTTATCTTTTATGAATAACATATATTATAAACATAGAATAAAGTTTGGAAAACAAAGTAAGGTTTGTAAAACTTTTATAAAAACTTTACATAAAGTAAAGTTAGAAACCAAGCTTTTGAATCAAAGGATCCTGATGTCGCAACTAACAACTCCAACATACTAAATTTTCATTTTACATAAACCACAAGGGTATAAACACAACATCTATACATGCCGTCACAACATACAACAAGAAAGATCCTAACTTTCAACCCTTACGAATATTTCTTTAACTTAAATTTCTATTTTCAAATCTAAATCACAACATACCGAAGTACATATATACCCATACAAAGCAATATCATATCCGACCAACTAAGCAATGAATTAACATCAAAATATACATCATAATTAAAGTAAGTAACTTCAATTTAAAAGAGTTAGTTTTCTCACCTAAAAGCTAACCAAACCAAGGCAACTACCACCTAACTTTGAACCAACACTAGATCTTTGCTTAACTTTAACAAAAATGGGATTTTTGGGGCCTTAAGTGGCCAAAACGATTCGGACACGGAGCATAAGGGCTTTGAAATGACCCACTTAAATTTTTTTTTATATAATATTCAGTGGCCATTTAATCAAGAAAATATTTAATTCCAATTTTCTTCTATCCAAGACCTTTCTGCCAATATAAAAATATTGGTTTACTCATTTTATCTTGAACTTATATATGTGAAGATATATAAGTCATTTTCTACTTAAATCAGAGTACAGAAATTTGAAAGTAGAAATCTGTTTGAGTATTACTTAAAGGAAATACTCTCTACATAGCAACAGTGTTTCTCAAAACTAGATTTTTCCAAATAACTTGGGTTAATGCATGACTATTGATCTTATGTCTCAAGACTTATCAGAGTACATAAATTCCCCTAATTTTATTACTGGATAAACTGTGCTTTTACTCGTGCATGTGTGTGTGCATGTTTCTGTGCATGTGTGTGTCAGTGGGCAATTCAGGTGCCTTATCTTTCTTGTTAACAAAATTGTCTGAGTTTATCCTATACTTTGGGTTATGAAACAGATCTGAAAACTTAATTTAAAACCCTTGGTTGCTGGCTTAACCCAGGCTCAAGAAAAATGGCTATGCTAGCCCTATTCAGTTTTGCACTATTTTATAACAAAATACATGCTATTTTGTTTTCTTTTCAAAGCAACTCAAAATTAGATTTTTTTTTTGGGACTTAAACATGGATTTTCTTATGTCAATTCTTTAGATATACATACAAACCACAAATCCTTTCAATCTAAGATTCTCAACTATTTAAACTAACTGCTCTTTTTTTTTAAAGTTTTAGAATTTCATTCCTTAGCAAAGCATTTTACAAAACAAAGCATATAGTTTCAGCTGATACATATAAGTTCAACAACTGCAAAATAGTAAATAACAATACATTGGTTTTTTTTCTTTTTAAGCAACTTAACCAGAATAGCTAATTTAACTTCAGCAAATTCTTTAAAATAGCATCCAATTCCTTAGGCAGCTAACTCATCCAAGGCCTGCTTAACAAAATTCCTATTTACCTGCATGATCACCATGAACTGCCTCATATAAATATGAGACACCCAATGGTGCATAAACACAAAAGGGTCAGACTATTTGTCCGGTATGAATAATCTAACTGAAAACATGATCTTATTCAATTCTATTTATATTCCAGTACTTTGCATGAATAAGAAACTCAGTATCTTCTGTGTGCATGTTTTTGTGAGGCATGTGCATTCATATCAGTGTTAAACAGATTATATGTGATCACAATGATTTAGTTCATAGAAAACAATCATAAGATTCATCAATAAGACATCATAAACCAACCAATGCCATCATCAATTCAGTCATCATGCCCTTTTTTAATTTTACTGGCCATCAGGGATTTTATCCAAGCCTCTCCTGAACCTATTTCTAAAGTTCACTATCAAATATAATAGGGTCTTTAGCTACTTCCTCTTTTTAAACACACACTGCCTGGGACATCTCTCTGTTAACCCAGCACACTCAGGCCCCTGGGTATAAACATACCATGTGTGAGCTTGCAATGTTCCCCTTGCCAAGCTATATTTTGGTAGCCCTAAGATTCCAAGTCCTTAGTTAAATTACTAAGTGTTATTTCCTTTTCATAACTGTGCTAATCCCTTCTGCATGTCACTTTTTAATCAGAGAAATATAAACAATGCAACCAACATGTATTCATCCAGAGTTTGGTAAGTTATATTCTCAGAAGCAAACATTTAATCATGAAAATAGATGTGATTTCTTAGCACATTATTTTGCCTATGGGTTTCAATGGATCAAGATGTAAGCATATGGTCCTAAGTAACTTACTAGTTATTTTTTTTTCTTACCTCTGGTTCAATCAGATTTATGATCCGGCTAAACCATAAGTATATTTTGATTTGGGTAGTTCATAAAACATAGAAGCTCAGCACATGTACAACATTGCACTTCTACATTTTCTTTTGTTTTAATTAACATGAGACATAAGCAACAACACAATGTTACAGCCCCATATTTCTTTCTATCTTCAGACCATATATCTACCACATGAATCCGGGGATTTTTTATAAACAACTTTATAAAGAAAACTTATAAAAGAAATCACTCCATCTCAAAGTTAACCCATATCACAGATAAACATTTTAAACCATGAATCCATGACTCTTATCTTTCTGGGTAAATCAGAGAGGGGTTTTACACTTAAACAGATCATTAACAAACCAAAGTCATCAAATCATAAAACATAACTTGTAAAAGAAAATGAATGATTAGTTCAAATAGGCTGCCTCAATATTCAGGACTTAATGCCAAAGTTTTCAGTGAGGTTACTCACTCTCAATTCCTTCTTCCTGAGCTTTGTCTTCCTTTTGATCCTCTGCCTTCCTCTAACTCTAATGGATGGTACTTCTTATTAATTTTTTTTCTAGGTTAATGAAGAGCAAAATGTGTATGGTCTCACTATACTAAGCCTTTTATATAAATCTTGGCTGTTACTAGGGTTTATGGAATTATCCAATGTCAGTTCTACCCCATACAAAACATAGCCTGCCTCTGGTTTGATTCAAGAAAATAAAAGAGTATGTGGTCCTTGTCTTCCTTTTCAGAAATCAGTTTCTCCCTTTTAATTTTCCCCCGGTCATGCCATATGCATGACTTCTTATTTTTCTTAATTAAAGAAATTACTGGAAATAGATAAAGTGTTTGTTTAAGGACTCATGCCATTTCCATGTAACTTCTGTTTTCTTCCAGAAATTGGTTGACTGTATACATGTATAACATATGTATACCTAAGTCTTTTATTTTTCTTTCTTTCTTTAAATAATTTTAAGTTTATTTCAGCCTAGCTCTTATTTTCTTTGTACTATATTTTATTTAAAGACAAAATTCTATCTTCATGCATATGTATTTCTAAATTAGTTATTTTAATTTATTTATTGATTCCTGCTAAATTTTATTACACAGAAATCTGTGTACATGTGTACACTGTCTTGTGCACATGTACATGTTTTAAACCATGTACCTGCAATTCAATTTCCCATTCCTATCTTTTCAATGTGATTTTTAAACAATTATAAACTAAATTAACTTATGAAATTATTCACAAAAATCAGGGTTATCACAGGCTTAGCCATGGTGCTTGAGGGTGGATGTAGGTCTTGTGCTGGTAAGGAGGAGTGCAGAAAGGAATGAGGAGGTTTTGAAACAAGTTTTCATGAAATAGAAGTAGAAAAGAAATGATTATTTAATCTTTGAAAAAAAAAAGATGGAAGCCATGAAAGTAAACATGGAAGCTTGGAGGAAGATTTAGAAAGGATGAATGAAATGAAAAATGAGAGTAAGGTTAGGAAACTTGTATGTATACAAGTGAATAAATTGAATTACCCAAAATACACTTCGAGTACATGCCCTCCTTTTATGTAATTCCACATCAACATGCTTGTCCACCTCTTCTATTTCATGCCTCCACCTTGTCCCCCCCTCCAATTTTTGAAAATTCATGTCTTCCCCCCTTGCCCAACATGTTTAAACATGCTTTAGTACTATGATGTAATTATGTCTCCTATTGATGTGACAATTTATGTTAAACATCCTTTATATTTTATTTAAATTACATAATAATATCACATCTCCTTTCATATTTACTTAAGTATGCATATATAACAAAACATATCCTAACTTTATTTAATAATGAATGGGTATAATTATACAATAGAGTTTACAACGTTTTCGATAACTTTTAGCCCACAAAAAGTCAAAATTCAGGAAATAAATTCCTATCACATTTTTTATTCTTCTTCGAACTTAATATTTTTGTAAACTAATTTTGAAAACTATTTCACCATCGTTATTTACTATTTAAAAGAGTTTTATTTTAGTTATAAAACCTATTTGAATATTTAGAATTAATTAATTATTCGCAAATCAAAGTGGTGAAATTCTGGATCGTTACACTCTTCTCCCCTTAAAAGAATTTTGACCCCGAAATTTTACCACAATCTTAACCTGGACATAATTAACATTATCCATCAAACTGTATGATGTACATAGATTATCTATATGCAAAAAAATCTGATTCGATCACCTACTCGAATACATAGCCTTTTATTTTCGAACCAGTATCGCTCACTCAATTTCCTAGTATGGACACCGATCAGGCTTCTTAATAGAAACATCCATTCTCCTTACATAGCCATATACTATTATAGAAATCTTTTGGTTCCACATTAAGAATCCTCACCAAGTGCTCGTCGTCAAAAGTCGAGTAATAGATCCTTATTCAGAATGTTGTGGAGCACCTCAAGCCATGTACTCGAGTCTTGGATCGATAATTTGGAGAGAATAGAAAATGATCTACATACATCTTATGTATTTATCTTATTGGTTCTTACTGCCTAACTACTTCTGCCCTCCCATAAATATTTATGAAAGCATCTCATAAAAAATTTCTACTTAGGTCCAAGTAGACTTAAATACATAACTTATTTATGAAGCCTTTTGTAAAATCATTTTACTTTGTTAACTTGTATACTACTCTCCTACATCCTAAGAGTATATACAATAATACAAAACATCTAATTTTTAATTCTGCTAATGTTTAACTATCCAGATGTAGGCCCAAAATAATTTGGATCTTAAAACCGAGTCAACAAATACAACCTCTTTACCTAATCGTTCTGGTAAGTAGCTAAGAAGAGCAGGATGCTGGAATCCAAACTCCGTCCTAAAATCTATTTTTCTTTAGGCAACTCTTAGGTAAAAATGTAGCTGGTCCAATAACACCAAATAAATTTTCACTTCCTAGATGTTAAAATCGAAAAGACACTGCTTAATGAAACCAAGATTTTTAAATCTTCTTATTAATTTAATTTCAACTTCATTCATCAACCCATTCTTACATCAAAGTGCCTCTATATTTTAGAAACTTAAGAGCCAAATTCTCGGTTTTACTTTTTTATTTTTAAACACTTTTTGAAATAATACTTTATTTTTAACCCTTAGAAAATATACATATAGCCCGAGTAACTTCAAAATGATATCAAGGAACTGGGTACTACCGAATAGTATCATAATTCCCTTTACCTAGAAGGGTAATACCCAAAAGAAGTGTTTACCTTCCGAACACATCTCCTACCCATTTTTAGTCATTTTCGAGTCACTCGAACTAGTTAGTTATAAAAATACTTCTAATTTTTAAATCCCCTTTTTGAAATAATACAATATATATATATATATATCATTAGTTAAATCGTTTTAAACAAAATATTTATTATCCACTTGCTTTGGATTCATTCAGATTCGAATTATTTTCGATCATACAATGATAAAAAGAACAATTTACTAAGTGCACTATCATATCCGCCTAAGCAAACATCTGATTATCACTTAAAAGATTATCCTGATCATCACAAAACAGATCGAGACTCATTCCCGAACTATCCAAAGAAAAATCTTCTTTAAAATTCTATTTCAAAATATTTATACTTTACAACATTTTCTAATAATCCTATTATTACCATTTCTCCAAACACCATTTGAAATCCTTTTCAAAGACACCGGGATTTTAAATTCTTAAAAATCGTTTTCATTTTAAATCACATCTTTATAAACGAAATTTATAAAATCATCTTTTTATAACACTAACAAATACATGCTTTTATATGTAGTACACTCAAACTCATAATTAGGCGTTCCATTACTCTATCTCTTAATGAGTTTACCCCACCAGGGCCAAGGCTCTCGCTTAACCCTACGCTTTGATACCAACTGCAACGACCCACCTTTTTGACCCTTAGAAATCGACACTAATACATCCACGGTATTCATGTGCCGAATATCCAAGTGTCGGAAAGACAGGTTGTTGGGGTGAAAGAAATAAAAGACAGAACATAATCTCACATCGTAGTGAGAAAATATATAATATATAAAAGATCTTTACAAAAAGAAATCACCTTTATTATACACGACATCATAGTACACTAACCTATTTTCAGCCTGGACCGTTACAATAGCCTATCCTTAAAATTACTAATATTTACAAACAAGAACAAAACAAAATAGAACAGTGGAAGAATATAAGGTACGTTAATACGTCCTGGAATATCCAAGTCGTCTCCTAAAAGCTCCAAAGTGTCTAGCTAAATCTGGAAAATAAGCTCCAGTTGACCCGAGCATTATAGGAAAACAACGCCTGGGTCAGTTTGGTAAAACCAGCTTGAGAAACTCAAATCATGAGGAATTTTATTTATTTAACTTGTAAAACCCTTTAAAATCAAAGGTATCTCATAAGTTCACACCACACATAAACACGGATGGGTTATTACCTTACGATAACCAAAACATTTTCTATAGAAAGTCCAGTGATATTATGATAATGTTTAGAATACAAATACATATTAATCATAGCCGAAATTATTACATTTTTAAATTCTTGCATAATACGTATACAATCAAGTCCGCACGGTGCTTATTGGAGAATGGATTCCAACAATGGCAAGGTAAGGGACTACCTTCCATACAATACACCTCTAGATAAAATGTATCTGGGGTCAGACCCTAAAATTTTCCACCCTTCAACACTGAACCAGCCTACCACTGAACTTGGATAGTACCGAATATGTCAACACCCCGGTTGTTTTCAACCTTTATCGAGTGCTCTCATGCATAACCAAATTCATATATAATAATCTAGAAAGGTGATGACACGCCCTAATGGGAGAGACCCACATAGCCTGCTGCACCTACCCTATTTTAGCCATTTATCGGGTTGTGAGGCTTGAGGCAACGCTTTTACCTTTTAGTAATTCCCTCTTGGAATGCTAATACTGCCCTCCAGGCAGAAATGCAATGACAACATTCATCCATACAAGTTCATTCTAGGCCTGAACAAAACCGAAGGCACTACCTCTACTACATCCATTTTGGAATCACCCTCAAAATTAGTGGCAAGTAGCCTTTGCACTTCAAAAGCTCCATCTTCAATTCCATATTCTTCAAGATGTCTTCAGTTTAAAATGCTTGAGTTGGATGGAAGTGGTTTTCGAATAACATATCTGATCCTAGTCTATACGAACCAACAAATAATTTTTGGTTGACTCATTCCCAGTTCTTTCAAAAGTAAGCGGACTATACTAGAGTCCCAAGGGGATCCCTAATATATCCCTCAAAGCTAGAGATGTTAATGAGTTCTCCCGAGGGAACTCAAGCCGATGAACACGCGAAGCTTCTATTTACTTACTAAGTCAAAACTTGGCAAGATTTGATAGTCCGTTATTTAACTATCAAATATACAAACAACAATAAATTTAGAGATTTAATTACCCATAGCAACCACTAAGCCTTAAAAACAAATCTTTCATTTATTTAAATCTCTTTCCAAAATATTTATTTAAAATATTCATAAACTTATCTCACTGCAATGAATATATTCACAAAACAATGTTAAAGATTCCTTACATCAAAATAATATTAAAAGGATTGCAACAAAGTTATTTAAGTTGGAGATAAGGATAACATCAAGCACTATTCCTTCGATGTTAAGCGTGGAATGAATTTCCATACCACCAAAATTAAGAAGGTCGGTTAAAGGAAATCCAATCTCAAATTATTTTATAAATTTATTAAATAAATCCTTTTACTAAATATCTTTCATTTTATGAAAATCTCCTTTACTAAAATTCCAAATCCATTTCTAAAACTTTTTATAAAATCTCCAAGTTTATTTATAAAACTCCTTTATAAATATCAAATTACAAAACTTCTTTCTAAATTTTAAGATCTCGTTTCAATTTATAAAACTATTTTTTATAAACTTCCCTTACTTAAAACAAAACTTCTTTAATTAACTTTAATCAATAAAGTTCCTTTGAAAAACAATCAATTATTTAAAACACCTTTAAATAAACAAGTTATTATTTAAACATTCTTCATTTAATTAACTTTAAACCATGTTAACAAATAATGATTTTAAACAATCATTTAAAAAGTATTAAATTAACTTTAAACATTTCTTTTATATAATAATAGTTTAATTATCCTTTACATATCATATTTAAAATGATAATAAACTTTAGACCATTTTCAAAAAGGATAAATTTTAAATATTTGACTTCACAAGTTTGGAAAGAGACTTAGCAACCACAATGGTTCACATTTAATTAAGTTTAACTTTCTAGATTATAACTTTGGTATTTACATTACAAATAGATATGTAAAAGGGATTAATCAAAAGCAACCAATCATTATATAGGTAAATGCCCAAGTTACCAATAGAGTAGAACCGGGTTTTAATTTTTGCATAGTAGATGTCGAACATAATATATTTAGTGAATTATAACAGAACGGTAATTTATTCTGTTAAACAGATATCACTGGCTTTCATATTTAACCCGAGTTACTTAAGGGTAGTCGATAAAGAAATCCCTTGGATAAAAATATCCTTTTTAAAGAAAGTTACTTTAAAATAAACCGATCTTTAGACTTCAAGAAGTTCAAAACTTTCAAACTTTATTTAACAATTAAATAACATTTAAACTTTTATTTTAATACAAATTAAACCTTTAACTAATAACTAAACAACAATTAACTATTAAATAAATAATTAAATAATAACTATCCCTTAAATAAATAATTAAATAATAGTTTAGTTTTAAATAAATAAATAACCGTAATTTATCTTTAATTAATTATTAAATAATTATTTAAACTTAAATAATAATTAAATATTAATTAATCTCAATTGGTTAATTTAATAATCCTTAATTAAAGCTTACATAATAAATTAAACCTTTATTTTAAAATAATTAAATCATAATTAAGTGCAAATTAAATCTTAACTTAATTAGTAATTAATAATTAAACCCCTTTTTAAATAAATAAATAATTAATAATTAATCTTAAATAAAATTTTAATTAATAATTAATCTTTAAATAATTAATTAAATAATAATTAACCTTTTATTTATTTAACTAATTATGATTAACTTAATTAATTAATACTTAAGTACTAATTACCCTACTTAACAATTAAATTAAGTATAAATCACCTTTATTAAACTAATTTAATCATTAAATAATTAATAATTATTTAGCACTTATAATATGTTTGGAATACTTTTTAAAACATACTTAAGTGAAACACTTTTAAATTCAAAAAGAGTTCGTTTTCACGAACAGCATTTATAGCGACTATCGCTATACGACTCAAAATTTCAAAACTTGTTACATATTCTAGATTATTTTCCAAACTTTATCTTTTATGAAAAACTTACTTTATAAACTTAGAATAATGTTTGGAAAACAAAGGTACGGTTTTTAAACTTTTTATAGAACATTTTCATAAAGTAAAGTTAGAAAACAAGCTTTTGAATCAAAGGATCTTGATGTCGCAAATAATAACTCCAACATACTAACTTTTCATTTTACATAAACCACAAGGGCATGAACACAACATCTATACATGCCGTCACAACATACAACAAGAAAGATCCTAACTTTCAACCCTTACTAATATTTCTTTAACTTAACTTTCTATTTTCAAATCTAAATCACAACATACCCAAGCACATATATCCATACAAAGCAATATCATATCCAACCAACCAAGCAATGAATTAACATCAAAACATACAACATAATTAAAGTAAGTAACTTCAATTTAAAAAAGTTAGTTTTCTCACCTAAAAGCTAACCAAACCAAGGTAACTACCACCTAACTTTGAACGAACACTATATCTTTGCTTAACTTTAACAAAAATGGGATTTTTGAGGCCTTAAGTGACCAAAACAATTCAATCATGGAGCATAAGAGCTCGACCATGGTGCTTTAGGGTGGATGTAAGTCTTGTATTGATAAGGAGGAGTGTAGAAATGAAGGAGGAGGCTTTGAAACAAGTTTTCATGAAATAGAACTAGAAAAGAAATGATTTTTCAAACTTTGAAAAAAAAAGATTGAATCCATGAAAGTAAACATGAAAGCTTAGAGGAAGATTTAGAAAGGATGAATGAAATGAATAACGAGAGTAAGGTTAGGAAACTTGTATATATACAAGTGAGTAAATTGTTTTACCTAAAATACCCTTCGAGTACATGCCCTCCTTTCATGTAATGCCACATCAACATGCTTGTCCACATCTTGTACTTCATTCCTCCACCTTTCCCCCTTCAATTTTCAAAAATTCAAGTCTTCCCCCTCTTGCCCAACATGTTTAAGCACGCTTTAGTACTCTGATGTACTTATATCTCCTAATGATGTGACAATTTATGCTAAACATCCTTTATATTTTATTTAAATTACATAATAATATCACATCTCTTTTCATATTTACTTAAGTATGCATATATAACAAACCATATCCTAATTTCATTTAAAAATAAATGAGTATAATTATACAATAGAGTTTACAATGTTTCTGACAACTTTTAGCCGATGAAAAGTCGAAAATTCGAAAAACAAATTCTGGTCAAATTTTCGATTTTTCTTCAAACTCAATATTTTTGTAAACTAATTTTTAAAACTATTTCACCATCATTATTTACTATTTATAAGAGTTTTATCTTAGTTATAAAATATATTATTTGAATATTTAAAATTAATTAAATATTCGCAAATTAAAGCAGTGAAATTCTGGGTCGTTATAGAGTATATAAAATAAAGATTTTTCAATGACTCTTACTGATTTACTTTTTGAATGCCATGGTAGTTTAGGAATGAAATAAATTTTGTATCAGATCAATACTGCATGTATTTGTATTTTGTATGTTTCCAAACTTGATTTGGATCAACCAAGCTAAACATGTTGGAATATTTTATGCACCTTTTTATGCCAATGCTTATTATATATTTGCCTTATATCTAACATAACAATTCCTAAACAAATATGCACTAGAAGAATAAATCATATATGCCGTAGTAATTTAAGTCATATTGATTTTTTTAATTTAATATTTATGGATACCTCACACTTATAATCTAACATGTCACTTGAGAACTTGTTTGTTAAATTTAATTAATACAAATTCACATTTAAAAGAAGAAATTAATATACAAAAGAAGAAAGAGAAATTTTGACTTCTCCAAATTAATAAGCATATATGGATAAGCATGTTTCTCTCTTTAATTGGATTAATCAGTTTATTTTTTGCCTTATATATATTACTTAGGCATCAAATAATTGATTATTAACATAACCTAAAAGAGAGAGTGAAAAAATATTTGGTGTTTCTCTTTTCTTTCATTTTCGTTCTACTTCTCCAAACACTAAGAAGTCATTTCCATATAGATCAAAACTTCATTCTCAAAAAGGTTATTGGTTCTAATATTTGGTAGATTAATTATAAATGATTGTTTTTTGAGAACTAATATAAAGAGTGGTTAGGTGGAATCTTGTGTTGGTTCTTTTTTATTTTCTTTTGTATTTGGAATTATCATCACCACTATTTGTGTTGAAATATTATTACTTTTACCCAATATTATCCCTTTGTGACTTGGATGATATAAGATTTTGGATAGGCATTTGCAATATTTTTAGCCCTTTGTTAGATTTTGCACAAACAAAATCCTAATAAATTAAGATCAGAGCTAGATCATCGTAGGGCTAAGCATAATTTTGGGTTTAAATATCTATTGAGATGTCAGACTTAGTTTCCATCTCGAAGATTACCCTTTTGAATGGAAACATTTGAGGTATTTGGAATCCTAAGATGAATGTTTTGTACCTAAATGGTATTCATGAGTCAATTGAAGCGATGAGAAGAGGCCCTCAAATGTTGAAAAGGGAAAATGAAAGAAGATGGATAAGAAGGCAACTACGTTGATCCGTCAATACCTTGATGATTCGGTTTTCCACCATGTGGCTTTTTGTGAATCCACAAAGGCTTTATGGGACAAATTGGTGTCTTCATATGAATCAAAAAGTGTTACTATTAAGGATTTTCTTGTTTGAAAATTGGTTCGATTGAGGTGGGATGTAGAGAAATATGTAGCAGAGCATTTGAATGAATTTCAAGATGTAGTAAATCAGTTAACAAGTATGGATGTCAAATTTGATAATGAATTTCAGTTTCTTTTGTTGATGAGTTCACTATCAAAGAGTTAAGAAACATTGATGGTGTCATTGAGTAATTCCAATGCTAATCGAACTATCTGATTAGATACTTTTTAGAGTAGTTGCCTAAATGAAGAGCTTAGAAGGAAAGGGTCAACTGTGAAATTAGTTAAGATGATGCTATTGTAGCAAGCGACTCAAAGTGGGATCCAAAATCGAAGAAAAATGCCGCAAATAGTAAAAGTATGTCGAAAAATATCGTTTATTATTATTTTCATAAAAAAAGTCATATGCACATGTGTAAAGCATATAAGAGGGGTTAACAAAAGGCTATACATAGTGACCGTGATAGTTGTACACGAGTCAACATAGTTGAAAGCAGCATGATTTTTTTCATGATGTCCTTATTAGTGATGTTAAGCCTTAGAAGATGGATCTGGGTGCTAGTTTTCACATATGCAATAATGTAAGGTGTTTCTTCTTATAAGAAGACTATCAACATGATTAGGACCGCCGACAGAATATAGCTACCAGTTTATGGTATTTGATCTATCTTGTTTCATAGGCATGATGGTGTGGTATGAGAGATCTCGGGCATGAGACATGTACTACTAGTTTGCATAATCTCATTTCTTTTGGTCAGTTGAACCATTGTGGCACTTACGAGACTCGAGATGGAGTTTTAAAAGCGATAAAAGGTGGTCATGTTGTGATGAGAGGAGTATTAAATTATGGAAACCTTCATAGATTGGTTAGTCACACGGTCGATAATAGGAAGCAAGTGGAAATTAGAGAGAGGTAAATGTGTGCTTTGCTTTTGATGGTCGTTTTTGTAATCATATTTTCAATAGGGGTCTTCATATTGATGATGCTTAAGGTACCACTAGTGATCATGTAAAGAGATTGGGTCAAGTGGTAGATAAGTATCGAGTTGGAAAGTCCAAGAAGACTTTATGGAGGTATTTGTGGTGTTACAAACGTTGTTGAGGCCGAGCAGTGATGTGTATCTCATGGGGGGAGATGCATTACTTATAGGCAGGGGTAATAGTTTGTGATTTGGAATAATTGAGAAAAATGGAGTAATGATTGGTCTAAAGATGATAATCATTTCTTTTTTATTCAATATGGCCACTCTCTTATTTTTGGCTTTGAAGAGGCAATTTAGTTGAAGGTGGAGATCAATTGTATGTTGGAGATAAATGATTCTGCATCAAGGTGGAGTGTTAAATTTTGACAATACAAAATCATATTTAAAAGAAGAAATCAATATACAAAAAGAAGGAGAGAAATTTTTGACTTATCCAAATTAAAAGGCATATGTGGGTATGCATATTTCTCTCTCTAATTGGATTAATCAATTAATATATCAACTTATACATGTTGACTTAAGCATCATTAAATTGATTGTTATAAATATAGCCTAAAAGAGAGGGTGGAAAAGTATTTGATGTTTCTCTCTTCTTCCATCTTTGTTCTTCTTCTCCAAACACTAAGTAGCCATTGTCGTAGAGGTCAAGACACCATTCTCAATTAGACTATTGATTCACTTTTTCTTTACTCTTATTTGGTAGATTAATTGTAAATAATGGGTTTTTAAGAATCAATATTAAGAGTGGTTATGTGAAATCTTGTGTATAGGTTCTTTTTGTACTTATTTGTGTTTTGGAACTACCATCACTATTATTTGTGTTCAAATATTATTATTTTTATCCAATATTACCCCTTAGTTGCTTGAGTGATATAAGATCCTGGGATAGGCCTTTACAAAAATAATATCATTTGTTAGGTTTTGTGTAATAAAAATCCTAACATTGTTTACTATGAGATATCATAACCAAAGCCTCACTTGAAAAAAAGTGAATGTAATTAATTAGTTGGCCTTGCTTGAAAAATGGTAAATGTGATTTATAGCACGTTCTTTGTTAATTGAATGGGGTACTCGAAAGGGGTATTCTAAACGGGGCACGAATGGAGAAAGTTTAACGAAAGGGAAATTCATTTTTGTGCTGTAAAAGTTGCATCGAAGGGTGAATGTTTTTTTGTTATATTGTATTTTTAGTTGTTTTAAATTATTAAAATTATTTTTTAGTAAATATTAATAATTGATATAAATTATAAATTAGTGTGAAAATTGCGAAATTAAAAAGTAGAACTTTAATAAAGAAATTGGTACACCGGTAGAATATCGTCCAAGGTGATGGAGGAATTGAAGAAGTACCCAGTGGAACTTAAGGATAAAAGTTTTATTAGGTTGAGTAGTTTTTCGTGGGGAGCATTCACTGTACTCGTAATGAAGTCGGATGGATCTTTAAGGTTGTGCTTTGATTATTAGAAGCTGAATGAATTAACAATAAAGAACCGTTATCCATTACCCAGGATAGTCGACTTATTTGATCAGTTGAGTGAAGAAATAGTGTTCTCGCTGCTAGATTTGGCAACAAGATTTCATTAACTAATGGTAGAATAACATAGTGTACCATTGATCGCATTTCGAATAAGGTATGGTTCATATGCTTAGTTAGCGATGCCGTTTGGACTGACTAACACCCTACGTTCTTAGTTGATCTTATGAACCGAATCTTTTGCGATCAGTTGGACCAATTTGTGTTGGTCTTCATTGATGATATTTTAGTGTATTCTAAGAGTGGGAGAGAGCATGAAGTCCTCTTAGGTTGGTGTTAGAGACATTGAGACAACATAAAATGTAGGAAAAATTTTCAAAGTGTCATTTTGGAAACGAGAAGTTAAGTTTCTTGGGCAAGTTGTTTAGGAGAATGGATTAGTAGTGGATCCATCGACGGTAGAAACCATTAATGGTTGGAGGAAACCAAAGATGGCATGGAGATGAGAAGTTTCATGGTTTGGCTGGCGATTACATAGATTCATTAAGGATTTCTCACGTATAACAGCACCCTTGACTAAGTAGACTAGAAAGAACGAGAAGTTCGTGTGGACTGATTAGTGTGAAGGGTCATTTTAGGAGTTAAAGAAGCTATTGACGAAAACACCTGTCTTGATTGTCCCTGAACGAAATCAGTATCTGGTAGTATATACCGATGTCTGTGGATAGCTTTAGGAGCGGTGCTGATGCAAAGACGATGAATGATATCTTACGCATCAAAGCAGTTGAGGCCGCATGAGATTAGGTATCCGACTCATGACTTAGAATTGGTAGCATGTTGTTTGCACTAAAAATTTGGAGATATATCTTTTAGGAGAGTTGTTCAAGTTGTATATGGACTATAAGTCCCTTAAGTATCTATTCACTCGAAAGGAGTTGAATATGAGGCAACAACGATAGTTAGAGTTCTTGATGGCATATGATTTGGGATAGAATACACATTGGGAAAGGAGAACATGGTTGTCGATGCTTTGAATAGAAAACAACAGAATTGAGTATTAGCTATGATTAGGGAATGGAAGACGTTGGAGATGTTAGCCTCTTTTGAAGTGCATTATAGATCAATTATTGTATCGAGTAAAGAGTCGGGTATGTTAGCAAGTTGGGAGGTACGTTCGATACTTGTAGAAAAAATTGCTACAACATAGAAAAAGGATCCATTAACAGCCAAAAGGATTAGGAGAATAGAGGTGGGAGTGGATGTGGAGGATCTAAAGGGATTTGAGATAGATTTAAAGGGCTGGCTTAGGAAGAAAGGGATAATGTGTATCTCAAATGTGGGAAACCTTTGGGAGGAGGTGTTGGAGGATAGTCGACGATCTAGGTTTACTATTCATCCTGATGGGACGAAGATGTTTCATGACATGAAGAGAATCTTCCTTTGGGAAGGGATGAAGAGAGACACAGGAGAATGTTTGAAGAAATGCTTCATATACCAGAAAGTGAAGGCTAAACATCAGAAGTTGAGTGGTTTACTTCAACCTTTGGAAGTATCGACCTGGAAGTGGGATTCGATGTACATTGTAACATCCTCCATTTTGATGCTCAAAACTAAGTGCTACGGATGCTACAGTCATCCATAGTTATTAATTTTTAGCAACAAAATGCGGCTATGTCAATCATTTTGATAATACCAGAAACACATGAATATGGAAATTCGACACAATTTTTAAAATAAATTTTCTCATCTCATTTCACAATAAGATTTCAATTTCATTACATAATCTCAATTCAAAAACCACATTCAGAGAAAATACAATTATTACAACATATTCCAAGAGTGACATATGAAGATGCCCCCTTGGATGATCAGAGTCAAATATCTGTCATTTAATACAACTATCTACTACAATACAAAAGCAGAATCAAAACACAGCGAAAAATAGATATATAGCTTCTACTAGCTAGATTGTCTCCTACACGTCTCCGGAAGCTTATTCGTCTAAAGAGAACCTGAAAAGCCCTTACTCTCGATCTACTTGAATGAGCACCCGAGAGTCTAAGGGAAAAGAAAAAAATCTTTGGTTAGACAAAACGTCTGGTGTGAATAATAACCTACCATCTCGAACCAACTAGATTTCTACCGAGACAACGAAGCTAAGCGGAATAGCTTTTCCCCTCACTAGTATCTTAACCATAATACAATAACCATATACTGTGCACCTGCAACCACAATGGTTAACATATCATAATATGATGATATTCAAAACTGAAATATGCCCTGGATTTCCCTTCCCAATTTATCTGACTATCCGTCTCAGTTTATAGTTTCTAGGGTTACGATTTACCTATTAGTTTTTATGGGCTGACTAATAACCTGTTCCAATGTTACGCACTATCTACCTAATATCATAGTTTTCATAGGATCACTAAAAACCTATTGGTTTCTACCAATGACTTTATCCAGTCATGGTTTTCATGGGATTACTTTGAACCTATTGGATTCTCCAATAACTTTATCCAATCATAGTTTTCATGGGATCACTATGAACCTATTGGATTCTTCAATAACTTCTCTCATACCATAGTTTTCATGGACTAACTATGAACCTATTGATCTCTATCAATAACACATTCCAAACATGACTTTCGTGCGATCACTAAGAACCTATTTTCAATCATAAAACAATGAAAATGAGATGGATTTAGATTATTATTCACCTTGGTTTGATAATGGATTGAGATTTGAATCTTACTTTTAAATCTTCCTAGCTTTCCTCCTTGAATCTCTACTTGAATTCATGACTTAAGTTGTGATTAATAGCCGGCCTTACTTGAGCTTTTTGAATGTTTTGAGTTATAAAAACATGAATAAAATAGAATAAGGATTTAGGGGTTATAAGATATGTCTATTCCTATTTTACCCTTTCCCTATTCAAATATGTGTTTAAATTATAAAACAAACTTATAGATTTATTTAGTTAACACTACACTATAACAGCCATTTTGTAACATTTATTTTTTTAGTTACCAACACTTATTTGTGTTGTAGATTAATCACAACAATAAGCGTTGCTAAGCAAAAAATGTGTGATCAAAAATACACATTTATAATTTTTTATTGGTAACACATATTTATGTTGGAAAATCTAGCTAATTGGAAATTAACTAAAATGTTTTGGGGCAAAAATGTAAATGACCATCCTTTATGATCCTTACTCCTAATCCCGAACTTCTCATGCTTATTCATTCCGCGACCACTAAAAAAATAAAAGAAATTTTCGACTTGGCGATTCGATTTCTGCCATGAATTCAGGCGATTCGATTTCTGCCACGGCTTCAGGCGAATCGGAAATGGCTTCGGGCGAATCGGCCACGACTTCAGCCAATTTGGTTTCGGCCACAACTTCGGGCAAGGCGATTTCGACTGTAGGCGGCGATTTCGACTTCAGGTGGCGATTTCGACTTCAGGCGAGTGGACATGAGTGCATAATTGATTAACAACAAAGGTAATTAGTTGAGACATGCTATCAAGTTTAGTAGTAGATGAGGTGCTCCTATGCTTCAGTTAGTTATAATATTGTTTTAGTAGTAGATGTGTTCACTCTTCGTTATTGAGAGAGTTCTTTTCTGCTACAATATATGGCAAATAAGAAATAAATTGAGCACTGTTATCAGATTATCAGTTGAAAACAGAACACTGTTATCAGATTTTGTTTATTGTCTATATGATATATGCAGAAATTATATATATATTTGTGTAAGTAAATCCAATACCAAATTTACTTAATATTCCAAGATTAATCTTTAGCTAATTGTATTTTGTTAAATGCAGGTTTGGTAGCATGTTAAAATTATGTCAACTTTAGGATTGAATGAACGTTAATATCTGATAAGCACATCTAAAATACATTCTTGAAAGCAAACTAATTTCCTTTTGAAAATCTTTTATCCGTAGAGTATATCGGGCACTAGCAAATTTTATTGCAACAAGTGTCCTATCAGCTTAAATTCCTTTATACACTACCCAGTATCGTCCTTGACCAACTTTCAGTTTTTCATAGAAACCAATTGTGGCTCTTGTCATTTCTTCACTTTTAAATCTTTTTACACCACATGCATTCACCGGTAAGCTTGGTGCTGTAGAAAAACAAAAGACTCATAAACTAAGCTTTCAAACAACAAATAGCATTGAAGTGCTTCCACAGAAATTATTTCATAAGGTTTATGTACTTTGAGCATAAGTCTATATATGTTTTTGAAGCTATTTTTACTACTAATAAAGATAGTTCTGCAATGGATATGCAATGAAGTGGTATTTACTTAAATGGGTTACTGAAAAACTTACATGATATTTTTGTTAAATGCCTACTGTAGTTGGTGTTCTCCTTAATATCTCCTTTAACAAATACGACTAAGACAAAAATAGTGTAACAAAACCCATAGTCATGATCATGATTATTGTTTGGGGTATCCTTGACACGGTAACTCATGGAATCTCTACAATAAAAAAAGTTTATTAGTACATACCAAAACTTGTGAATGAAGAAATCATATTATTAATATTTGCAACATGCAAAATAGCATTCCTATTTAAACTGAATATGTTGTTATAGTATATTAATCATTCTCAATGAGTTTGAAAATAAACACTTTTGATTAATCCGTATGAGGGGTAACTTCTTCAGACTTAAAGCAGAAAATTATTGAACTTTATGTCAATGTAAAAGGATTAGTATTAGATATGATTATACTCTACAAATTAATTTTTTAACCACTGTATACCTATTTATTGTGTGTGTTATAATAAAAAATGTTTCTGAGAGGCCTAAAAAGTAGTAGAAAGAATGAAATTAAAAGTAATAAATGATCTATGAATATCATTCGCCCCAAGTTAAAGTGAAAAATAGTTGTAATAAATTATGTAGAATGCTATGAATTGTTCGAGTATCTTTTTTGATTAAGTGAAAACAATACTTAATATATAATATAGACGTTAACAAGAAATATGAAACTAAACTGTACCCTTCATTTCAGTTAAACTATATCACTTACCAATAGCATATGCCGCACATGAAAGTTAAGAAGCTCATATGGTATGAAAGTATTTGAAAGTGTAATATCCCATCCACTTAACTTCTGTTCAAGTCTTAAAATTTCACTCATATTAAATAGACTTCTATTGCTTGGAAATAATTTCAAATACATGTTAAGCCTTGGACCACTCTTCCATATGTATGAAACAATAAATAATTGATCCAGGTATAAATTTAGTTGTGATTTCATTTCAGTTTTGAAGTAATCGATGTATGGCAGAAAATTTGATATTGCTGGAATAGAGCATAAGAAAGGCATTGAAGAGATTGGGTTATGTTCATATGTTCTGTCCGTAGGGCATGATGAACAGTGTATTCTTCTCCTATTTATTTTATGACATGTTTCCTGGTATAACGAGGCTGGTATATTTATTTTATGATGACAAAATTTGATGACCAATGGATTTTTTGTCCCATTGCATAATGGGTTGTCAAATAACCTGAATGTAATATTGATAAATTAGGAAAATATTGTATATAAAGTTCCTAATTTTAATGATGACATGGTATGTAATCTAAAAATTCATGATTCAGAAGTCGATGCTTTTGTTTTGTAGGTGATAAGGAATGGAAAGAAGATATGATGGAGATGTTGTTTTATTGGCAAATGATAAGTGAATGAAGATGAACAAGATAAAGTGAAGTCAAGCAGTCTGGTATTATTGATTATATTGATACTACAAGTCTAGATTGGTTTATATTTATATACAGAGATTTTGAAATTGGATCTTATCATGGTTTGAAATTCTATTAATGTGAAATCAAGCAGTCTAGTATGCTTCCATTTGTTTATTGACTTGACTTGGAGATACTCAAATTTTTTGCCTTTACATTTTACAAGAACGCAGTTGATGGAAACAAAATATATCTTTCTTCAAGCTCTTTTCATTGTAAACCATGGACAAGTTACAACATGACTTAGGTCGTTTAGTCAACTAAGAGTATCTTTGGTGCATTGTAGGATGAATTTCTCAGTTTCAAGCCCTTAGAATCTCAGGTTCTGTATCTTAGGTTGGCGTGAAAATGTAATTATGTTTTGTTATATTAGTTTGAACTAGTAATTTAACGAAATGTAGTATAACAACAACAACAACAACAAAAATAAAGAGGTGATAGTTTGTCAAATTAGGAATAAAGTTTGAAGATCAGTTTGGAATACAAATTCATGCCAAAGTCTACATGAAACTAATCTCAGTGACAAAACAATGGACATCTTAAGAATAATCTTAGGAAACTATCCTCAAAATATCAACAAAATGATAGTAGGAAACTATTCAAATATAGCGTTTTTTCAGTGTTGACTGGCATGTTATTATAGCTTTGATTAACTGTCAGAAGGTTGTATTTTTTCTCAAATTAAGCATTAAAAATATTCAAAACTGAGGCCATTGTGCCTCTGTTTAAACTAGGGCTATCAAAAGTGTATCCAGCCCATTTACCCAACCCACCTACCCAAAGAACAAATGGGCTGGGTTATACCCATTAAATTGGGTGGGTTAAATGGTCTTACCCATTTAAACCCAAGAATAACCGGTCCAAACCCATCTTACTACCTTCTAACCGTTTAACCCAATTACCCAGACAACTATCCTCGCATCCTTAGCTAAAATTTTAGGGTTTTTCTAATTAATCCCAATTTTCTGTGATACCTTTTCTTTCGCTTCTGCTTTTCTTCCCTTTTCGAGCCCTAGTCCGTTGTTATCCTGGGTGTGTTCGTCTTGATTCCCCAAGTTTGAAGATCTACACTTGCTTTGAGATTTTGAAGGTGAGCTTCTTTATTACTTATCATTTTCTCTTTTTATTGTCTTTACTTGCCGATTTGTAAACTGGATCTGTATCTTCCGTGCAGATTTTACATTCCACACCTACGTGCTTTTACCATCGACGTTTATCAAAGGTAATCTTCATACGGATGTTTCAGCACTCTGAACTATAAACTTTAGAATTTGAAGGATGAGCGGACAGATGTGTTGGAGGCTTTGACTTCCAAAGTAAGGAAGCGGGTTGAGGTTTTGAGGGTGATTTAGGTAATTTACTGTTTTTATTTATTTATTATGTTACAATTTGGTTTCATGTGTACATAGATTACTAGTATTGATGGTTGAATATATTGTTCTGTGTCTTAATTTGTTTGTAACTTTGATTGCAGTTAATTTTGAAACTCTGTTCATCGTCTTCATTCTTCCAACTATGAAACTCTAGGTACCGTCATCCATTACTAGTGTTCTCCTCCAAAGTCAGATAGTCTTCGACGATATGGTACGGAATCCTAATTCTATTGAATGCAATTGTTAAAAATTCATAAATCCATCTCATGAATTATTATGTCCTTATGGTAAATTTTGAGTTATCGTTAGTACTTATAATGTGCAACTAGAACATTTGCATATGGGATTATCATGTAGATATGTGGATTTCAATTGCTAGAAATCCATTTTTTTTTTCACGCTTCTAAAAAATGGAGTAAGTGTCCGATTCAGTAATAAATTGGATTGTAGCCAATACAGCTTCTACCAAACTGAATTGAAGTAAGAATAATGTTTACCAGGCAGAATACAAGATCAAAGCCCATGAGCTAATATTTTCCATGTAGATTCTTTAATGCTTTAATTGAGGTGGGGTATCCTTATTGATACCGACCTCTTGAAATTATGGTTAAAGACCAAAGAAGGGCTCAATAATACTGCAATTTAAGAAATGTGAAAAATATGGAATTGTTTTGGGCTATTGTTTACATTGTTTCCTAAGTGTATAGATTTCTAGAATTTATGAATTTCAGTACATATCAGTTTCAAGCATGTATGAAATTTAGTACACAAGGAAATAAATGCATATAGTTTTCAAAATACATTGATTTGAAATATGCATATAAGCTTCAAATAAATACAAACTCAAAGCATAGTAGGCTTCAGATGTGAGCATTAAGTTTTCAGAGCTATATTAATATTGATTATACATATATATAAGCATAGTTTTCTGGGATTATGAGGTTTCTTGAAATATATTGAAGCCTGGAACGTCATTGGGCTGTAGAGAAATTTGCTAGTGTGTTGAAATATCCAGGCATCTCTTTTAATTCAAGTGCATGGGTTGTATCATTGGACCTATTCAGCTGCTATTCAAATAAAGAGATTATAGATACATTTTAGTCTTGAACTTCATTAATATGTTTTAAATATAAGTATCACATATAAATTAAAGTGGGTTGTATATAACATATGCGTGTCTATGCCTGTATATTTCCATTCATCCGGTCTTAGTGTTGCATAAGTCATGTGTACTTGTTTAATTTTGGTTGTGCATTTGTATGTGAATTTGTTTGCTGTTATCATGCTTCTTAGTTGTTGATGCATAGACAGAGAGTTGATATATCTATATTTACATGCACTTACCCATTTCAACAAATTCTGGCCATAGCCTCATGCTTCAGTGCCACTTCAAAACCCAGCAGTGCATGCTTTTGTGCGTCAGTAATTTAGACTCTAGCTTCATGCTTCTATGCCACTTCAAAACCCAGTAATACAACCAAAATCTTGACAATCTAGTTTACGCTCGGCAGTGTGCTTCCATATAGATATAGCTCACTAGCCACTTATAGTTTCATGCTCTATAACACTAATTATGCTTTCATATCTTCTTCATGTCATCATTTAGCTTTTCTGTCCAATTTTAGCACATGGCATCAGATCCTCCACTCGCCTTCAGGCTCTGCAGCGTTGCAGGCAAGCTATCTTGGTTTAGTCTAGTCAGGCACATCAGCATTTGCCCTTGCCTTTCTCATCAACTCTGCAACCAACCTATACATTCTTACTGTTAATTAGTCATTAGTCATCCCTACTCATGCTATATCAGTTCATCAAGCAGCCCTTCATGTTTTTCCACCCACCGCATTTCAGACTTAAATACTATTTATGCATGTATTAGCCATTACTCCATCACATAAATAAAGATAAAATATTCAAATGCAATTATTAGTGCATAATTCAAAAAACAAATTTCTTTAAATTAGCTTACAAAATAATAACTGCATTATTTAATGTGCTTAAAACAACTATATAAAAGATCATGGTCGTCCAAATTCTTTAACTGTCATTTATAAAAGTATGTATATTATATGAGAGCAACCCTGTTAGTATGAATCTAAACATATATATGAAATCTGCTATCACCTGTACTTATGCAAGCTATATATTTACATATTATGTGCAAAGCTTAGATATTTACTACTGTTAAAATGAAAAAGGAAGAAGAAGAGTAATAAAAAGTTATTTTGAATCAAGTCCACTAATGTTTATGCCTAAAACCCTTATTGTACACTTTTTCTAAGTTAAATAATCTTTTGTATTTGCACCATTAAACCACAGTTTCCTTAAATGTATTATTATACACGTGTAGAATCAAATGTTAAAGATCAAAATTTTAAACTTTTTGTCTTTATGTAATTTCTGGAAACTGCCTTCATTGTACTACCTACATGCTAATTCTTATTAATATTTGATATTGTAGAACATGGATTCAACCGAACATATAAACATTGAAACGGAAGATTTGATTGTATTGGAAGATTCATTGAGTAGTTCGGCTGGAAAAAAACGTTGTAGAACCACACATTCAGAAGTTTGGAACTATTTTCAGAAAAATGAAACTATTTTAGGAAAAACACCAACGTGCTTTTGCAAGGGATGTAAGAAAACATACTTTTTAAAACATACTGTTCAGTTAAACCTTACCTTTTGTAATGTAGGAAACAAACTCATTTATACCTCAGCTGTGATTAACATTACAGAAAAAGTAATAAAACAGTTGGATCTATTATTTTGATTTTATATAGATTAGTTTAGGAAATTTTGTATTACCACTAAGAAATGACAGTGCATAATCAGGGGTTCAACATACTACTGTGACACTTAACATATCTAGGCCCCTTTATCTTTCTCTTTTTTTCTATGTTGCTTTCAGGCAATATGTACCTGCATATAATTTCAATCATATTGGTAGGGCTAAATATCTTATATGTATGTAGTAGGAATTAATTAGGACAGAGTGGCATATTTATTGTTTAGTCTAATTATGTATGCTTAATGAGGAACCTTTTAACTGTTAGACCGTGACATGTAGTTCCTTTTATATATCGTTGGAAAGCATTTATCTATTGGTCATACTCGCTCCTGTTCCACTTGTGCAAATTAGGGATTATACGGTACCTTTTTTTCTTTTATTATTCGCGTTTGCCATGAGTAGCAGGTCATTGAACAATATTTAGCAGGCAATTTTACATATCTTTGTGTCTATATGAGCTAGTCTGAGGGCTAATTTGTACATGTAGAGAACTAGAGCAAATTAAATGCTAAATCCATTTCTTTTATTTGCCCTCCGGCTATTGAATCTAAACCTGTCTGAAAGCAATTTGTTAAGATGTCCCATGCATTCGTTTGCAGTACCATTCAAAGTTTATTTTTCCTCTTCTTTTGTTGCATGGACATGTATTTGACTGTTTATACAAAAATTCTCTACATGGTATCCAATCACTTGAAACAATTGCATGGTGTGCATTCATTACTCCCATTACTTTCTTTTTGGGTGTAAATAATTTGTTTTACTTTTCAGCTTAATTAAAACTCAGTATGATTGTAAAGCTATTGAACTAACAGTTATATACATATGCAGGTATGATTATTCTGGGTATGGTCGGTCCACAGGAAAGGTAGGTTCGCTACCACTTACCACTTTCTTATATCAATGAAACTCATCAGATATATCTCTGCTCATGATTAACTACACTAATTCAGGTTTGATATTCTAGATAAATTGCTTACATGATGAATGATTTGCATCTTTCAAGAAGAATGTGTGTGCAGTACATAGGAATGGTTGATTTGCTTTTATTACTGTCAGCAATTGCATTTTTAACTCTTAATTATATACCTCATTCTTCATGTTACTGATTGAATTTGCAACATTAATTAATGTCATACAACAGCCTTAGCTGCTGTGTCACTTGATATGCAAAGTACCTAACCTATGATCAACCTAATTCTTATTGAAACAATTCAAAAAATACATGCACGTTGGACACTACATGCAGTTGCAGGTTGGACAATAGAGATGCAAAGGAAGGGAAAAAAAATAGATTTAGTGCTTTCATTGAACTATTTCATGTTTCATGCATTTTTATGCTATGTAGTTTTGAATTATATGTTGATTAATATTGCATTAAATTCTACAAAATGATGCAGTATGGGATACTTTGCTTGCTGCAGATCTGAAATGTCACTTTGTATGATGTTTTTGTATTTGAAAACTGAACTGATCTTGAATGATACTCGCTATCTTTGTACTAATTTAAATCTGGAATGGTCTTGTACTAATTTTGAATGTTTTTATATTGATCTTCAATTATACAAACTGAATTGATGAGAATGATTGTACATGTTTTTATGTAATTTTATTCAAATTGGATTAAATGGGTTGGGTTCGGTTGACCTGTTAAATTAGTGGGTTTGGGTTGGGTTTACCCATTTAATAAATGAGTCTAATGGGTTGGGTCTATTTTTTTTAAATGGGTTGGGTTGATTTTTAAATCAACCCAACCCATTTGACACCCCTAGTTTAAACTAAGGCCACTGTGGCCTCAGATTTAAACGGAGGTCTTGTTGTCCGCCTCAGTTTTAAACAAGTGAATGGGAAATTCTAGTAAAGTGTATATTCGAAGTATTGCGGAATACATGTGCATAATTGTTAGATATTCAGTGCTATCGAAGAAAAGAAATGCCTTTAATGTCGGTTAATCAAAAAAAAATATTAAGAAACCATCTGACCAGTTTTGGATTTTACCACCTCAAAAATCCAAACATGTCATTGCATATAGAAGTACTTAATTTCAAATTATCGTCCTTGCATATTTGCTTGTTTATTTAGTGTCTTTTTATTGTTAAATCATGTGCTATCACCTTGATTACTATTTGTCATTCTTTTTAGTATAAATTTCAATTTAATATGATACTGAATGCATGTAGGTACTTATAGAAGAAACAGAAGAAAAGAGGAAATTGGATGGTAGTTCTAGTGTTAATGATGAAGTAGAAGATCTTGAAATTGATCCAATTGTAGAAGTTTTTGGTTTCGATATAATGAAAATTATTGTCGAGCAGTTAGTTCTACTTCTATGAAACAAGTAACGATGAATCAAGCAGTAAAAGATATAGCTGAAAAAAGGCAAGCCGTGGATTTGTCTGTTTGGAAATTGGATTTGTCTGTTTGGTAAACTTTGTATTGATAACTTAATTGTGTATTGAACTTCTCTTTTGTTAATTGATACTCTGTTTTATTACTGATTATGAATATTGTTTATTGATATTGATTGGGTTATAATTTGCTAAATTAAGATAATATTTCATATTAAATATAGTCTACATTATATCTTTTAACATTCAAACCATTATATCTTTCAACATTCACGTTACCGATAAGTGTTTATTTGTTTGTATTTATTTGTAACGCTTATAAACATTGGAAGATATTTTTCTACAACGCTTATAAGCGTTTGAAGATTTTTTTCGCCAACGCTTATAAGCGTTGGAAGATCTTTTTTCCCAACGCTTATAAGCGTTGGAAGATATAATTTCCCAACGCTTATAAGCGTTGGCGAAAAAAATCTTCTGACGCTTATAAGCATTGCATATAAATACCCAAGCCCCTATTGCGATACATATAAGTGTTACTGAAATTCTTGGCAATGCTTATACTCGTTGGGAATTCTTTGATTTGGTGTAGTGTAAGGCACGAAATTACTTATTTTGCAAATCCCAATTTCCTTATCACTCTAATCATCACATTATTCTATTTAATTTATCAAATTAAATCTTCTGAATAATGTTAATTAAATTAAGGTGTTACATACATGGATTTTATTGATGGGTTGCTTGGGTCGAGGATGGGAAATGATAGCATTTTGGTAGTAATCGATAGATTGACTAAGAGCATCCACATCATTCCTGTGAAGTCGACAAAAACAACAGCTAGCTCAGTGTATCTATGCATGAAGAATGTGGTGAGATTGCATGGGATTCCAAGCAGTATTGTCATTGATCGAGACCCATTATTTATTAGTGAGTTCTGGAGAAGTTTGCAGAGTGCATTGGGTATGGAGTCGAAGTTGAGTAAGTCATACCACCCACACACTGATGGTCAAACTGATAGGATGAACCATTTACTCGAGGATTTGCTATAGGCTCATGTTTTAAATTTTAGAGGTTCTTGGGATGATCAGTTGCATCTCCTAAAATAACTGTTATGACTCGAGATTGGGATGGCATCATTTGAGCGCATTATGGTAGACCATGAATGTCACCTGTTTGTTGGTTAGATACAAAAAATAGACTTGCATTAGGACCCAATTTGGTAAGGGACGTGTTAACCCAAAAAATGGATCAACATCCTGGATTGAGTGTGAAAGCACCAGCCCTGTTCTTACAGAGCACTAATATAGAGAATAAATGTAAAAAGAGCAGAAATAGTAAAGAGACACGAAGATTTTTATAGTGGTTCGACTGCTAATGAAGCCTACGTCCACTTTATAATTTCCTATTAACTGACTGATGTTACAAGTGGAATCTGATTATAATATTATTGAATTTCCTAAGTTAGATCAAGTCACAGGTGCAAGAGTTCACTGGAGAATCACAGTGAACCTCTATATGACTATTGTGTGGGACGAGAAAAGTGAAGAATAATCTCTGTAGAGTTCCAGCAGCTAGTTTAGAAGATCATGTTTATATTGCAGGTAGGATTGTATTTATAGGGGTTGGAGAGCTATTAGGCTATGCCGATTTGCCAGGAGCTTGAATATGAAGGTATGAAGATTCTCCGAAAGTTTCATAGCGAGACAACCTAGTATGATGGATCGCTAGCGATCCATAGAGCATGGATTGCTAGCGATCCATGAAGTTAGGTTATTTTTAGCTCATTTCGATTAGATCTTGTCCTTGCCTTATGTAGGCACTCTCCATACAATTTCAAGACTAAGTGCCTTGTATTGATGATGATTCTTGTACAGATTGCATTGAGCTATTGCTTGAATCAGATGAATGCTCACTTCTCAAACTAGCTTGCTTGGAATATCATGAAACTTGGCAGACAACCCTAGAAAAAATATTAAATCATAACGCAAGAAGAATGATTGTCCATGAGCAATATCCATGGATCGCTAGCGATCTATCCCCTTAGGCTACCTTTCCTTTTTGTCTCTTGAGCCTTTCTTGGTTCCTTCTCCTGGTTCTTTTTATTGCTTCTTGAGTTGTTTTGTCCTACCGTAAATGTTTTAGTTCCTTTTGAATTATACTGGGTTAAAAACCCGGTTAACATTTTCCCACAAAGTATGTCTTCGTTAGAAACAAGGCATGCTCTAGAAGTAATTGCTTTTCGATTTCCCTTTTAGTGATGTTCAATTGATCGCGTTGAGGCCATCATGCGAATATGGCTTTGGCTATCCAGTCGTCAGTTGAGTTCTGATGTGAATTGTTGTTGCTCATAACAACGAATCAATTTCAATCCCATAACTTTCCAGATGCTTCCAAATAACACGTGGACCGTGCTTAGCAAGTTTGGAGAAATTAGTTGCAATTTGATGGATCGCTAGCGATCCATAGTCCATGGATCCCTAGCGATCCAAGGACTTAGATGAATTTTATTTGTGCAATCTCCTTTGTAAATTAACACGAGCCAACTTTCCACCATTCTACACTTTCCCTTGCGAGCCGAGCCTGTTACCTTGCGACTCCATCTAAAGTTTTCAAACCTTAATTTCGCTTCCATCGTCGCCTTCGTTGGTCTCCACCGCCGAAGCTTCTTGCCATCGACCTCATCGGACTTCGCCATTGCCTTAAACTAACCCTTAGCTTTTGAAACTTTGTCTATTTAGATCGTCCCCGACCTTACCTATTTGGATCACCGCCGATCTTATCTTACTTGGGTCGCCAACAACCTAAGTTCAACCATGTTCGTCTTTTGACTAGAGGTGGGTAATGTATATTTTGGCGTTTGTTGAAAAATTTGTTGAAGCATGCCTTTGTTTTAAAATGAAGTTGCGCCTGCTCTGCTTTCGACTTGGTTAGCTATTGACCAGGTCAAATTGTCTTAAAGAAATGGTTTCGAATGGGTTGCGCACTTTTGTCTTAAGTAATGCTTTCGAATGGGTCGAAACCCCTAGCTGCCGCTTTTCGTACCTTTCAAAGTCAATCGTTTCGGAAGGTATACTTTGCTTTTAAACTTGGCCACTTCTCCAATGCTTTCAGAAGGGTTGTTTCGACACCATCACTTCTTTGTTTAGGAATGCTTTCAAAAGATAGGCTTTCGACTTAAATGGTTTTAATGACCCTTTTGCTCTGTTGAAGTATAACCCAAATGGTTTCGAAGGAGATGGTTTTAACTGGTTTTGAAAGGTGTTTTCCACATGTTTAAATTGAACCCAAATGCTTTCGAAAGGTTTGATGTTTAAAAAGGCTTTTTGAAAGGTTTTAAATGATGGTTTCAAAGGGGTGGTTCCCCAATGGTTTTGAAAGGCTGAAGGGAAAAGTTTTCCAAAGGTTTTGAAAGGCAATGTTTAAAGGTTTTAGAAGAAAGATGTCTAAGGTTTTAAAGCTTTCGAGAGGAAGGTTTTTCAATGGTTTTGAAAGGAAGGTTTTGGCCGTTCGGCTTAGGTTAGAAGAAGGGTTTAGCTTTTTTCGAAAGAGGTGCTTTCAATGGTTTTGAAAGGGGTACTTTCAATGGATTCAAAAGGGGTACTTTCAAAAGTTAAATGTTTTTCATCAACAAAGGTTTGAGTAAAGTGTATATATAACATGGAAAGGTGATTTTGAGTAAAGCATAGAGATTATATAATTTCCTTATTTAAGTTTGATTTAAAGGTTTTAAATCGGTTTGGGAAAAGGTTTTCAAGGAAAATTCATGGGAAGGTTTCCCTAAATAAAATGTCTCAGGTATTAGAATACCAGATGGGACTGGTATAGGGTCGCGCCCTATACATTAGCTATTAGCCCCAGCTAATTAAGTCCAAATTTCCAGTGTGTAGGGCTTTGTCATAGGTAAGACTAAAATTATGATTACACACATAAGGGAAAATATGTTTGTATACAGATAGATTATTGGTGAGCCCACAAAACTGTTTGGATCAGGTGACCCTGGAAGATGTTAAGTTGGGGACAGACCGTCCAGAAGAGAAGTATTCAACAGATAGTTAAGGACAGACCGTCCAGAAGAGGTGTGTCTAACAGATGTTAGATTATTTTGTTATATTGTCTGGTAGGCCCGAGTCAGTCAAGGGTTAGTGTTAGCCAAACAAAACTGCAGTGCTTGGATAGATAGTCCATTTGTTACCTGATATGTATGTTTACATAATAATGCTTTACAGTTTTAACCAATTTTGGTTGCAGGATAAAGGTTTGCAAAAGATATGTTTTAAAAGGATATTAGTGAGGGGAAACCCGTTCCACTAAGCGACGTGGTCTCACTTAATATCAAATAACCGAGATTTATAGTATTATTCACACCAGGCTTTATGCCCGACTCGAAGTTTATGTTTTTCTCTTAAACTTTTGGGTGCTCAAAATTGATTTGGGTAGGCTTAGGGTTGAGGTTTTACAGGTTTTAGTAGGTTGACGAATAAAGCTTCCGGAGACGAGTAGTTGGCTGACGGATAGCTATTTAGGAGTTGCTGATTTGTTTTGTTTATTCCGCTATGTTGTATTTAAGACAGTTATGTCTATATGGTACTCTGGTCAACAAAGGGGGCATCATCATATGTCGCTCTTGGCGTATTTATGTAATAATTACATTTTATATGAACCTGGGAAACGATTATGGGATTGTGTAATTTGAATGTGAAACATGTGTTTTGGAAATGTAACGTGAAAAGATGTTTTTGGAAATCTGTGATTTTGTTTCATATTCAAATGCTTTTGATATTATGGATACCATTAACATAGCCGTATTTAGTCATCGAAAGTTAATACTATGAATGACTGCAACATCTATACCATTTAGCTTTGGGCCTCTAGATAGGGGATGCAATAACTTGGTATCAGGGCATAAGTTTATGAAATACTTTAACTAAAAAATGACTTTTGAAAACATAATCCCTAGGAATTAGAGTAAGGTCAGGGTATGGGATAACGCTATAGTAACGTACTTGTATTTGCTATATATTAGTATATGCTATATCTCTATTAGGCTATTCTTCTGTATCTCACGAGGCTTGAATACAGATATGGACACTAGAAGAGGCAGAGTTAACCTAAGAGGGGACAGCACCACCACCAATGGAAATGCCCGACCCAATACAAGGAGGACACAAGGTCAGGCTCAAGTTGAGAGTGTTGGTTCTGGAGTCCCACAAGTGGATATGGGAGCTATGTATAATTTTTTCGTAAACATGATGCAAGCTGGAATTGCTGTTGGAGTGGTTGGAGGAAATGCCGTGGGAGGAGTTCAGGAAGCTCCGGTTGTCAACCATTATGCTAACTTGAGTAAAGACTATGCTAGGCTTGGAGGGAAGCCATTTATGGGAACTGAGGATGCTATAGAAGTGGAGAACTGGTTGCTACACTATGAAAGGATATTTGATGACTTAGGGTTCAATGATGAGCAGAAGAGGAGACTTGCTTTGAGACAGCTTCAGGGAGCAGCTTTATTTTGGTGGAATAGTGTGACGACGGAGTAAAGGAAGAAGAGATGACATGGGCTGAGTTTAGGAGAAGGTTCCAGGAGAGGTTCATGTCAGTGATGGCGCAGTCTGTTTTGATTAGAAAGTTTGCTGAGTTAGAACAAGGAGAGATGTTTGTTTTGGAGTATGCTAGTAGGTTTGAAGAGTTGGCTAGGTATGGTTATGCCACAGTTGATACAGTGATGAAGAGGAATGAGAAGTTCATCAGGGGATTGAAGCCTGAGTTGGCTAGGGCTTCCTTACCGTATATCAGAGATACCTGTGATGTGGTAGTGGAGATGGCATTAAGACGCGAAGAGATGCTTGCTTGTTTGGAGAAGAAGAAGGAGAAAGAGGTCCAGGCTGGGCAAGGTCAGAAGAGGAAGTTCTTTCACAAGAAGGGCGCTCAGAAAGGTGGGGCAGTGAAGAAAGGAAAGTCTGAAGTGGTTTGTTTTAAGTGCGACAAGAAGAGGCATTTTGCTAATGAGTGTCGTACTGGAAAGGCTAAGAAAGTGATTGGGAAGAAGAATATCAAGTGCTTCAATTGCGATCAGATCGGCCACTATAAGAACCAATGCAAAGAACTTGCTAAGGATGGGAACGACAAGGTGTATGCAGTGGAGCCTGCTACTTCAAAGCTAACAGTGTAGGAGAAAGGAAAGGCAGTTTTGGGAGGTACGCTTTAGATCCATGGTATGTTTGTTAGCATTTTGTTTAATACTGGCGCATCACATTCTTTTATATCTCAATGTTTGGTAGATAATCTTAACCTAGAACCCACATATTTAGTTACTACTTTAAGAGTTGCAAATCCGATAGGAGGGTATGCACACTTGGGATGAAGTGTGACCACTTAGAATTTGACTTGCTAGGTTACACCTTTGTTTGCAGTTTGCATATATTTGAATTTGTAGGGTTCGGAATCATATTGGGTATTGATTGGTTAAGTGAGTATGATGCTAGGATATTTTGCCAAGATAGGAAAATATCACTTAGACACCCGGACTGTACTGATCAGATTGTATATACCGTAGAAAACCCTAGCCATGAAGTGAATGCTTTGTTGGGTGCTGTGGAGTTGAAAGATGAGTGGAATCGCTTTTTCATGGTTAGAGAATTCACAGATGGCTTCAAGCCGGTAGTAGGATTGCCACCGAAATGAGCCATTGAGTTTCGGATAGATTTGGTGCCTGGAGCATAACCAATGAGCAGACCACCAAGCAGAATGACATCGACAGAAATGAGGGAATTGAAGGCTCGGTTGGTAGACTTGGAAGGCAAGAGTTTTATCAGACCGAGTAGTTCACCTTGGGGAGCAACCGCAGTATTTGCTAAAAAGCCGGACAGATCGTTAAGGCTATGTATTGATTATCGTAAGTTGAATGAGAGAACGATAAAGAATCGATATTCGTTGCTTAGGATTAACGATTTGTTCAATCAACTGAGTGGAGACAAGGTATTTTCTCAGTTATACTTAGCAACAGGTTTCCATCAGCTTAGAGTAGCAGAAAATAGCATACCTTTGACGGTGTTTAGAACAAGGTATGGGTCATACGAATGGTTAGTTATGCTGTTCGAACTCACTAATGCGCCAGCATTTTTTGTGGATTTGATGAACCGGATTTTCCGAGAGCGCTTGGATAGGTTCGTGTTGGTTTTCATAGATGATATTCTGATATACTCTAAGGATGAAAAGGAACATGAAGTTTATCTTAGAGTTGTGCTTGAGAGGTTGAGGCAGCATCAACTAAAGGCAAAGTTTTCGAAGTGCCATTTTTGGAAGAAGGAAGTGAAATTTCTAGGTCATGTAGTCTCAGAGAAAGGGTTGTCTGTAGATCCGACTAAGATTGAAGCGGTGAATAATTAGAAGAAACCCGAGGTAGTAACTGAAATAAAAAGTTTTCTCAGATTGGCTGGATATTACAGGAGATTTAATTCTTAAGGATAGCAGCACAATGACCAAGCTAACGCGAAAGGATGTGAAGTTTGTGTGGACCGATAAGTGTGAGGGAGCGTTCCAGAGCTTGAAACTCTTGTTGACCCATGCACCTGTATTAGTGGTTCCAGAGGGGAATCAGGACTTGGTAGTTTATACAGATGCCTGTGGAACTGGATTAGGACCTATGTTGATGCAGAGGGGTAAAGTGATTGCCTACGCTTCTAGACAACTTAGACCGCATGAGGTTAGATATCCAACACATGACTTGGAGTTAGCTGCAGTGATATTTGCATTGAAGGTGTGGAGACATTACCTTTTGGGGGAGTGGTTCGAGCTATGTATTGATCATAAGTCGTTGAAGTACTTGTTCTCTTAGAAGGAGCTGAACATGAGATAGTAGAGGTGGTTAGAGTTTTTAGACGCTTATGATTTTGGAATTGAGTACACACCAGGGAAAGGCAACATGGTTGCAGATGCGCTTAGAAGGGAGTATCAGAATGCAGTGTTGGCTATGATAGCAGAATGGAAAGACTTGGAAGCGTTGTCGACTTGCAGAGTGCGGTGGAGATCTGAGGCTGGGTCTAGTGGAGAATCTGCTATGTTATCTTGTTTAGAAGTCCGACCGGTATTGATTGAGAAGATTGCTTCTAAACAGGAAGAGGATCCAGTATTAGCTGAAAGGAGAAGGAAATAAGGGGTGGAACGGAGAGCAATGACTTGAAGGATTTCATTCTTGACCAAAGTGGGTGGTTGAGAAAGAAAGGTAGATTATGTGTTCCAGATGTGGGAGACATAAGGAAGGAAGTTTTAGAGGAATGCCATCGTTCATAGTTCATTATTCATCCAGGAGGAACAAAGATGTATCAAGATATGAAGAGAAGTTTCTTCTGGGAAGGAATGAAGAGGGATGTTGGCTTATGGGTGAAACGGTGTTTGAACTATCAGCAGGTGAAAGTTGAGCATCGGAAGCCAAGTGGGTTGCTTCAGCCATTGGATATTCCGGTCTGGAAGTGGGATTCTATTTTTATGGATTTCATAGACTGGTTGCCGATATCTAATAGAGGAAATGAAAGTATATGGGTCATAGTGGACAGGTTGACCAAGAGTGCCCATTTCATTCCAATTAAGTCAACTAAGACGACACCTGTTTTAGCAAAGTTATTTATGAAGAATATAGTTAGACTTCATGGAATTCCTAGCAGTTTTGTTAGTGACAGAGATTCCTTGTTCACTAGCGATTTTTGGAAGAGTCTACAGGAGAGTTTAGGAACCAAGCTCAAGATAAGTACCGCTTACCATCCGCGGACAGATGGGCAAACAGAAAGAGTTAAAAAGATCTTAGAATACTTGTTAAGAGCTTGTGTATTATACTTCGGGGGATCATGGGAAGACCATCTACACCTAGTCGTGTTTTCGTATAATAATAGTTATCAGACTAGTATAGGGATGGAACCGTTTGAAGCTTAGTATGGAAGACCATGCAAATCTCCCGTGTTGGTTAGAGACCAGAGATAGATTAGTCTTTGGTCCTGATTTGGTAAGAAAAGCAGTAGAAAAGATTGAGCTGATAAGGGCGAGAATGAAGGAAGCTCAGTCTAGGTAGAAGAGCTATGCAGATAGAAGACGAAAAGATTTAGAGTTCTCTGTTGGAGATCATGTTTTCGTCAAAGTATCACCGATGAAAGTTGTTATCAGGTTTGGGAAGACAGGGGAGTTAGCACCGAGATTCGTAGGACTGTTTCGTATCTTAGAAAGGATCGGGAAACTCGCGTATAGAGTAGAGTTACCGAGTAGTTTGGCAGGATTCCACAATGTTTTCCATGTATCTCAACCGAGGAAGTGTGTTAGGGATCCAGACACTACTATAACACCGATTGTGTTAGAAGATTTAGTAGTGGAACCAAACTTGACTATAGTTAGGAAGCCTGTCCAGATAGTCGCGAGAAATGAGAAGAAATTGAGGAACAAGACAGTCAGATTAGTGAAGGTCCAGTGGAATGACGATGATAAGGATTGTACTTGGGAGACTGAGAGCAGGATTAGAGACGCTTATCCGAATTTGTTTGATGGTATGTTTTACCTTTGATTGTTTTGTTGTGTACCTTATCGTAATTTCAAGGAGAAATTCTTTAAGGAGGGGAGATTGTAACACCCCATATTTTTAGTAACATTATTTAGGATATTTAATTAGCTAAATTGAATAAAATAATGTAAGGTGATTAATGGATTGAGATTTGTGATTAATAGGGGTAGCCGTGCCATGTTAATGAGTAAATCAAAATGAGGTAACATGAAATAAAATAGACAAAGTGTTAGGAAGTAGGCATGGGCAAAATGGGAACAAGGAAAATCCTTATACCCTAAACCATAAACCCCTTAGCCGTGTATTATCTTATTCATTCTCATTTGCAAATAAAAAACATAGAGGCCAACCACCATTTTAGAGAACTAGAGGAAGAAAAAGCTAAGGAAGAAGGTTAATCAAATCAAAAGCTATTCAAATCTTAAATCCTTAATCTCAAGCTAAGGTGAATAATGACTACATCTCATTCTCTTAAATTTTTTCGGTTTTAAGTTAAATCCGAAGTGTTTTGCAAGTTTATGCCATGTTTTTAAATGATTAAATGTGTATATATGCTTGTTGATGATTTATGCTTGTTCATATAGATTTTATGATATGTTTTGATAAGAAACCCTATGAAATAACATCCAAATGCCTTGCGATTTTAGATTTAGATCAGAAATGATATTTTAGAGATGGGTTTCAATTTTCATAATTTTCTGAATTATTGTGGACTTTATTTAATTTTTCTAGTGTACAAAATGATTGTTTGGGTTATAAATTATTTACGGCTAAATAATTATTTATTTGGGTCTGAAATTTATATATGTTAGAAAACATATTGAAAATGATTATCTAGAATTTTTGTAGAATTTTCCTAAGTGTTTTAATGAATGTATAAAATTATCTGAGGTATGAGACTTAAATGTTTTATATATTTATAAAAGGAGAAGGGGTATTTTATAAAATAAAACTATTTTTTATTTTTGAAATCTTGGCAGCACTTTTGAAAAAAAAGAAATTTAGCAATCAATGAAAATTTGACAGACACGGCAGGTTAGTCAAAAAGTATTTCTCTTTTTGGTTAAAGACAAAATTTACTTGTTTTGGGCCTGTTTCGCCACTTTTAGCACCAGAGGTTCCGACCTAGACGTTTCGCCATCATTGCTTTTGAAACCAATGCACATGGTATCAATATACTTGGTACATAGCGAATTGGATGAAGGCGGAAGGTATAGGGTCGAAACGTATGGTTCTGAAGGGATTGAAGCATACCTTTGTTTTTAAATGAAGTTACGCCTGCTCTACTTTCGACTTAGTTAGCTTTCGACTAGGTCAAATTGTCTTAAAGAAATGGTTTCGAATGGGTTGCGCTTTTTTATCTTAAGTAATGCTTTCTGTTATCCCAAAAAATGGATCGACACCCTAGTTTGAGTTTGAAAGCACCAGCCCTGTTCTGACAAAGCAATATCACAGATCACAGATATAAGAAAAGAACAGTAAAATAAAGAAGACGGAGAATTTTTATAGTGGTATGGCAATTAATGAAGCCTACGTCCACTTTATATTTTTCTTATATACTAGTTGTTGTTACAAGACGTGTTTGACTATAAGGCTTTGATTATCTCTCAATAGATTGAATCCCCTGAGTTGGAATCCACTGGAGAATCACAGTGAATTCCTTTGGAGATTGTTGTGAGGGGGCAGAGGGTGAAGAATGTTTCCAGTAGAGCTTCAGCAATCAGCCCGGAGAAGATCCACTTTATGTTGCAGGTAGGATGGTATTTATATGGGTTAAAGAGCTTCTGGGCCAGGCTACGTCTTCATCAGCTCGTAGGTAGGTAGGGAACGACCCAGGAAGAGTTTGGCACACAAAACGAGGAAGAACTATGGGTCGCTGGCGACCCATAGACTTGGCTCGTTTGCGAGCCAATGTCTTGGCCTTTTTTGTAGTATTCCTTAGCTTGCTCGTTTGAAGATTTGAGGAGAGGCATGGGTCGCTGATGATCCAAGCACTTAGGATTTTTCTGGAGTTTGGAATTGGAGATGTTTTGATAGTCTTCTGTCCTAGTTGCTTCATTTTGATGGCAGTTCACTAGCTGTTTGCGCTCAGCTACTGATTATACTGAAAGAATGCTGATCTCTCAGCTTCGTCGATCCCAGTCGTTGTCTTAGCCATATAGCTTGGCCTTTGTTGATCCCTTGGCTTAGCTTTTCTGGTTAAGTCCTGAAACATCCTGTTTATGCGAGGTTGTTCTGTTTTCTATTGGATTCTGCTGGGTTAAAAACCCGGATAACATTTGCCCCTCTAAAGTACGCCTTTTGAATGAAAGGTGTGCTTTGCTCTAGAACAAGTCATGGCAACAAGTCTTCGGTTGTTGAGCTTTCCAGTAGCTTTAGTCTTGGTGAATCGTCCAGTTCCTTCGGATTCTCTTGCCAGTCACAAGTCGTTCCAAACGTATTACAGCCTAAGACTCTAGACTCTGCCTAAGTGTAATCTATACATCACAATCATTTCGATTTCATTCGGGGTTATTACATCACATGTCTCTAATTACATTTCACATCTCTAATCGTCCCGTGTTAATTCGGGATTTACATCACTATCGATTTTTTCTTTTCATTGAGAGTTTTTACATCATATATCCAAATTAAATCACATATCGGAATCACATCATATCACATCATATATCAAAATCACATTATATCTCAAAATCACATCGTGTCACAAATAAATCAAAATCACATTGTATCACATCATATATCAAAGTCATCCTGTAATTATCTAGGATTTATCCGTTTTATTCCACTTATAAGGCATTCAGATCCTTTTTTTCAAAACCGAATTTGTTTTAAGGTTTAATCTTTCTGGACCACATAAGTTTAATGCATGACCTCTCCAGATCGTTTAAAGTTTAGTTTAACGCGTGATCTCTTCAGATCGTTTAATTTTTAGTTTAATGTGCGATCTCTCTGGATCTTAAGTTAAGGGGACGATCTTTTTGGATCGTTTGTTTGTTAAGTCAAGGGGGATTAAGTAAGCCCATCCACTCACTCTCCGGTGAGGGGACTTACTTCTTTCACTCTGGTCCGTGGTGGGACTCTAAGGCGATCAATATCGTACAACTCCATCCACTCGCTCTTTTGCAAGGGGACTTGTACCTTGCACTCCGGTCCCGTGATAGGACTATAAGGCGATCAATATCAGTTATCAAAATTCAAATATTCAAATCAAAACAAATAAACAGAAATTAAACAAGCAGGAGTCCTAAATGTTCATCTCATGCATCCGACTCAAAGCATGCCTAAAGACCATTCGGGATCCCGTATACGTGTAAGCGGCCTTCGATTGTTATTGTCCTAAGTTCTCTCAGGCATCTGACTTAGTGCGTGCCTAGGGACTATTCGTGATCTCGTACACGTGTAAGCGGCCTTTGATTATTATCGTCTACATACCAAAAGAGAAGTGCAGGAAAAGAAATAAAATAAAGCATTGGAAATGAATCCGACTCCTATTTACCCCGATCATGGGATACTTTGTCTTGGCGCTTGTCCCTGGGCATTTCTTGATGCATTTGTCGTGGATGGAGGTTGTCCCTGTAATTCCACCACAGTTCAGTTCCTCACATATTGTGGTAGCCGGTTGTTCCTATAATAACCCGAATTTTCCATCGTTTGATTTTGAATATTTAAATAGTTTTAAATGTTGGATTTGGAATATAAGTTGATTTTGAATATGAAGATTTTGGTTGGAATTATAGAATGAATTTAAATTTCAAATATTGCGATTTATCGTGATACGGAGATGGTGAATAATTGAAATTTGATTTGAATATGAATCGAAACGATTTCTAATATCGATATAAACTCTATTGGAATTATAATTGAGTTAGTAAGTTTTTAAAACTAAAATTTCAAGTGATTTCATCAATTTTTGAAATCGTCGATTTAATCGACGCGTTAAAATAACGATCCGGGGCACAGTCTCGGAATTCGACGAAGCTAGTTCCATTGGATCCGTAATAGTGTATTATCATATTTCAAATTTCGTGGCAATTGGATTGACCGTTTGGTCATATGGGTTAGGAATGTGTTGAATTTAATATCGAAAATTTAATATAATAATTGGGTTCAAAAAGCTATCTTCTCCATACGATCGAATTAGGTCTCGAAACTTGTTCCATTCGGTTCGGAATAGGGGTATAACATTGGGAACGCCAGGCGGCATGCCTCGATAGGAGTTCGGGATTTTGAGTTATGCTAAGCGAGATTTTTTTAAATTAAATAATATTATAAAATTTAAAAATTTAATCCTCGAGCCACCCTAAGAAGTCGACCTAGCCTATTGTGCCACACTATGTGTACGCATAGCTGTCCTTATTTTATTTAAATCGCTTTCCTTCTTCTCTCAGGAAACAATTCGATTATTAAAGAAAAAATACGAAATCAAATCGAAAACAAAACGTAAAATCACAAGATTGGCTTCAAAATTCTCGTATGGATGGCGTCTTCGATCTGGTACCCATATCGTGAAGTATGATGTTGATTTAGGGTTCGCATTCATGGTGTTGGCTCGTGAAGGCGACAAGTTGGACATGGGGACGGCGACGTGTGGAAGGTGGAGGTGTGGGCTTTCTCTGGTGGTGTCGCGGTGGGGTCCGGTCAAGCCAAGGTGAGCGGCGTTCGTGCCCAAGTCAGTGGACATGCTTCGATCGATATAAAAAAAAGATAAAGGAGAAGAAGCGGCAGCTTGGGGATGGTCGTTGGCGACATGGAGCGACAACGACAGTGACGACAGTGACTGGAGGTGGAGGCTGGATGTCATTTGCGATGGTAATTAACGCTTTATAATTAGTGGATACAAATAATTTATTAGTAAATTAATTGTTTTGATTAATTGAATCTTATAAAATTTGTAAATTGCTTGTACGAGGTCGTAATTTCGTGAAAACAGCGATGTTGGATCCGTAATGATGTGAGCTGCATTATGGAATTAATTTGGAGTATTTTTTGGGATAGCAGGAATTTTAAGTTAAATCGACATCGTTCGGTTTAATTTAAAATTGGAACAGTTTGCAAATTAAAAATCAAGATGAGTAAATCTCACTCAATTTGCTTACTAGTTTAATTTATAACAATTAAAAATTAATTATTGGATTGATTGGTTGGATTGATATATTATTATCACTTTTCTAGATACCCTCGGATATATTATAATAATTATGGATATGGTTGTGCATGAAAACAGAGCGCTCGATAGGTTGGGAACACCTGGGGTGATAACATATTCGGTACTATCCAGTAAGGGGTAGGCCGGTCCTGTATTGGTAGGGATCGTTAGGTACGATCTCAGAATATTTTCTAGAGGTGTATTGTGATAGGCGGTACCCTAGTAGCCCAGTCATTATGGGATCCATTCTGCAATACGTGCCTGTACAGTTTTGATTGTGCCCAACTATGCTGAAACGTGAGATGTAATTATTTCAGCTATTTTATAGTTTACTTTTTTCAGACACTATTATAATATCAGATGATTTTGATATAAAATGTTTTAGTTATTGTAAGGTAAAAACCCGTCGTGTTTAGGTGTGGCGTAGTCTTACGAGATACCTTTGTTTTTCAAAGGATTTGATAATAGTAATAATTCAAATTGAGTGTGTTTTCTCACGTTCGATTTCCAGACCGACTCGGGCGTTATTTATTTACAATGCTCTGGTCAGACCGAGTATTACATATTCAGGTTAGGATGATATGGAGCTCAGGAGACGAGCTGGAGGATTTCTAGCGTATTTCACATACTTGGTTATTTTCGTTGTGTGTGTTATGCTGTATATTCAGCACTTGTAAGGACTAGTTATTATAAATGTCCAGAATTGATTTGTTGATTGTTGTACTCTGATGATTGTATGAATATTATTTGTTACAGATTCTTTTTAAATAAAGATCAGTTGTTATATATTATATAGTGTTCCGCCGCGATTGTGAGATTCTATGTGTTGTTTCTGTTTTCTTCTATTTCTTCACTTTCTTTCTTCTATTTCTTCTCTTTCTTTCTTCTCACCCTCTCACTTCTTCCCATGACCTTCCGTCATTCTGTACTTTTTGGGTTGGACATGTGTGGTTTATTGTCGATTCAAAGGGTACAGACTTGCGGGTCTTGACACTTGGTATCGGAGCTGAAGGTTAAGTGAGAACCTTTGCTTTGGTGGGGATTACTCATTAGAAATATAGTCAGTAGTACCCTAAAATAAGTTTGAGTGTATTAGAGATATAAGCACGTATTTGTTAGTGAATATAAATTGTTTTTTATTATGTTGACTTATCGGTTGAGTGTTTATAAATTCTGGTCGGTATGGTCTGGACAACTGTATCAATAGGGATTTCTAAACTCTTAAAATAGGAAAACCAACACGGTATTGTTTTAAAGTGGGTAAATGAAATAATTTTACCCAAATTATATTTTGTTATAAAAGAAATAATTTTCTAAAATTATTATAGTATATTTGGTGTGTTTAGTTGTTATTATTATCATCTAAATAAGATTAAAATTTGAATGGTTATATATAACCAAATTGAAATGAAATGAAATTCCTGAAGTATATTATGTAAATATGGTTTATAAAAACGATTTATAAAGGATTTCAAAGCTGGGAATTTAAATCCCGTTGGTTTTGAAAATATTTTTCAAAGTTTTGGAAAAGAATAATAGTATTATTTGGAAAATATTTTTGAATGGAAATATTTTCAAAAGGGTTTTAAAGAGAATAAAAGCACTGAACTCACTTCGGTCGTTGGAAAATAATTTCCGTGATGACTACAACATCATCGACGTTCATTTTCGGGTTTCCAAGTGAGGAATTGCTACCATTGGAGTTTTGTTTTGGTAAAACTAGTTTTGATTTGAAAACTCAAAAGGGATGATTTACTTAAGCAAAAAAGCTATATATATATATAATATATTACTTGAAATAAAACCGGGTGTTTAAATTCTGGAATTTTAGTCTAAATGTGGGAAGAAGGATGTGAAATTTGAATTTGAAATTGAGTTTTAACTTAAGTACGTTAAAATAAATGGCATGAATGGAGATATATTGATATATATTGCATTTTCTGAAAAATAAAAATATTGATATATATATTGCATTTTCCGACCTGAGAGTCGATGTATATTATTTTTGTCATATTTGTTGTATTGCAAAAACTCTCCATACAAGGGAGACTTTGCCAAAAAAATTTAGAAAATTTAGGGTGTTAGAAAAATTTTGAAATTTTTTGGGAAATTTTTTATTATCCAAAATTTGATTTTGAATTGTAATTGAAATAAGGGATTTTGGTTTAGAAATCGAAACTAAATGGTTTGTATGGAACTAAAGGATTTATAAAAGTGAAATATCGAGTTTCAATTAGTAAGTTTTGATAAGTTAATGGGCTTGTTGCATTTTTCCTACTTAGCAATTTTGGGGACGAAATTCTTTTAAGGGGGACGTTTGATTTTGAATATTTAAATAGTTTTAAATGTTGGTTTTGGAATATAAGTTGATTTTGAGTATAAGATTTTGGTTGGAATTATATAATGAACTTAAATTTCAAATATAGCGATTTATCGTGATACAGAGATGGTGAGTAATTGAAATTTGAGTTGAATATGAATCGAAATGATTTCTAATATGGATATAAACTCTATTGGAATTATAATTGAGTTAGTAAGTTTTTAAAACTGAAATTTCAAGTGATTTCATCAATTTTTGAAATCGTCGATTTTATCGACGCGTTAAAATAGCGATCCGGGTCACAGTCTCGGAATTTGACGAAACTAGTTCTATTGGATCCGTAATAGTGCATTATTATCTGATTTCAAATTTCATGGCGATTGGATTCACTGTTTGGTCGTACGGGTTAGGAACGTGTTGAATTTAATATTGAAAATTTAATATAATAATTGGGTTCAAAAAGCTATCATCTCCATACGATCGAATTAGGTCTCGAAACTTGTTCAATTTCATTCAAAATAGGGGTATAACATTAGGAATGTCAGGCGGCACGCCTCGATAGGTGTTCGGGATTTCGAGTTATGCTAAGCGAGATAATTTGAAATTAAATAAGATTATAAAATTTAAAAATTTAATCCTCGAGCCACCCTAAGAAGCCGACCTAGCCTATTATGCCACCTTATGTGTACGCATAGCCGCCCTCATGTTATTTAAATCACGTTCCTTCTTCTCTCAGGAAACAGTTCGATTATTAAAGAAAAAAAATGAAATCAAATCGAAAACAAAACGTAAAATCACGAGATTGGCTTCAAAATTCTTGTATGGATGGCGTCTTCGATCTAGTACCCATCTCGTGAGGTGCGATGTTGATTTAGGGTTCGCGTTCGTGGCGTTTGCTCGTGATGGCGGCGAGTTGGACATGGGGACGGTGGCGCATGGAAGCTGGAGGCGTGGGCTTTCTCTGGTGGTGTCGCGGTGGGGTCCGGTCAAGCCAAGGTGAGCGGCGTTCGTGCCTAAGTCAGCGAACAGGCTTTGATCGATATATAAAAAAACGAAAAAGGAGAAGAAGCGGCAACCTGGGGATGGTCGTTGGCGACATGGAGTGACAGCGACAGTGACTGGAGGTGGAGGATGGATGTCGTTTGTGATGGTAATTAACATTTTATAATTAGTGGATTAAATTAATTTATTAGTAAATTAATTGTTTTGATTAATTGAATTTTATAAAATTCGTAAATTGCTTGTACGAGGTTTGAATTTCGTGAAAACAGCGGTGTTGGATCCGTAATGATGTGAGCTACATTTTGGAATTAATTTGGAGTTGTTTTGGGATAGCAGGAATTCTAAGTTAAATCGACGCCGTTCGATTTAATTTAAAGTTGAAACAGTTTGCAAATTAAAAATCAAGGTGAGTAAATCTCACATAATTTGGTTGACTAGTTTAATTTATAACAATTAAGAATTAATTATTGGATGATTGGTTGGATTGATATATTATTATCAGTTGAATGTTATATATATATATATATATTAGTAGTCGGATATATTTCCCGCCGTTGGAGCGGATGAGACTCTATGCGCCCCGCATAATAGCAAATGACCCTATATTACCGCGATATCCCGCCTCGAAGCGGGATTGGTATTTTATGTTATATAACATATGTGGATGCAGGGAAATAGGTTGGAGGGATCCAACTGGATTCCTCAAAGTGGTTGATTTTATTTTCATATATAGTGATATAAGACGTGTGTGGATAATCTGTTATAGATTGATTGTGATATGTTTGATTTATTGGATGCTATAGTAGCACTGGCCTTAATTTTGGTATTTTAAATACCATAAATATTATTTTTGAATTTGAAGGAATTAAAAAGAGATTTTGGAAATAAAAATATTTGTATCGAAATTTGGATTATTTTTAAAGAAATTGATATTGATAAAATAATGATTGATTTTGGATTTGTGCTCAACTGTTCGAAAAATGTTTTAATTAGAAATTTAAAAACAATTTATATAAGTTATTTTTAATAATGGATTTTTAAATGATATTTCTGAAAATATGGAAAAGCAGTTGAAATCGATATTTAAAATAGATTTGTAAAATAAATGGGATTTATAAAGGAATGGATTCATAAAATAAAATTTTATAAATGAGATTATTTTTATAAACAAGTGAAACCCAAATGAGTTTATAAATTTATAAATGATGTTTATAAATAAGGGAAAATGATATCAGCTGATAAATTGGAAATGTAAATTCACAGTGTGAATTTATATCGAGATGTGGAAATCGGTTTTTGGGAAAAATAGTGGATTCTATTTTTGAAATGTGAGAATGGTTAGGGAATCGGAAGGAAATCGATGTGTTATGAATCGAGAGGGATTTATAAATTGAAGTTGGTTATTGGAATTTTAAAAATATATTTTTGTCGAGAAATTTGGTTTGTTTAAAATGGGATTTTTATTTATTAAGCTATATAGTAAAAGCTGTTTTGATATTGAAATATTTCGGGAAGTGGATTTTTTCAAATATCTAATATTAATTTTAAATGAATTCAAATTTTAATAATAAGCTTTGTAAATCGATTAGTTTTATTTAAAAATGAATTGGAAATGAATCATCGTTGTTTATTTAAAATGTTTTAATATTTTAAATAATTACTTAAACATGTTTAAAATAATAAATTATTATTCTTTAAAAATACTTATTATGTATATATAGTGTTTTGAAATGATTGAAATTTATTTATAAATCCTCTCGAGGTTTGTAAACGGATTTTATTTAACGGATGTGATTTGATAAGAGAAATCTTATAATGGAATTCTGTAAACTTAAGAAATTTCCAAAATGGTTAGACACAATAACTTCGAAGATGAATTTAAATTCATAAAAGAAGTTATAAATTGTCAAATGTGATTATAAATAAGTACAATCGAGTTTGTTTTTGGAAATTGTAAAGAGAATTGGAAATTGATTACGGAAATTTATAAAATGAGCTATAATGGTTTGAGGAATTGCGAATGAATTTGGAAATGTCTTATTAAGTGGGTAAAAAGGGAATCTTCCTTTGTTTTGAAATTATACTCGTACAATCGATATAAGTTATGAAAATTTCCTAAGTATTGATATTATAAATTGATTTTGGAAATTTTAAAGGAAATTAGTTAACGAAATTCCGGAAACTTATAGAATTCGTTATAAACGAGTTAAGGAATTTACAAATAGATTGTAAAGGATTTTGAGAAATATTAAATAAATGGAATATTCCCTAAGTATTAGAAATAAAATGATTTTAGAAAAATATACTTATAAATATTTCTTAAGTATTGGACTGGAAGGATTTGAAATATTTTGACTATGAGATTATTATTATAGAAATATTTTCAAGGTGTTGAATTATAAATGGAATTAGAAAAATATTTCTAAATATTGATATGATTCGAAAATATCCTGTTATGGATATAAGTATTTGAAATTATTTTCAATTATTGAATATACTGGAAGAGATTTGAATATATAGCTTTGTAAAGATATTTTGAAATGAATGATTAAAAGATTTATAAAATCAGGCCTAGTGACTACTTATGTGTGTAATTTGATAGTTAAATAATGGATAGTCAAATCTGGCCAAATTAGTTATCGTTTCAAAGAGACTGGGATCGGATTTAATTATCTAAAAACCACTTCGATCCGATTTGTGCGTTACGGATTGTGATGTCATGAAGATAATGGAAGCGGTGATTTTGGAGATTCGGTTTGTTCAGACCCAGAACAGCTTGTATGGATGAATGCTATCATTGTATTGTTTCATGGAAGGCAATGTTTGCATTCCAAGTATGAATGCTATTCTAAGGTAATACGAACCCTCAAGCCTCATCAACCGGGAATGACAAAAACAGGGGAAATGTAGCAGGGCTAAGTGGGTCGCACCCAAGTAGGGTATGTTATTACTTTTCTAGATACCACTGATATATTATAATAATTATGGATATGGTTGTGCATGAAAAGAGAGCACTCGATAGGGTGGGAACACCCGGGGTGATAACATATTCGGTACTATCCATTAAAGGGTATGCCGGTCCTGTGTTGGCAGGGATCGTTAGGTACGATATCGGTACATTTTTCTAGAGGTGTACTGTGATGGGAGGTACCCCAGTAGCCTAGTCATTGTATGGGATCCATTCTCCAATATGTGCCTATATAGTTTTGATTATGCCGAACTATGCTGAAACATGAGATGTAAGCATTTCAGCTATTTTATAGTTTACTTTCTTTAGACACTATTATAATATCAGATGATTTTGATATAAAATGTTTTGGTTATCGTAAGGTAAAAACCCATCGTGTTTATGTGTGGCGTGGTCTTACGAGATACCTTTGTTTTTCAAAGGATTTGATAATAGTAATAATTCAAATTGAGTGTTTTTTCTCACGCTGGTTTTCCAGACTGACTCGGGTGTTATTTATTTATAATGCTCGGGTCAGACCGAGTATTACAGATTCAGGTTAGGATGCTATGGAGCTCAGGAGGAAAGCTGGAGGATTTCAGGCGTATTTCACGTACTTGGTTATTTCCGCTGTGTGTGTGTTATGCGGTATATTCAACACTTATAAGGACTAGTTATTATAAATGTCCAGAATTGATTTGTTGATTGTTGTACTATGATGATTGTATGAATATTAATTGTTACAGATTCGTTTTGTATAAAGTTCATTTGTTATATATTATATATTGTTCCGCTGCGATTGTGAGATTATATGTGTTGTTTCTGTTTTCTTCTCTTTCTTTCTTCTCACCCTCTCTCTTCTTCCCATGACCTTTCGTCATTCTGTACTTTTTGGGTCGGACATGTGTGGTTTATTGTCGATTCAAAGGGTACAGACTTGCGGGTCATCACAGTTCCGGACCAGTTCTTCTATCAGATCACGAAGATGTCGACACTCATTCGTCTAATGCCCATTCAACTCTTGGAAGATGCAAAAATTTTCAGATCTTTTCTCTCGGTCAGTGGGCTCCCTCTTAGGTGGCCTTCGGTAGAGGTTCTACCCCCTCGTATCCAGGTATATCCTCTCCAGGGTTTCAGTCAGGTCGGTGTATGAAGAGAATCTTGGCTCTTTTCTCTATCGTTTTGGGTCTTTGATGTCGTCGTCGGCTTTCCTTTTGCCTTTGTCTTTTCCAATTCCAGCTCCGGACGGTCCCCCGCCTTCAACGACATTTATTTTAGCATCCACATATTCATCCTCGGCTTTGGCGTCATCCTGACGCAGGTATCTCTCAGCTTCGTAATAGGATTATGCAAGATCCATCGGTGGGTCCCTTTTCAATGCGGCTTTGAAATCAGTCCTATTCGCGACTCCAAATACTGCTGCCATTAAGATAAATGATGGGTCTGGTTTGTCCACCGCAGCTGCCGCCGCATTGAATCTTGTTAAATAACTTCTCAAGGACTCTCTTGGCATTTGTTTTATGTTTGAGAGTGTAAGTACATTCCTTGGTTATGAGACATGAACCCTGAACTGTCTCAAGAATCTGCTCACTAAGTCGGTCCACGTGCTTATGGACCCATTTTCCAATTGTCTAAACCACATTGCAGCCAAATCTATTAAGTACAAGGGGAAGCATCGCCCCATTACTTCCTCAGAAGCACCCAGCTCCTCCATATGTTGGATGTATCACATCATATGAATCGTCGGGTCTGTCTTCACGTCGTACATATCCAGTGTCGGAAGCTTGAAATCTGGAGGATTTCTCCCGTTTCAAATATTAGCAGTAAATGGATTTATGTTCACTTCTTCCAGAACCTGATCTGGGGGCCTCCTCTGATGAATCTCCATACCAATTCAGCAATTCTGTCCTCACCGTCCAATGAAGGTCTCGGTCTTAAAGCAATACTTTGCCCCGTGCCCCGTTAGGGGTATCCCGGGATGGACTCTTCCGGCAACATACCTATGTTCTGATTTTCAACTCTAGCTTCATTCATTCCTCCATTCCTTCGAGGAAGTTTTGGTACATATCCCTCTATCGGCTGCATCCTAATATTCAGATCAGCTCCCATGCCCCCAGTCCCTGGTGTTTCAACAGTCGCTCCGGCATTGGCATTGATTCCCATATTGATTCCAGCACTGCCCCTATGTGTCAGTTGCTCTGGGCGTGGGGGCAAGGCTCCACCTTGCTCCAATCCAAATCCGGCAATCTCTGCATTGTTCCCTGGAGTTTGATGCCTATTCCCTGTAGATCTAGCCATTCCTTACTACTCCATCCTCTGGAAGAATCCTTCCATAATCTCCTGTTGTCTAGCTAAGAGTCCATCCTGCATCTCTTTCATCATCCTTTCCATCTCCTCTCTAATCACATAGCTGGGTTGATGAGAATTTGAGGACACTTCCTGGCTGCCGCCAAGCCCCGATTGACTTTCTCTAGTTTTAAATCTAGTGTTAGGCCTCTTCATTTTCTTTAAATCTCGGATTCAAACTTCAAATTTTCAGATCTCATTCAAGTTTCTCAGTAAAAGCACCAAAATGTTAAAACAAAAAATGGATCAACACCCTGGTTTGAGTTTGAAAGCACCAGCCCTGTTCTGACAAAGCAATATCACATATCAAAGATATAAGAAAAGAACGGTAAAAGAAAGAAGTCAGAGAATTTTTATAGTGGTTCGGCTGCTATTGAAACCTACGTCCACTTTATATTTTTCTTATAGACTAATTACTGTTACAAGACGTGTTTGACTACAAGACTTTGATTATCTCTCAATAGATTGAATCCTCGGAGTTGGAATCCACTGGAGAATCACAGTGAATTTCTTTGGAGATTGTTGTGAGGGAGGTAGAGGGTGAAGAATGTTTCCAGCAGAGCTTCAGCAATCAGTCCGGAGAAGATCCACTTTATGTTGCAGGTAGGATGGTATTTATATGGGTCGAAGAGCTTCTGGGCCAGGAAACGTCTTCATCAGCTCGTAGGTAGGTAGGAAACAACCCAAGGAGACTTTGGCACACAAAACAAGGAAGAACCGTGGGTCGCTGGCAACCCATAGACTTGGCTCAATGTCTTAGCCTTTTTGTAGTATTCCTTAGCTAGCTCATTTGAAGGTTTGAGGAGAGGCATGGGTCGCTGATGATCCAAGCACTTAGGATTTTTCTGGAGTTTGGAATTGGAGATGATTTGATAGTCTTCTGTCCTAGTTGCTTCATTTTGATGGTAGTTCACTAGCTGTTTGCGCTCAGCTACTGATTGGACTAAAAGAATGCTGATTTCTCGGCTTCGTCGATCCTAGTCGTTGTCTTAGCCATATAGCTTGGCCTTTGTTGATCCCTTGTCTTAGCTTTTCTGGTTAAGTCCTGAACCATCCTGTTTACACAAGGTTGTTCTGTATTCTATTGGATTCTGCTGGGTTAAAAACCCGGATAACACTTTCGAAGGGGTCGAAACCCCTAGCTGCCGCTTTTCCTACCTTTCGAAGTCAATGGTTTCGGAAGGTATACTTTGCTTTTAAACGTGGCCACTTCTCTAATGCTTTCAGAAGGATGGTTTCGATACCATCACTTCTTTTCTTAGGAATGCTTTCGAAAGATAGGCTTTCGACTTAAATGGTTTTAATGACCCTTTTGCTCTGTTGAAGTATAACCCAAATGGTTTCGAAGGAGATGGTTTTAACTGGTTTTGAAAGTTGTTTTCCACATGTTTAAATTGAAACCAAACGCTTTCGAAAGGTTTGATGTTTACAAAGGCTTGATGCTTTCAAAAGGTTTTAAATGATGGTTTCAAAGGGGTGGTTCCCCAATGGTTTTGAAAGGTTGAAAGGAAATGTTTTCCAAAGGTTTTGAAAGGCAATGTTTAAAGGTTTTAAAAGAAAGATGTCTAAGGTTTTAAAGCTTTCGAAAGGAAGGTTTTTCAATGGTTTCGAAAGGTTTCTAAGAATGGTTTCGAAAGAACGGTTTTGGCCTAGGTTAGAAGAGGAGTTTTACTTTTTTTCGAAAGAGGTGCTTTCAATGTTTTTGAAAGGGGTACTTTCAATGGATTCGAAAGGGGTACTTTAAAAAGTTAAATGTTTTTCATCAACAAAGGTTTGAGTAAAGTATATATCTAACATGGCAAGGTGATTTTGAGAAAAGCATAGAGATTATATATTTTCCTTATTTAAGTTTGATTTAAAGGTTTTAAATCAGTTTGAGAAAAGGTTTTCAAAGAAAATTCATAGGAAGGTTTCCCTAAGTAAAATGACCCAGATATTAGAATACAAGATGGGACTGGTATAGGGTCGCACCCTATACATTAGCTATTAGCCCCAGCTAATTAAATCCAAAATTCCAGTGTGTAGGGCTTTGTCGCAGGTAAGACTAAAATTATGATTATACACAGAAGGGAATATATGTTTGTATACAAATAGGTTATTGGTGAGCCCGCAAAACCATTAGGATCAGATGACCCTGGGAGATGTTAAGTTAGGGATAGACCGTCCAGAAGAGAAGTATTTAACAGATAGTTAAGGACAGACCGTCCACAAGAGGTGTGTCTAACAGATGTTAGATTATTTTGTTATATTATCTGGTAAGCCTGAGTCAGCCAAGGGTTAGTGGTTGGCCAAACAGAACTATAGTGCTCGGATAGATAGTCCATTTGTTACCCGATATGTATGTTTACATAATAATGCTTTACAGTTTTAACCAGTTTTGGTTGCAGGATAAAGGTTTGCAAAAGATATGTTTTAAAAAGATATTAGTGAGGGGAAACCCGTTCCGCTGAGCGTCGTGGTCTCATTTAAAATTAAATAACCGAGATGTATTGTATTATTCGCACCAGGCTTTATGTCCAACTCGATGTTTATGTTTTCCCCTTAGACTCTTGGGTGCTCAAAATTGATTTGAGTAGGCCGAAGGTTAAGGTTTTACAGGTTTTAGTAGGTTGACGAATAAAGCTTCCGTAGATGAGCAGGTGGCTGACGGATAGCTATTTAGGAGTTGCTGATTTGTTTTGTTTATTCCGCTGTGTTGTATTTAAGACAGTTATGTCTTTATGGTACTCTGGTCAACCAAGGGGGCATCATCATATGTCGCTCTTGGCGTATTTGTGTAATAATTATATTTTATCTGAACTTGGGAAACGATTATGGGATTGTGTAATTTGAATGTGAAACATGTATTTTGGAAATGTAATGTGAAAAGATGTTTTTGGAAATCTGTGATTTTGTTTCATATTCAAATGCTTCTGATATTATGGATACCATTAACATATCTGTATTTAGTCGCCGGAAGTTAATACTATGGATGACTGCAGCATCTATAGCGTTTAGCTTTGGGCCTCAAGGTAGGGGAGGTTACATTTGTTTAGCGATTTGGTGATGAAGTTGTGTTGGTGATGGATGCAATGGAGAATTCAAGTTGATTGCAATTTTGTGGAAGAAGATAGTAAATCGAGTCTTGAGTTCTTTATGGAATGAAGCTCGGGTCTTGCCCCGGTGCTTGACATGTTTTGCTATCTTTGTCCATAGAATCAGAATTAACTTGCACCAAGTCACACCGTTGATCCTGTATAATGTCTTGCAGATCGATTTTGGTTTTCCTAGGAAGTGATAATAGCTCAGGGTAGTGTCTTGTATGCAGCTCATGCTGTTATCTCTTTTCGGGAAACTAAAATCGACTTATGTTGGGAATTATCCTCTTAATTTGAACCAATTGATCTACAGTTCCTCGCTTTGGATTGGTCCTGTCATTGCAAAGTCGATGTACCTGGAATACGAAGATCTTTCCATGTCGCTTCAGATAGCGGATCCATTATCCATCATTGGTCGATAACGGGTAAGTGTAGGAGAAATAACTTTAATGAATGATTCAAAAAGCTCTTTTCTTTCTTCACTACGAGTGAACTATCTACACAAGATAGAGCGTTTGTAGTGTTTAGGACACCGAGCCCATCCCACATAGATAACACATTGCACTTGCCCCTGTAAACACTTGAAACCCGATATGTCGGCACAAATCAATATTTTCTTGGAGTTCAAGTGTTAAGCGTAGGGGGACTTTTAGTTAAAAATAGAATTACATGACTGCGTTAGATATAAGTTCTGTTGTATAGAATGAAGCACCCGTCATCCCGTCGTAAATCCAGTGGAGGAAGTTCGGCACTTTCAGAAGCCGAATCGACATCAGTTGCGCCTTCATAAACGGTTTCAATAGCGCCTACTTCTTCAACACCGCTAGCTGAATACGGTTAATTGGTTTCGGTTGGTCCGGTTGTAGATCAAACTCCTCCAAACTTTAGAGTTCTACTAAACCCTCCGAAGAGAGCTTCCTCAAATAACATTTGTTTACAGCATGGCATTAAGGACGATGACGTACGCCTTCCATCAAAAAATGAGTTTGCACATATACCACCTTCGAGGTGCACCGCTTGCCACTGGTTCATGTGCTTGAATGGTGTAGTGGCCCCTTCAATCACTTCTTGAGAAAAACCCTTCTGAACTTAGGAATTGCTCCATTTCAGATTCACCCCAATGGATACGCGATTTTTACTTGCCTTCACATTTTATTTATGCGTACATTCAATCATGCCCCAGCTTTGACGAGTTGAGATATTTTCTCTCGTTCAAGAAGAGAGACGAATGTCCATCCCTTATGATCATCGAGGCTCAAAGAAACTGTAAAATCGTGCTACAGCTTCAAAGTAACATGTCCCAATTCAAGACCCAATACTTCTTCGTTAGGGGTCCTGAGGGATTTAATCATCTTTGGATGACGGGGGGTAAGTCTTCTCTTTTACTCGTTGAGATTTAACACGTTGCTGTAGGATTTTTGATATATTGAATACTCCTTGTAGTTATTCCGAGACCGAATAAGGATCCATCACTCGATCCAATCTTCTATACTCTGAAGGCTGTAGACGCCAAAGAGAGATCGGTCAAGCTTTTGATAACGGATGAGAATTTGGTTTGGTAAGGGTTGCTGCATCCGGGAAGATCTGTCGTACCTGTTGAAGTTCCATCTCCTTCCTGTTTCAGAATTCGAACACGCTTCACTTCATCATCACACGGTTCCGAAGAGGGCGATCCTCCATAAGGAGAAGGTCCATTTGGCGGGTCAACCGAAGAAATTCATTAAGGAAGAGGTGTTATGACCAAAGCCAGTTTCCCAATTATGATGCCCCCGATCCCGAACGAGGGGGAAGAAGAATTCAAGCAGCGTGAGGGCAAGGTTTCGATGACAATGGAAAAGGAGAAGGGTGAAATTGAGAACAACAGCAGTTATGATTCCTCCTCTAATGATGATGAGTTCGATGCAAGTTATGGTGATGGAAACTTCGAATCGTGCGATGAAACTCCGGGAATGAGTGCTATTCTCTTGGATTCACCTCCCTAAGAGATTCATGCTAAAGGTGCTCCCCCAGCAGCCGAGCGAATTCGTGGTTCTCCGCCTAAGGAAACCGGTATTAGTTTCAGGGATTTGAACAAGGTTTATGTAGACATCGATGAACTTATAGGAGAAGATTTTGAGTTTGAGGGATTATCTCCTCACCCCGGTCATGTTGTGCCTAGAGTTAGCCCGGTTCCCACTGTGGTGACCTCCCAATCTGGTTTGTGAAGTCCTTTTGGGCCACACATAACATGTTACACATTTCACTAGAGTCACGTTCAATTACATGTGCATTATTTAGGTTCATTTCTTGTCGCTAAAGTTCTTTATTTTTTTTGTTTTAGGTACCGTGCACTTTACGAGGACCTTGAACAATTTACTAACGCACAATGCTAGCCAAGACGGACTTCAAGCCACCATCAACCCTAAGAAACCAAGGAAGAGTGGAGAAGGAGGAAAGATTTGGAAGCCGAAGTTCGTCGTCGGGACGACATGGAACGAGGTAGAGTTTACATGAGTAGTCATGAGAAGAGAAAAACTCCCGATGACCGGGAAGATCCATCCAAGAAATCGAAGGTAGATCGCAGTTCTCGTCCTTCCGAGCACCAAGCATTTGCCCCGACTCCCGTCTCTGTTGGAATTGAAGTTCCTACTTCCACTGTTCAAGTTTCACCTTCATCCCAGGCCCCATTAGCTCACATTGTGCCTACTTCTGGTTCTTTACATTCTCGTAGGAGGCCGGCTTATATTCTCCCGTTCGGTCCCCCTAAGCTTGAAGCTGCGCTCTACAGATGGTTTTTGGAGGAGGATAAATTTGATCATGATCTGCGCCCAATCCGTAAAGATTCTTATATGCCCCATCTCCAGGCGATTCAAAGTGATATGGATCAAGCTAAAGAATGTGAGAAGTTATGCAAGCAACTGCCAGACACCAACTATAATAACTACCAAGAGATCCTTTCCTTCGAGTTAGAAAATGATGATTATGAGAGAACGTTAATGGAATGTGATGCCAGAATCGAGAAATTGACAAAGGAGAGGGACGCTGCACTCTGGGAGAGTAAGAGCAACGCCAGCTTGCTGAGGGAATTGAAAGAGGCCCGCATAAAAATAGAAATCATGTTCCAAGATGAAATCAAGAAGGCCCATGCAGATGAAGTTAAGCTGAAAAAGGGGCTCGAAGCCCGTGACGAGATCAGCGAAGCTCAGAATAAAACTATTGCTGATCATAACAAAGCCGTCGAAGTCTATAAAAAGAAAATTGCTGATTATTGCGGGAATAATGGAATCCCGTGACTAGTCCATTTCTGACCAGACCCAAATGATTTCTTCGCTCTAGGAAAGAGTCGCACAGCTTAATGCTGAGAAGTCCCAAGTTGAAGTTGAGAAGCCCACCGTGACAGCGGACTACTTAGAGTTGCAGGATACTTTTGAAAGAAAAATGGAGAACATGGATGACACCATCTTGAATTTCTATGTTAACTCCTTGCTGCATCAGGGGAGCCTCATCTATCTAGGCCCTAAATTCTCGTGTACTCTTGCTGTGGTTTGGGAAGAAGTTCTGGTCCATTTCCAAGAGAACGGGGATATACAACGAGCTAGAGTTAAAGGATGCCTATCTCAACGAAGAGTCGAAGAAGGCTTAGATAGAGGTTCAGGAGATCATTCGGATTGAAAGGGAACATGAGGCCGCCGATGCTGCTGCAACTATGACTGCTAAAGCGCTATCAGAGCCTTCCATTTTTCGGGCCTGGCGAATCATCAAAACAGCTTTGCGATCAGTTAGGAACTACTCCGAGTTCAGCCGGTTCTACCTTGTTGTCTGGCCCTCCAGCAGCTATCTCGGAAGCCTCGGGTGGTCCTAGAACTTCTCCAAAGATCATGCATCCATCCAAAGAAGGATAAGGAGAGGAGTATGAGGTTGAAATTCTCGGTCACTCTTCTGATGAAGGTAACCTTATTGTTTTCCCCAAATTTGAGAATTTTCAGCTCACGTCACAAGAACAAGACGAATTAAATGCTTTCATTTTTGATCTTATAGGTCCGTCTTCTTTGCCTACCAACCTGCCGATCTCTTTGGTCCCTGGGCTACTGCTATTTAAACTTCCTCGACGCTAGTTTTTATAGCCACTTCAATTGCTGCACCTGTGTCAGGCTCACAACCAAGGCCGGAATCTGAGAAGATTGCTGCATTGCACGGTTTGGACAACTCTTCCGTATCTCCGGAGGGCGATTTCACAACAGTTGAAGCTCGAGAGTAGGAAGACCAAACTGGCCAGTAAAGTAAAACTGAATAGCAGATGGTGGTCGTTAAGAAGGAAAAGATTGAGGAGAGAAGGTCTTCAAGGAGCTCCCACAAATCTCGGAAGTGCAAGACCAATGGGGAGTCTTCTTAAAAGGTCGAAGAACAAGGAGGAGATGCTGGCATGGAGGCGATAGTTGATATTTTAGGTAGTGACACAACTCTTGGTGAGGATTCTTAGAAGAAGAAGAAACTTCCAACCAAAGTTGTGAAGGGAAGGGCTGGAAAGAAACATTAACAGGCTCAAGTAACAGTGGAGCCGGATATTGGGACATTCTGATTTACTTGATATGTGTTTTGTACAAGTGCAGAGTCTGCACTTATTACCTTTGTTGTAGCATCTGTATTTCTTGTTTTTTGGCCGATATTGTGTGGGTACGGCCCCCAAAATTTGAATTTGTATAGAAAATGTTATAAGGAATGAAAAGATTAATGTTTCAACTGTCATATATTCTGTGCTCTTCCTTATTTGTCATGTACTTAACTTGCTTTTCATTACTTATATATGCACATGGCATGGTTGTTTTTTTAACTTTTATAATTAGATCCGTTGTGATTCCCAAAATCCTTTGTTTGGAGAAACGGGCCTGTGGTCCTTTCAACTAAATGTTGGTATGTGTATGCCCCCTACTTTACAGGGTTGTTTTCTTCGAACACTTGACAAATGACCAGTTGATCCGTGTGATCCCTCAGACGCCTGTAGCCAAATCTACTTTACGGTTCCTATCTTCAGGAACTTATGACCCGAGCATCTTGACTCTGGGATTTTGTTGTTCAACAATCAGAATTCTTTGCCGATTTCTAGTTGTACGATATTATTGGGCCTACGTCGATTACTCTTGATAGTGGGAGTGGATTCTTGTTAGTCCTATAATAAATGAGTTTCCCGGCATTATCGGGACAATACTGGTACTAAAGAGTGTGCCCCGCTTATTAAATGCGCTGCTTTTAAAAGTGTGCACGGTTTACGGCATGTGTGGTTTTTGGGATCGATATGACCCGTCGATCTGGAACGGTTTGGAATTACTCGATTGATGCAGCGGATTAATCAAAAACAATGTCGATCGATGAGAGTAGCAATCGATGGATTGGAAGATACTGAAATGCCCGAATTCGTTGATCCGAAGATACCGAATTCTAGCTATCCCGAACTCGTTGATCGCGCACGATACCGGGTTCAAAGATCTGCGATTCTTCACACGTTGATCTAGCGCACTAGATTCCGTGAATCGGCTTCTGCAGTCGTTGAATCGAGCGCACTCGATTATCCGAAAGAGGAGATAGGAGATTACACTCAACTACCAATTTGGTGAAAGCACAAAGCTAACAAAAAACAAGAGTTTTATTTCAAATCAACTAAACTTTACAAAATGACACCACTTGCCTATTTATAGGCTACAACTCAACACGCCCAAAACAAAACACAATTTCAACAACACTTAGGTCGTGAACGACCTACGACCTAAAATGGTGTGACCTAAGAACAGACGCGACTTAGTATAGGTCGGCAGCGACCTAACAGCAAACAGTTACAACACAATAACTCGATACACGACTTACGACTTAACAAAATGTACAAAGGAAACAATACAACATATAGATCGTCTACGACTCAACAAACACTTCTCACGACCTTACTTCAATGCTCCAGCTTCCATCAACGGTAGAGATTAACTCGGCAGAAGAATCAACGGCAACAAGCTTTAGCGACTTAAAAGGGTACTTCATAGAACTGCGCGACCTAAGCCTTGCGACTTAAGACTTCGCGACTTATCTTCCCAGATCACCCAGCGACCTATCTTAAGTCGTTCCTGTTTCCTGCGACCTATCATAGGTCGTGACTGTTTCTTGCGACCTAACATAGGTTGTGACTTGTTAGGTCGTAGCACCCCGTTAGCTCGTTCCAGCAACCTCTTTCTTATCTCGTTAGGTCGTACACGACCTAAAAACATGTTAGGTCGTTCCAACGACCTATCTCTTTGCTTTAGCTCGCCATTCTCAAACCCGTTAGGTCGTAGCTCTTTTCCTGGTGATTTGTTAGGTCGTTCCCACGACCTATGCCTTAGCTCGTTAGGTCGTATGCGACCTATAAACAAGTTAGGTCGTTTGCGACTTAAACTGTCTCCATGTTGCACTGCCAAGTTAGGTCGTTCGCGACCTATCACTTCCTTAGGTCGCAAACTCGAGATAACTTCTTCCCCTGGTTTCCAGTTAAGTCGCAGCTCCCCCTCTCGTGACTCCTTAGGTCGAGGACGACCTATAACTTCCTCGTTAAGTTGTATGCGACTTAAATCCTTAAGTCGTGTGCGACTTAGACCTTCACTTCTGTCCTGAGCTGCATCATCCTCCCCAGGTTGAGAAAAATTCGACCTCGAATTTGTAAATTCTTCCACATTAGCTCGTTCATCCCCATGATATGGTACGAGATGCTTAACATTGAACACATCAGAAGTATACACATCCTCTGGCGGCTTCAACTTATAAGCATTTTCATTAATTCGTTTCACGACTTCTACAGGCCCAATTTTCCTGGCTTTCAACTTGTTATAAGCGCCCACTAGAAAACGATCTCTTGTCAACACAGCATATACCATATCTCCTTCATTAAATTCAACACTCCTTCGCTTCAGATCTGCAGATCGTTTGTATTTCTCATTTGCCTTTTCCAATCGTTCTTGAACGATTCTATGACACTCCGTCAACCCTTCAACAAAATCAGTAGCTTTCTTAACTGTCCCCTTCGAGTGTGGTATTACCGTTAAATCCAACGGTCCCCTCGGTAAGCTTGAGTATACTATCTGAAATGGACTGAAACCCGTACTACGGTTCACAGCATGATTATGAGCAAACTCTGCTTGACATAACTTCACATCCCAACTCTTCAGATTGTCTTGCACCAGACATCGTAATAAATTTCCCAATGATCGGTTCACAACCTCGGTCTGTCCATCCGTTTGCGGATGATAAGCGCTGCTAAAGTTCAACTTCGTTCCCACCATCTTCCACAAACTTAGCCAAAAATGACTTAGAAAACGAGTATCCCTATCCAACACAATCGATTCTGGCAATCCGTGAAGTCGATATATCTCTTTGAAAAATAACTGAGCAACATGAACAACATCCGCCGTCTTCTTACAAGCAATAAAATGTACCATTTTCGAAAATCGGTCAACCACCACATAAATGGAATCGTTACCACGCTGTGTTCTCGGCAACCCCAACACAAAGTCCATATTCACATCAACCCATGGTTTAGTTGGTACAGGTAACGGTATATATAAACCAGCATTAGTCGCAGTTCCTTTCGAAACCTGACAGATATGACATCGTTCCACAAACCTTTCCACTTCTTTCCTCATTGATGGCCAAAAGTAAGACTGTGAAATCAACTGTAATGTACGGTCTCTCCCAACATGTCCTTCTTCATGTAGCTCTTTTACAATCTTCATTCTCAAACTACAATCAGGTATGCACAATCGATTTCCTTTGAACAAAAAACCATCTACCATCAAAAACTCATCCGTCTCGCCATTCTTCACTTTATCAACAAACTTTGCAAAGTAAGGATCTTCGTCAAATAGTTCTGGTAACAAATCAAACCCTGTCACTTCAACTTTCATTGTAGTCAACAAATGATTCCTTCCGCTCAATGCATCAGCCACACGATTCGTTACTCCTGACTTGTGTTTAACAACAAAAGTAAACTGTTGCAGATATGCAATCCATGATGCATGTCTCGCTGAAATCTTGTCTTGCCCTTGTAAATGCTTCAATGCCTCATGATCAGTGTAAAGAACAAACTCTTTCTAAAATAGATAGTGTCTCCAGTGTTTAATAGATTGCACAACAGCATAAAATTCCACATCATATGTACTATATCTCATCTTTGCTCCTGATAACTTCTTGCTAAAGTATGCAATCGGACGTCCCCTCTGACTCAACACTCCTCCAATCCCAACCTTGGATGCATCAGTATGTAGTTCAAAAACTAACTGAAAATCTGGTAATATTAGAATTGGTGCAGACGTCAAGAGTCCTTTGATTCGATCAAAAGCAACCCCGGCTTCCTCCGTCCATGCAAACTGTTTACCCTTCATACAATCAGTCACAGGTGCCATCACACTACTAAAGTGTGGAATAAACCTTCGATAAAATGAAGCCAACCCGTGAAAACTACGAACTTCCGTTATCGTCTTGGGTTGCGGCCAATCTCTGATAGCTTCGACTTTACTTTGGTCAACCTGTATTCCTTCTTCCGACACAACATACCCCAGAAATAAAACACTCTTCGCCATAAAAACACACTTCTTTGTAGCAGCATAGAATTGTTCTTCTCGAAGAATAATTAACACTTTCTTCAAATGCTGAACATGCTCTTCTGTACTAGCACTGTAGATCAGAATATCATCAAAGTAAACCACCACAAATTTCCCAATGTATGGTCTGAAAATTTGATTCATTACCCTCATGAATGTACTCGGTGCATTCGATAGACCAAACGGCATTACCAGCCATTCATATAATCCTTCCCTCATCTTGAACGCTGTCTTCCATTCGTCCCCTGGTCTAATGCGAATCTGATGATAACCGCTCTTCAAGTCAATCTTAGAAAAGATTACGGACCCACTGATTTGATCCAATAAATCATCAAGCCTCGGCATTGGAAATCTGTATCTGAATGTGATCTTATTCAATGCTCTACTATCTGTGCACATCCTCCATGTTCCATCCTTTTTGGGTACCAATAAAGCTGGTACAGCACAAGGACTTAAACTCTCCTGCACACGCCCCTGTTCAAGCAATTCTTCCACCTGCCTCCTCAATTCTTCATGTTCCTTTGGACTCATTCGATAATGTGGTCTGTGTGGCAACACAGCACCTGGAACAAGATCTATCTGATGTTGTATATCCCTCAACGGTGGCAACTCCGTTGGTAACTCCTCTGGAAATACATCGTCAAATTCTTTCAAAACTGGCTTCGCTTCTTCCAGAATTTCAACCTCTTTACTGCTCTCTCGCCCAATCAACAAAAACACTTCAGGCTCCTCCTCTATTTCCTTCACAAACTCCTTCAAAGATAACAAAGTTTTAAGCTCTTCAATCTCCTCCAACTTGTTTTCCTCCTGTTGTCGCTTCTTTGGAATTAGAGTAATCTTTGTGCCTTCAAACATGAAACTGTAACTGTTGGTACGCCCATCATGTTGCACTGCCCTATCATACTGCCACGGTCTCCCCAGCAACAAATGACAGACATCCATATCTACCACATCGCACCAGATTTCATCCTTGTATTTCTTTCCAATTGAAAACTTCACACAAGCCCTTCGTCCAACCTTCACCTCCCTGCCTTTCCTCAACCAAGCTAGCTTGTACGGTTTCGGATGTTTCTCAGTCTTCAACGCCAACTTCCTCACAGCTTCTGAAGAAATTATATTATCACAGCTTCCAGCATCAATAACAAATTTGCAAACCTTCCCCAGAATGGTACATGTTGACTGAAAAATATTGCTCCTTAACCAACTACAATCCTCCTCTTGCTTTGGTGTTAAACAGGACCTCTTCATCATTAGATTATAACCTTCGTCTCCCGACACTTCTTCTTCCTCCTCATCAGGTGGTGAATTGGAACATTCAGCTTCTTCATCCTCATCCTCGACCTCCGCTATCATAGCTCTCTTCTTCGGCTTTGGACATTCGCTACTTTTGTGGTCCATTTCTTGGCAATTATAACACTTGAAACCATTACCGACTTTCATCTTCCCAACCTCATTCACAACTGGTTTCGCAACAGCTTTTGAAACATTAGAACTTCCACTAACACCCTTCACTGGATTGTTGGAATTTGTAAACACACCACCTCCTCGTCGTCCCTGTTTCTCCCAAGCCAACGCTTTCTGATGTGCTTCCGCTACAGATCTGGGATCAAACATGTTAACCATATCCTGAATCTGCATTCGCAATCCCCCAATGAATCTAGATGTCAGCTGCTCTTCCGTTTCCATAATATCATTCCTCGCAATAAGCTGATAAAATTCATCCGCGTAATCATTAACATTCTTTGTGCCCTGCCTCAAATTCTGCAAACGTTGATACATCAAAGATTGATAATTGTAAGGTAAGAACGTTGCTTTCATCAATTTCTTCATCTTCTCCCAAGATTCAACTTTTGACTTTCCCATCCGTTCACGTGTAAGTTTGGTTTGCTGCCACCATGCCAAAGCTCTACCCCTCAACCTCGTAGCAACCAACTTCACTCTACGATGTTCTGGAACTTCTTTGAAGTCAAAAATCTCTTCAACATTAGCCACCCAGTCTAAAAACTCCTCCGCTTGCATACCACCTTTGAATTCAGGAATTTCAGTCTTCATCCCCGACTCCCATTTGTGATCATACTCAGAGTGATTTCTTCCTTGTCCTCGAACACTACCACCATCATATTCCTCTTCAAAATCAGATGTATATCGTTGTCTATCTCATCCACCCACATCTCTACTACCATCACGTCTTCCACCACGCCTTTGATCATCATCAACACTTCTGTCTCGATTGGAATGTGGTGAGACTCTACTTCCTCCATGGTTAGATTCAGGTGATACCCTTCTCCGATTCTGATTCATTTCTAACATCATCTTCTCTAATCGTCCAATTCCTTCGTTAAGCTTTTCACTAAAGTTTTCATTGATTCTTTGCTCCATCTCATCAGCTTCTTCTCTTCGATACAAAGCTTCTACGTTTTGGTGACGATTAGCTCTTCTCGGCGGCATACTTGAAAACTTCACAACACTCTTCAACACTTCAAAATTCAAACACAATTCGAACTTAGATCCAAAATGAAATGGATCGGAAACTTCACACGTGTTGCAAATTGTGATGAACACGATGAACAACCAACTCCCAAACAAGATAAATCCGTCCTCCAAACTTCAATACAAAGTCGAACAACTTCCCTTCTTGCTCTCGGTCGTGATTAATAACCTCAAATCTTCACTTCGATTTCGACTCGGCTTTGCTTGATGTAGCTCGGCCTCTCTAACTCTTCAAATAAATCGGCTCCAAGACTCGATTTAGCTATGATTGGCTAAAACAAGCTCTGATACCAAAAAATGACGCAGCGGATTAATCAAAAACAATGTCGATCGATGAGAGTAGCAATCGATGGATTGGAAGATACTGAAATGCCCGAATTCGTTGATCCGAAGATACCGAATTCTAGCTATCCCAAACTCGTTGATCGCGCACGATACCGGGTTCAAAGATCTGCGATTCTTCACACGTTGATCTAGCGCACTAGATTCCGTGAATCGGCTTCTGCAGTCGTTGAATCGAGCGCACTCGATTATCCGAAAGAGGAGATAGGAGATTACACTCAACTACCAATTTGGTGAAAGCACAAAGCTAACAAAAAACAAGAGTTTTATTTCAAATCAACTAAACTTTACAAAATGACACCACTTGCCTATTTATAGGCTACAACTCAACACGCCCAAAACAGAACACAATTTCAATAACACTTAGGTCATGAACGACCTACGACCTAAAATGGTGCGACCTAAGAACAGACGCGACTTAGTATAGGTCGGCAGCGACCTAACAGCAAACAGTTACAACACAATAACTGGATACACGACTTACGACTTAACAAAATGTACAAAGGAAACAATACAACATATAGATCGTCTACGACTCAACAAACACTTCTCGCAACCTTACTTCAATGCTCCAGCTTCCATCAGCGGTAGAAATTAACTCGGCAGAAGAATCAACGGCAACAAGCTTCAGCGACTTAAAAGGGTACTTCATAGAACTGCGCGACCTAAGCCTTGCGACTTAAGACTTCGCGACTTATCTTCCCAGATCACCCAGCGACCTATCTTAAGTCGTTCCTGTTTCCTGCGACCTATCATAGGTCGTGACTGTTTCTTGCGACCTAACATAGGTCGTGACTTGTTAGGTCGTAGCACCCCGTTAGCTCGTTCCAGCAACCTCTTTCTTATCTCGTTAGGTCGTACACGACCTAAAAACATGTTAAGTCGTTCCAGCGACCTATCTCTTTGCTTTAGCTCGCCATTCTCAAACCCGTTAGGTCGTAGCTCTTTTCCTGGTGATTTGTTAGGTCGTTCCCACGACCTATGCCTTAGCTCGTTAGGTCGTATGCGACCTAAAAACAAGTTAGGTCGTTTGCGACTTAAACTGTCTCCATGTTGCACTGCCAAGTTAGGTCGCTCGCGACCTATCACTTCCTTAGGTCGCAAACTCGAGATAACTTCTTCCCCTGGTTTCCAGTTAAGTCGCAGCTCCCTCTCGTGACTCCTTAGGTCGAGGACGACCTATAACTTCCTCGTTAAGTCGTATGCGACTTAAATCCTTAAGTCGTGTGCGACTTAGACCTTCACTTCTGTCCTGAGCTGCATCATCGATGTTATCAATCTTCGGGCAACATGAGGAGTTCATATTTCAAGAGCGTGGTTCCATGACTCAAGAAGTGATGCGTGGCTTACGAAGATGCACGGCTTTAATTGGGGCTTTCCCGGTGTTGCCGAAGCAACAATGATTCTTAGAAGGCAGGGATCGAGCTCACTCGATCCAACGGTTTGAGTCGATTTGCTTCCGTCGACCCGGCGGGTAGATGGGGCATACTTGAGTGTGTTTCCACTATCTCAAGCAGCGACTGGATGGTTTTGAGTCGATGTGACCCCGTTGACTCAGTAGGTTACTTTTGTGAACACGGTTTTATTTGTTCAGAAAGCAAAGCAATTTTATTAATAAAAGTTGGGCAAGTTTTGCTTATTACAATGCCTCCAGTATTCCAGGATGGCTTATTTGCGGGAAATAGGAAACACATAAGACAGTCTTAGATAAAGTAATGACATAACAATTTGCTGTTCCAAGCTCGGGGAAACTGAGTTCCATCAATAGTTGTTAGCTTGAATCTGCCATCCCCTAGCTTATGATCGATCACATAGGGCCCTTCCCAATTTGGTCCGAATGTTCCTGGTATAGGGTTGACTCATTTGAGGACAAGGTGTCCCACTTCGAAAGTGCGGTTACGGACTTTGGAATTGAAATATTGTGCGACCCTTTATTAGTGAGCAGTAGTCCTTAACTCGGTTTCTTCCCTCCTCCCATCGATCAAATCGAGCGACTCGTGTAGGAGTTGCTCATTTTGATTTTGATTGAAGTTTTGTCTTCGATGAGAGGGGACTTCTAGCTCGATTGGGATCATTGCCTTTGAACCATACGCCAGGGTGAATGAGGAGTGCCCGGTTGCAGATTTGGGTGTTGTCCTTTAAGCCCATAGTGCAAGTTGAAGTTCATCAATCCAATTTCCTTTAGCTTTATTTATCCGTTTTTTGATAGTGGACTTGATGATCTTGTTCACTGCTTTCACTTGCCAATTTGTCTGCGGATGCACAATAGCGGAGAAGCTTTTCTCGATTCAGAAGCGTTTGCAAATGTTTTTGAACTCAGCGCTTTCGAATTGAGTCCCGTTGTCTGTGATGATCTTTTGTGGCACTCCAAACCTGCAAATAATGTTTTTAGTGACAAAATTAATAACTTTCTTTGTGGTAATAGTGGCTAGCGGTTCTGCTTTAGCCCATTTGGTGAAATATTCAACAACAACTATAGCATATTTGGCCCCTCCTTTGGCCATTAGTAATACACCAATCAAATCAATTCCCCGGGTTGTGAATGGCCATGGCATGACCATCTGTGTCAGCTCTGTCAATGGAGTTCTTTTGATCTTGCCGAATCTTTGGCATTGGTCATACCGTCTGGCATAATATGTTGCGTCTCGGTTTAATATTAGCCAAAAGTACCCATATCAAAGGACTTTCTTTGCGAAGGTTTGCCCCCAAATGTGATCTCCGTAGTTGCCTTCATGAACTTTCCTGAGGATTCTTCGGGTTTCATCGTTAGTCACACACCTGAGCAAGGGGGCAAAAAATCCTCTTCGGTAGAGTATCTCATCCTGTACTACAAATCATGACGCCTTCCGAAGGAGCTTTTTTTGTTGATTCTTGTCTGTAGGGAGTGTTACTTTGAGCAAGTAGTTCTTGATTGGAGTCCTCCACGATTCTGGTTCTTTGGTTGTCTCAAAGATCCAATCTACATCCGTCTCGCTTATGCTAGATATTCTGCCTTTGTGTTTTGTTCCCTCGGGATATAAGTTATGGTGTAATGTTCGATGTCATTCAGCAATTCCTACACTTTAGATAGATATGGGGCGAGGTTCTCTCCCCGTGCTTGGTATTCGCCTTTCACTTGGCAGACAACAAGCCGAGAGTCACTATAGATCTGTATGGACTTTATCCCGATTTCCTTCACAACTTTCAGCTTAGCAATCAATGCTTCATATCTGCTTCGTTATTTGTTGCGGGAAATTCCAAGCGTAAGGCACAGCAAAGTGATCGACCTTCGGGAGTCTCGAGCACTACTCTTTCCCACGAGAAGGAGTTGTTAGATGCATCATCGACGAACAACTTCCAACGTGTTTCCACTTTCGGATCTATTTCTTCTTCGATTTCTCGTATCATAAACTCGGCAATGAAGTCTGCCAGTGCCCGCCCATTAATCGCCCTTCACAGATTGTAAGTAATTTTGTATCAACTCAATTCAATGTTCCATTTGATAAGCCACCCAGAGGTCTCGGGGTGGAACAACACTTGCTTCAGGGGTTGATCTGTTAGTACTTTGATCGGGTGTGCGTGGAAGTATGGTCGTAACTTTCTGGACGGGATCAAGAGGAAATATGCTAATTTTTCCAATCTCGGATAGTTCTTCTCAGCTCGAGTGAGCCATTTACTGACATAATATACGAGTCGCTGGATCTTAGCTTCTTCTGATACGAGCGTGACACTTAAAGCATGGGGTGAGACTGCTAAGTAGATGAACAAGTCTTCTCCATCTACCGGCTTGGATAAGGTTAGTGGAGTTTCCATATGTCACAGCAGCTCTTCGAACGCAGTCTGACAAGCTTGATTCCATTCGAAGTTCTTTTTTCCCTTCTTTAGCGCATCAAAGAATGGTATACACTTGTCGGTTGCTTTTGGGATGAACCAGTTTAGTGCTGCAACTTTTCCATTCAAACTTGTAACTCTTTCTTGTTCCTTGGGGCTACGACTTCCCGTAGAGCGGTAATTTGTTAGGGATTTGCTTCAATGCCTCTGGCACTTACAATGAACCCTAAGGACTTCCCAGAGGCTACCCCAAACTGACACTTATTTGTGGACTGAGTTTCATTCCATATTTGTGGAGTATTTCAAACATCTCGGCAAGGTTGTCCAATTGATTTGCAGCTATGCGCGATTTAGCCAACATATCATCTACAAAAACTTCCATGGTCTCCTTGATCTGCTGTTTGAACATGGCGTTCACCAGTCGTTGGTAGGTTGGCCCAGCATTCTTTAAGCCAAATGGCATCACTTTGTAGCAGTATAATCCCGGATCAGTAATGAAACTGGTATTCAGCTGGTCAGGTTCATGCATCGTGATCTGGTTATACCCCAAGTAAGAATCCATAAATGATAGTAGTTCATGTCCAACTGTCCCGTCCACAAGTTAGTCGATTCTAGGTAGAGGAAAGCTGCCTTTTGGGCAAGCTTTGTTTAGCTCCGAATAGTCGATATAGGTTCGCCATTTTCCATTGGACTTCTTGACTAAGACCGAGTTGGATACCTATTCGGGGTATGTTGCATCACAGAGAAAGCCGTTCGCCATTAACTTATCCACTTCTTCTCTCAGCGCTTTGGACCGTTCGGGTCCTAGTCTGCGTCTCTTCTACTTCACTGGTGTATACTTGTGATCAATATTAAGTGTGTGGCATGCAATCTCTGGCGAAACTTCGCACATCAAAATGTGTCCAAGCGAATAAATCTAGGTTGGCGCGAAGGAATTTGACGAGTTCTAGTCGTATCTTGTTTCTAAGATGTGATCCAACTTTCAAGACCCATGTTGGGTCATTAATATCGATTGGGACAGACACCGTCAATTCTGTCGTGCTCCCTGTTCCTCCCCAGAACTCTTCTTTCTAAGTTCCAAAGCCTTATCGAATCGGCTATGGTCCCAAGCCAGGGGTGGTTCTATAGTTGCTATTTGGTAGGTTCCGCGATGTAGCATTCTCTAGCGGCACTTTGGTCTCCTTTGATCACCCCAACTCCATTCTTTGTTGGAAATTTCATGGTTAGACACCACTAAGCTAAAGTAATCTTGAAATCTTCCAAAGCGGGCCGACCCAAGAAAGCATTGCAGGCGGATATTTCATCTGCAATCACAAAGGTTTGGATGAGGATGACTCTTCGGTCACCTTTTCCAAGTTCTACGGGTAAATCGATTGTTTCAATAGGTTGTTTAGGTTCGTCGGTGAGTCTCTGGAACTTCGTTCGGCAAGTGGATACATCCTTCTTATTGATCTTCATTTGTGCATTTGAAAAGGATATTCATAGAACCGCCACTATCTACCAATACCCGTCGGACCACAACTGGTCTGATTCCTACTGTCACAACCATGGAGTCAAGGGTCAGAGCTTCTATTCCTTCAGTATCTCGATTCCGAAACACTAAGCCATCGTTCAGGGTCCTCTACTGCTTGACAGGAGTTCCATCTTTAAGCACAAAACATGAATCTTTCGAAGCGTGTCTTAATGAGCTCGCATATCGCTCCCTTTCTCCCAACTCTTCTGTGCGGGATGAAGTCCTCCAGATATTGTTCCAATAATAAGTCTCTACCCAGTCCGTCTGGATCCCTTTTCACTAGTTCCAGTTTGGTTTCCCCAATCTCTGGGAGATTGGAGTGCTGCGGGTTGGTCAGGATTTTGCGGCTTCCTCAAATATTGCTAAAGCTTGTTTTCCCAAATCAGTTCTTCAATCAGGTTCTTCAAGTGACGGCACTCATTTGTGTTATGACCATGCGTTTCATGGAAACTATAGTAATTTCCTAAGTGCTTTTGATGTTCGGTCGCTTCCTCTTTAGGCGGCTTCTTGTACTTCTCTGTCCCTTGTGTCGCAAGGTAGATGTTCTTTGGAGTATCATTGAGCGGGGTGTAGTCTTCGGGCCCGAAGCCTTTAAGTCGCTTGTCACTTCCATTTCGCTTGTTGGAATTCTGATTCTTCCTTTTCCGATTCCCGTCCTTTCTCGCGTTTCCTACGGCGGTATTGGAGATATTTGCGTCTTGGTTTGCCACCATACCATTCTATCCAACGTTGGTTGGTTGCAGGTTAGCAGGTCTTCATTCTAGCCATTTTTCTTCTTTTAATCTCAAGTACTAGCTCGCCCTTTGATTAGAGTCCTTCCTGGTGGTTGGTTGCTTCATTTTGATCCATTTCCCGAATTCAATGTCGGGATGGATGGCGCAAACCAGAGCCATGAATACCATATCTTTGTTTGGATTACTTACTTCAGTGACCGTGGTGTTAAACCGGATCATAAAGGATTTCGAATATTCATTTCATCCCTGGAATAGGCCCGATAAGGACATCAAGTCTTTTGGTTGCACTGTGTGAAGCCTAAACTATCAAGGAACCTCATTGCTAATTCACCGAAAGTGAAGATGGGCTTAGGTAGGAGTCTGGTGAACCATATGGAAGCGATTCCTTCCAGAAAGATTGAAAACATCTACACCGAACAACATTTGCAGCATTCACTCCGTCCATGTACCAACTGTACTTATACAAGTGCGACATCTGGTCCCCAGTTCTATCGTAGGACGAGATAGTTGGTATAGTGAACTTTCTAGGATATCGTTCATTCAGAATGTCATCAGTGAACGGATTTCGGCATGGAGCGGATCCCCATTCATCATCTCTCTTATTCTTACTTTCATCCATTAGGCCCTTGACCATGTCACGATATATGACTCGGATGTCCGGTAATCCGTGGGTTGGCTGTCAGAGATTGCACCAAGTGTTTGATTTTGCAAATGGTCTTGGTTAGTGGGCTGAAGCTTAGGCTCTCCTGTCTTCGGGAAAGCCACTCCCTCGAAGTTCTGTTGGCTTGCGGTTGGTCGTATGGGGGCAGTTTGGACCTCTCTGGCGGTATTTAGCACGTTAGTGTTCTCTTTCAACTTGTCATGATCAAGTTGTTCTCCATCTTCAGAGTCGGAGAGATCCAATGCTATATCTTCACGTGGAGTTTTCGTCCCCAGATTTAAGTTTACGACGGGCTGCTTTGCAATTGGTGGAGTGCTTGCATTTCCTTCTATGGTGATTCCTACAGCTCCACTAATTACTCCCTTTTGCTGCTGCTTTCCGTTTCTCCTATTTAGGCTAGAAATGGAAGAGTTTTCTCGTTCCATGACGGCCACGGGCTCTGGCATGGTTCTTGGAGCAGCAAGTGATTGTAAGGTCAAGAGGGCATTTAATTTGTCCATAAGAGCTTTTTGGCTGTTTTCCATCTTTCAATTAATTTCATCAACCATCTTATTTGATTAATCTCTGGTGATAACTTCATGCTGAATTGAAGATCCTGGCACCGGATCTTCTGTGTTTGCGCCAGAATTTGGTCTACCTAATGGGTTGTTAGGGCCATTGACTTCAACTTGATAAGGATTCGTTTCCTTTTCAGTTATTATAGCTCCCTATGGATCTTACGGAAGCAGTTTTCTTTTTTCCTGGTGCCATTGATTCTCAACAGCAAATCTTCTAAGTAGAGATTGAGGATCTAACTTCTGAACCTATCTGATCCAAAGTAGATAGCTAGATCTAGGTCTGTTCAATTCTCAGTGAAAGCACCAAAATGTTACACCCTAGATTGAGTGTGAAAGCACCAGCCCTGTTCTTATAGGGCAATAATATAGAGAATAAATGTAAAAAGAGCAGAAATAGTAAAGAGACACGAAGATTTTTATAGTGGTTCGACTGCTAATGAAGCCTACGTCCAATTTATTATTTTCTATTAACTGACTGATGTTACAAGTGGAATCTGATTACAATATGATTGAATTTCCTAAGTTAGATCAAATCACAGGTGCAAGAGTTCACTGGAGAATCACAGTGAACCTCTAGATGACTATTGTATGGGATGAGAAAAGTGAAGAATAATCTCTATAGAGTTCCACCAGCTAGTTTAGAAGATCCTGTTTATATTGCAGGTAGGATTGTATTTATAGGGGTTGGAGAGCTATTGGGCTATGCCGCTTTGCCAGGAGCTTGCATATGAAGGTATGAAGATTCTCCGAAAGTTTCATAGCGAGACGACCTAGTATGATGGATCGCTAGCGATCCATAGGGCATGGATTGCTAGCGATCCATGAAGTTAGGTTATTTTTAGCTCATTTCGATTGGATCTTGTTCCTTGCCTTATGTAGGCACTCTCCATACAATTTCAAGACTAGGTGCCTTGTATTGATGATGATTCGTGTACAGATTGCATTGAGCTATTGCTGGAATCAGATGAATGCTCACTTCTCAAACTAGCTTGCTTGGAATATCATGAAACTTGGCAGACAACCCTAGAAAACATATTAAATCATAATGCAAGAAGAATGATTGTCCTTGAGCAATATCCATGGATCGCTAGCGATCCATGGGCGATGGATCGCTAGCGATCCATCCCCTTAGGCTACCTTTCCATTTTGTCTCTTGAGCCTTTCTTGGTTCCTTCTTCTGGTTCTTTTTGTTGCTTCTTGAGTTGTTTCGTCCTATCGTAAATGTTTTTTTTCCTTTTTAATACTCATGGATCGCTAGCGATCCATCCCTTTAGGCTAACTTTGTTCTTTTTCTCTTGAGGCTTTCTTGGTTCCTTCTCCTGGTTCTTTTGGTTGCTTCTTGAGTTGTTTTGTCCGACTGTAAATGTTTTAGTTCCCTTTGAATTATACTGGCTTAAAAACCCGATTAACAAGATGCTATTGAGAAAGTAGAATTGATTTCTGCTAGGATGAAGGTGACACGGTCAAGGCAGAAGAGTTATGCCGATAGGAGGAGGAAAGAGCTTGAGTTTGCAGTAGGCGACTACATATTGGAAAAGGTTTCCCTTTGGGAAGATAGGGAAATTGGCACCCAGCTATGTAGGACTATTTCCAATAATTTAGAGGATTAGTAAACTCAAGTATTGGATTGAGATACCAAGCATTTTGGTGGGTGTGCATAATGTTCTTCATATATCGCATTTAAGGAAATGAATGCACGACCCTAGTACGGTAATGGAACCACAGGCCATAGAGGACCTATCTTTATAGCCAAATTTGTCGTATGTTAGTCGACCGAAGAGAATAAAAGGTCGTGATATGAAGGAGTTGGGAAAAAAAGTTAGTAGACTTGTTCACGTCCATTGGAGTGACGATAAGGATTGTTGTACTTGGAAATATGGGATAAGATTAGAAACATCTATCCTGAGTTGTTTTAGACATTCATATATAGTAGTATGCTTTGTTTTTCTATTATATATACTAGTAATGTCCCTAGCAAATCCATGTGCGATACGATTATGTGTTAGTAGTTGCGTATGATACTAGTGTAGCCTTGTGTACTTGTGTGTACTTATGTGTACTTATATGATGATTTTATGCTTTTAGCACTATGTCACAAAGTGAATCAGACAACAGTGATCACACAACATAAGGTAGATTTTTCTGCTATCCAGCTATTTACCACTGTTTCACACAATATATGGATAAAATAATCTGTTGTTTGAATTGCCGTTTAAATCTCTATGTTCATGCTTGTCCTTTAGATAATATTTTATCCGTTGTCTGATTGAAGTTATCAAAGAAATTTAGTTTTGGCTCCATATTTTCCCTCTCAATATTTTTGTGGTTGCGTTCCTTAATTATTCCCTCTTCACTTTGTTTCCATTCTAACTTCTCAAAATATGTTTCCCCCTTCCCAAATCCCCCTTCTCAAAATTTATTTCACTCTTCTCAAAATCAAATCGGCAGAACTCTAAACTTAAACTCGTCTTCGACCTATCTTCGACTCTTATTTTGGGATTAGGGTTTCAAATCGGCTCGATAATGAAATCACTTTGCCGAAACTCTCTCACTCTCAAACAACGATTGATAAAGAAATTGGTTTCTATTTTATGGCCGCGTTAGTTCAAGCTTGCTTCAATTTGTCGAGTATTCTTCAATTGATATATGGTATGATTTTCCCCTTTCGATTTCGTATTGATCTTGACTTCAATTTTAAGAGCCAATGATGAGATGGGTTTATATACAAATTTATTTCCTGTATTTTCGATTTAGACTTGACTTTGGATTTTAAACATTGGATGTTGATTTTGTATTGCTACATACATTTTTCACCGCTTTGTTTTTTGATTTTCTTCTTTATGGCCTTGACTCGTTCAATTGTTGAGTTCTCTGATATACTCGAATATATTTTTACTTGGTTGAATATATTGATTTCAAGCTTTCTGTCTTGTTACCTGAATTTGTATATCTGAATTGAATTTGTTGAATTGGCTGGTGATATGAGAGTTGTGCAAGGCACTAGCACTTATTTGGTTGTTGAATTGGTTGTTCAAGGCAGTGCACACTAGACTTATTTGTGCACTTATTTATAGCCTATGAACTTGAACTTGAATCTGAAACATTATTCACTTATTTGTTCACTTCATTGTTCGATTTTGAGTTTCTTTCCTTGTTTACTTCATTGTTCGACTTTGTTAAGTTCATCGTTTCACTGTTTGCCCCTTGCTTGTTTTATTGCCCCTTGCACTTGTGATTTTTTCACTTCATTGTTCGATTTTGGGAACTTCCATGTATATACCTACATACATATGTATGTATATATGTGTGAATGTTTGTCGCACTGCCTTGTTTTAAATTGTAACACTACCTTGTTTTAATTTGTTGCACTTGCTATTTGTAGCACTGCCTTGTTTTAATTTGTGGCATTGCCTTGTTGCATTGTTGGCCTTGTCCATGTACTTGCACACAAATGTATATACATATCTACATGTATGTACATATATGTATATATGTATGTTAGTGTGTTTGAACTTTGAATGGTTTTAATTTTCTGATGGACTTACGAGTGTGCCTTGCCTTGCCTTGCCTGAACCTTGAATGGCTTCAACTCTGCCTTGTTGTGTTCACCTGCCTTTTGAATATGCATGTCTTTATTTGCTATGTGCATATGTTGTACCATTTCATGAACTGGTTTGTGAAATCCCTGCACTGGTTTCATTTGTATCATGCATGTGTACCATTGTTGACATGTTATTGGCCTTTGAGTCTGGTTTGTGAAATATCTACCATGTATATACATACATATGTATGTATATATGTGTGAAATATTACCATGCTTTTGCTTTGAACTTCCATATGTGTGTCTCCTGTGTGTTGCAATCTTGTTTTTGCTTTTCCTTGGCCCATGTTGTTGGCCTTGTTCACATGTTGCATTGTGGCCTTGTCCATATACTTGCACGCTGCCTTGTTAAAGGCAGTGCACTGCCTTGACATTGGTTGAATCCCTTTCATGTGCTTTGGTTTCTTGTCTATAGCTTGATTACCTTTCAGATTCTTTAATTTCTTGTTTTAAACAAGGCAGTGTGCACTTCCTTGAACTCCATGTACTCCCTGGCTCATTTGATTCCCGTGTGAATGTTCTTTTAATTCATGTTCATTTGTTTGTACTTCCTACCTTGAACTCATGTGCTTCCTGGATGCATTTGTTTGTAGCATTACCCGTTGTTCATTTGTTTGTAGCACTTCCTGGCTGCATTTGACATGTGTTGCGTATATACATGTATACATGTATATACATATGTGGATATGTGTGTTGCTCAGTATAGGAGATGCAAGTGGTAGTATTTTTGTAAATTCGTACCTACTGTTCTTTGTTTGTGCTATTTGTGCACTTAATTTTGTACCATGCTTGATACTGCCATGAATCTGGTTTGTAGGTGGTCGACTTTGTGCATTTCCATGTGCACCGAACTTGTTTGTGCACATTGGCTTTGCTGAGTTGCCTGATCTGTTTTAAGCTGAATTAAACTACTTGCATTGAGCCCAAGCTTGCTTGGGCTTGAACTTGTGTGTTTGCACTGAATTAACCCTTCAGACTTGACCTTTACAACTGTCCATGTGATTGAATCAAGGATCGGGCTTGTAATATTCACAATGATACACTGTGTATATCATAAGTCGTTTGTGCACATATATATTTATCCTTGTCTAAAAATGAAAAGAAAAAAATAAACCCATAAACTGAGGCAATATTTAATATTTGCAATTTAGGTTTGTTTCTTTTTCAAGTTTATTGTGTTGTTGTTTATTTAACAGGTATAGGAGATGGATGGACACAGATTGGAGCAAGCAAATCAAGATCAACATCAAAAACAAACTCGAGTGAGTGTGAGTAAATTTAAGTCGTATTGTATTTGAAATGTAAGTAGATTGATAGTGAAAGTTGTATTGTATTTAAATTTGATTTGAAATACAATATTTGTATAAATAAAATTATGATTAATTTATTTCATTATGTGAACAATTATTCATATAAGTCAATATGTATATGTTGTCTAATAGGAAATTCTAAATCATACTATAACATCAGACAACATATGATTTTTTGTTGTTATGTTAGTGCATATCAGATGACGGGGCATATCTATGGTCTGATGTACAGATAGCATGGGATTTAATGACAGATAGGCATGTAATCAAACAACGGAGCATACCTGTCGTCTAATGCGTTTTTTCCCATATTGTAGGGTGTTAGTGTAATTTTGCATTCTTCCTTATCTAAATGTCAAGGATGAAATTTTTGTAAGGAGGAAAAACTATAACATCCTATATTTTAAAGCGTCATAATATGGAAAATTAAAGTAAAATAAAATGAAGGAACTATTAGAAGAGTAAATAAAACAATTTAATTGCAAGAATTGCCTAAAGTTATTTTGTCGCTTGGCATAAATCCCTAGCCATCATCGCTCGTCCAATCACTTCTGATATGATTTGGCCATCATTAGCCTAGGCAAAATATTGCTCTGAGCTTCAGCTCAGACGTCTGGTATTAAGCTCAGACGTTTGAACTTACTTCCCAAACGTCTAGGCGATTTGGAATAAAATTTCCAGCACTTCAGCTCAGACGTTTGGGAGAACCACCAGACGTCTGGAGCTGACAATTCCAGCCAACTTGCCTGTTTTTTGATGGGTTTCCGTTTTATCGATTTTTGGTTGATCCGATTAGTTGTTATCACTTTTATCGACTTTGATGACTTCTTTTCTAGATTTTTGGAGTATCCATTTGATGGATTTGATATCGATTTCTATGGTTTTGATTCATGTCATCGAATGTGAATTTTTGGTGATTGATTGTTTTTACAATCATTTCTGTGATTTGTCACTTTAAACTACAAAGGTTTTCTATACTAGTAGTAAATACTCAAACTCTTTAACAAAGATGATTCCAACGTTACTTTTAGTACAAAGCTCGTTTTTAAATCCGTTTTCCAATCTATTAGTATACATAAACCTTTACCTCATTCGTACGAGAAATCCAATTAAACGACTTAGCAAAACAAGTGGTATGAAACACTTGCGTTTACTTCGTCGGTTAATTCTTAGACTTGTTCGATTGAAATCTTGTGACAATTTTTGAGTGGAAATCTACAATTTGCTCGTAAATATTTAAGTTAAGCCAGTGTTTATGAGACATGAAGCTAAACTCATTTACTTACTAGCTTAGTGTAATCGACACTTTTTATTGATCAATGGTGATCATTTTATGGTTTAGACTAGCGATATGCGATGTCTCTTTGTCCACGTGGTGGACTGTACCTCATTTTATGGAGCTTCGTCTCATTTTTTATAGGCTAGCAACCATGGTTTTATGGAGTTCGGTTCATCGGGCGTACCGTTATTGTACTACGTCATTGTTCTAGCTTATCAGGTTCATCGGGCGTACCGTTATTTTACTACGTCGTTGTTTCGAATTACTTGAGTATTAGGTTCCTCGGGTGTATCGTTATTGTACTACGTCGTTGCACCGGCTCTATGGTTAGCGACCATGGGATAGTGTCCCGTTTGTGATATACGTGTTGGTGAGTTTTCATGCACCCGTTTATGATAGCCCTTCCCCTTTGTGTTTTCTGAATTTCTAATTGTTGATTTCTAGAATTTGCGTTTCACCAATTTTTGCGATTGACATAGATATGTTTTGTCAATATTTGGGGTTTGGTGAATAAGCTAAAGAATGTGATATTCTTTTTGGATATTTGACGAGATTTGAGATATTGTATGATTTTTATTGTTATCAAATGTATACATGTCACAGTATGGCATTATTGTTATCATACGTTTTTGTGGTATCTCTTATCCTTTCTCATCTCATATGATATTTATAGCTAGACTGATACGTTTATTATTTTTCTTCTTAAATAATACTCGGGTCAGACCGAGGTGTTACAGGTGCTTCCGCTTGACTTCTTAAGCAGGGGCTAGCTTCTGACTTTTGGCTAACTACTTTAGCTTAGTAGTTTTTTCTTTTATACATTTGAGTTAGAGACTCCTTGATGTATACATATTATTTTGCTTAGCACTTGTACCTACTCTTTTGTGATGTAGTGGATCTTGTATGACTAGTATTTTGATGTACACTTTTATGTGTTATATTCATATCTATTTCCGCCTTTGTGATATGAATATCTGTGACTGATTTGTGTTATGCTTACTTCTATATTTGTTTCCGAAGCCCACATAGCCACTGTGTAGTAGCTTTGAGTTTGTATTTGATATGTCGGATTTCCTCTTGAAATGAAATGCAAGTCTTCTATCTGACATATCAGTACTCGCACAAAGCAATTACATAGATGGTCGCTCCTCAACAGCCTTATTCTTCGTGCCATTCGACAGCATTACTCCGTAGTTTCCTTGGCTAGTGTGAGTATAGAGGTGAGGCGTCACAGATTGGTATCGGAGCCAAATTTCGGAACAATGTAGAATAATCTAGCAAGGATCATTGTCCTAAGTCTTTCTTAGGAATCATGCCTTAGGATTTAATTTGAGTAATTGGACCCGTTCTATCCTGTAATCCTTATTTAATTTTTCATTTATTGCCATGGGAGTTAGCTTACCACTTGACATTCCAAATTTCTTAACTAAATCTTTAGCGTATTTTTCTTGACTTAAAAAAATACCATTACTTAATTGTTTTATTTGTAGTCCTAAAAATTAATTTAGTTCTTCCATATGACTCATTTCAAATACCTTAGTCATTATATATGAAAATTCTTTATTTAATTTGTCGTTAGTTGATCCAAAAATAATATCATCAACATATATTTGTATAAGTTGAATATCATTATTATTTATTTTAATAAATAAAGTACTGTCTACTTTGCCTATTTTAGAATTAGAGTGTAATATATATGATTTAAGTCTATCATACCAAGCTCTAAGAGTCTGCTATAAACTATATAAAGCTTTCTTTAATTCATAAACGTGATTAGGTAATTTTTCATCCTTAAATAGTGGAGGTTGTTCTGCATAAACATCTTCTTTGATAAAACCATTTAAAAAGGCACTTTTAACATCCATTTATAATAATTTGAAATTACTATGATTTGCAAAAGTGAGTAAGATTCTTATTACTTCTAATCTAGCTACGGGTGCAAAGATTTCATCAAAATCAATACCTTCTTTTTGACAAAAACCTTAAGCGACTAAACGAGCTTTATTGCTTACAACTTCTCCTTGTTCATTCATTTTATTTTTATATACCCATTTAGTTAATATTATAGATTTATCCTTAGGTCTTGGGACTATGTCCCAAATATCATTTCTTATGAATTGATTCAATTCTTCTTGCAGAGCAAGAATTCTGAGTCATATGTTGATGCTTCCTTTGGATTTTTAGGTTCAATTTTTGAAACGAAAGCAATATTACTCATTTTATTTAATTGATTTTTTGTTTTAACAACAGATTCTATATTTCTTAGAATGTTTTCTATAGGTTGATCCTTTAATATTTTGGTTCTCTTATTTGGATATATATTTTCAGTATCTTTATCATTTTCATTATTAATAATTTCATTATTATTAATTTCATTTGTATTATCAACATTTTCCTCTTCATTAATACTTGCATTATTAGTTTTAAAATTTTCATTAAATGAAACATGTAATGTCTCTTCAATATTGTTAGTTCTAGTATTAAAAACTCTATAAGTTTTACTTCTGTTTGAATATCCAATAAAAATTCCTCTATCTAATTTAGCATCAAATTTATCTAAATTTTCTTTAGTATTCAATATAAAACATTTACTATAGAAAGCTCTAAAGTATGATACTTTAGGCTTTTTATTATAAAATAATTTGTATGGTGTTTTCTTAGTTAAAGGTCTTATCAAAACCCTATTTAAAATATAACATGTTGTAGCAACTGCTTTAGCCCAAAAAATTTTAGGTAACTTACTATCATTTAACATAGTTCTAGCGCATTCTTGACTCGTTCTATTTTTACGTTGCACTACTCGATTTTGTTGAGGTCTTCTTCGAAAAGAAAAATTATGAGCAATTCCTTTCCTATTACAAAAATTATCAAAATTATCATTTTCGAATTCTCCTCCATGATCACATCGAACGGTTTTAATTTTAATAGAAAATTGATTTTGAATTCTTTTAACAAAGATTTTAAACATTTCAAAAGCATCGCTTTTAATTTTTAGAAAAATTGTCCAAAAACATAGAAAAATCATCTACAGTTACAAAAACATATCTATTATGAATTTTAGATTGTATTTGTGAGGGATCGAACAGATCTAAATGAAGAAGTTCAAGGGGTTGAGAGGTAGAGATCATATCCTTTAACTTAAAAGAACTTTTTCTAAGTTTTCTTAATTGACACGCGTCAAAAAGATTATCAACGTCAAAACTTATTTTAGGAAGACCTCTAACCAGATTATTTTTGAAAATTTTAGAAAGATGTTTGAAATTCAAATGACCAAATCTTTTGTGCCAAATCCAAGAGTCACTTGATTCAGCCAAAAGACATAAATTATCATCTGATACTTTCATAATTAATATGTAAATGTTTCTTTTTCTAATGCCTTCAAAGATAATGTTTGACTCATTATCTTCAATACGACATTTATCTTTTTCAAATTTAATTTTGAAGCCCTTATCACACAATTGAACAATACTCAACAGATTATGTTTTAAATTCCAAACTAATAAAACATTAGAAATAGTAGGAGTTTTAGAATTACTGACATTGCTGATGCTGATCGCATATCCTTTATAGTTGTCTCCAAAATTGATTGATCCACCGTCTTTGTAAATTATATCTTTCAAGACCTCTTGATTACTAGTCATATACCTTGAGCTGCCACTACCTAGTATCCATTTGTCCTTTTTAATTCGTATAGTTTGATCACTAGGTGTTTGTTCATCAAAAGCCATGTAACATGTCTGTTCTTGCAAATTATACCTTTTCAAAAGACCAGGATTTTATACTGGTTCGGAGGTACCCTACATCCAGTCTTGTATAATTCCTTGTACAATTTTTTTTTCAAATAGCAAAGCAAATACAATCTCGATTTCAAGGCAACAAGATACACCATTCAGACTTTCCAACCATTGGGTAGAGTCACTTGATTTATATGGACCACAAGCATTCCCACTAGATTTCCGAGTTACTAAGCACACCCAATTGATTTACGCGGGCTATAGTCACAGCCATAAGTATAACAGTATGATTTGATAGAGTTTTATAGCCTCAGATCGTTGATCTTGATTACAAATAATCCTATAATCTCTTGAGTAGCACTTTGATCTTATTTGAGTGAGAGAGATGAGAGAAATAAGAGAGTAACCAACAAAGAATCAAATCAATGGAGTTTGAACTTGATTCTGATTGAATTTGAGAATATTTTGACTAGATTTTCTTTTAGAATTCAAGAGAGTGAAAGAGGAGAGAAAATATGAGAAAGTAGTTAACAAAATTTGTTGGTTTAACCCCTATTTATAAAGAAACAATAGTCATGTCCATTCACGAAGAGATACGACGAAAAGAAACTTCCATTCAAAGTTTGAATTTTGAAAATTATGGTCACTATGTTGACATATAGGAATTGGATATGTTGACATATCCTTCACAAAATTGAAAAACACTTTATAAAAATTATTTTGAAAATATTAAGGTTTGTGAAATATTTTGATGCTTTGTAAATTCATCTAAACATAGTTTATATATTTTTTAATCATATCAAAACTTTAGAAAACTTTATAAAAATATATTCAAATATGTAAAGGATTTAAATATGAATTTATTTTGAAAATAATAAATATAAAGTGAAAGTGAATATATTTGAAATCAAAGTAATAGCAAATATTATAATAAACTTATAAATATTTAAAAATCTTTAAACACTAATTTCTTAACAAAGTATAATATTCAAAGTATATTAAATATAATAAAATCAAAAGATAGAAATAATTCGATGGCTATTTTGAAAAATTATTTTGAAAACAAGAATACTTTTAAAACCATTTTTAAGGTATTTGAAAATCATTTGAAAAAGAGAAATAGAGAGATCAAAGAAGTGCTATTGGGGTTTTAATAAAAATCCTAAAACTATAACTTATCTGGGATATCTTAAGATCTTCAATACTCATGAGTCTTCAATCTCTAACTCTTGAATCTCTATATTTGCATCTTGAATCTTATCTTGATACCGTACAGTCTTCTTATTCGATACTGTCTAATATCCTACACTATATACTAATATTACTAGATAACAACATTAGTATCTATATTTTTTATAATGTCATATGGTTGTTATCATCAAAACCAATGCCTGAGGTACTAATAATATTCTCGCGTATCAATCCTACCATAGCTTAATATCACTTAATTATTTTATTAAAATTAAGTTCACCTGTTAATAAGGCTTAAAAATATTATATAGCTCATATGTGTGTCTGTGTGTATGTATACACATATAACACAAACAATTTCTTAGGGTCTAGGATTAATAAATCATTTTATAACCTTAGTCAAACATTATTAGATAATACAATACTTCTTTGTAATTTCTAACATTTCAAATCATCTTTATAAAAGTTCACTAGTTAGTTAGTTTTTGAATTACACCATAATAAACAATACCAAGGCCAGATAAACTTCAAAGCCAATTTAATATAAGTTTAACCTGCCTAACCAATTATTTTAGCCTTATAGCTTGTTTTAAAGGTCATTCTTTTAACTTCTGATTAGCATATATAACAAAGTTCCTATCACCAATATAACAACAAAGTTGAGTTTAATTGATTTATAACCATGTTATAAATTAATATCAACTCCATCTAACTCTATTCAATATGAATAGAACACAACATACATATATGGATACTTAATCAATTATCCTAAATATCTACTCAAACCGATCCAATCAAATAAGGAAATAACACTTATATATATTATTCTACCTCTTAAAGGTAACAAATATAAATAAATATAATTACGAGGATTTATACCAAAGTATAATCCAGAGTTATAATTTTGCTTACCTAAGCTATAATTTCTCAAATGTCCGAACCTAGTCCAACCTTATACCATGGCGTAGATAATCTCATTATGAGTACAACGGAAAAGACCACATCTCGATTGGACCTCATATGCCAGATATATGAATTAAATACGAAACAAGATAATCAATTTTATTAATTAGCTTTACTTAATAATTTATTACCATGCTAATCCTTCTCCTCGCATCCCCAAAATCACTTCCTGAATCTGTATATGCATGCACCTACTAAGTTGTGCATGTTTGCCTCCACCGATAGAGCTACGGTCGACGAAACCGACAGAGCTACGGTCGACGAAATCGTCCCCTACAACCTTCGATCACCTCGTGTAGCGACGATGATTGCCATGGCGGCAAAGATTCCATGTCCACACCTCGTAGACAAATGAGACTTTTCATGCCCTAGTTGGCTCCACCAGGTTGCGATTTGCAGCACTCGACTAGAGCTCCTCCAATCAATCCACTTCGATCAAATTTCACAACCAGGCCTTCCTTTTTCCCAACTATGGCCTTTAGCTTCGCCTGCTCTTCATGCCACCAATGGCTAGGCAAGATGGAGCATGCCTAACTACTCGCCAACGCCTACCTAGATTTGACACTCTCCGCACCACGAGTTCAACGGATCTAACGCCAACCTCTATCGTTGTCTGTAACTCTTGATTAAATTTGAAGAAAGAGGAGCTAAATTTTATGGAGCAGGAGAAAGAAGAAACGAGGATATAAAATATATTGTTGTTTGTAGAGGAATATATATATATATATATATATGTATATCATTTAGTTTTTCAAATAAATCGTCACATGTTTCGAACCCATACAATCACATGGTACATTGGATCGCCACGAAACTCGTCGGCGCACATTACCTCATTTTTCTAGTCCCGATGGCACAGATTTTGTCACTATCCGAAATAGAGCTTCAGTATGATAATTTCATGCATTTCGAGGATAATTTGGAAATCGGATAGCCCAATTCTAAATATTCTTCAACCGTAGTCTTAATATAAAGTCCTCGTCCCAAAAACACAAGCCGTCAGTTGAGATCCCATTAGATCTGACTATGCATGTATTTTTAAAAACTACGTATAACAATACGTAAATCGTAAAATTACCTTTGCTCCAAATAAAGCGATATTTATACACATTTTAATTCGCAACTAATCCAGTGAAAGTAGTCTCGAGTCCTAATTCGACCGTATACGAATATTTAAATTTTGGACCTTTAATTGATTAAAGTTCAATATTTGAATTAATTATTTAAATATCCAATCGCTAAAAATATGGATTGTTACATTATCCCTTCCTTAAAAGAATTTTTTTACCAAAATTCCTATGTATATGATAATGCAACCCGACTAACCGAATCTTCCAAGCATTAACTTCTATAAATTTCAACAATCCTTCCCTTACATAGTTAACATTATGGAAACTTGCGAAGCATAGAACATATCTCCAAACCATTAGAATTTCTAAGCTCCTCTTGTTTCAAAAAAATTCTACAGCACCTCCTTTGCACTTCTAGCTCCGAAAAAAATCCATAAACAATATATATTGACACACACACCCCCACATACACATCTCATATCCGAGGCATCTCATATTGGAGGAATCTCATTTCTAAGGACATACAAGCATAAATATACATACTATCCACACTACTGATCGTAGTACTCTTTCACAGTAAAAGCATGCCATTTAGCAAATACAAACAAATAAGCATCCCAATAGCGCATAGCTGCTTCCATGTAGCTAATCATATACTCAACAAAGAGGTTTATACACAATTTCAATATTATTTCATGAACTTAAGCATGCTAAATCACATATATCAATCATCTTAAATAAATATGCTATATCAAACCATGCAACAAGCATCTCAAATAAACATGTTACAATCAACTATGCAACAAACACATCTAATGCAACCACCATCTCCAATGCAACAAACATCTCAAATAACCATGTTATAACAGACTATGCAACAGGCATGGCTAATGCAACAAAAATTTCAAATAAACATGTTCTAACAAACTATGCAATAGGCATCTCTAATGCAATAAGCATCTCTAATAAAACAAGCATCTCTCATAATCATGTTATAATAAATTGTGCAACTAATGCAACAACAAAGCAATCTCTACGCTATGCTTTCTTACATATTAACAAAACAAAAAGGAAACCTAAAATTTCCTTAAGTTATTAGAGACATACCAATACAAATCTCCATCGAACACGATCAAGCTTAACCCCATCAGTTTGAAGCCACATACCCCTATTCTCAAAAATATGAATAGACCTTCAAGGTCTAAAGCCACGTCCTGTTCAAATCAAATTTCTTTAGTCAACTCATCACGATGTCACTAGAATTATACTCTTATACAAACAGAATTCACGAAATACATCGTGCACTCCTTATACGAAAAAGGAAAATTTACATAATATGCTAGCAGTAGCAATCAACGACAAGTAATCAATAAAAAAAATCAATCAACTAAATCAATCAATCAATCAATAATTAAGCAATAACAAGCAATCAATCAATCAAAAATAAAAAATCAATCAATAATAAGCAATAACAAACAATAACGATTACCATATAAACTACCAATCATTCTAAAAGCAGTCTGTAACAACAAAAACGATAACCAATAATAGTCATAGCATGCTTTCAAGTTGTAAACTCCCATGAGTCTGTTTGACTTCCACAATGCTTATGCGGTGCAACTCCTTTTATGAATACAAAATATGAAAGACTACCACCCCTTCTGCTCTGAAAAGGAAAACTTATAAGATATGTTGAACCACCATTCCTCAAAACTCTCGAATAAACCCAATAATCTAAGTGTCACCTTTCCTTTCCTTCCAAACAGAACTCATTTTCCCAAAAGGTAAACTTTACTAATCAAATCATTATTAAATAACAATCTATAAATGCTTGGACTAACTCAGGCTCAAACACACCTCAACAGCATAATGACAATAAACATAATATACTAAGTGAACTACGATGCTGGCCTGGGAAAGTATCATGTCATCACTTAAAAGATTATCTAAGTTGTCACAAAACTAGTCAAAAAGTCCTTCCCCAAACTATTTCAAGCTATCTTAACTATAATTTACAATAAATAATCTTACAACAAGTAAAGATCATCCAAAATAATATTTGATGCATGATCCAATGACTTTCTCGCTTGTAGGAATTATTTGTTAAACTAGGTTCGGCCGCCTAATTCCTCTTACGTGAATTTCTATCTGGTGCTTTGGTTCGACCTCCGAAATTTCCTTGCACGACTAAAGTTGCATTTCTGAAATCTCCCAGTGACCTCAAAAATCCTACTTGAGTGCTCGCCTTTAATAATTAAGAGAGAAACCCTTACCCAAGTGGTGCAAATCACCTAGAAACCACACGTTCGATCCAGGGATTAAGAAAGGATACGTGAACGAATACATCCATAGAAAACACTAATGCTACTCATGGGATGAATCCCCTCGCGTATGGTTTGCTAACATAAGGAAAAACCCTTCTAGCTTGAATGACTCAACGCAAAACGTATAGGTCATCTGTTCGATTCTTACTCATTCCGTGACAATCACCGAATCCTACGTGGATATAGGATCCAAGTCACACTTCTCCGACCAACCCCACCCTACTTGAAATTAGTGCATCAAGTTTGAATGGTAGTACTCTCAGTCCCGATACCTTAGCTAAACAACCAAGGTTACCTATATAAGATTAATTATTTCAAAGGAATTAACCTATGCTATAGAGGTTAAGTTTGGGATATAACTAAGCAATAAATCCCAAATCCATGCATTAAGACCCCAAGCAAGATTCCTTGCTAACTTCAAAGGAGGAATAACTATCTTCACTTTGAATTTAAGGAAAAGGTTAAATTGGCTAACAAACTCCATCACTAACAAGAAACCCTGTTACAAATGGATGAAACGCTTATGTTGCATGTCCCTTTCGATCTTAGAAATAAACTAAGACTCAAAGCGACGTCTATAACCAATCGAAGTCATAGACTGCTCGTCAACCACTTCTACTTTTATGTCCCATGGATTACACCACCTCCAACACCATCACATCTACTAGACCAACCAAGCATCTCAAATTGCCTAATTTGCATTCACTCGTGCACCCTGTCAGGTTATATGGATAGCCTTAAATGAAGATACCTTAGCCACTAGCGACTAAATAAATCAAGTTGAAGAGATAAGTGATGTATGTAATATTGTATAATAGAAAAATACAAGTACGCTCTTTCAATGTATCTCTAACTACCAGGTTTCCTAACTCAAACGGGTCTACTTAGTCTTAAATGTTGTGCCAAAGCTCTGATACCAACTATAATGACCCACTCTTCATAATAGCCTGAATCAATGTTGAATGACAATGTCTGACTTTTGAATACCACAAAAGATAGTCTATCGGGGTAAAGTTTAAAATTAAACATCATACCAAGGCGTATCGATACACTCTCATAGTGGAATGATAACATATAATATACCATGAACTGAACAGGATAAAAAAATACAAGGGACTGCACTAGCGAAAGCAACCGATAAATAAATATCACTACAGAATGTCAGAATACATCAACTCCATGCATATGGAGTTTGGAATATAATATCTGATACCACAAGTCTCATATACAAAATAGTCTGTCTGCTATGTACTATATCATCAACATGTAAATATATCCAATATATCGACTTCATGCCTCTAAAATGCTCCGACTATCTGGTAAGCCTATCCCAAAAAGGACCTGACTTCCAAACTACTCAATCGAGTACTCAAGAGTTGTCCTGACATAAACAAATAAAGACAAAACAAGGGTCAGACATAAAGCTTGGTGTGAAGGGAACTATCTCTAAGTACTGCATATACATGCAACCAATATACATCTAATAAATGTGAGCAAGGATCAATGGGTAACACTACCATGCTTCACTACTTTATCCATACACCAACAAGTCGGGATGATAGATAATGGTGATTCTCTTATTAAAATAGTGTGTACTATAACAAGCTATGCTATTGAATATGAAAATTGAGTGTAGTGGCAATACTACACTCCATAAGCAACGACGTCATAGATCTTTCCATCCCTATTGAAGCTTATGAAATGCAAAACAAATATAAATATATAAAAATGCTACTAACATAGCATCTCCATAAGCAAAACTGAAATATGAATACTATAATCGATACCCGTGTCTAGTTGCCATTAGCTACCAAAGAGACTTATCGAGAGCCACAACTAACTTGTGGACTATGAACCAACAACTCAAAAGAAGTTGCCATGTACGTCCTGTTGCAGCACATGTCCGTACACTACAACGGTATATAACCTACTCTAAATTAGCATCCCAATCTCTTTCCGCCCCTGCTCCAAAATCACATCTACAGATCGTGCGTCTCAATGGTACCATCGATTCCTTTTACAAAACTGATATCATCTGATTATCTATTGATAGATAATCCTAGTTCAAGCTACTCCATGTACACCCTTCTCACATATATACACGACACCAAAGTATTGTCGTCCCCGTGTAGATCACGATCCATTTTTGAAGTGCCTCGCAATACTCGGTTACCCCAAGTCTCACATACCAAACCAACATACATAAATCGCCCAAACCATGCATATATATATATCACTTCAACCACATATTTATGCATCTATATAATATATTTCATCCACTATTCAGTAACCCCAGGTCGTGCATACCAAACTATACATTCACTTAAATTTGTATCGATAAATCATGTGCCATTAGCTACCAAAGAGACCTATCGAGAGCTGCAGCTAATTTGTAGACTCCCCTGAAAACGAACACCTCAAAAGAAGTTGGTATGTATGTCCCGACCCACCCATCCGTACAGCGCAATAGTTTATGACCTACTCTGGATTGGCATCCCAATCTCTCTCTGTATTGCTATGGAACAACATCTACAGGTTGTGTGCCTCAATGGTACAATGGATTCCATGCACCAATCGGTAGCCCCAAGTCAGATATAACGAAGCCATATATAAACGATTTAAATCGCATATCAATAAATATATATAATATTCCTTGCATCTCTAAGTAGCCCCAAGTCAGACATATTAGAACTGTGTTTATACCCATAGACATATACAAATCACATATATTATATGCATGTGTGTGTTGTGTGTATGTGTGTATTCCTGTATATAAAACTAATCCAACTATATAGAACTAATAAATGCATATCATGAACATTTGCATACATAATGGAAATACACAAACAAAGTAATAAATCTATCATCTCAATATCAGTAACATTTCAAACATACAATCATATAAATAATTCAACAAAAATGCATCTTACTTAAGTAACCAATCTAACATTATATCTTGTTCGTATTATTTTATAGAAGTCTCAAACTTATTTTATAAAATAATACTCTCGTCTATCAATCTTATTATAGCTTAATATCACTTAATTCTTCTATTAAAATTAGGTTTAGCTATTAATAAGGCCTTAAAATATGATGTAATTCATGTGTGTGTGTGTGTGTATGCATGTGTGTATGTGTGTACACACTTATAACACAAACATTTCTTAGGGTCTATATTTAATAAATCATTTTATAATCTTAATCAAACCTTATTGAATAATACAATACTTCTTTGTAATTTCTAACATTTCCAATTTCCTTTATAAAAATTCAGTAGTAAGTTAATTATTGAATAATATCATACTAATCTAATACCCAGCCCAGATAAACTTCAAAGCCAATTTAATATAAGTTTAACCAGCCTAAACAATTACTTTAGTATTACAGCTTATTTTAAAGGTCATACTTTTAACTTACATATAACAATATTTCTATCACTAATATAATAAAAGAGTTGAGTTTGATTAATTTATAACCACGTTATAAATTAATATCAACTCCATCTAACTCTATTCAATATGAATAGAACTCAACATATTTATACGAGATCTTAATCAATTATCTTGAATATCTACTCAAACCAATCCAATCAAATAGGGAAATAATTACTTATATATGTTATTCTATATCTTCTGGGTAATAAATATAAATAAATATAATTACGTGGGTTTATACCAAAATATAAATCTCGAATTATAATTTCACTCATCCGAGCTGTAATTTCTTAATTGTCCAAACCCAGTCTAACCCTATACCATGCCATAGATAATCTCACTAAGAGTGCAACGGCGAAGACTGCCTCTCGATTGGACCTCGTATGCAAGAGATATGAATCAAATACAAAACGAAATAACCGATTTTATTAATTAAACTTAATTAATAATTTATTAATTCACTAATCCTTCTCCTCCCTTCCCAAAATCACTTTCTAAACCTGTACATGCATGCAACCTTTAAGTTGTGCATATTTGCCTTCACCGATTGAGCTACGGTGGACGAAATCGACAACGACCACCTCGTGTAACGACCATGAACGTCGTGGCGCCAATGATTCCATGTCCGCACCGCATTAGATAGATGTTACTTTTTGTGCCTTAGCTGCCTCCACCGGGTTATGATTTGCAGCGCTCGACGGAAGCTCCTCCAACCGGCGCTAACCGACTCCACTTCAAATGAATTTCACAATAATGCCTTCCTTTTCCCCAACCGCGACCTCTAGCTCTGCCTACTCTTCATGCCACCAACAGTTAGGCAATATGGAGCATGACCAACTATCGCAAGACCCACCAATGCCTACCTAGATTTGATGCTCTCCGCACCATTAGTTCAACAAATCCAACGCCAATCGTTATCGTTGTATGTAGCTCTTGATTGAATTTGAAATGGAGGGGACTAACTTTTAAGGAGCAGGAGAAAGTAGAAAGTGAGGAGATAAAATATCTTACTGTGTATGGAGGAATATATAATAAAATATATATTTTTCATTTAGTTACTTAAATAAATCACCACACGTTTCAAGTCCGTACGATCATAAGGTACATCGGATCGCCATGAAACTCGTCGGCGCACATCATCTCATTTTTTTGGTCTCGATGGTATAAATTTCATCACTACCCGAGATAGTAGGGGTAGGCACAAACCGCACCACTATACAGAAACCGCCCGCATCGAACTGCAAAACAGTGCAAAAACCTGCATCTAATCTTCTAACTAAAGAAAATACCCCAAACCGAACCGACCTGCATCGATACGGTTAGATTGCGGTTTGGGCGATTGAACGGACCATATTAGATTGGACGAAATTGAATATTTACACTAGTAATCTTATGATAAAAATATAAGTAAATCGTATCTCATTTTATATTCTAATGATGTATATTCTATTTTCAGCTTATATTCATAATAATCATTGTCATAAAGTAAGAAGTTATAGTTTTAGTATAATATTTTTCATCTCATTTTTTTTGGATAAATGCTAATTATAATCTTATTCCAGTCATTTTACTTAATGATTATGCATTGATTAACGTTATCGATTGGTTTATCTACTAAAAAAATATCACTTGTAGCTAAATGTTAAGTTGAAATATTCACACAATTAAGAACTTTAATTTCAGTATAACATAGTGTGGTTTAACCTTTAAGTGTAGAAGCTTCACATAATTACCTTCGTAAATTGATTGTTGATGGAAGTAATTCTCCTATTTCATATTTAATATGGGTTCAAACCGGACTGGATCAAAACCGAACCGTTTTACATTAAGCCGAAGCGAAACTGAACTGCTTAAAAGATTAGTATAATGTTTTGTATTTTTGATTGACCATTTGATGTGGTACGGAAGCAATTTGGGCTTCAAACCGCACTAAACTGATACGCGTGCACTCCTGCGAAATAGTGCTACAAGATGATAATTTCACCCATTTCGAAGTCATTTTGGCCATTGGATCGTCCAATTCTAAAGAGTTCTTCAACTACACATCCAATATAAAGTCCTCATCCCAAAAACACAAGTCATCAATTGAGGTACCACTGGACTCGACTATGCACGTATTTTTCTAAAATACGTATAACAATACGTAAATCATAAAAATACCATGGCTCCAAGTATAGTGATATTTATGCATATTTTAATTCGCAACTGACTCAACAGAAGTGGTCTCGAGTACTAATTTGACCGTAGGTGTAAAGATAGATTTAGGACTTATTTCAACTAATTAGCGGTTCAATATTTAAATTAATTATTTAAATATCCAGTCTTTAAAAATACACGTAATTAAAAATCATGGTTTTCAAAAAAAAGGTGAGTAAAATTTTCCCTAAAATTCTTCCTAAACCATTTGGGTTTGGATTTAACTTTGAATAATGATTTTGATGATGATAGATAGGCTTGGATGATTAAACATTGTTTTATTTTTTTTTGATATTTTAATGGAAATAATTCAGTCCTATTTTAGGATAAAACAAGATTTAATCGTATCTAAATAACTATGAAAATTTAATATGATGTTTCTAATGATAAAATGAAGGTTGGTTTTTAATTTTACAATTTTTGGAAATTATTTGGAATTATTATGAATTCTCTAAGTTGATAAAATATTTAATTTCAGAAAAATTAATTATTAAAAATACTAAAAATAATCAATTTAACCTAAAATTTTGATATAGACAAAATATGAAGAATTAGATTTTCCCCATTAATTTTCGATTTTACATGAAATATTTGGCAAAACAAAGAGTTAATTTTTGGAAGATAATTAATTAATAAATTAAGAAACTAATTAACAACTTATGAAAAGAAAACTATAAAGAGGTTTAAATTGACTAACGAGAATTTGATATAAAAATAAAGTTTGGTGTAAATTAATTGCTTTGAATGGTAATAAAATAATTTTTAAATTAATTATAGAATTGCCATTTTAATTTGCGATAGCATATATAATGTCAATCTACGACAATACTTAGTCTATCTACTTGCGATGGCACTTAAGCTACTAACATGCGACAACTTTTAAGTGCTTAACCTACGATAGCTATATGCCATTCAACTTGTGATAACCTCTATGGGTTTAACTTGTGATAGCTAATGGAATCATCAACTAGCGATAGCTAAGGGGAACATTGACTTGCGACAATATTTAGGTAGTCAACTTGTGATAGTTACTTGGGGCTCGATGTGTGACAACTAGTTGAGTGTCAACTTGCGATACCCTAGAGAGATCAACATGCAAAAGCTTATGTAGAAGCCAACATGCAATAACTAGGCTCAACACGCGATAGCTTATATGAAAATCAACTTGCGATGGCTTGGCTTGGCATGCGATAACTAACATGTAATAGCTAGGGAAGATACAATTTTCTAAGTAAAACATGAAAATGCTTACTGCATTTTGGAAGCTAGTTTCCAAGTATTGATAGAATTTCATAGGGATGAAATCATGAAAGAAATTTATAAGTTAAAATTGTGTTAACTTATTGAAATGGAAGAAAGCTTATAGAAGCTAAGAAATGATGGGTATCATTTAAATCAAATACAGAAATGTCTTATCTAAATAATGTTTAGGGTACATAATAAATAAATGAAAGAAAAGGGTTGAACCAGAATCGTAAAAATATACTGGCTCATAGAGTTATTAAAAAGGGTGCAAAGGATATTATAGTTTAAAATTCAATGGTATGCGATAGGGTACCATGATAGGGTTTAATCCAGAAAAATTTAAACTCTCGAGTTAGTTATGACAGGATGCTAAAAGATCAAGGTAGTGTAATTAATGAATCAACGACTTGAAACAAAGTGGTTTCGGGACTAAGAGTGGCTATTGATGCTTAATAAGGATGCTTGCTAGAATGATCAGGATGCTCACACTCAACCACTTAGGAGAGTCATGGTGGCTCCCATGGTGGAATGAGTGGTCATTCCATCAGGTGACGTTGTTTGAGAAAAAGATAAATTAGTGATAGACAGACCTAGGGAGGTAATCACTAAAATAAGTTATTGATACTTTTGATATTAACACCTAAATGATAGATTAGGTGATGCTTGTATGGGTGATGGATGACTATATGACATGGTTCATAATTGAATATCAAGTATAGGGTATACTTAATTTGAGTTTGATAATATAAATATGACATGGTTCATAATTGGATAATAAGTATAAGGTATACTTATGAATTAAATGTGATGCTAATGTATGCTCAAGATGTGATGTTTGTTAACATGATATGACGTAATTGTCATGATAATAAAGTGAGGAAAAAACTCTTTCTGTACTTTAGCAACGTGGTCTCACTATGGATGTTTTATGGTGAAACTTTACTCATATCAGGCTTTTTGTCTGACCCATGTTTTTAGTATTTCTCATAAACTCACGGGTACTCATTCGAGTAGGGTGAGTTTATGGTTTAGAGAAGTATCTTTGGAAGACGGGTAAAGATTCCAAAAATGAAGAAAGGGGTTATCTAACTAATAAAAGTTATTTTTAAAATTGTACAGTGTAAGACCAGGAATTATGATTGGTTAAGTGTCGTGCCAGCATTGAAGTGACCCACTTCTTTATGATTTATTTTTAGTGAATTTTTCTGTTGAGTTTTTTTTTTCACACTGTATATACATATATATACATGTCAATGGATCACTATCCTTAATTTAATTCTTCCCAAGATCTTGAATTTTACTAATATAAATATATCAGTATTTAAAATAAATCCTATCATTTATATATGTGAAGATATATAAATGGTTCTTTGCTTATCAGAGTGATTAAAATAGCAAAGCAACTCATTCCTACCATATCTCTCATATTTAAGAGATTTGGTGTCACATAGCCATTCCTATATATTATATTATTATTATTATTTTTTTTTATCAAACAATCCACTGGGAACAAACACATTAGTCTGTTTATACTAACTAAGAAGTGATCAAGAAATAATCAGTAGTAAACAAGCTTTTAATATAGATGTTTGTGTTAAGTTCTGAATAGTGTCAAAATCAGTATAAAATAAAGTGGATCCTAAGGAAACACAAGCAACATCTAGGCGTAATGGAAACGCGCCTAACTTATACATACAAGGTCACGAGTTCGAGTGCTATGCTGGTCGGTTCAAACACAATTTTTTGTTTTTCATTTTTTTTTAGAACTCAAGCCTGATTAACCTTAGGATTAGATACCACTAGTTCTCTTATTTTCTTATCCTATCTCACCTATTAATTGATCCCTGAATCTATAAGCCATACAATTTAATCCTGGGATTTTGTAATATGATACTTATTGTTCTATATTAAGTAAAAAGTGTTCAACCTAACCCATGCTTATTAGTTTAGCTTGTGTTACTCATTTCAACTTCAAACAATTTTTATATCAGATGAAATACCCATGCTTTAATTTATTAAGTTGCAATAATCAGGTGAACATTGAAATTACAAACTGATTTAAAGGCTAAGCAGAGGAAAACAATGCAGTCAGACTAGAGTGCTAACTCAAACTATCATGCTAAATGGAGACTAAGAACATGTGTGCAGACAGTGTGTCTAAAGGCAAAATGACCTGACAAAATGCAAGACTTCCCGGTGAACTTATAATGAAAACAACTGATGATTTTCTAGGAAAAATAACAATTGTTAGTGGTCATTATTCTATTGAATGGTGGAGATGCTCATTACAAACAAGACCACATGCCTCTACAAATTACTACTGGTTTTGACTATGACTCCATATTACCAGATTTGAATTAAGTATCCAGATAACAAGAATTAGATAAGTCTAATTTGCAGTGATGCCTACAAGTATCTAGCATACATATGGGCTTATTACACCAAGCAATACAAGTTTTTGCTGGGGAAAAATCAAATGCCCAAAACCAGATTACAGGCTATGCCTTCCAGCCTTTGCATGGACCTATATCAATTATAAGTCATGGTCAAGCCTTACTGGTTAGCCAGGACCAGATTCAACCTATCCACTTAACAAAATTCATAGCATACTTTTCAATAACAGCCTTATCTTTATAATTTAAAATCACTTAAACCTTGCCAAGAGATGTATGTCCACATATCATATTATATGGCATACTTCCTTCATCACTTTTCCACCAGAAATCATATAAATAAGTTGCTTAAATCAGTAACTCACAAACCCCACAGAATACTTAAGTTTTTACATGTTCTTTTCAAGTGAACAAAATAAGCATCATTGCTGAGAATACACAAAATAAAAGGAAGTTTGCCTAGATTATCTATTACAGATTATACTGCTACTTCCTTAAGCATTTATTTTTCCTTAAGTCATGAAGATCTTCAAATATCCATGCAAGCAAGCCACTTATACATCTTTTCCTGCAGCAATATTTTGGACTGCCTCCATAAAAATGAGACACCCCAATTATTGCAAGGCAACAAATAGGGTCAGAATAAAATTCTGGTATGAGTGAAATCAAAATATAATAACTTGACATTTAAATTATTGTGCAGAGAATTTATGTGCTTGATGCTTATTTGGATTCATAATGTAAACTGGGTATATGAACATGTATAAGCCCCTACTAACACATATGCACACAAGCATCCATTCATCCATCCAATACAGTATACATGTACACATACTCCTATGGAATTAACTCATTTTAATTTCCATAGCTCAGCTCTCAATCTCAATTTAAAATTTTAATTTGGTCTTAACTCTTCGCCATTGAACACCATGTGTGCATTGCAAGGGACTCAATTCTGTTAACCCTTGCACAAAGGCCTATAGGACTTAAACAAGTCATGCACATACCCATCATCCCCCTTATGATGGATAGATCAAGGCTTTACTCCTAGATTAGTTTTTTATAATCTAGAGACCATTCTCATTTTCTTTCAGAAAAATTTATTAACTCTTGAAATGCTGCTATATTCTTTTCTTCTTTTTTTTTTAAATCAGAGAGGGTTAACTCACTCAGGAATTTCAGCTAACCATAGTAAACATTCATGAAAAGAATACCACATCTCATTTTCCAGTTGTTTTATTCAAAATTTGTTTTAACACTGCATATCTTCTATATTCAGGAATATCATGATCACTTAAACAAATCCTGTAAAATCATATAGAAATTCTTATACTCGATTCTACTGTGAACATAGGGTAAGGTTTTTGAGAAAAACCCATAAAACATTTTAGCTTAAGATCTGAACAAATCAGCACATAAATGATTTATTGCATTGTTCACCTTAAGTTTAAAACAATCCAGACATGAGCATGAACCTCCTTTATTCACACTGCCTAGTTCATTTTTCAGTAATACCCTACTTCACAATAAAAATGTATTTATCTTACTAACCATATTTATAAACTGGTGTTTTAAGGTGCTGGATCTATATCAGTGATCATGGTATTTTTTCTTATCAAACAATCAAACAAAGCAAACCAAGCATCAACCAAAGATTTATCAAAACACCTACCATTTTCAGCATTCATTTATACTGAAAAATAGATCAAGCACAAACATGATATGGTTTTTATAAAATAATATGGCTGCCCTTAACTTGGGTCTTAATGCCTTAAGCCTCATAGATTGATTAATCACTCACCTTCCTGCCTCTTTTCCCCGAGAATTCTTTAACTTGAACAATGGCTTTGGATTGCTCTCCTTTCTTTTCTTAATATTTTCTGTTTTTCTGCAGTGAGACTGCTGCTTCCCCTTTAATTTTTAAAACATTGTTTAGGGTTTTAGTAGAGTGAAAAACCCATCTTATCCCCATACAGTTGAGAGAATTTTACATATGATGTCATGGCTAGAAATGCCATTTTCTTTCTGATTTCCAATTCGGGTATTTTCAGTTGCTTTAACTTTTCTTTTCTTTTCTGATTTGCATGCTATTTGCATGTTTCATACACACACCTTATTCTCATGTGACTTTCTTGCATTGTTTATTTTCTTTATGCTAAACTGTAATGTATACATGTATATCCTTTTATGAATTGATTCCTTGTTAATGCTTCAAGCTATTTATTTTCTCTTGATGTACAAATGTATTCATATATTTAATTACCATTTTCATTTTTGTTTTACTGAAAACAACTATTCCCTTCATTATATTTTTAACTTATTCTCACTATTTATTTTCAGGCTGTATTATTTCTTTCTTCCTTGAAAATTCTCCTTTTTCTGACTTTATTTAAATTATTCTTATCTCAATAATTTTCGGTCTTCACATACTCTCCTCCTAAAAGGAATTGTGTCCCACAATTATTCTCTCATACATTTCCATCCAAATGTATACAAAGCATAATTTCAATTGAATGAATTTTCAGAAACTCATTCATTTTAAATCAATCAAACACACATAAAAATTTTTTTTTAAGGTTTCATCATAGTTTTAATCATACCTTTTAAGCAGAAAATAGATCAGGATATTTATCCCTCATTCTATCTTCAGCCTCCCATGTACAATCATTCTCATCCAGACTCCACTGAATTTTTACCAATTTAATTATTTTGTTTCTTAATTTCCTCTCTTCTCTAGCCACTATGCCCACTGGTTCCTTTGTATAAACCAGGTTTTCTTGAATTTCAACATGTGTAGGGGATTCAAGAATAGTTCTCTTATCATGCACCCACTTTCTTAATTGAGATACATGAAATACATCATGTATTTTGCTCAATTCCTCTGGTAACTTCAACCTATAAGCTAAAGTCCCTATTCTTTGAACAATTTCATATGGTCCTACATACCTTGGTGACAGTTTCCCTGCTTTTCCAAATCTCAATATTTTCCTCATTGGTGAAACTTTGAGAAACACATAGTCTCCCACCTCAAACTCTACTGGCCTTCTCTTTTTATCTGCATAAGCTTTCTGTCTCTCTTGAGCCACTCTCATTCTTTGCCTCACTAATTCAATTCTTGCAGAAGTTTCTTTTACCTGGTCTGGTCCAAGCAACACCCTTTCACCAGCCTCCATCCAACATGCAGGAGATAAACAAGGCTTCCCATATAAAGCCTCAAATGGAGCCATTCCTATAGTGGACTGGTAGCTATTATTATAAGCAAACTCAGCTAAATAAATATGATCTTCCCAGTTGCCTCCAAAATCAAGTATGCATGCTCTCAACAAATCCTCTAAAACTTTATTAACAATCTCAGTTTGCCCATCAGTCTGTGGATGGTAGGATGTGCTTAAGCTTAATTCTGTCCCCATAGCTTCTTGAAAGCTACTCCAAAACCTTGAAGTAAACAAAGTATCTCTATCACTAATGATAGTCTTGGGGATGCCATGCAATCTTACTATCTCCTTTACAAACAATTGAGCTAGCTTGTGAGCATTTCTGTTTGAACTTATTGGGATGAAGTGTGCTGCTTTTGTGAGTCTATCAACCACTACCCAAATACTATCATTTCCCCTTCTTGTTCTTGGCAAACCATCCACAAAATCCATTGATATACTCTCCCATTTCCAGGTAGGCACTTCCAAAGGTTGCAATAGGCCTGAGGGTCTTTGATAGTCTGCCTTTACTTGTTGGCATGTTAAGCAATTTGCCACATATTTTGCTACTGCCCCTTTCATTCCTGGCCACCAATAATTTCTCTTGAGATCATGGTACATTTTTGTACCACCAGGATGGATAGTATACTTTGTTTTGTGATGCTCATCCATAACTTCTTGCTTTAGTTCCTCTACATTTGGTATGCAGAGTTTCCCCTTTTTCCTTAAGTATCCTTTACCATCTACCTCATAGTTTTCCACTGTCATGCCTTGGGATATCATGTTCTTTTTCTCCTTCAAATTTATATCTTGATTCTGCATTTGTCCTATTTTATCAACCAGTGTTGAATTTAAGGATATGAGGCTTAATTTACCATATTCAATCATCTTACTGTGTGTCTTATCTGATACACTAGTTTCTTCTTTCACTTCCACCTCACTAAGAATTGTCAAATCCTTGAACTCTGCCATCATTAAGCTTGCCAATTTAGCTTGATGTCTACTTAATGCATCTGCTACTTTATTAGCTTTTCCAGGGGTATACAATATATCAAGATCATAGGCAGCTAGAAATTCTACCCACCTATGTTGCCTCATGTTCAAGTCTTTTTGGGAAAACAAATATTTAAGTGACTTGTGATCAGTAAACAATTCAAACTTAGCACCCAATAAATAATGTCTCCATAGTTTCAATGCATACACCACAGCAGCTAGTTCTAAGTCATGTGTAGCATACCTAGTTTCATTTGGCTTGAGTTGCCTTGATGCATAAGCTATGACTCTACCATGTTGCATAAGCACTGCCCCCAATCCAGATCCACTAGCATCTGTGTAAACTACTAATTCTTCATTGCCTTCTGGCACTTGTAAAACTGGAGCTTCTACCAGTGCCTTCTTTAGTGATATGAAAGCTTGTTCACACTTCTCTGTCCACACATAGGGTTGCTCCTTTTTAGTTAGCTTGGTCAATGGGATAGCTATCCTTGCAAAATCTTTTATAAATCTCCTATAATAGCCTGCCATTCCCAAAAATGACCTCACCTCAGTTACTGATTTGGGTCTGCTCCAAGATTGCACTGCCATCACCTTATTTGGGTCTACACTAACCCCTTGTTGTGATACTATGTGCCCCAAAAATTTTACTTCCTTCTGCCAAAATGTGCACTTAGAGAATTTGGCTTTTAAATCATGTGCCCTCAGTCTAGACAAAACCAGATGCAAGTGTTTTGCATGTTCTTCTTCTGATTTTGAATACACTAATATGTCATCAATAAAGACAACCACAAATTTATCTAGAAAATCTCTAAATGTTCTATTCATTAAATCTACAAAATATGATGGTGCATTTGTCAATCCAAAAGGCATTACTAAATATTCATATAGCCCATACCTTGTGTTGAATGCTGTGTATTTAATACTTTCCTCTTCAACCTTCATTTGGTGAAATCCAGAGGCTAAGTCTAGCCTTGAGAAAATCCTTGCTCCATTTAATTGATCAAACAAATCATCAATTCTGGGAAGTGGATATTTATTTTTAATGGTGACTTTGTTTAATTCCCTATAATCTATGCACATTCTCAAAGTACCATCATGCTTTTTCACAAATACAACTGGAGAACCCCAGTTTGAACTACTAGGCCTTATGAAGCCTTTCTGCTCCAGTTCTTCCAACTGATGTTTCAATTCCACTAATTCTTTAGGACCCATCCTAGTAGGCTTCTTGATGATTGGGCTTGCTCCTGGGATTAGCCTTATTTGAAATTCTACTTGCCTATTTTCTGGAACACCTATGACTTCACCAAAGACATCTGGGTATTCATTTATAATTTTTATGTCTTCAAGTGTTAATTCTTTCTCAGTCATGCTACATATTTGGTTAAGGTAATTGATTTTAGCAATTTCACTCATGACTATAATATTTTTACCATTTTCTGTTTTCAGAGAAATAGTAAAATTTTCCAAATTCAAAATTGCTTTGAATTTGCTCAACCAATCTACCCCTAAAATAATTCCTATTCCAGGGTATTTTAATACAAACAAATCAGATTTAAACACATTTCCTCCTATGTTTAATTCTACTCCCAAACATTTCAATCCTAGCAAACAAGAGCTACCCAGGGGACTTTGAATAGACAAGGGATTATCAACTAAATAGCATGTGAGAGTTAATTTATTCACTATGTCTTGGGATATTAGTGAATGTGTTGCTCCAGTGTCATATATAACTGAGATGGGGTGATCTTTAATTAGAAGTATACCTTCCAATTGTCCAGAACTTCCCACTGCAGTTGCTTTTCCCTCAAGTGCTCCTACCTTTGCTCCCTTTTTGAATTCTGGGCAATTCTTTTTAATATGACCCTCTTTCCCACAATTGTAGCAACTGAATGGGGTTTTCTTAGCTGCCTGACACCTATTACTCATGTGTCCTTCTTTACCACAATTGTAGCAAATAATCTTCTTCTTGACTTCTCCACTGGTTGCTCCTTCAACCTTCTGATTTGAATTTCTCTTATCATAAGGGTGAGTTCTATTTTTCCCTTTTTTATTGTTGTTGTTAGCCCTCATGCTCCTGAATTTTTCTCTGGCATTATCATGTTGTTCAAAAGAGAGAGTAAGATCTATGACTTGATCAAAGGTTTTGTCTTTGTAGGGTAGCATTGCTCTACTTAAATTAGCATTAAGTCCTTGAATAAATCTGGAATTCTTTAATTCTTCATTCCCTATGAGCATGGTTCCATACTTGGATAAGCTCTCAAATTTTTGTGTGTATTCAGTTACACTCATTGGCCCTTGCCTCAGCCTTATAAATTCCTCCAGCAGTGTTGCCTTGGCTGTTGCTGGGACAAATCTTGCCTCAAGCATCTCCTTGAATTGATCCCATGTTATCTCATTTTCTGGCCTCCCTGTGATAATGACCTCCCACCAATCAAGTGCTGCTCCCTTGAGTCTTCTGGAAGCAATTTGCCTCTTCCTTTGATCATTTATTTGCATATCTGCAAATATCCTATCCAAAGTTCTCAACCATGTCTGCACTCCCATAACTCCCTCAGTGCCTTCAAAATCCTTGCCTCCTAAATTTGAAAATGTCTTCAATAGCTTAGATAATTCCTCATGAGGATTTTCTTCTCTATGCACTGCTCCTTCTCTAAATGCCCTCACCAAATCTTGCAAATTGACCATTGGTGTTGTATTGGAGGGTCCTGCTCCATGACTTGGTGGTCTTCCTACCATGATTCACTATTCAATTGCATAGCTAATTAGTCATATTTCTAATTCAATTATTTTCTGCAATTTATTTCTACTGGGAATATTTATTTCTATCATTACTATATATTTATGCTATGTTTTAACAACATAGCTCTGATACCAACTGAAGTGACCCACTTCTTTATGATTTATTTTTAGTGAATTTTTCTGTTGAGTTTTTTTTTCACACTGTATATACATATATATACATGTCAATGGATCACTATCCTTAATTTAATTCTTCCCAAGATCCTGAATTTTACTAATATAAATATATCAGTATTTAAAATAAATCCTATCATTTATATATGTGAAGATATATAAATGGTTCTTTGCTTATCAGAGTGATTAAAATAGCAAAGCAACTCATTCCTACCATATCTCTCATATTTAAGAGATTTGGTGTCACATAGCCATTCCTATATATTATTTTATTTTTTTTTATCAAACAATCCACTGGGAACAAACACATTAGTCTGTTTATACTAACTAAGAAGTGATCAAGAAATAATCAGTAGTAAACAAGCTTTTAATATAGATGTTTGTGTTAAGTTCTGAATAGTGTCAAAATCAGTATAAAATAAAGTGGATCCTAAGGAAACACAAGCAACATCTAGGCGTAATGGAAACGCGCCTAACTTATACATACAAGGTCACGAGTTCGAGTGCTATGCTGGTCGGTTCAAACACAATTTTTTGTTTTTCATTTTTTTTTAGAACTCAAGCCTGATTAACCTTAGGATTAGATACCACTAGTTCTCTTATTTTCTTATCCTATCTCACCTATTAATTGATCCCTGAATCTATAAGCCATACAATTTAATCCTGGGATTTTGTAATATGATACTTATTGTTCTATATTAAGTAAAAAGTGTTCAACCTAACCCATGCTTATTAGTTTAGCTTGTGTTACTCATTTCAACTTCAAACAATTTTTATATCAGATGAAATACCCATGCTTTAATTTATTAAGTTGCAATAATCAGGTGAACATTGAAATTACAAACTGATTTAAAGGCTAAGCAGAGGAAAACAATGCAGTCAGACTAGAGTGCTAACTCAAACTATCATGCTAAATGGAGACTAAGAACATGTGTGCAGACAGTGTGTCTAAAGGCAAAATGACCTGACAAAATGCAAGACTTCCCGGTGAACTTATAATGAAAACAACTGATGATTTTCTAGGAAAAATAACAATTGTTAGTGGTCATTATTCTATTGAATGGTGGAGATGCTCATTACAAACAAGACCACATGCCTCTACAAATTACTACTGGTTTTGACTATGACTCCATATTACCAGATTTGAATTAAGTATCCAGATAACAAGAATTAGATAAGTCTAATTTGCAGTGATGCCTACAAGTATCTAGCATACATATGGGCTTATTACACCAAGCAATACAAGTTTTTGCTGGGGAAAAATCAAATGCCCAAAACCAGATTACAGGCTATGCCTTCCAGCCTTTGCATGGACCTATATCAATTATAAGTCATGGTCAAGCCTTACTGGTTAGCCAGGACCAGATTCAACCTATCCACTTAACAAAATTCATAGCATACTTTTCAATAACAGCCTTATCTTTATAATTTAAAATCACTTAAACCTTGCCAAGAGATGTATGTCCACATATCATATTATATGGCATACTTCCTTCATCACTTTTCCACCAGAAATCATATAAATAAGTTGCTTAAATCAGTAACTCACAAACCCCACAGAATACTTAAGTTTTTACATATTCTTTTCAAGTGAACAAAATAAGCATCATTGCTGAGAATACACAAAATAAAAGGAAGTTTGCCTAGATTATCTATTACAGATTATACTGCTACTTCCTTAAGCATTTATTTTTCCTTAAGTCATGAAGATCTTCAAATATCCATGCAAGCAAGCCACTTATACATCTTTTCCTGCAGCAATATTTTGGACTGCCTCCATAAAAATGAGACACCCCAATTATTGCAAGGCAACAAATAGGGTCAGAATAAAATTCTGGTATGAGTGAAATCAAAATATAATAACTTGACATTTAAATTATTGTGCAGAGAATTTATGTGCTTGATGCTTATTTGGATTCATAATGTAAACTGGGTATATGAACATGTATAAGCCCCTACTAACACATATGCACACAAGCATCCATTCATCCATCCAATACAGTATACATGTACACATACTCCTATGGAATTAACTCATTTTAATTTCCATAGCTCAGCTCTCAATCTCAATTTAAAATTTTAATTTGGTCTTAACTCTTCGCCATTGAACACCATGTGTGCATTGCAAGGGACTCAATTCTGTTAACCCTTGCACAAAGGCCTATAGGACTTAAACAAGTCATGCACATACCCATCATCCCCCTTATGATGGATAGATCAAGGCTTTACTCCTAGATTAGTTTTTTATAATCTAGAGACCATTCTCATTTTCTTTCAGAAAAATTTATTAACTCTTGAAATGCTGCTATATTCTTTTTTTTTTTTTTTAAGTCAGAGAGGGTTAACTCACTCAGGAATTTCAGCTAACCATAGTAAACATTCATGAAAAGAATACCACATCTCATTTTCCAGTTGTTTTATTCAAAATTTGTTTTAACACTACATATCTTCTATATTCAGGAATATCATGATCACTTAAACAAATCCTGTAAAATCATATAGAAATTCTTATACTCGATTCTACTGTGAACATAGGGTAAGGTTTTTGAGAAAAACCCATAAAACATTTTAGCTTAAGATCTGAACAAATCAGCACATAAATGATTTATTGCATTGTTCACCTTAAGTTTAAAACAATCCAGACATGAGCATGAACCTCCTTTATTCACACTGCCTAGTTCATTTTTCAGTAATACCCTACTTCACAATAAAAATGTATTTATCTTACTAACCATATTTATAAACTGGTGTTTTAAGGTGCTGGATCTATATCAGTGATCATGGTATTTTTTCTTATCAAACAATCAAACAAAGCAAACCAAGCATCAACCAAAGATTTATCAAAACACCTACCATTTTCAGCATTCATTTATACTGAAAAATAGATCAAGCACAAACATGATATGGTTTTTATAAAATAATATGGCTGCCCTTAACTTGGGTCTTAATGCCTTAAGCCTCATAGATTGATTAATCACTCACCTTCCTGCCTCTTTTCCCCGAGAATTCTTTAACTTGAACAATGGCTTTGGATTGCTCTCCTTTCTTTTCTTAATATTTTCTGTTTTTCTGCAGTGAGACTGCTGCTTCCCCTTTAATTTTTAAAACATTGTTTAGGGTTTTAGTAGAGTGAAAAACCCATCTTATCCCCATACAGTTGAGAGAATTTTACATATGATGTCATGGCTAGAAATGCCATTTTCTTTCTGATTTCCAATTCGGGTATTTTCAGTTGCTTTAACTTTTCTTTTCTTTTCTGATTTGCATGCTATTTGCATGTTTCATACACACACCTTATTCTCATGTGACTTTCTTGCATTGTTTATTTTCTTTATGCTAAACTGTAATGTATACATGTATATCCTTTTATGAATTGATTCCTTGTTAATGCTTCAAGCTATTTATTTTCTCTTGATGTACAAATGTATTCATATATTTAATTACCATTTTCATTTTTGTTTTACTGAAAACAACTATTCCCTTCATTATATTTTTAACTTATTCTCACTATTTATTTTCAGGCTGTATTATTTCTTTCTTCCTTGAAAATTCTCCTTTTTCTGACTTTATTTAAATTATTCTTATCTCAATAATTTTGGGTCTTCACAAGCATCTTCAAATGTCGGGCTTGACACTATATTTATTTCTTACTATTTTTAACACTACATGGGAAAGAGATGGGTTAATGATGATGTAAGAAATCATGTAAAAAAATTGATGTAATAAAAATTTACTTAGCTACTCTTTTTACTTTATGTTGTGCAAAATAAATACAGGACTTACTTTATCGCTTGAGAATGATTCTAATGATAACTACAACATCATCGACGTCTAATTTTGGGTCTCAAACTGGGGGGCGTTACAATAATACACATCAATGAAAACAAACACATTTGCTCAGCAGAAAAAAACATATAAGCTTCCTCTGCGCCAATTTGATCACTATTAGATGCGTTTCTCTTCACCACAACTTATTTATGTGATGTATCCATGGTGCAAGAATTGAATTAGGGCCATCTCAACCTTCCCTTACTAAGCTACTCCACTCTTAATTCAAAGCCTCATTGAAGACTAATATTTTTCATCAATGCTGACACTACTAGCTGGACTAACTATTCTACCATGACATCCTCCAATAGTTTCTTTGTATTTCATATAAAGACTAACACGTAGAAGATAGAGAGATAAATACTATATAGTAAGAAAATAAAAGTAGGTCCCTAGACGATTATCCCAGTAATCATCATGTACTCTTACTATCCATTACTATAAGGTAACTAACCAACACAACCAAGGGGACAGTGTAATAGCCCACAAATTTGACATTCAAAATATTAAATTAATTAAAAGTGAAATTTTAATAAAAGGGATGTATTGGGTATCGTATTTATAACTGTTGTGAAGGTCTTTCCGAGATGATAAATTTGATATATACTATTGATATATTTGAGGTTACAGTTTGTAAAATAGAGGCATTACAACGTTTATGTAACAACCCGTATATTTGGACCATTTAAATTGACAATAATCCACACATGTCAACTTAAATAATACAAAACATGAATCATTAATGGAGTATATGTATATAAATGAGAATCATCACAGAATCACAGAAAATATAACATAACAGAATAGTGCAGCGGAATTACAACAATGTCATAATAGTAGTTCATGAAGCTACTAAGTAAATACAACAATGTCTCAAATAAAAGAAATACAACAACATAGATGTCCAAATAGTCCGAATGGAAAGAACAATACTGATAAAGATAAGATAGTCTTCAAGTCTTCAGCTCCAAATAAGCAGCAGCAGCAATCCTCAGTCTGATCCGAGCATATGCACAAACAAACACTCGAATCAGGACATATATTCTTATACAGATAATATGGTTAAAAATTTGAAATAACAATAACTCAAAGATGATTGGAATAAGCATCTTTCAGGATCCGATAAACTATCTATATATAGTAGAGTACGATAAGTAGATAATGTCTATCAATAATATAAAGATATCAAAATAGCGTTAAGTCATGGCCCATTCCACCCTTAACACATTTTATTCCCAAAAGCATATACAAGACCGTAGTTTCCCCAAAACCGGAAGTCACCAAAGGGCAATCCATATACTAAAGGTACAAATCAAAATCGTAGTGGTCGCGCATAAATGGAATACAAGTATGACAAGGCACATGAGGCTATACCCAAGGTAGTGATAATACCGTTTGCCTGATCCGGACTGGTGAGAACGCAACGCCGCAGCGCCCACAACACCGTGAAACAACACTCCCAGTTCAAGGGTGCGCACCAATCAATCACAAAGTAAAAGAATAGTTTACGAAGAAGTGTGTCCACTTGAGGTAGCTAATCCTCCATTGGCCCGGCACAGCTCCTGTTTTAGTCATTTCCAATTTGACACAAGTGTCAAGGCTATCCATTATCGTTCACTTTCTTCAATCATCAACGTTCGCCAATCCAACCACTTCATTCTGGATCATCGCTTCGCGTATGGTTATTAAAGTGGTTTCCGGTTTAGACAGTGAGTATGTCCCAAACCGACTCTGGTTCCTTTAATAACCTTCGTGATTATAACACCGATTGGTCGTTAATATATTTCAAAACCAAAACGATTTCAATTTCAATTGAAATTCGCAAATCGACAATTCGTTAGCCTTTCGAAATCAATTTCCAAAATTACGTTTCAATCTTTCCAATTTCAATTTCAACATTTCCATAATTCAATTTCAAACTTTCAATTAAACAATTCAAATATTCATTGCATTTTGTATATAAATTCATTCCAAAATCATTTAACTAAATTTACGTTCAAAACAATTTAAATCAATTATCGCTTCCATTCGATATTCATTAAATTTATTTATCATTAAGCAATTTCAATTTAATTTCCAATTCATTACGTTACTTCCTAAGTTCATTTTCATTATCAAAGTTTCAACTTATTTACAATTACATTTGTCGAATCCAATTCCTTTTTAATTTCAAGTCTTTCATTTGTTTCGATAAAACGCATTCTATTTCTTATCAAAGATATTCCTTCCAAATTTCAAACTTAGTTAAAACTTATTTTCACTTGTTCAAAAATTCAATTACTCTTAATAAAGATATTCAATTCAATTTTTAATTTGGAATTCGATCCCATCAAATTTCAATAATTTCAAATCTTAATTATTTATTATTCAAACTCATTCATTAATGATTCCAAACTTAATTATTCATAAATTCAAAATTTAATTATTAATTATTTCAAACCTCGTTATTAATAATTTCACACTTAACTATTAATAATTTCAAAAGTTAATTTATTAATAATTTTCAAAACTCTTATTAATTATTTTAAAAATTAATTATCAAATAATTCTAAGTTTAATTATTAAATAATTAAATTTTAAACAATATTCTTTTGTCAATTACTACTTTAATATTCGTTCCAAATTCAAATATTCACATTTACATTCATTTCAATTTAAATTCCAAATTATTCAAAACTTTGTTATTCGTCAAATAAAACTTTATTTTTATTTAAATCAAAACATTTGGCCAATCGGGTTTTATTTTAATTTTCTCTCCTAAGTCAAAATTGTTTGGGTATTTATCATTTCAACCCGATTCCATTTAAATTCAAAATCAAAACATACAAAGGGAACTTGCAGTGTGATAGCTGGGATGGTATCAAAGTAAATAAACAAGTAATAGCATCCATTCACAACAATTCAACAATTTCAAATAATCCCGAAATAATCGTATTTATTTATGCCAATTAATATAACTATTTCTAGAATCTACTCTATCATTTCAAGTAGATTAAAGATTATAACAATTCGGTTTCACTTGTCGTTCAATTTCAATTACAACAGTTAATTCAACACGTTCAAGAGTCCAAAGTGAAATTTATCAATTTCTACGTGTCAATTAACTTAACAATTTAAAGGTTCAATTTAACTAATCAATATTTATCATATAAACGTGTCAAGTTAACAATCAAAATTCGACATATATAATTCATTTTAAATCGTTAACCATCCTATATCCAATTTTTAACTTGCAATTAATTTATCACTTAACAATAACAATTTACATCCAATTCAACATCGCATAGCAATCATTTATCAATTCAAACTTGTATAAGAATATAGTCGTGAAAATTAATTCACCTTTCGTGGATAAGAATTTTGACGCCGAAGCAACAGAAGCACGACAAGTCGATACAGCACGACAAGTCGATACAGCACGAACAACGGACACGAAGACAGAGGAAAGAACAAAAGCTGAAAATTTGCTACTACGAAAGAGGCTCAGTCGGTTGCTGCAACAACAAGCAAAGAAAACTGGTTACTATTTCGGCAACCAATAGAAATTTGCTTAAATACCTTTCAGCAAAATCTATAACTATTAGCTATTCTTTTTTTTAGCAACCGAGCGTTCCACACTCACATGAACAAAATGCAGGCGCACTTTGCATTTGACACGCATGAACTCAAACCATCTTCAGCATGCACCTCAACATGTATATACAACATTTCCCCCTGTTACGTAAGCTACTCAACTTGCACATGTTCCACCTACCCCCTTGCTCACCGCATGCACGCATTTCTTCCCCTTTTTTTTCTCTTTTTTTTTAACAACCAAGAACTTGTACACGTCACTCACACTGCACACCACCTACACACACTCACGCTGGAACACTACCACACTCACACATTGGAGGGAGCACGGTTGGCTGTGAGTCGGTATTTGACGCGGATGGTGGCCGGTTGGGTGGGCAGTGCGAAGGGAGGCGGAGGTCAAGGCTGGGTTCGCGTTCAAGTGGGAGAGGGTTGCTGCGGCTATGGGGAGTGGGTGTTGATGGTTGGGCGGAGGGCAGTGGGTCAGGGAAGTGCGCGCGAGGCGGTGGTTGGTGGGTGAGCTCGGTTCAGGCACCGCGTAGTTGGTTGCGACACGTCCGGCAAAGGCGGTGGAGGTCGAGGACGGTGTGCTGGAGAAGGTGGGTCGGAGGCCCGGGTGCGTGGTGGACTGGGCGCGGGTTCGTGGTGGAAGGGTGAGTGGCATTTGTTTGCCTGGGAAGGTGTGTGTTGCTTGGTTTGTCACTTTTGTTTATAGAAAGGAAATAAGCAAAAGAAGGGAGAATAAAGGAGAGGAGAGGAGGAAGGAAAATCACCTGAAGAGTTGCACGCGAATGAAGCAAGAGAAAGAATGAAGTGGTTGCTTATCTTCCCAAATTAAGTAACAGTGGAATTTGCATTGAGCTCCTAAAAGGTCACGTTCATTCCCTACCTATCCACTAGTACTAGCTACCCACTACCTCATTAATTACCAGCCGATTTATGATTCAAAATTTCTTTTGTAAACGGCTGACAAAAATTTGGGCTGCCAATTTTTTTATTTAACCGGTCTGACTGGAACGATAAATTAACACGACGGATGATGTCGGACTTCGATTCACGCAAATAAATATACCGTTATGATCAGTGTGACGATGCGCTTCCAACGGTACACAGATTATTGCGATACGATGATTTTATAAAATTTGCATTTACGCCGCTTAAATTGTACGATTTGCAAAACAATTTAAATGGAGCAGGCGATGACAGTTTTAGACGAAACGAATTACAAAATCCTGATCAGAATAATTTTTACAACATAACTGTGTAAAAATATTTGGATTTGGAAGATAACTTTTTACGCAGCTTTATATGGACTGATATACAGTAAAACGCGAACGGATTTTACTGTAATAATTTGCAACGGAACATTTTCTATGTCCATATCTAACTAGACGTATGTCATAAAAAAAATTTGGATGTTACTTTAGATCGTTTAAAATTTCAACATTTTTATTGAAATGATGAATTTAAAATTTTAAATTTGGTCGAAAATTTAGGGTCGTTACAGTTTATGTAGCTATTTTGGGCTAAATTAGATACGCAGCTCATAACTCAGCCTAACAACTATATATTTAGGCTACAAAACCCGAGCCACCACCTCGATCTTCATTCTTCTTAACTAATTTTGGAAACTTCTTAATCATCTGTTAATGGCAAATGATTATCTCTAATTACAAATTGACATAAAAATCAAAGTGTCCAAACCCTATGGAATTATATATCATTAGAAAGCTATCGACAAGACGAAGAGGATTCTGAAATTCATTTTCTCATCCGAGGGTTCAGTTGACCAAAAATTGGCAATTTATTTTTGACCATCAAATCTAGTGTTTTGCGTTTAATGGTGAAACCTCGATTATCGGATGCTTGGAAACTACTGGGTTGTAAAGGATAAGAAGGGAAGTAGATGTACCAGTTGGACCATGTCTTAGGGTCTCAAATTCACCAGGAATTGCATTGGAAGTCACGAAGGCCATGCTCAGATCTAGATAGAGCAGGAGCTCTGGCAGCGTCGCACTGGTCGGGAGGTAGCGCTGGCCTTGGGGAGTACGACGATGGCCTTGGATCGGCCAACAATGACCTGAGGTGACCAAAAACATGATGGAGCCTACGCAGTAATGGGTTCGTGCGTGCATGAGTTTGCAGAAAGAAGAAACTTAGGTTTTTTAATATTTATTTTTTTAATATCAAAATGTGTTCAAATTAATATTATAATGATATATCTTATAAATTGAATATCTCTCACATACGAACTTCGATTCATGCACGATTTCTGGATTCATGATGAAATTCCGGACAATATGGTATGGGTTTTGCTGAGTTTGTAGACTGTTGGAAAAATCATGTTGGTATAGTTTACTTAATTTAATAAATTGAATTTAAATTATAAAATAGATATCTTTTGGTGAAAAATTATAATTATTGATTGTGTTGAGATATATTAACAATTGTTTGGATATTTTGGACGTTTTGGATATGCCGAGCCTTGTGTTGATTGTTTATTGTTGGTTGTTGTATTATTGGATTTTCAATCGTAATTAATTGTGGATTTAAAATATGACTATTATTCATTAAGATTAAATAAGCGAAATTATGTAATAAGGATAGAATATAATAAATAAATGATTAGTGTGATTATTTGCAGTTTCCATGTGATGTATGTAAATAACAGTGTTTGAATAAAATTAAATTAAATTAACTGGAGAAATTTAATAAGATTATTATTTATGAATTTCTAGAGAAATCCATAAATAATACCAGAGAATATATTCTAAACTTGCTTATTTAAAATGTTTATTATTATTATTCAATATAGTGAGAATAATAATAATATGGTTTTATTTCAAAATTACACTGTTTTGAGGTAAATAATAGAGAACTTTTTTTGGAGTATATTAAAGAGATTTAATATGTATATTACTACTCTAAAATAATAATACTGTTGATTTAAAAGATACTTTGAAGGATTACTATTTTGAGATAAAAATACAATGATTGGAAGGACTAGAAGTAATAAAATTAAAATGAAGTATTTTGAAGAATATTACAAATTTGTGAGAATTACTATTCTAATGAAGTAAATAAGAAAGGTGCTTTCATAATGAATAATGAAAAAATAATTTTATACTTGAGAGAAAAACAATAGTCGTAAATATGATATTTTGAATGGGTGCAATGTATGATTAATTGTTGATTTTATTTATTGTATATATTATTTTACGATGATGGAATTACATTAAATATGGGAATGCGATGCTTTACCATTATTATTACTTCTTGATATGTAGTTGATTATGGTTATTTGATGATGAATGTTGTATTACTAATATTGATTGGATTAGTGCACGCTTGATGATATTGATGGTTGTGGTACTATTTCTATAGTGATTAGCATACACTGGATGATTTATACTTACATTAATGGTGTATTATTCTATTTGATAACTAATAATATATGTAAGTATATTTATGTTGTCGTTGCCTTATTCAGTGATTGGAGTTGTCATTGAATATTGTTAACGTTTGATGGTTGTATACTATTATTATTGTAGTTACCCCATACGATGATTTGTTGAGATGGATGTGTAGAGATACTATTTTCTGCTTTTACTATTCGCTTTAATTGCAGTGGTTGCATTGGTTGCATTGATTGCATTGTTTGTGATGGTTACAATGGTTGCATGGATGTTATGGTTGCAATATGCTAACACGTATTTGGATATAGGAGAAGAGCAGGAAATAGAACTACGTGGATTTGATCGCTCAAAGAGGGAACATAGGCTGTATTTAAATATGCGATAGCCATCGGATCAGTAACAACCCGCCTCTTAGGAATACCCAAAGGGATGGATCATCAATGTAAAATTAGAACAAAACGCTAAATCAAGACATCGACAAGATCTCATAATGGAATGACAGCATATAATATACTGAATATACATGGACAAAATAGAATAACAATATATAAGAGACAACACTTGCGGAAGCAACTGATAAATAAGTATTGGTACAGACAGTCATAATACATCAACTCCTGAAATAAATATGGAGTTCTGAATAAATATATAATACAACAGTCTCATATACAAATAAAAGGTCTGCCATGTATTACTAAAATGTCAAGTATATAAATCTCAAAATATCGATGCCACTCCTCCAAATTGCTCCAACTGTGCATCCTACTAGCGTATCGTCAAAGCACTTGATTCTGGAAACTACTCAATCGAGTACCCGAGAGTTGTCATGACATAAGCTGACAAAGAAAAAATGCGGGTCAGACATAAAGCCTGGTGTGAGGGGAACTATAACAAAATACTGTTTGGTAAAACTATATAAAAATAAACAGGAACTACTAAACCACGGTTGACCCTCTCCATAAATGTGGCTCAGGGTTAATTCGAACTGCTTATAAACAAGTACAATATACCCATGTCAAAATAGGGGATCATATCATAACCTACTCTTCTCTTATAGTCAACGAGTCAACACAACTAATATCATGCTACTGGAATGTAAGTATCACACTATGACAAAAGTAACCCAACATCCAAAAGTAGGGTGATCATAATATTACTCTATCGTAAAGTACAGTATAATGGTAAATGCAGAAATAACAATAACATCCACCTAATAACACACACAACATAACAATAGAAGATAACCAAGGAATACAAATCAATACCCGCATTACTAACGGATAGAGTCAACAATGGACAATTCCTGTGATCCAACAATTCAAGATAAATAGCGCTAGTACACTAATGTACTCAAACATTTATCGCAATCCAATAATAAATAGAGTCAGTACACTAACGTACCCGGACATCTATGTCGATCTTATAATAAATAGAGTCAGCACACTAACGTACCCGAACATCTATCTCGATTTTATAACAAGCAAAGTCAGCGCAGTAACATACCCAAACATCTACCATGATCCCATGATAAATAGAGCCAGCATGTTAATGTACCCTGACATCTATCAAGATCCAATAATAAATAGAACCAGCATACTGATGTACCCAGACATCTATCTCGATCGTATAATAATAGAGTCGATACACTAATGTAACCAGACGTCTATCTCGATCTTATAATTAGTAAAGTCAGCAAACTAACGTATCTAGACATTTACCACAATCCCAAGATATATAAAGCCAGCACATAATGTACCCAGACGTCTATCGGGATCCAATAATGAGCATTGCTACTAATATAGGGCCAATACGATGTGTGATCACTAATTTAATATCAATATTGTTCACGGTCGCTAATGTAAGACCGGTACAATCTATCTAACTATGTATACCCCAGGGTCAACCCTCGAAGACACAAATCTACTCTATTCGATCATACACGCTTGTCGGATGTGATTGTGTGACCCATCGCTGTACCGACCCTATGCCCGATCATTAGTGATTCCAAAGGAATCACTTAACATTCGCATCCTGTAATGATCCACCTTTTTGTATGATTTAAATCGACAATAAACCAAACACGTCAGACTCAAACCATTCAAAAAGGAGGATTGTTATGGGGTAAATAAGAAAAAGCAGAGAAAGAAAGAAAACAAACACAGAATCTCACGGTGGAATGAAAAAATATAATAATCAAATAAACAGTTCATGAAGCTGTTTTACAAATAACATTTGATTACACTTTTACAATACAGATCAGAGTTACATACAACAGGAATAAATAACTAAATGCAGCGGAACAACATGATGCAGTGGAAATAATATAATAAATAATAATAGAATTAAATCTTCATCTTCGTCCTCCGGAAAAACAGTCTTCGATACACTGAAAAGCTCAGACTGACCCGAGCGAATTGAAAAGACAAAACACTCGAGTCAGAACTAAAAGATCTTATGTAAGTTAAATCAACAGTAAATAAATATGAGTGTAACAACGTCAGAGATGTTTACGGGTTTTGACATCTCCTATCCAGTGTCAAACGCGAGTGTAATAACTTAAGAGATGTTCAGGATTCCATCTCCTAAGGATCCATTAAACTATCTACATACATAGTACAATACGCTAATACAATAGTGTCTATAGTAAAGTAAAGTATTAAAATAGCTTTAAGGCATTACCCATATCCCCCTTAACACATTTTCATATATTCCTGTAGTCTATACAGTACCGTAATTCCTCCATAAACTGGAGGGCTATCAGAGGACACTCCATAGGTACGATATAAACCAAACTTGTAGAAGGCGTGATAAGGCATGTGACATGGCACGTGGGGCAATGCCCAGGGTAGGATACTATCGTTTTGCAGATCTGGACTGGTGGTAATGCATAGCAGCTACTACCACCCACTTCAGAACACACTCCCATAATCAAAATCGAGAGGTGGCCACCAAATCAATCACAAAGTCATAATAAGGTATCGAAGAAGCATGTCCGATCAGAGGTGCGACTTCACTTGGCCCGGCGTGGCTCCTGTTTTAGTCACATCAAGCTGACTCACGGGAGTCAGGGCTACGCAAATACCTCATACAGAATCGTTCGCCAAACCATCCTACTTCATTCTAGATTCTCCACCATGTACACGGTTGTTAAAGTGGTTTTAGGTATTGGCAGAGAGTATGACAATATCCGATCCCGGTCTCTTTAACAACCAAACGCTTATTTCACATCGGATGGTTCTTTTACGTTTCCAAAACCAATTCATAATTGATATCAAAATATCATATTCAATTCAAACCGTATCACTTTCGAAATCATATTCACCTTCGAAATCATATTCACTTTCAAAATCACATTTACTTTCGAAATCATATTTACTTTTGAAATCATATTTACTTTCGAAATCATATTTACTTTCGAAATCATACTCCCAAAGTAGGTTAAACCCTTAATTTTAAAATCATCATATTCCTCAAATATGTCATTTAAATCCCAATTTAGGTTATAACGTCATATAATCGTATTCGATTTTAAATCGAGGATAAACACTTCCACTTTACACAGTCTGGAATTTAGAAAATAGTTTAGATAGTTATAAATAGTTTAAATAGTTTAGCATAGTTAAAATAAATTTTTAAACAGTCAAAATACTCTAAAATAGTTTTAAAATAGTTTAAAAATATTTAAGATAGTTTAAATAGATTTAAGATAGTTTAAATAGATTTAAGATAGTTTAAATATTTTTAAACTATTTTAGAGTATTTTGACTATTTAAAAATTTATTTTAACTATGCTAAACTACTTAAACTATTTATAACTATCTAAACTATTTTCTAAATTCCAGACTGTGTAAAGTGGAAGTGTTTATCCTCGATTAAAAGCGAATATGGTTAAATGACGTTATAACCAAAGTTGGGATTTAAATGACATATTTGAGGAATATGATGATTTTAAATAAGGGTTCAACCTACTTTGGGAGTATGATTTCGAAAGTGAATATGATTTCGAAAGTAAATGCGATTTCGAAAGTGAATGTGATTTCGAAGGTGACTATAATTTCGAAGGTGAATATGATTTCGAAAGTGATATAGTTTGAATTGAATATGATATTTTGATATCAATTATGAATTGGTTTTGGAAATGTAAAAGAACCATCCGGTGTGAAATAAGCGTTTGGTTGTTAAAGAGACCGGGATCGGATATTGTCATACTCTCTGCCAATATCGAAAACCACTTTAACAACTGTGTACGTGGTGGAGATTCCAGAATGAAGTAGGATGGTTTGGCGAATGATTTTGTATGAGGTATTTACGTAGCCCTGACTCCCGTGAGTCTGCTTGATGTGACTAAAACAGGATCCTCGCCAGGCTATTTGAGGTCGCACCTCCGATCGGACATGCTTCATCGATACCATATTTTGACTTTGTCATTGATTTGGTGGCCACCCCATGATTTTGATTATGAGAGTATGTTCCGAGGTGGGCGGTAGTAGCTGCTATGCATTACCACCAATCCGGATCTGCAAAACGGTAGTATCCTACCCTGGGCATTGCCCCACATGCCTTGCCACATGTCTTATCACGCCTTCTACGAGTTTGGTTCATACTGTACCTATGGAGTGCCCGATGATAGCCCTCTAGTTTACTGAGGAATTATGGTACTGTATAGACTACATGAATATATAAAAATGTGTTAAGGGGGATATGGATAACGCCTTAACGCTATTTTAATACTTTACTTTACTGTAGACACTATTATAATAGCATTTTGTACTATGTATGTAGATAGTTTAACGGATCCTTAGGAGATGGAATCCCGAACATCACTTAAGTTATTGCACTCACGTTTGATACTGGATAGGAGATGTCAAAACCCGTAAACATCTCCGACGTCATTACACTCTTATTAAGATTTTTTAGTTCTGACTCGAGTGTTTTGTCTTTTCAATTCGCTCGGGTCAGTCTGAGCTTTTCAGTGTGTCGAAGACTGTTTTTCTGGAGGACAAAGACGAAGATTTAATTCTATTATTATTTATTTTATTGTTTCCACTGCATCATGTTGTTCCGCTGCATTTATTTATTTATTCCCATTGTATGTAACTCTGATCTGTATTGTAAAAGTGTAATCAAATGTTACTTGTAAAACAGCTTCATGAACTGTTTATTTGATTATTATATTTTTTCATTCCGATGTGAGATTCTGTGTTTGTTTTCTGTCTTCCTCTACTTTTTCTTATTTACCCCATAACAATCCTCCCTTTTGAATGGTCTGAGTCTGACCTGTTTGGTTTATTGTCGATTTGAACCGTCCAAAATAGTGGGTCGTTACATTTGGTATTAGAGCTTTGGTTTAGCGATAACCTTAGCTTTGTGGGGTCTGACTCATTAGAAATGGGGTAGTAATACCTTAGAATGAGTCATTGAGTGTATATATATGAGAGACGTGCTTGTTAGTGTTATAAAATGTTTTATATTGTGTTACTTTGTTCAGTTTAGTATTTATAAATCCTGGTTGGTACATAGGACGCTATGGCATTGATAGGGATTTCTAAACACTTAATAGGGCAGGCTGACACAATATTGATTTTGAAATATGGGTAAATGAAATAATTTTACCTAGTATATATTTTGTATAAAGAAGAATAATTTTTATAAATGATCTAGTTGGATGTGATATGTTGTTTGTTAGGAAGTGAAATTTTATAAATATTGATGGTAAAATAAGATTTACAGATAAAGTAAATAAGAACTAAGAATTTGAGAACTTATGTTCTGCGATTTTGAAAATTTCTTTCGAAAGATTTTGAAATATAATATTAGAATTATTGTGAAGCTTTTTCAGAGATAAAAAATTTCGATATGATTGAAAGAAATGTTTTAAAGGAATTTTTTTAAAGGAAATAAGTTCTGTACTCCCCTCTCTGTCGCTGGAAAATAATTTCGGTGATGAGTGCATGCATCATTGACGTTCATTTTCGACTTTCAAAGTGGGAAGGCCACTGTAGTAGTTTTACTACACACTTGTTTTGATAACAAATCTTAATTTTAAATTTCTACCAAGGATTTGGATATAAAAGATATGATTATATATTTATTTAGAAATGATCTGAAAATGGAACCCGGTATTTAGTTCTTAAGTTCTATAAATTAGAAATTTTAATTATTATAATGAATGAAATCTTGACTATATTAATAACTGGATAAATGATTAATGAAATATAAAAAAATTAACGATTGTCACTTATAAATTAAAGAATAATGAAAATTCATAAGATGTAATTATTGAAAATTTGTTAATTACAATAAGATAAACTTGTGTAACATTCAATTACATTCTAAAAGACATATATATAACTCACCAAAATATTTGAAAGTTGAAATGTTAATAATAATATGTAATAGAATATTGTACAAGTAAAACTTAAGAAATGAAAGTGTTCAATGGAATTATGTTTATAAATGAAGAATTGAGATGTATAATAATATTATAAACTTAAGTTAATAATTTGAAAGGCTAGTAGTTGATTTAATAGGAATACTATAAGTAAATGATTATAAACTTAAGAAATGTTTGAAGCCAATTATAATTAAAGTAAATAGTAAAAGTGAATACTATATATGAAAGAAATAAAATGTGAAAAGAAAAGGAACTAAAAATTTAATTATGGATTGCTTCACCATTGAATATTGATGTTAAAAGGAAATCAAAGTAAACAATAAATGTGAAGGAAACTGAAATAAACTGTATGTAACACTTAAATAATGAATTCATTGATTATTTTAAATAATTGAACGGAAAGAACATACGTAAGCGAATGAATATAAATTAAAGGAAAATTGCATTGTATGCACGAATGAGAAATGAATTTTTGTAAGTAATGAATGTAAATTAATAAAAAAATAAGCATTTTATGAATGAATGAAACTGAAGAACAGTAAATAATATGAAAGGAGATTTATAAGAATAAACTCACATGACATTTGAATTTATTGGTCGTTTGGCTTATGGGATGATTGGGAAGTGATACTTTAAATCGTTTAGGATGCATAAATAATCTATTAAGTTTTATATAAGACTGTTGAGTGTATGATATACTTGGTAGTTTATTTATCATTTTATATGATTAAAAGTTTCTGAACCCGAACAAACCAATTGTTTTGGTTGTTATGGATGGATGGCTGATTACTTTGATTGCATATGATGATTGTATGGTTTTGTTTGCAAGTGACTATTGTTATGTTGTGTTGATTTGTTTGTTATTAATTGAAACAACTTAAATATTTCTCTTTATTTAACTTCTTTGGATTATATAAGTGAGATACAGGTTATGAAAGCAATAGCTACTTCTTTTGGTTTAATAAATAAGCGTTGTTTGCCCGACAAATAGGTACGTTTTTGGATTACGGTTTTATAGCAATATTATATTGTTTTTCCATGGTTTGTGATATATTTTTTTGAAATATGATATATATATATATATATGATATTATTGATATTATTATTTCTCCCGGATCTCTCCGTACAAAGGAGACTTTGTCAAATTTTTTTTGTGAATTTAAGATAAAAAAATTTGTGAAAACTGAAAATATTTTCAAACTTTAGTAAACCCGAATATGAAGATTTAATTGTTATTAATTAGTATATTTTATTTAAAATACTTAATTATGTAAATTAATTGTTTATAAATTGAATACTTTGAATAAGATATATTAATTCCTTAATTCCTTCTTTTCCCTTTTCGAGGACGAAAGGTTTTGAGTAGGGGAGAGTGTAACGACCCGTAATTTTCGATAATAAAAAATATATTTAATTTAATAAGATGGTGGTGTTAATATTGGAAGAAATAAAAATTTGTGATTTATTAATAAGAAAAATAACTAGAATGTAATGTTAATAGTGTTAATTTAATGCAATTGATAACTATTTTAATTCAATCTCAATTTAATTGTAATGATTGTAAGTATAAAAATTGGTTATAAACTGTAAATAAGGAAATAAACCAAATTGTTGTATTAAACGGCGAAATTTTATGTAATTAATTGAAATTGGTTAATATAGAATAATTAATCTGTATGTGAATTTATTAGTTATGTTTGTTAACAATAAACATAGAAGTGTGTTTGAATTGGTAAGTTATAATAATGGTTTAATTATTGATTCACTATTTAATTCGTTGAAAATCAATTGGAAATCAATTGCAATTAATGTAATCAATTATTGCAGCTAATATGAATTAAGATGATGATTGTAGAATATTGATGTAATAAAGGGTAAATCGATGTTAATTATACCCATTAGATAATGATTGATTCAATAAAAAGATTGAAATCAAGTTTAATCAATTTATTGGAATTTAAATTATAATAAATGAATTATTGCAATTGAAATTAAAAACTGTAACTAGTGCAATAATTAATATTGAATTTGACATGGGAAATTGGTTTTAAAAAGATTGTTAATTTCTATGTAATTAGAAATAATGAAATTTGTTAATTATAAAATTTGAACTAAAAAGGTGACTTAATTAATTTAATAATAATTTATTTAATTAACGTGAAAATAACCATTTTGGCAACTGTCTCGGATTTTGACGAAACCAGTTTCATCGGATCAGTAACGGTGAATTATTGTAGGATTTTAAGTTTCGTAACGATCGGACTTGTCATTTGATCGTACGAGCTCGAAACGCGTAGAAATCAATTTAATTGAATTCAATTTGAAATAAGCTGATTTTAAAGCTAACTTCTTCATACGATGGAATCAGGACGTGCAACCTATTCCATTGAGTTTAAAAATATCGAAAACATCTATTTTGATATATGGAATGACCTGCTTTCGTTCCGGAAGCAGAACGGGCTTTTTGGGTCGTTATTGTCATCTCGAACTAATTCGATATGTTAATTCATTTTATCGGGCCTAGTCCGTATAAATAAATTTTGTTCTCACCCTAGCTGCCTTTCTACTTCTCATTTCTATATGTATCTGTCTAATTCATCCATCGGCTTCTTCTTCTTTCCAATGGTTGTAGATACAAACCCTAAATCCAATTTCAAATTCAAAATCGAAAATCAAACTCCTCAAAACTATATCATATTATATATCGTTGGAAAGCCCTCGAAGAGTGCAATCTAGATTGCAGTTCCTTTTTCGATTTGGGTCTCCGTGTGTCCAGAATTTGATGAATAAACCTCGGTCGTTCATATGTGGTCGTTGGATTGGACGATGGATCTACGTCCTGGAAGCGATCGGGGGGTTGCGTAGGGGAGGACCAGGGCTTTGCATAGGTGGTGTTCGCTTGCTTCAAGGGAGCCGTGATTCGCTAGAAAATTCAATGACTGTGGCAGCGGTGGTAGCCAAATTGGCGATCGGAGGCGGCGTCTTTTAGGTCGTGGTGGCGGTGGACCAGCGGGTGTTCATAGGTGGTGGTCGATCAGGGCAAAGCTGCCTGAGGTGGTGGCATTTGGCTCGTAGAGACGGCGGCTAGAAAGTGTCGATCGCGTTCGAACTGTTTGCGGCTAGGGTTTCGACTGTTAGGGCGAGGTAACGTGTCAATTTTCCATTTGCACTTCATTTTATTTTAATTTAATTATTCCAATCATTCTAATTTTAATATCTTTTACATACGAGCTTGGATTAAAAGCACGGTTTATTCTGTTGGGATCGTATCGAAATTCTGGATATTTTGGAACTGGTTTGGATGAATTCTGAGACTGTTCAATTTTGGGCCTTATTTTGAATTTTAAATCGATTTGAAATCAAAAGTGAGTGTCTTAACCCACTCACAACTACTAAATTATCTTAAGTTAGTTAAATTAAATTTATAATGTGATTTGAAATTGATTGGTTGATATTTGGTATGTTTAAATTGTCATTCCGGTTAAATCTGAGTTTTATTGAATTTAATCGCCATTAATTTAATATTAAACTTTAAATTGCCAGTTGATACCTGTTATTGATAATCAGTCAATTATTATTGTTTATTGGTTGACTTGAATGATGATTGTTATGGATGTTTGATTTTTGATATTGGATGACTAGATGTTATATTTATATTGTTATAACACTGCAAGTTCCCTTATTTTATTGTTAGAAATCCCTATGGGTTGAAATGATACATACCCGAACGATCTATAGATTAGGGAAAATCGTTATGTGTTGAAATGATAAACCCGAGCGATTTCATGGATTTGAATTTATTTTGGGATTGCGGGTTGAAATGATATATACCCGTAAATTTAAATTTATTGCGGATTGAAATGATATATGTTTGTATCACTTGACCATAGGGTAGAAAATTATATACAGACACCGGATTGGTTAAATTAAATGATTTTGAATCCTTAAACTTTGAATTCAGTTAAATGATACTTTGAAATGGAATTTGATTTATATAAACTAAATTGTTTTAAATGAATTGTTTAAAAGATTTAAATTGAAATTCCAAAGTTGAATTTGTAGTATAAACGAAATTTATCGAAATTGAGTTATTGAAACGTTGAAATTGTAATTTTGAAATCTATTGAAATCGGAGTAGCTTAAATTGATATTTAAAGATTTGAAATTGGGTTTTGATTTAAAATTTAGATAAGGTCAAGATTTGTTGAAATGGAAGAAATAGTTAAATTTGTTGTTAATTTCAAATTAATTATTTTAATATAAACTGATTAAAGATTTATTATTTTAAAAATCTTAATTTTAAGGTTTTTAAACTATTAAACTAATAAAATCTATTTAATCTATTTTAAATCTATTTAATCTATTTTAAAATCTATTTTAATCTATTTTAAAATCTATTTTAATCTATTTTAAATCAATTTAATCCATTTTAAATCTATTTAATCTATTTGATCTATTTTAAATCTATTTAATCTATTTTAGATCTATTTAATCTATTTATATTTGAAAGAACACTTGTATATATACAATACATAATTCCCGTCGACAAATTCAAAAGTGACAAATATTACTTTTGTCGACAACATGCATATGTGTTATATATATAATGTATATAGGCACAGATTTCAAAGCACATACACTTTAGCCAATGTATATGTGTGCAACATATATATACACATTTTGTCGAACTACACGTGTGCATGCAATATTTTTCGATCAAAATGCTAAATAGTCACATATATATATTGTTGCACCTATCAGTAACCTATATTGGCAATATGCGCACGGAACAAGCAATATACACGCAGCCTATATATATATAACTGTATTTATATATCCCATGAATAAGCAGAGGAAAAGACATTCATGTAAGCAAAATAATGCGAACATGAAGGAGGTTCAAAAGCAAACAAAGTGACAGGTTGTACATACTTCTGACGTAAAAATTATATATATATAACATATATATATATAATAAGAAGTTTGGGATTGTGGGTTTAAATGATATAAACCCGTAAATTTATATTATTACGGATTGAAATGATAAATATTTGTATCACTTGACCATAGGATAGAAAATTTAGAAAATTATATACAAACACCGTTGGTCTATTTTTGAAAATGATTTCCAATGTTTTGAAAGGAAATATATGATTTTTATTTTGAAATATAATAAATTTTTATTTTAATATTGTAAAATTTAAAATTTAAAAATTATTGATTTTGGAAATTTTAAATTTTTAGGTTTAATTTAAAGGTAATTTATAAAAAAATTTACTTATAATTTTATTATTTTAAAAAATATAAAATAAGATTTTAAACAGATAATTAAAGGTTTAAATTTATTTTAAATTGTATAAAATTTATTTTAAATTGTATAAAATTTATTTTAGTTTAATATATATATAATATTTTAAAAAAGGGTTTATTTTAAATTTATATTTAAATTAGATTTTTATAACTTTAATGAATTAAGAAGGTTGGAAAGGAAAATTGGAATTTATTTGTAAATTAAACTGGTTAATAATTGAATTTAAATAAGGACTTATTTGGAACTTATTGGTTTTTGAAATTTTAAATTATGGTTTATACTTGATTTAAAAGTGATAAAATGAATACTTTCGAATTTAAATAAATTAAAATTGAATATTTAATTTTGATTTAAATTGGTGATTTGAGATTTTGTTTAGAAATTTATAAAGTGATTTTAAAATGACCATAGTGTGAAATAAGCGTTTGGTTGTTAAAGAGACCGGGATCGGATATTGTCATACTCTCTGCCGATACCGAAAACCACTTTAACAACTGTATACGTGGTAGATATTCCAGAATAAAGTAGGATGGTTTGGCAAACGATTCTATATGAGGTATTTACGTAGCCATGACTCCCTCGAGTCAGCCTGATGTGGCTAAAACATGAGCTATACCGGGCCAAGTGGGGTCGCACCCCCTATCGAGCACATTTCTTCGAAACCATATCAATTGCTTTTGTGATTCAATTTGGTGTGCACACCTTTGATTGGGAGTGTGTCTCGAGGTGGGCGGTAGTAGCTACTATGCGTTACCACCAGTCCGGATCTGCAAAACGGTAGTATCCTAGCCTGGGCATTGCCTCGCGTGTCTTGTCACATGCCTTATTGCGCCTTCTACGAGTTTGGTTTGTACCATACCTATGGAGTTCCCTCTAATAATACTCCAATTTATGGAGAATTACGGTACTGTATAGACTACGGAATATATAAAATGTGTTAAGGGGGATATGGGTAACGCCTTAATGCTATTTTAATATTTTACTTTACTGTAGACATTAAATATGTAGCGTATTGTACTATGTATGTAGATAGTTTATCGGATCCTTAAAGGATGAAATCCCAACATCCTTTAAGTTATATTGCATCTCACTTGACATTTCACCTAATTTCACTTGAGTTTGATTTACTTTCATAAGAATGTTAATCTTGACTCGAGTGTTTTGTGTTTTGCTTTATGCTCGGGTCAGCCTGAGTGTCACAGCTCTTGAAACTCATCTTTTGGAGCTTGGAGTTCGCTTGGAAGACTTATCTAATCTATTTCAGCTTTCGGTTTATTTCTGTTATTTTCAGCTGTATGTTTCGAAATTCTCATTTTCTTTTGTGTTATAGATTTCTGTATACTGGGATTTCTGATGTATTCTGTTTTGAACTATGTTATTTCGGTAGTAGCTTCATGAACTACTAGTTATTTTATTCTGCTGCTTATTGTTGTAAAACTCAGTGTCTGTGATTCTGTGGTTGATTTATTTACTGTATATGCTAAGTTTTGCCAATTATAAATTAACAATCTGTTATTTGGAGCAATTCTAGTCTGACATGTGTGGATTATTGTCGATTTGAATGGTTTGAAATAGCGGGTAGTTACAGTTGGTATCAGAGCCAGGTTTAGGCAAAACTTAGCATATGGAGTAAAAACTCATTAGAGATAGGGTAGCGATACCCCAGAATGAGTTAAATTGATTACTAAGTCATATTCGTTCGTGCTTGAAATTCTGAGTTAGAATTCTCTTTAATTAGGATTTCTTTTAAATTCTTGAAACTTTATCCTTGTTCTAAAATCAATTCTTGTCTTTTCCAGATGAGTAACTGAGGGAATGTCCATGGTAGAGGTCGTGGAAATGCTCCTACACCACCAGTTGCCCCTGTACCACCCATTGCTCCTATTCAGCCATTAGGTTCACTCAGCTTTGTAAAGAGTACACTTAGCTTGGGGGTAGTAAGTTCACTGGAGCCGAGAGTATTATTGAGGCTCAGCAGTGGTTGAAGAGTTTAGAGAGGATTTTCACTGGGCTTGAGATCACTGATGCTCAGATGCGTCATCTAGCTACTTGGCAGTTACAGGAGTCCGCCCAGGATTGGTGGGAATCTGTTACCGCTCAGACTGTCGAGGCTAATATCACTTGGCAGCAGTTCAGGTGAGATCCCTAGTTATCCTTTCTAGCTTAATTCTGTTGAATCTATCACTTTGAAATTTATCTCTTTATCTTTGTCTGATCTTGGATCCATCTTTTCAAGGATGCTTTCGTTGCGAAGTGGATGCCCGAAGCCGGGAAATCCCATTTATATAGGGCATTCATGGATCTTGAGCAGGGAGACATGACTTTTGCTGAGTATGAGTGGAAGTTCAATGAGCTTTCCAAGTTTAGTCCCAGTTTTACTGATACCCCGCTCAAGAAGAACGAGAAGTTTATTCACAGTGCTCGTCCAGAGTATTATGATTGCTTGATTAGTCATGTTCATGGCACCTTCACTTCTCTTATGGATATGGCCACCAGATTCGAGAACCCTAGTTCCAAGGGTAAGCGGGCTGTTTCTGCACCTCAGGGTAGTTCCAGCAGCTCTAAGAAGAGGAAACCCAACTTCCAGCAGCAGAAGAAGGAGTGGCAGGATACTCATGGAAGAAGTGGCATGATACTCATGGTATTGGATATACTCCTCAGAAGCAATCTCTTGACCAATCTTCCATCACTTGTTTCAAGTGCGACCAGCAGGGTCACTATGGCAACAGCTGTCCATCTTCTGCCGGAGCTGCTATTCTTCCTCCAGCCAAGCAACCAGGAACAACCTTTGCCGCATTTGTATGCAGCCTAGCCATTTCAAGAACGACTGTCCCACCCAGCAGAGAGGTAAGACATATGGAGTCTTTGCCATGACTTCTTCCACTCCTCCTGCTGCTAGTGATAACCAAGGTAATCTTATGTTTAACGGCGAATTTTCAATCGGTTTAGAAAACCGCCGAAAAATTTATAATAAAATTAACCGCAAGCGCACTGCGTACAATTGTTAATATGTGGCGAGTACGGGTCGATTCGCAGGGAATTGTTAGATTTTAAATCTCTATTCAATCAAATTAACCAAAGTTGAAAGTGTGATTAGCTGAAAATGTAGAAACTAACAAAAGAAATCGATAAAAATATGAGAGTGTTAAGACAATTTAGAGGTAATTTCCACTCTCAAGATCACATAAATCAACCAAATGAAGTTATGATCTCTCTTTTGGTCATTAGTGAAATTAGTTGATGTGCTTATCATAAGTATGGTATATTTGTGCTATTAATTAGCCCAATATAAACCATCAAACTATAACACAACCACTAATACACATTTAACTCTCATGAAATATGACAACAAAGTTGAAAGCAAAATCTATTTTAGCATGGCCTATTAACTATTGTTTAGAAATATAAGCCATCAAATTTTAATTTCAAATATTCACTTCTTTGTCATAATCATGTTTAGATGAAGAGGCAATTTGTGTTTTGTTTGTTTAAGCATAGCCTATTTTTTATGAACAACATAGACTATCAAATTCAAAGATTAACAACATCATTAAACCATTTCAAATGTTTCCATTAAGCACAAAAAGAGAACATAAATGATCAAAATGTTGAAGCTACATGAATAGAGAGCTTCATTACCCCTAAATTGAAAGGGTTTAGCCTCTCATATTTGTTATCATATCAACAATTGTAGCATGCAACATGAAAGAAAAAGAAAAGGAAAATGAGAGCAAAGTAAAGATGAGCTATTGTACTGGCATGAAAAATAAATCTATACTGCTAACAAGAAAGGAAAAGAACATGTAAGTAAAAGGAAACAATAATTAACATTGCATAAAAAAAGGAAAATTACATAAGGTAAAAATGGCTAAGTAGCCATGAAAAGAGAAAGAAAGCTTTCTTTTATTTTTAATCTAAGCTAAAACTAACTAAGAGAAAGAGAGCCTAAGAGAAGAGTACCTAAAAGAAGAGAGATTAATTACATGAACATAAGAGGTATTTATACATGTATGAAACCCTAATTCACTTTTTTGGTAACTACCCAACATACCTTCTTAGAAAGTGTGGAGGCCAAGTAATCATTAGCATCAAATAATCATCATTTAAGTGTGCATGAAGCTTTAAACTCTATTAGCATGTGCATTAGCCTCTAATTTGTACATTAAGGTAGGTGGGGTCCTCCATTATCATGAGTTTGAATTATTTCCTTCTTCATTCCTTTGTATTCACTTGTGCATGCATATTTTCCATGAAACCCTCTTCCATTTGAAGCCAAATTCCTACAAAAACATATAGAAATTTTCGAGTAAATTTTCATAAATTAATATATGCACAAAAATGACCATTTTCCCCTATATGAAGATGAATATATGACGATTTGAAAATAATTTGAATTTTGGTTTAAACAAGTTAGCATACCCAATATGATCATTTATTTAATTTAATTAGATTAAATATGATGGTAAAAATATGCACATTTACGTGCACATCAAATACCCTCATACTTATCTTTTTATTCGTCCTCAAATAAAGACAAACTAAGATAAATCCGTTTTCGTAGGGAGCACGATTGCATTGAGCATATGCAACAAGCCGTTAAACCTCTGGGTTTCCCCAGTAGGACGAGTGTTGTCTTATGAGGGTTTTCAGTGGATACTACCCACAAAATCCGAATGCAAAGTGAAAATATTTACAAAATGCAAGATTTATTTACAAAGGGATGAATGCAAGTTTTTGAAAATATATACAAATGAAGGGTTTACTTTTAAATCGACACAAATAAGTTAAATATAGTTTTGGTCATTATCTTGAAAATTTAAGTCATTTACTCGTCAAAATTTCCAACAAAAAACAAGTTATCGTAGCAAATAGACTATAGTTTAACTCGTTGTTTTGGTTGATAACATAGTGTAATTATGAAATGGATTCTTAGTTGATTATCAAAGTTTTTCAAAGTGGTATTTTCATTTCTTTTCAATAACAAGTCAGATCAAACAAGTTAAAATAGTGCTTGGATTTCATTTGCTTACCCTCTTTATTTATTTTTTTGAAAATTTTATTTATATTTACAATATTTACATATGCATAACTCAGAAAACTAAGGCCAAGTGTATTACCCATGCACTGCCTTTTGGGCTTATGTGAGGGGAATACAGAGCGTGGCGAGTGAACACACGAGTGTGAATACCTATCGACTATAGGCATTATTAATAAAAGAATTTTTATATACATACACCTAGCTCAGATAAACGGAGGCCAAATATACCGATCATGCACTGCCTTTCGGGCTTACGTGAGAAGGGTAAAGAGAATGGCGAGTGTACACATAAGTGTATACACCTATCGATCGAAGGTGTTAATAAATATATACAAGAAATTTTTTTGTTTTTGTTTTTTGTTTTGTGTTTTTTTTGTTTTTTTGAAGAGAGAGTTTTGCAAAATCATCTTAGCACCATTTAACTTAGAAGACAAAAAAAATGTTATGTCCTTTTATTTGAATTCACCACTTTTTAAAACAAAGATCTTCAATTAGGATATTTCATAATTAAGACATATGAATCTTCCTATATACTAGTTAAACCATCGTTATTTGTAATCAAACTTTACTTTTATTTTTGTTGAGACAAATAAATTTTCAAAAATTCCAATTTAATAAACCAAAACCATATATTTATCATATAGTGTTTCTTTAAAAATAAATCAAAATGATAAAATAAAATTTGTTTTTGGATTTTTTTTATTATATTTTTGAGTTTTGGAAAGAAAATGCAAAAATAAACAACGAAAATTAAAAAAATGAAAATGAGCTCCCCCCACACTTGATTTTGACTTTGTCCCCACACTTAACCCAAGTGAAACGAGAAAAATAAAACAAAAATAAAAATGACCTATATTTGCATGAAAATGAACGGTATTTACACGGGATCAGAAAGTATATCGTCAAAAACTAAATGAAACGGTTTTCCAAAGACAGATTCATTTGTCTCGTCAAGTATGCGAGACACAGCTTAAGCTCAGAAAACCAAACCGTAATTGATTTCAAAGTTGAATGTTGATTTGGGAAAATGAATGTCGTTTTATTAAAAATCTTACGAGTTGTTTTCTTTTCGATGATTTTCGGGGTCGATAAAACGATTGATTGAAGTTCAAGTTTATTTTCACCAAATTCAAATTCAAATTTATCATTGAAAACTTCTTCAAAATTGTTGATTTCAAAATCAAAATGGTGATTTAAATCTTCCCCTTCGGAATTTAACAACTCATCTTCAAAAAGTCCATAGAATTCATGTTCATTAAATTCGTCTTCCTTTGTTGGATTATCAACAACTTCACTACATGTATCGTGTTGAAAATCCAAAGTTGTTGTATTCAAATTTTTGAAATCGGAAAAAGGAATATCAAAATTTAAATCGAGTTTCTTCCCTCAAAAGAATTGAAATCCAACTCAATTGTCGTTTTTTCAACAACTTCATTAAGATTGTCGTTTTCGATTTCAAAAGTTGTTATTTGAAAATCGACAGTTTTGGTAAAAGATGGATTATTATTTGACTCTTCACGCGTTGGGATTTGATTTTGTTGTTCTCGTAATATTTTGTATGTTTTAGTCAACAAATCCGTGTGATCATTGTAAATCTCGTCCATTTTTTCAACAAAATCCAATTTATAATTATTAACTTGAGAATTATCGATTTGGACTTTTTGAGGACAAAAATTGTCAATTTTAATAGGCGGTGGATTATTTTTTGATTCTTTATAAGTTGGGATTTGATTTTGTTTCTCACGAAATTTTTTGTAGGTTTCACGCGACAAACCCTCGTAATCTTTTTCCATTTTCTCAACTAAATCAAATTCATGATTATTAAATTGAGAATTTTCAATTTGAATTTGTTGAGAACAAAAAATTTCACTCACATTCTAGTCGAGATTATTCCCATTGCCAAAAGTATATGAAAAGTTTTTCACATTTTCATTTTGATTTTGAAATTCACTTTGGAGTTCGAAATTGAATTGGCGTGGCTTATACTCGAAATCATTTGAATTTTGAAGTGAATTCAAATCTTGATTATTTTGAAAACTTTGACTTGAGTTATAGCACAAATTGTTCATGCCATAGCTCCTTTACTTTGCATGACTATCTTGTTTGTGTTCTATTTGACACTGGCGCATCCCATAGCTTAATATCTGTTGATCTCTATAATAAATTTGAGCATAATTTGCAACCCCAATTGGCAACTTCATCATTATGTGTGACTAATCCCATCGGCGGTCCCGCCAATCTCTTTATGATTTGTAAAGAAGTGAAATTCCTTTACAATTTGCACCGATTCACCGGAGATTTCTATGTTTTGGGTTTCGATGCATTTGATATTTTACTTGGAGGTGATTGGTTAAAGCGATATGATGCAGTCATTTCTTGTAAAGCCCGAACCTTTTATCTAGTAGATGACCAGGGCAGTTCACTTGTGATCGAATGTCGAATGCCTCAGGATTATGCAGGCAGCTTATCTTTTCTCTTGATGCTCAACCTAGTGATCTGGACTCCACCCTGATATTCAGGGACTATCTTAATATTTTTGGTGAAATCGCTTCTCTTCCTCCTAAGCGGGAAATTGAATTCCGCATTGATCTTATTCCTAGATCCCGACCAGTTGTTCTCCCTCCCAAACAGATGACATCCAAAGAGAAAGCCGAGTTGAAGAAGCACATTGAGGATTTGTCCTCTAAGGGTTTGATTAGGCAGAGTTTTTATGAATGGGGTACAGCTGTGGTCTTTGTCACCAAATCTGATGGTTCTTTGAGAATGTGTTGATTATAGAGAGCTGAACAAGCTTACTCTTAAGAACCGATTATTTTTAAGATAGATTAAATAGATTTAAAACAGATGAAATAGATTTAAAATAGATTAAATAGATTTTAAAATAGATTAAATAGAATTAAAATAGATTAAATAGATTTAAAATAGATTAAAATAGATTAAATAGATTTAAAATGGATTAAATAGATTTTATTAGTTTAATAGTTTGAAAATCTTAAAACCAGGATTTTTAAAATAATAAATCTTTAATCAGTTTATATTAGAATAATTAATTTGAAATTAACATCAAATTTAACCATTTCTTCCATTTCAACAAATTTGGACCATATCCAGATTTTAAATCAAAACCCAATTCAAATCTTGAAATATCTATTTAAGCTATTCCAATTTCAATAGATTTCAAAATTACAATTTTAACGTTTCAATAACTCAATTTCGATAAATTTCGTTTATACTACAAATTCAACTTTGGAGTTTCAATTTAAATCTTTTAAACAATTCATTTAAAAAAATTCAGTTTATATAAATCAAATTCCATTTCAAGATATCATTTGACTGAATTCAAAGTTTAAGGATTCAAAATCATTTAATTTAACCGATTCGGTGTCCGTATATAATTTCCTACGCGATGGTCAAGTGATACGGACATATATCATTTCAATCTGTAATAAATTTAAATTTACGGGTATATATCATTTCAACCCGCAATCCCAAAATAAATTCAAATCCATAAAATCGCTCGGGTTTATCATTTCAACCCATAACGATTTTTCCTAATCTATAGATCGATCGGGTATGTATCATTTCAACCCATAGGGATTTCTAACAATAAACTAAGGGAACATGCTGTGCTATAACAATATAAATATAACATCCAGTCATCCAATATCAAAAATCAAACATCCTCACAATCATCATTCAAATCAACCAATAAATAATAACAATTGACTGATTATCAATAACAGGTATCAACTGGCAATTTAAAATTTAATATTAAATTAATGGCGATTAAATTCAATAAAACTCAGATTTAACCGGAATGACAATTTAAACATACCAAATATCAACCAATCAATTTCAAATCACATCATAAATTTAATTTAACTAACATAAGATAATTTAGTAGTTGTGAGTGGGTTAAAACACTCACTTTTGATTTCAAATCGATTTGAAATTCAAAATAAGGCCCAAATTAAATAGTCTCAGAATTCGTCCAAACCAGTTCCCAAATATCCGGAATTTCGATACGATCCCAAAGGAATAAACCGCGCGTTAATCCGACCTCGTATGTAAAAGATATTAAAATTAGAATGATTAGAATAATTAAATTAAAATAAAATGAAGTGCAAATGGAAAATTGACACGTCACCTCACTCTAATAGTTGAAACCCTAGCCGCAAATAGTTTGAACACGATCGACACTTTCCAGCCGCTGTCTCTATGAGCCAAACGCCGCCACCTCAGGCAGTTTCGCCCTGATCGACCACCACCTATGAACACCCGCTGGTCCACCGCCCCTACGACCTAAAAGACGCCGCCTCCGATCACCAATTTGGTCGCCGCCGCCGCCACAGTCATTGAATTTTCTGGCGAAATCACAACTCACTTAAAGCAAACGAACACCACCGATGCAAAGCCCTAGTCCTAATCTACGCAATGCAACCCCTCGATTGCTTCCAGGACGTAGATCCACCGTCCAATCCAACGACCACATATGAACGACCGAGGTTTATTCATCAAATTCTGGACACACGGAGACCTAAATCGAAAAACAAACTGCAGATCTAGATTGCACTCTTCGAGCGCTTTCCAACGATATATAATATGATATAGTTTTGAGGAGTTTGATTTTCGATTTTGAAATTGGATTTAGGGTTTGTATCTGCAGCCATTGGAAAAAAGAAGAAGCTGATTGATGAACTAGAAAGATACATACAGAAATGAGAAGTAAAAAGGCTACTAGGGTTAGAACAAAATTTATTTATATGGATTAGGCCCGATAAAATGAATTAACATATCAAATTAGTTCGAGATGACAATAACGACCCGAAAAGCCCGTTCTGCTTCCGGAACGAAAGCAGGTCATCCCATATATCAAAATAGATGTTTTCAATATTCTTAAACTCAATGGAATAGGTTTCACGTCCTAATTCCACCCTATGAAGAAGTTAGCTTTAAAATCAGCTTATTTCAAATTGAATTCAATTAAATTGATTTCTACGCGTTTTGAGCCCATACGATCAAATGACAAGTCCGATCGTTACGAAACTAGAAATCCTACAATAATTCACCATTACGGATTCGATGAAACAAGTTTCGTCAAAATTCGAGACAGATGCCAAAATGGCTATTTTCACGTTAATTAAATTAATTATTATTAAATTAATTAAATCACATTTTTAATTCAAATTTTATAATTAACAAATTTCGTCATTTCTAATTACACAGAAATTAACAATCTTTTTAAAACCAATTTCCCATGTCAAATTCAATATTAATTATTGCACTAATTACAGCGTTTAATTTCAATTGCAATAATTCATTTATTATAATTTAAATTCCAATAAATTGATTAAACTTGATTTCAATCTTTTTATTCAATCAATCATTATCTAATGGGTATAATTAACATTGGTTTACCCTTTATTACATCAATATTCTACAATCATCATCTTAATTCATATTAGCTGCAATAATTGATTACATTAATTGCAATTGATTTCCAATTGATTTTCAACGAATTAAATAGTGAATCAATAATTAAACCATTATTATAACTTACCAATTCAAACACACTTCTATGTTTATTGTTAACAAACATAACTAATAAATTCACATACAGATTAATTATTCTATATTAACCAATTTCAATTAATTACATAAAATTTCGCCGTTTAATACAACAATTTGGTTTATTTCCTTATTTACAGTTTATAACCAATTTTTATACTTACAATCATTACAATTAAATTGAGATTGAATTAAAATAGTTATCAATTGCATTAAATTAACACTATTAACATTACATTCTAGTTATTTTTCTTATTAATAAATCACAAATTTTTATTTCTTCCAATATTAACACCACCATCTTATTAAATTAAATATATTTTTTATTATCGAAAATTACGGGTCGTTACACATCCGAATCACGAGTTACACATCCAATATTAACCCCAGTTCAATGGACTGAATCTATATTTAATCAACTGAATATTTCTAGGATATGGCAATGAAGCTGGGCAGGGACAAACCCCGCAAAACGATCGTCGATTCCCGTGCCATTTTTTTGATGCTTCGCCCGATGAGTTGCCTTGCTTTCGGAGCCTACTTCTAATCCATCGGACCTCTAACGGGGTTCATTTGTTAACATTTTGGAAGTGAATTCTATAAGTACTCGAAAACTGGTTTCAACACAAAAATCCATTCTTTGCACGAGTAGATTTCAACAGGCGATTATAGCGACCCATCTTCCTCTAACATGCCAAAATGACATACCCGACCTCCTTGCCTTGTGCGTAGCTTATACGTGTTTCGATAAACTCAATCATGCACCCTTATGCACACATGTTCATGCAAATACATAACCACTACATAAGTCACATTTCGGACTTCACCGGGGTGACTACTCGAGTCTGTATACTCTCACGCAACGTAGCGCATGCGATAGTCGCTAAAGCTACATGAAATGCTTGCAAAAGACTAGTAATCAATTATATTTCTATATAATCAAATACTTGCTAACGTATATAACCAACCAAACATAGAACAATTCTAACTACAATATGCATATCGTTTTGACTGTTATATATCTTCAAATACATGTACACATATGCTTGCCCATACTTAGATACATACACGTATATTTAAATGAGTAATTCATTTATCACTTAATCAATTATTACTTTTATTTACTATTCTTCTCAATAAAAGTCAAATATGGTTTCATACTATTTTATAAAATCTTACTTCTATTTTATAAAATATATCATTAGCTTATACGTCAATTTTAAGCTTTTAAATACTTAACTGCTTAACTTGAAATTAAGTATACTTCATATTACTACTTTATAAAATCTCATTTCCATTTTATAGGATCTATGCTTCATTTATAAAATCATCTAATCATTTTATAAATACTAATCGAGTTTCATTTGCTATTTTACAAAATATCATATCATTTTATAAAATACCTTCTTTACTTATAAAAATCAATGTTTTATTTGAACGATATTTATAAATACTAGTTTAGCTTCACTTACTAGTCACTTTCATCATAAGTCTAGAGTTCAAAACTTGTTAAATTAGCTTACTAACCAATTTCAATATCATTTGAAGTAGTTTAATTACAGTTAACTAAAGTCATACCCTTAGTTATAACATGTAATTAGTCTCCAATCACTAATAACATCACATATAGTCATTAAGTTAACCTCAATTCCAACTCTAAGCTTATTAACTTTCTTAAATCACTAACATAAGCTTTCAAGTTAACTCTTTTAGTGTTTAATCAAGTGGAATATCCTCATACAAGCTTAATAAAGTTACATACAACTTCCTAATCAATTTCATATTCATCTCATAAATCACATGATTGGAACAAATAGAAATAAATTCTATAATATATGGAGAAACATTCCCACTCACCTTTCTAATAAGAGGAAGTAAAAATAATAATCAAAATTCTACTTTTGCTTCTCTTGAAAATTAGCTGAAGCTCTTTACTTCGAACTGAGCTCCAATACTTTAAGAGATGGTGAGTCTTCCACTAATTAGAATTGTGGTGATTTTTCCATGAATTTAGGAATTTTCTATGAAGAGATTTGGTTGGATTTAGGGCTTAGGTTCTAGGTAAGATTAGGAAAGTGATTAGGAGATCGAAAATGAAATGAACATGTAACGAGAAATGAATGAAGAGCTTAGCTAAATATAAGCTAAGTTAGAGGTAAGCTAGTGGGCTTAGCCCAATTCTCTTCATCCGTCACTATTTATCTCTGAAATCCATTGACTCCAAACATATTCAAGTTTATACTCATTTTACTCATGTCAAAAAAGCGAACTCAACAACGGGTGCATCGAGTCCTAATTCGCTCATTTGTAAAAGTAGAGTTAAGAGGCGTTTCATTACTTAACGATTAAATATTTAACTTAATCATTTAAATATCTGATCATTAAAGTTACAGGGTGTTACATTCTCCACTTCTTAAAAGAATTTCATTCCCGAAATTCACATGAGTACGAAAAAGTAACAGAACTGACCAAACTTCCCGAATCTCCATTTTGAAAAATTCCAACAGTACCTTCCCTTATGCTATCAATATCATGGAAACTCCCAAATTAGAATGCATCACACAATAGGAAATATGCGATGACCTACGTCATCCCACATTCCCAAAATTTCTTACCTCTCTAAGAAAGCTTCTCCCTATTTAAATGCCAATTAAATCAAATAGGCATTTAAATAGCTATACATCAGTTATCAAGTACCTAATTGTACTATCCAAAGAGGATTATGCACTATCACCGAATTCAAACGCGTATAATCCTAGCATAGTAACCGATACTACTATAGTCATACATGACAATCAATTGGAGAGTAAGCTCAAGTGAGTCGGTATCAAAATATACCATAGACTCTGAGTCAAATCAAAAGGCAGTGGAGTTGTATAGATCCCATCTCGACCCCATAGTGGGCGTGGATGATATGTGATCAATTCTTGATAGCAATTTCTATCTCTCTTCGAATATTAATTAAAATTGTGAAATTATAACTACCATACAAGCAATCAAATATATAAGGCAAGAGACGATAAAACAATAACAAACAACAATAAACAACAATCAGGCCACAAGCAATAACAAGCAACCATCAAATCATAGCAAGCAAGGATAAGCAATAATGACTAACATACAAATTATTAAACACGCAAGCAATCAATCAAAAAATCAACCACAACCAAAATCAACCAATAGCAAAAATCAAATAACACACAACATTAAACAGCAGCAAGCAACAAGCAATAACAAAAAATAAGCAACGATTAATCTATAGCAAACAGTAATAACAATTCATAAGCAACAACAATAATACAAAACAATGAAATATTAAAAAGGTTTATACCAACATGCCTAGTAACCACCAAGAGTCAAATGCGCACCAGAAAATACCATAGCTATAGTTAGCATCAAAACACTCGGGAAAGCCTACATACGTTGAATATTTTTTGTTGCTGCAGGAATAAGTAGAAGTCCAAATCCTATTAACATAGTAATAGGAAATGGAAGAAAGGATATTATCCATGCATATTTATATGTATGTTCCATAAAAACACAAATTTTCATTTTTTTCTTATAATTGTTTTCGATTCACCAATTTTTATTGCTTTTGAAGAAAACAATGAAAAAATGAAAAAAAAGATATGAACCCTTAAATATTCTTATTTTACATTTTTCTTACTTTTTTCAGATATTTCGAAAATTGGAAAAATTTATAAATTGTTGCTCGTCTAACCATAAACTTTAATGAGTTCGTTCAACATTCAAAAGGAATAAACGGCTAAGTGGTATAACCTCTTTTGTGAATATAATACATGAAAGAATATTACACCACCCGGTATGAAAAGGAAAACCTATACCATATGCGGGATCATCGAGTCTCGAACACTAAAATAAATCTAGCGATCTATGCCTTAACTCTCCTTTTCTTTCGAACAGAATTCATTTCCCAAAGGAGAAAATTATACTAATTAAATTATCATTAAATGAAGATTTACAATTGCTTGGGTTTGCTCGGGTTCAAACTCACCTTGTCCACACAATGTTAATAAGGATAATATACTAATGCTCTATGATGCTCGCCTGACAAGTATCATCTCATCACTTAGAAGATTATCCAGATCGCTAGAAAACTAGTCAAGAAATCCTTCCCTGAACTATCCGATGAAATAATAATTATACTACTTTAAAATTTTATAATAACCAAAGATCATCTCAAAAGACATGATGCTCATTCCAACTCTTCGTTTGTTCATAAGACTTCTTTGTTAAATTAGGGTCGGCCACTAACACCATAAGTGCGAACACTGATCCAGTTCCTTGATCCGACTACTGATATCTCCACGCACGACCAAGGCCATGTTTCGAAAATCCTTCAATCATCCCAAGAATCCGACTCAAGTGCCTGTCTATCCAAATTAAGTGAAAAACCCTTTCATAACTAGTGCAAATCACCCAGAAGCTCTATGCTCAAACTATAGGTCAAAAACCGGCATGTGAATGGACTAATCTCTAGAAAATGTCCCTTTCGACACATGGGATTACTCCCATTACCCGAGGTCCACTAACACGAAGATAAACAATTATAACATGAACGACTCTAGGCAAATGCCTATAAGTCATCTGCTCGGCCTTTGCTCATCACTAGGTATCCACCGAACCTTACCTGGATATAAATCCAAGTCACATTTCATCGAGCAGCCCATTCAACTTGAAAGCTCGTGCATCAAGTTTAAATGGTAAAACTCTCGATCGCTTTACCTTGCTTTGCAACTAAGGTGACTCATACAAGGTTTATCTCTACCGAAGAATTTACCTGCTATGAAAAGTGTCATGTTTAGCCTATCTACCGAGTAAATAGCAATAGATAAAATATATCACTCAAGTGTCAGAAGTAACAGAAGTGGCTTCCTAAAAATAGAGCACACCTCGCTACATAAGCTCCTTCTGATTCTCCTGAGTCATAAACCTGCTAGGACCCGATAATGCCTAAAATGCACAAGTCATCATCACACACACCATTCAAAAATGTAGGATAGTCCTTTTTAAAGTGATCAAGCCAATCGCTTTCGCTTCACTTTAGCTGGATGACACCTCATATCGAAACGCCCCATATGCCAAGGGAGTGACATACTAGGTCAGCTTTCTTTTTCGAAAAAGATCGATCTTCCTTGTACCATGGTCTCTATGCTTCGATTGGAGTTATGGTTGCTTTCCACTTTCATTACCTTAATAGTATCTCGTGGGCATTCTCACAAAGGAGAACCATCCTAATGAGATATTCAAAAGTGGACCGTAATAGGGATAAGACTAAGTAATGAACCTACAACCAATGCTTAAGACCCGAGGCAAATCTCTTTGCCCATAACAACGAAGTACCGACCTCCTACCCCAACAAAAAAAGGTTGAATTGGTCAACACTCCTTTACTGACAAGCTGTCCTGCTCTAGATGGATGGAATGTTCAAGCTACATGCTCTTCTTGATCTTAGAAATAAATTGAGAACCAAAGCAATGCTTGTATAATTTCTGAATTATAGGTCTGCTTATCAGCCACACAAACCCTGCATCCTACCCAACCAAAGTCTCCCTTTCTCAAATGCCGCGAAATAATCTTCCCTAAGAGAACATTCCCCTAGCATTATATCGACGGAAGTCTTCTCATGCATATTTTCAAGATCGTGCCTCTACAATAGTCTCAGGACCCAGATATGACTTCTCTCTAAGGATAATGAAATTCTGGCACTGTTTCGAAGGGTCTAAAGCTGGTGGAGCTAGAAATACTGATGCCAAAAAGGCCACGCAACTTCTAGTACTAACCGCAATCTGCTGGAAATGTTCACGGGTAACGGAACATCTTTTTCGGTAGCTAAATAGTCTCTGAACTAATCGGGCATCTCAAATTGCCTATCCGCGGTCACCTATGCAATTTGTCTGCTCATACTGATAGCCTGACGAAGTTATCTTGGAAACTAGGGATAAAATAAATCAGATCCAGAAGACAAGCGGTGTATACAATATAATATAGTAGAAAAATACAAGTACGATCTCTCTGCTTATCTCCTACTACCATATTGATTAACTTAAACTGGTTTACTTGGTTCGAGTGTTGAGCCTAAGCTCTGGTACCAAATGTAATTAACCTGGCCCTCGAGAATACCCAAAGAGACGGATTATCGAGGTAAAATTAAAAAAAACACTAAACCAAGACATCGACAAGAACTCACAATGGAATGACAACATATAATATACTGAATATACATGAACAGAATAGAATAACAATATATAAGAGACCACACTATCGGAAGCAACTAATAATAAGTATTAGTACAGATATTTAGAATACATCAACTCCTAAAATAAATACGAAGCTCTGAATCAATATCTGATACAACAGTCTCAAACAAAAATAAAAGGAAAACCATGTACTACTAAAATGTCAAGTATATATATCTCAGAATATTAATGCCACTCCTCCAAATTGCTCCAACTGTTCAATTTACTCGCGTCTCCTCAAAGTACTAGACTCCCGAAACTACTTAATCGAGTACTTGAGAGTTATTATGACATAAGCAGACAAATACAAAACGCGAGTCAGACATAAACCTAGTGTGAGGGGAACTATCACAAAATACTGTATATTAAAACCATATACAAATAAATAGGAACTACTAAAATACAAACGGCCCTCTCCACAAACGTGGCTCATGAGTAATTGAGACGCCTATAATCAAGTACAGTAAACTCTTCTAAAAATAAGGGATCATAACATAACCTGCTCTTCTCCTATAGTCAACGAGTCAGCATAACAAATACAATGTGACTGAAACGTAAATATCATAATATGATAAAAGTGACCCAACATCCAAAAGTAGAATAATGATAACATAAGTCCATCACAAAGTACAAAATAATAGTAAATGCAACAATAATAATAACATCCAACTAATAACACATGCTACATAACAATGGAAGATAACTAAGGAATACAAATCAATACCTGTCATTACTGAATGGTGGATTCAACAATGGACACTTGTCACGATCCAAAGATTCACGATAACAGGGCCAGTACACTAACGTACTTGGACATTTGCTGCGATCCAATAATAAATAGATTTAGTAAACTGACGTACCTAGACATCTATCTCGATCTTATAAGAAATAGACTCAGCACACTAACATACCTAAATATCTATCTCGATCTTATAATAAATAGAGTCAGCACATTAATGTACCCAGACATCTATCTCGACCTTATAATAAACAGAGTCAGCACACTAACATACCTAGACATCTACCACAATCCCAAGATAAATAAAGCCAGCACACTAACGTACCTAGACATCTACCACAATCCCAAGATAAATAAAGCCAGCACACTAACGTGCACAAACGTCTACAAGAATCTTGGAATAAATAGAGCCAGCACACTGACGTACCCAAACATCTATCTTGATTATATAATAAATAGAGTCAGCACACTAACGTACCTAGACGTCTAACTCGATCTTATAATAAGTATAGTTAGCACACTAACGTATCCAGACATTTACCATGATCCCATGATAAATAGAACCAGCACACTAATGTACCCAAACGTCTATCAGGATCCAATAATAGAAATTGCCACTAATATATGGCCAATACGATCCATGATCACTAATTTAAGATCAATATTGTGCATGGCCCCTAATGTAAGATCGTCACATTTATCTAATTATACATACTGCTAGGTCAACCCCTAAAGGCACGAATCTACACCATTCGATCGTACATGCTTGTCAGACGTGATTGTGTGACAAATCGTCGTACTAGCCCCGTGCCCGATCATTACTGATCCAGAGGAATCACTTAACATTCCCATCTGAATCATGAGCTTCTCCTTGCATCCCACTTCCCCGAGTAGCCTGGAAACTCCTTGAAGTCGTGCTGAGATGCCACGAAGAACTGTGATCGAATGGGGGAAAAATCCCATAAAGTCTTCACTGCCCAAGGAGTTCAGTCAACTTGGGCATTCATTTGGTAGGCTGAGCCCAATTGATTGAACCCAATAACCCCCAGTCCACTGTTTTGGACTTCCCCTTTAGGTTTGGTTTCCATAACAGTTCAGTCGACCGAATATAGACTAAATCTATATTCAGTCGACTGAATATTGCCAGGTTCTGGTAATGAACCTGGACAGGGACAAACCCCGCCAAATAATTGTTGATTCACGTGTCGTTTCCTCCGATGCTTCACCCGATGAGTCGCCTTGCTTCTTCAGCCTACTTTTAAGCCATCGAACCTCTATTGGGGTTCATTTGTTAATGTTATGGAAGTGAATTCTATAAGTATTCGTAAACCTGTTTCGACACCAAAATCCACTCTCTGCACGAGTAGAGTTCAACAGGCGATTATAGCGACCCGGTGTACCATCCTCCATTTTGAGGCCCGAAAATATACGCTACTGATGCTGCAGTCTTCGATAGTAATATTCTCTTCTAAAAAATGCGGTTGTGTTAATCACATCGATAACATCAGAAACATATGAATATGAAAAAATTTCAAATATTTATCACTAATCAAACTTTCATTACATTTCAGAAGTAATATTTTCATATTCTTCACATAATTCCATTCGTTGTCCAAGTTCAAAGAAAATAAACAAGTATAATCTACTCCAAAAGCGACATATGATGATGGCCCCTTTGGTTGACCAAAGTCTAATACTTGACAGTTATAAATTCTATCATTACATCTATTCAAACATAACATAAGCTTTAGAGAACACTAAGGAAATAAAAACTCCTAATATTAGCTACCTTGACTCCTGCACGTCTCCAGAAGCTTATGCGTCTAACCCGAGAATCCTTACTCTCGACCTATCAAATGAGTACCAGAGGGTTTAGGAAGAAAAAAACTTTGGATCGGACAAAAAGTTTGCTGTGAATAGTAATATTCCATCCCGAACCAAATGGATATTTAATGAGACCACGCCGCTGAGCGAAACAGGATTTCCCCTCACTAGTATCTTATCCAAATATGTCAGTTATAAATCATGCACCTACAACCGAAATGATTAGAACAAAACATAATATAATCATATGTTTGCTTGCAGGCTGGGTATTCTGACTAGTTAGTCATCCTAGGGTTATGTATACCCAAGGTTTACGCATCCCAACAATAGACTGTCTATCTCAAATCATAATTTTCCTAGGTTAACCATGAATTTAATGGTTTTGCAAACAAACCAATAACCCGTTGGGTCGATTCGGGCCAAAACTTATCCAAATGTCCCTAAATATCCAAATACAGTTAGGAGTAAAACAATTTGAATAATCTGGTGAGCATATAGAGCTACGAGTTCCTTTCTGTGCATAAATATCCTTTTAGTCTCACTAGTGACAAAGCCCTACGCACTGGAATCGTGGACCTTTACCAACTGGGGGATAACAGCTGAAGCATAGGGCGCGACCCTACGCTAGTCCCACCTAAAATCTTATCTAGTTCTAAATTCATGAGTCATATCTCTGGACTAGTTCAGGGCATCCTAACACTATATATTTATTTGATCTTATGGATCCAATTCTACTTATTGTGGAGTTTGATCTGACCATACTCATTATTGGGACAACCCAACTAGTAATTTTGCCTCCCAAAATCCAAAGATGAAGTGTTGGACCATGAAATGTGAGCATGACAATGATATTATATGTAAATTTAACCGATCAATTGATAATAAGAACATATAGCATTATTTAGTAAAAAATATTCAATCAATAGTCACATACACGACAAAATTACTTAAAAGTAAGTAAGATTTTCCATTAGCAAACTTCACACAAAATTGGGCAAAATCACCATTTATTTCCTTGAAACTAATTAACTTTAACATTAATAAAAACCACTTAGAATCATTCTTTTAAATAATGAAAACATCATCCATTGATGTCGTAGGTCCAAAAAGTGGCATCTACATTGACGACATAGGTCCAAAAAGGTGGCATCAATGTTGAAGAAATAAGTCTAAGAAGGAAGCATCAACATTGACAACATATGACCAAACAGGAGGTATCAGCGTCAACGATATATGTTGACGTATGTCCAAAAAGGTGGCAGCAACGTTGACGAAATATGTCTAAAAAGGTGGCATCAACGTTGACGACGTATGTCCAAACAAGTGTCATCAACATTGACGACATATGTCCAAAATGGTGGCATCATCTTTGACGACATATGTCCAAAGAAGTGGCATAAAAGTTGATGATGTATGTCCAATCAGGTGGAATCAACGTTGACAACATATGTCCAAAAAGGTGGCATCAACGTTGACGACCGATGTCCAAAACGGTGGCATCAACGTTAACGACATATGTCCAAAGAAGTCGCATCAACGTTGACGATGTATGTCCAAACAGATGGCATCAACATTGATGATATACGTCCAAAGAGGTGGCATCAACATTGACGATGTATGTTCGAACAGGTGGCATCAACGTTGACGATATATGTCTAAAGAAGTGGCGTCAACGTTGATCAACATATGTCCAAACAGGTGGCATCAACATTGACGGCATATGTTCATAAAGGTGGCATCAACGTTGACAACATATGTCCAAAGAGGTGGCATCAACAATGATGCTGCCTGGTAGCATCAACGATGATGCCTCCTGGTGGCATTACCGTAAAATCTGAATTAGTTCCTTTTAAAGATAACACTTTCCATCAACTCTTATTCTTTGTCAAATCTCTATTGAATAACTACTTTCTTTACCAGTTTCTTTTCAAAAAAACTGAAATAGCTCCGATTTTATCATTCTCAAATTATTTGCAAACCCTTTCATTATTTATTATTATTTTAATATAATTATTAAGCTTTTCTAGCCTAATAAATTCATAATAAATCATAAACACCTGTGAAAAATCCCTAAAATTCACCAAAAATCAAAAATAATATATTCTTTGACATATAAAAATTTCAAAACCAAAATCATTATCTAATTATTTTGAATAACTAAAATCTGAAATAAATGTCTGTTCTTCGTTAGGAAATTCATAAAATATTCCTAGTAATTTGGAAAATTATTAAATTAAAATCTCATATCCAAAATTATGTTTTTCATAACTTATCCAAAAATCAAATCGTTTGGAGATCAATACCTAAGGTTTTGCTTATAAACCTATTATAATTTTTTTACATAAATTCCAATAAATCATTAATTAATCAAACAATGGCATAATCATATATGGGCATATCATAAAATCATCATGCAACTCAAAAATCCATAAATTCTGAAATAACACAAGCATAAATGAGATGATTTCATTATTATTCACCTTTATTTGATAACGAGACTTGAGATTTGAAGGTTGATTTGGTTTCCTTAGCTTTTCCTCTTGATTTTTTAAGCTTTCTTCCTTTACTCTTCTTGTTTAATGGTCAGCCGCCCCTTTATTTTCTTTTAATTGTTTTGATGTTGTGAAAATGAGAATGATATGGGAGGGGGAATGTTTAAGGCGTAAAAGATATATCTATATCTACTTTGCCCCTCTCATACATTCTCTTCTACATTAAGTTTTAAAACAAACCTTAATAGTTAATTAGTTAAGGCCCGACCTTGTTAGTTATCAAATCTCAATCCTCTTATCATACTACACATCACATTATTCTACTTAATTTATCTAACTAAATCATCTGAGTAATGTTAATCAAAATTAGATGTGTTACAAGCTCCCTTCCTTAAAGAATTTCGTTGTAACATCCCCTATCTTGAGGCCCGAATCTAAGCGCTTCAGATGCTGCGGTCATCCAGTATTAACTCCCAGTGACAAGATATGGTAATGTTAATGGTATCCATAATATCAGAAGCACATGAATATGAAATTAAATCAACACAGATTTAAAAAAACTTTTTTGATTACATTTCAAATCAATATTTCATATTCAGATACATAATCCTAAAAGATTCCTAGGTTTAGATCAGATATAATTATCACAAAATACGCCAAGAGCGACATATGAAGATGCCTCCTTGGATGAACAGAGTACTAAATAGACATATCAGCCTGAATACATCACAGCGGAAATAAAACTAAATAACTCCTATATAGCTAACTTTGCCTCCTGCACGTCTTCGGAAGCTTTATTCGTACAACCTACTAAACTTGAAATTTTTTAACTCTCAATCTACTCAAATTAATTTTGAGCACCCAAGAGTTCAAGAAGAAAACATAAACTTCGATTTAGACATAAAGCCTAGTGTGAATAATACTATTACATCTCGGTTTACTGATATTAAGTGAGACCATGTCACTTAGCGGAACGGGTTTCCCCTCACCAATGTCCCTTTAAAACGTTCTTTTTGCAAGTCAGAATCCTATAATCAAACTGATTAAAACAATAATAGCAATATCATATATGCTCATAAATCAGGTAATAAATGGACTATCTGTTCGAACAATATAGTTTTGTTTGCCTAACTACTAACCATTGGCTAACTCAGGCCTACCAGACAAAATAAATAATCTAACATCTGTTAGACACACTCTTGGACGGTCTGACCTTAACTTACTTCTCCCAGGGTCAACTGATCCTAATGGTTTTGCGGGCACACCACTAACCTATCATCCTTCTCTGTATATTCCTTTCTGTGTGTAACATCATTTAAGTCTTACCTATGACTAAGCCCTACACACTAGAATTTTGGACAAAATTAGCTAGGGGCTATAGCTAATGTATATGGCACGACCCTATACCCGTCCCATTTGGTATTCAAATATCTGAGTCATTTACTTAGGGTTAACTACCTATCAAATTTTCCTTGAAAACATCTTGCAAATTGATTTAACCCTTTAAATCATACTTAAACAAGGAAAACATACTATTTGCTTTACTCAAATTTCTTTGCCATGATATATGCTTTACTCAAAACATTATTGATTAAAACCTTCAAAACCTTTGTTTAAAAGTTTTAAATAATCTCTTTCGAAACCTTTAAAAGTACCCCTTTCGAAACTACTGAAAGTACCCCTTTCGAAACAAGTTAACTACTTTACTTTGTAACATTGGGCTGATAGACCAAAACATACCTTTTGAAACCATTTACAAAAGACCTTTCGAAAACATTGAAAGTGTCCCTTTCGAAAGCTTTATAAAACTTTAGACATCCTCCTTTCAAAACACTTCTATTTGCCTTTCAAAAACATTGGAAACCTTCCATTCAAACACTAAAGTTAAACCTTTCGAAAACTTTGGGTTCAAGTAAAAATGTGTGGAACATAGTTTCGAAACCTTTAAAACCATTCCTTTAGAAACCTTTGGGTTTAGCTTTCAAAATATTAAAAGGGTCTTAAAAGAATTTAGACGAAAGCAACTCTATCGAAAGCATTTTCCTAAATAAAAGAAATGGATGGTGTCGAAACCAACCCCTTTGAAAGCATTGGAAAAGCGACTCTAAGTTTAAAGCAAAAGAACCCTTTCGAAGGCATTGCTTCAAAAGGAAAAATGCGGTAGCAAGGGTTTTGACCCCTTCGGAAGATCTATTTAAGACAAAAGGCGGCAACCCCTTTCGAAAGCTCTTTTCTTTAAAACAATTGACCAAGTCGAAAGCTATCTCATTTGATAGTCTTATTTACAACCAAAATAGTTCTAAGTTTTCAGAAGCTACTTTCACCCCTTTGAAAGCCATGTTTTGACTCCATACCTTTCACCCCACTCCAATCCACTACGTACCAAAGCTGATACCATGTGTATTGGTTTGGACTTAGATAGAGGCGGCAGTATGAGGTCGAAAGGTGCTGCTATAAGTGGCGAAGCAGGTAAACCTTATAAAATTGATTTTTAACTTTATAAAGTAATATCTTTCTAACTAACTTGCTTTGTTTCTCAACATATGATTGGTTGCCAATACTTTTAAACCCAATTTAACCATTTTCTTCACTAGAAAATTCATAATAAATCAAAACACCAGAAAAGAGTATTTGTAACGCTTATAAGCGTGACAAATTAATTTCCCAACGGTTATAACCATGGTTACATGGTGCATGACAATTTTTGTTACAGAAATTGTAACGATTATAACCGTTACAAACGACATATTTTATAATGCTTATAACCGTTGCAAATTAAACTTTACTAACGTTTATTACCGTGAGGAATATAGAAATTGTAACGCTTATTAACGTTGCTAGTAAAATGTTTATAACACTTATAGCCGTTACAAAGTGAAAACTTGTAACACTTACAACCGTTACTAATTTTTTCAAGCATGTAGCAACCAAAATCTATAGCACATCACAGTTCATTTCCTGAACCGTATATAGTAGGTAACAATTTAATTTTCTGAAGCATATATAGCAAAATATAACAATTCATTTTCTAAAGAAAATTTAATTCCAACAAACATCAAAATTCACCATACAACCATTCGCCATAAACAACAATCATTAATTATTTTGCAAAATTTGTCAATCGGTAGAAACAAATAAAAAAATGCTAAAAATTACTTTGATGGTTACATTTTCTCTTCGTTAACTTTCACTTTCATCACATATATTCTCCACAAATACTGCCAACTCCAGCCTCCAAGAGCTCCTCCATTAAACCTGCAATAATGATCAAAAGATGATGAACATTATATCATCTATTACGTTGACATTCTAGACGTACATAATTAATTTTGTTTACCATGACATCAATAGATATCATACAAGTAACATTCTTATAGCTGTCAGCACAGTTAAAAATTGTGACATTCTTATGAAAGTTCATGATAAAAAACTACAGGACATAATATTACAATAGATTTCAAGCAACATAACTGGTGTAATATCATATATAATCAAGAAAAAGGTCTTATGCCAATGGTTATTACAACACATAGATCAATAATAGAGCAAACAAAAACAGAATAAGGGTCAGGCATGTATGTCAATTTTGCAATTTTTGCAACTTAACTAAAACAATTTGGACAAAATTAGTGGTGCCTCTCTCCAAAATGTTTTATGCATAAACAAATACTGCACTACTAATATAATCTAACAAAAGACACTGAACTGTGAACATTATGATCAAACTTCAATTTTAATTACTAAACCAGTTTCAAAAGATGCTTCTCCAACATAAATATCAAGTCTGAAATCTCAATTTACTTGGAATAAATATAACTTAAAAACCAACAACAAATGGGTTATATTACCTCAAAAACATCACAATTGAATAACAAATTTGTAAATTAAACCAGAAACTTACCTCCATGCTGTAGAATAAATACGACCTTATGATCTAAAGAACTTTTTTACATTTTCACGCTTTTATTCTAGCTAAACAAATGAAAATAAATAATGATCACTGTTGCTAATTTCTTAGCTCGTGAAGCATTGTAAAGCCTCATAACCATACAAAGTAGGAAACCAATACGGGTGTATCTATTAATAATATAATTAATTATGTAACTAAAAAATAACAGTCACATAACTATCGTCGGAGACAGATCTATTCACACCATACCCTTGGCTACAACGTGGTAAGATTTTAACATCATCATCACCTTATTACTTAAAAACTTAACCCAATAGAAAAACTAAGTCATTATCACCCTATTACATGCAAACTGAACCCAGTAGAAAAAATAAATCAACCCACCATTTTAGCTTAAAAGGACTAATACATTTTCATTTTGAACTCAAGTCCAGCACCTAGTTCTCCTAGGTGCATTAATCTCAACGAAGATCATAATTTAGGTGTAGAAATTGAATCAAAGACAAGTATTATCGAAAATAATTCTCGAATATGAATTTAAATAAAAGAATATACTAAACACAGTATCATGGTCTTTTAAGTTGAAAGTTAATTAAGTTAAACATTAAATTTATTCCTATTTAAACTTTTCCTCGCTTTAAAACCAAAACCATAAGTGAAGAAAACATTGACGTGAGTGCAAAAAATTAATGCACATATTTCTCATGAAAACACAACATCTTACTGCGTAATTGAACCATGCCATAATTGAGTCATGCTACTAAGTTAAATGCGAGAGCCATGCCATAATAGTAAAATAATAATGCAAATGGTGCTGATTAATAGAAATCACGTGACCTATAGATGTTGAAATTAAGTACAGTTAATTCTGAAAATGTGCAATATATATTTCTAAGGAAAAATTATTTAAAGAATGAACTCAAGCCTATCTTGAAATGTGAAGAAAAAAACAGCAATGAAATTTTTAATAAATGTGTATATTAATTTACCATGTAAATGGGGACACATTACTGCATTTTCATATATAGTGCATTTTCATATATAGTACAATCTTATGTGTGAATTTCAGTTTACCATATCCTTTAAGGATTTTAATTTCTTTCCCTTCCAAGTCCTTAAGTTTTCAATAAAAGGTTTTGATTTGTTACAACACTTAGTAAGGAAATTAGGGACAACTCAAACTCGCTGGTTTGTGTAAATTTCGCTCTTGTAAACAATTAATGCACATATTTCTCATGAAAACAGAACATCCTACAGTGTAATTAAGCCATTCCATAATTGAGCCATGCTATTAAGTTAAATGTGAGAGCCATGCCATAATAGTAAAAAAATAATGCTAATAATGGCGCTGATTAATAAAAATCACGTGAACTATAAATGGTGCAATTGAGATCAGTTAATTCTGAAAATGTGAAATATATTTCTAAGGAAAAACTATTTAAAGAATGAATTCAAGCCTATCCTGAAATATGAAGAAAAAAAATAGCAATGAAATTTTAAATAAATGTGTACATTAATTTACCATGTAAATGGGGACACATTACTGCATTTTCGTATACAGTAAAATCTTACCAAGAAGAAAAGTTTGGTAATTTCCACAAGTCTCAGAATGGATAGCTTCGCTTAATGTCTTTTTGTACTTCTTATGATATTCTGCTTTGAAGTATTGCATGTCTATCTCGATCCTGCTTACTACAATTCTTATAAGCATTGTATCACTTGTTTCTAGACCTTTCATAGAGTATCACAAGGACTGTCACATTGAAGGAAACTTAATTGAGTTCAAGAAAATTCTTAAAAATCTTCCAACTGTTGACACTAATTTCATTTGTTACTACAATTTAAGTTTATGAAGTAATGAAATTCACTATAATAAATAGATGAGATATACAAAAATTTAACCTCTAATTAGAAAGTTACCTTAGCAAAGTACTTGGTAGGATTCTGAGCACATCTTAAGATTGTAAGAAGTGCAAATTGAAATTGTCCTGATCTTTCTCCTTTTATTGCCTGCAAATGAAGAAATCATATAAGAATTATGAATATTTGGATGTAATGCAGAGAAAACGAGAGAATGTGAAATAGAAATATGAACCACAAATCCCAAACGTTAGTAAAGAAAAAAAATGCATGCTGTCATAATTACAATCACAAATATAGTTGATAAAATGCGGAAAGGCGATGGTGATGGCTAAAACGCCATCAAATTTGTGGTTCATGAAGCATATATGAATACACGTAGTCATATAGAGATTAAAGCTTGAAAAGTTACAATTGAGAAATAATTAATGTTGAATTACAGAGTATCAAGTATCAACAGCAGATAAAGCTCTACGTACCTTTGCTAGGGAGCCATAAGTATCATGATAAGCAGAAGCAACGACAGCTAAATATGCTCTACTTCTTTCACCGAATATGCGAATGAAAACTTTTTCTTCCGTCTCCAATTTCTTTTCTCCAGCTTTAAACAGATCCTTAACATCCTTTGATACTATTGAATGGTCAACTTCAAAACCTTCATATCGTATTGTTGAAATATAGGAGAGTAGAAGCTGCAATTCATGAGAATATGTGCTTATTATATAAAACATAGTCAAATATTTTGATTATGTCTTCAGGGCATTCGCTGTACTATCTATGTTATACGTGTGATCGCTTGTCTTATAGCACAGATTTATATGTGGATATATACCTCTTATTATGACTACAGAGAAGGAAAGAAAAGTAATACCTTATGGTGGTCGCCAAAGGCTTGATTTTCAAGGTCATGTTCAATATAAGATTCAAACATTTTTACGTATGTCTATTTAATTATTTGTATTTGTGAAGGGGTTCTTGAGCATAAAACTTCAGTGGCAGCACCCAATTCGATGAGGTCTCCAGTAAGCGCTTCCCACAGTATAGTGGCATCACGTGCCGCCGGATCTAAAATCCAAAGTAACATTGCTCGCTGATTCAAAAAGGAAAATGGTGTCGAGATAAAAGTTTATAGCATATTTTATAAGATCACCAGTTTGTAATTTAAAGGGAATATAACAACCTTTAGGTTTCCACTAAGCTCTTTTGACAAGCGAGTGGTAAGGTCTTCATGATACATAGTTTTGTATTCTTGATCAATGAGACTTCGTAGAGCAACATCCCTGTGAGCTAGAATTTTTACAACTGCCGAACTATCACACCCGAATCCTGAACCAGAGTAAAAGAGAGTTGGTTCAGCATCAAAATAAAATAAAATAAAATTTACACACTTTTTCATGCATAAGAATGACATGTGTAATTTTAAATTGGATAATGATCCCATTAATCCGACCTGCTAAACTAAAAGAGTATAATGGTTCAGATTGATCGAAGTGTTTTATGAGTTTTTCAAATTACTGAATATAACAAGATAAACTGATGATCTAAACCATTATATTTTTTATCAAATGGATCATTTTCTATGGGTGCATCTCTCTTCTAGCTTTTGATCTGACCATATAAATTATTTATTTAGTTCTCAATATGAACATTTGATTAGTGCCTATACGAGCATAAAATATAAATACAACATACAGGAAAAATCAAAAGGCCCTTTCATCATGCCAATAATGTCGGCATGGGTAGCTAGCGGTTTTGATTGAATAATTATTTTTTAATTGTTATTTGATATCTTTAGGTGGTTGTTTAGTTTAAGTACAAATAATCCTACAGGGGTCCTCTTGCCAATGCTCTAACTAAACTATACGGGAAAAAACAAAATCAAAACTGAAAGAATTAGCATAATGACAGGGGTTCTCCTGCCAATGCCTCAATGTTTTTCGTTAGTTCGATCCACACTTTATAACCAACATAATGAATTAATTTTCATTCACAAAGAGCAAGCAATTTTAAGAATGTACGACAAAAATGAGTAAACATCTACGCATCATTATCAACGCTATATTGAAATTAGGATGAGTATGTTTTCTTGTATAACCACGTTGTTCAACGCATGTCATCGTTCTTGTAGCCTTATGATTGTCGTTTAATCTTATGTCACGAGTGACAGATAAGTGAGATATTTTGAATTAATTCATCCCTACTCGATTAGTGATGGCATTTGAGTTAGCTTCATGTTATCCTTATCTAAACTTGTAAAGTAATTTATATTTTCATAAAACAATGACCAAACACCAAAATATCAGCAATCCATACGGGGTAGAGGTAAGCAACTAATGATAATAAAATCAGACCTCAAGGTAAAAGATGTTAGAGAAACCAATCTGTTGTAATTGCAATTCTGGCAATCTGTTATGTTGGTGTGTACTCATTATATCACTGTACATGTGCTGTACATGTGATATATCTTTATTTTCTCTGTGATACTTGTTTTGTATAAATACCCTATGATACTGCTATGATCATTATGATTGGAATCATTCTTTTCTCCCATACTTGTTTTACAAGTTTCTTCATGGTATCGGAGCTAAATGCCCAACGGCAATCAGAACTCAGATCTGGGATCTGATTAAGTATTCCAATCATCAATCCACAATCTCTTCAACAATTTCTTAAATTCGATCATCAACAAACCAGAACCAGATCCAATTCTACAAACCAGATCTATCTCTAACCAGATCTATCTCTAACTACAAATTATGGCGACAGATGATGAGGCTCAATCAAAGTTAGATTCAACCAATGTCAGAGACAACATGATCAATCAGGCATCACAAACGCTGGAACAATCATTGAAATCAATAGTTAATCCCCAAACACAATTAATTACAGTAACCCTAGATGATAACAACTTTCTCTTATGGAAATTTCAGATTGAAATGGCCATTAAGGGATACGGACTGGAGAAATTCATAGATCAGACCACTATCTCTCCTCCTCAATTCGTTCGAAACAATAATGATCAATTAACTCCAAATACTGAATTCTTGATATATAATAGGCAGGATAGCTTGGTGTGCTCATGGATATTGTCTTCAATCAGTCCTAATCTGCTCTCATCTGTAGTGGGATGTAAAACATCACTAAAGGTTTGGAATGCTATCCATAGAAACTTTAATTCTCAAGCTGCAGCCAGAATTATGAGCTATAAAAGACAACTCCAGAATGCGAAGAAAGAAAACTCGAGTATCAGAGAATATCTTGTGAAGATAAAGAATATTTGTGATTTACTTGAATCATCAGGGCATAAAGTAAGCGAAACTGAGCAAGTTCTTCATATTTTAAACGGTCTGGGAGATGAATTTGAAGCTATAGTCGCGGTTATAACATCTCAAGAATCCACTCCATCCGTACAATATGTTAGCTCTTGTCTCCTAGCTCATGAAGGAAGACTGGAATAGAAAAATAATTCATCAACCGACTTCTCTATTAATTACGCTGTAAACATGAAGCACAAAAGTACACAAGTTAATCCAAAATCTGAATCATCTGGAAATCAAGAACCACAATCTGCCAGGGGATATGCTATGTATGAAAGAGGAAGGATGCAAGGTCGTGGCAGAGGAAGAGGAAGATTCTTCAATAAACCCAAATGTCAGATATGTGGGAGGATAGGACACACAGCAGTAAGGTGCTACTTCAGATTTGATTCAAATTACAGCGGCAATCAACAGATCTCACCTAATCAGAGCTCATCAAGGAATGTTCCTTATAATGTTAATCTCAGTCAGATTCAGAATGAGGCAAGATCTAACCTGAAGAACTCGTCTAATCGAAGTGAAAATCACAATACACTAGCATGTGACATGGATATACAGGATGAATCGTGGTTCACTGATTCAGGAGCAACACATCATGTGACAAACAATCTTCACAATCTAAATCTTGGAGGAGCAGCTCACAAAGGTAAACAATCTATTCATATGGGAAATGGTACACCTATTGCTATCACACATGTTGGTAATGCACAGTTTATATCAAACTACAGAAACAAATCACTTCTATTAAGAGATCTGCTTAGAGTTCCTCAAATTAAAAAGAACTTAATTAGTGTTTTAAAGTTTGCTAGAGATAATAAAGTATTTTTTGAATTCCATTCAAATGTATGCTTGATAAAAGATAATTCGAGTGGAGATATATTGTTGCAGGGGGAACTGCATGAAGGTCTTTATAAATTCAACCTCAGACAACCTGAAGAAAAAGAATGAAATAATGTGGTCTACTATAGTACTGTTAATAATGATGTAAATGATGAATATGACATATGGCATAGAAAACTGGGACACCCGAATGTAAGTGTGATGAAAGTTGTGTTGAATAAAGAAAATCTCTTGCATTTAAATCATGTTAAACCTCACTTATGTAGTCAATGTCAAATTGGGAAAAGTCATAAGTTATCTTTTAACTTGTCTGATACAATTTACACTAACCCACTTGAACTTGTTGAATACGATTTATGGGGTCCTGCACCCTTAAATTCCGACTATGGATTCAAGTATTATATTGCATTTGTGGATGCACACTCAAGACACACATGGATCTATTTTCTAAAGTTGAAGTCAGAAGCTACAGAAGCAGTTAAGCAATTCATCATACAAGTGGAAAGGCAATTTGACAAGAAGTTGAAAGTGTTACAAACAGATGGAGGAGCTGAGTTCAAACCATTGAAAGAATTCTTCAATCAAAAAGGAATAGTACACAGATATACTTGCCCTCATACATCTCAACAAAATGGTATTGTTGAAAGGAAGCATAGGCATATAGTAGATATGGGGTTGACTCTCCTTGCACAAGGATCTCTACCACTCAAATTCTAGCCTGAATCATTCTCCACTGCAGTATACTTGATTAATTGTCTACCAACTAAAGTTCTTAAACACATCAGTCCTTATGAAGCTTTATATGGTGTAACACCTGACTATAAAAGATTGAAAGTATTTGGGTGCTTATGTTTTCCAATGCTAAGACCCTATAATACTCATAAACTTGACTTTAGATCTGCTCCATGTACATTCCTGGGTTATGGATCAAAACAGAAAGGATATAAATGCTTAACAAGGGATGGAAAGATCATTATGTCCAGACACGTTATGTTTAATGAAAGTATTTTCCATTCGCCGATGGCCAAATGAAACACACCAAGAAAGTTACCAATGCTCAGAGATCAATGCTAGCAGTACCTATATCTATAGTTGATGAGAGTAATCAAACAGAGTCAGAAAAGACATTTGAAGAAGATTCAACGTTTAACACACCAGAGCTAAATTCTAATGATAATGAGAATTGTCATACTCAGAATCTAACAGAAGATGAAAGCAGCAACATGAATAATATGCACCAGATTCAGTCATCAGAAAATACAGCAACCAATTCAACCAGTGGTGATCAACAAGAAGATGCAATTACCATCAAATCAACTGAGAAATCCAAAGGACATCATATGATTACTAGAGGAAAAAGTGGCATTTTCAAACCGAAGGTGTATACAATAAACTGCGCAACAGTTGAACCATCAAATTATGAGCAAGCAATAAAGAACATCAAATGGAGAAAGGCAATGGAAGAGGAGTATCAAGCTTTAATGAACAATAAAACATGGGAACTGGTGACATTACCAAGAAATAAAACTATCATAGGGAGTAGATGGACCTACAGATTGAAATACAATGCTGATGGGACAATAGCTAAGTATAAAGCTAGGCTTGTGGGAAAAGGATTCACTCAACAACCAGGATTTGACTTCAAAGAGACCTTTTCACCTATGATAAAGCCTACAACAATAAGAGTTATGTTAACTATTGCTTTACATCATAAGTGGACGGTTAAGCAATTGGATGTGCACAATGCATTCCTAAATGGAGAGTTAGAAGAGGAGGTGCATATGGAGCAACCTAAAGGATTTGAAGACAACAGTAGGCAACATATGGTTTGCAAATTAAATAAAGCAATATATGGTTTGAAACAGGCCCATAGAGTTTGGTTTGAGAAGCTCAAGAGCACATTGATGAAACTAAGCTTCAGTCCGACGAAATCAGATAATTCTCTGTTTATAAGGAAAGATAATGTATGCACCATATATGTTCTAGTCTATGTGGATGATTTTATTATAATTGGTGACAACACTGAGCAGATAGACCAATTAATCAGATATCTGAATGATCAATTCAAGCTGAATGAACTAGGTGACTTAAACTTCTTCCTTGGTATACAAGCCACACGAACTAAGGATGGTGGATTACATCTTAGTCAAGCAAACTATATTCGATCTGTATTGAAGAAAGCTGGAATGGATAAAGCTAAGGCCTATCCCACACCAATGCTTACAAATCTACAATTATCAAAGAACTCAGGTGATCCAATAGATAATCCTCACATTTATAGAAGTATAGTTGGTGCTTTGCAGTACATCACAATCACAAGGCCTGAAATATCATTCAGCGTGAATAAGGTATGTCAATTCATGTCTAATCCTTTGAGTGAACATTGGAAAACGGTCAAAAGAATACTTAGATACTTGACAGGGACTTTAGACTATGGACTGAAACTGTATGATAGTAATTCACTAAAAATCAGTGCATTCGCTGATGCGGATTGGGCCGCTGACAGGGATGATAGAAAGTCAGTTAGTGGCTATTGCGTATACTTTGGCAAGAATCTTGTATCTTGGTGTTCGAAGAAGCAAACTACGGTGTCTAGATCATCCACTGAAGCTGAGTATAGGAGTGTAGCTGCAGTGGTGTCTGAAATAATGTGGATTAAATCCTTGCTGTCAGAGGTGATTGACAGTACCATGGGATCTTCAACAGTGTGGTGTGATAATTCAAGTGCAGTTCAACTAGCTGCTAATCCAGTGCTTCATTCAAGAACCATATAGAGTTGGATTTGTATTTTGTGAGAGAACAAGTTGCTAAAGGTAGCATCTGTATTAATCATGTTCCTGCCTTATATCAAAGAGCTGATGTCTTGACAAAGTCTGTATCTGCTAATCGGTTCGTTAAACTGAGACAAGAACTGAACGTAGAGAAGATACCAGAGGTGATGATCGAAGAGAAGAATAGAAGATGAGGCAGAAAGAGAGAGAGCTTGAATTGAGAGAGAGTGTTAGAGAAACCAATCTATTGTAATTGCAATTCTGGCAATCTGTTATGTTGGTGTGTACTCATTATATCACTGTACATGTGCTGTACATGTGATATATCTTTATTTTCTCTGTGATACTTGTTTTGTATAAATACCCTATGATACTGCTATGATCATTATGATTGGAATCATTCTTTTCTCCCATACTTGTTTTACAAGTTTCTTCAAAAGAAAGCAGCAAACGATCATATGGTTTGATAAAAAAATTTAGAAGCAAACCGACATCATTTAATTAGAAAATAAGCCAAGGATAATTCAGCTGCAACTACAATTTTAAACATTCAAAATCCATAACCTGAATTTACTCAATAACACTCCAGATTACAACATCATAATAATAAAAACATAACATTTGTTGAAAAGCATATAAAATGACATAACAGTCGTCTGAGGTAAAGAATACAACCTCAATGTCATGGGATGTGGATAGTTATAAAGTCGTTGGTATTCCGTGTTACGGTATATGTATGCTGAAACACTGAATAGGTCTTATCAAGACCTTTTCACATGAATTTAGTATTATATGACATTTTAGCACTGAATAGTTGTTATATCATTATATTAAAAAAAGATAAGTATGGCTGAATTATATATATGGAAATACCGTGAAAGAGCAAAACAACCTGCGATGGGCAAATGAATTTTCTTCTTTTTTACGTGCTTGGGATCGTACATTTAGAATGAGGAAAAAATAGATAGATATCTTCATAATTTTGGTAATCTCATTTTGAAATTAAAATAAGAAACAAAGAACTATACACTAAATCACTACTTAATTTTATGATTTTTTTCTCCTTTTGGTTTATGCGCTAGAATTAATAGATATTGAGGTAACAGTTTTATGATATTTCTTTCCGATCAGATCTCTTTAAATGTGATTTCGATTGGCCGTCTTTTTTTTAGATGTTCTCAAATTTACTTTGAATGGTGGTAAAACAGTAAATCGTCTTATTTTGTTTCATCTCTATTATAAAAAAAATGGATAGATTCCTGCCTAAAATTTACCCTTTTATCCAAGTTGAATTCCCTTTAATAATGACTTTTTAATAAAAACAATAACGTAGAAACGAAAAGAAAAGGAAAAAAGAATGGAAGACGCCTATATATTGACATCTAGAAACACACACTTAATTAATAGCGTCTACCATATAGGCATCTATTTAATAGATATGAATGCTTTCATAAAGATGTTTAGCAAACCTGTTTATGCTTGTTGAGGCAACTTTTCACTCAGGGGACAAACTAAACTTAAAAGATTACACCTTATAATATGTTGGGAGATGCTTTAACTAGCAGTACCTACAACCAGATTCTAATCAAAGTATCAAGCAAGAAATCACACCTCTAAGTAAGCCTATCAGGTCTACTATATTTGCATGCATAGTCTTAAACTTACCTAACGATTAGTTTTGAAGATATATGTTCATTGCACTCTATTTTCACTTCCTCTATGACAATCAATTTAATCACAGTAATCACCCAAATGAACTAAAACTGTGGTACTTGGGTGATTTCCAATCCACTCATATGACCATATTGGATTCTCATCCCGTAAACCATTACCAAGTAATTGTGTCAAGCATCTGCTATCGACCTTTCTACAGATATTCAGCGTCAAGTCAACTATTCGTTCCAAGTGAAAGTGTGAAATTGCCCCTGGTTGTTACTATCAATTTTCCAATCATCATGAGAGATTTTTTTAAAATTATTTCTATATACACCATATCAAGTCAAGATTTTCTATTTTGACACAACAGCCTATAATTTTGTTTCATATGTTCTCCATTTTAAGACTACAAATACCACAGCTCTACTCCCTTCTTCAATTTTGATAATTTATTTATTTTGCTGCAGATCCTTTAATCATCTTATGAAGTATTTGGTCTAACTCTTTGACTATAACTGGCAATGTTTTTGGATAATATTCATTTCTCTCAAAAAATTGAGGATTTATGAGTTCCTTTTGATATTTTAGGTGTTCCATACTTCATAGATAAACCTATAACGCGTCTATATATACAATAGTAATTGCAAAGTTGTTATTTGTTTTGATCCTTTTTATGATAATATTCATTTCTGTTATGATCAGACATTACAACAAACACTTACTGGACACTCAACTACAAACAGCATTCCATCAAACACTATAGGAAAGAAGCCTCTCAGAACACTACGAATAGCTGGAACGAAGGGGGATAGCATTGAAGGGTTAGAAGAAGATACAAATACAAGACTAAGTCAACCAGAGCATGATATTGCAGTAGGAAGCTAATTTGATTACTGTGCATGTTATGCACGTGCACACGTGTACAGCCTGTTTTACAATCAGTTCCATTATGTAATATGTAAGTTTGTCAAGGGTATTTAATTAAACTACAATTGTAACGGCTAGTTTGATTCAGTCTACATGATGAGTGTTATAAATAAGGCTAAAGCTTTGTAGAGATGTTATGATGAATAAAAACTTACATTCCTTTATCTATGCATTTATTTTCTGCAATTCTCTGATAATTCTTGTCTCTTTATCTCTGTTCTCCTTTACATTGCTGCTGCAAAGCTTCTTCACCTCTGTCTCATCTTCTGTTATCACCATCTTCTTTTCTCTGATTATCTCAACCCATCTTTATTCTTCATTCCCATGACTAACACTAGATCCCAAACCACCAAGAACAAGGATCGTAACATATTGGTATCAGAGCCTTCTGGTGAGCACATCACTGACCCTCACCACAAGGGTTCCTCACAAGAAAATTCTGATGATAGTGAAGATGCTCCTCCACCAATTGATTCTGTCAATATGGAAGGTCTATCACAACAAGAAAAGTGGCAAAAACAAGATCTGGTTAATAACCGAACTGCTTTATCACTCAAGAAGCTAGACAAAAATACTCAAGAAATATCAATTGAGCTATCAAGAAATACCCAGGGTATTCAAGATCTTCAAGAAATGATGGTAATTTTTTTTCCAGATATTAAAGATATTAAATCTCAAAAATTCCCTGAAGGAATTCAAAGATCAGACAATACCAGACCTTCCACTTTACCACAATATTCCACCCAGCAATGCAATACTAGATCTACCATCTATATGTCATCCAGCAATATGCCACCACTCTTATCCAGACCAGACACATTCACTATGGATAGGTCTTCTTCCAAGCTCCCTGCTCATCCTGCAGACAACACCAAATTCAAAATTAAAATGGATTTTCCACAGTACACAGGAGAAGACAGAGTAATAGACTGGATTCGACAAGTGGAACAGTTTTTTCAATATAATAAAACAGATATTCAAGAGTGGGTTCATATCTGTTCTTATCATCTCAAAAAAGAAGCACTGCAATGGTTCTACAGGTATTCACATACTGTTACTGATTATGACCAATGGTCAGTCTTTTCTAGAGCTATCCAGGTACGCTTTAGCACTAATGATCTTGTTAGGCCTTATGATACATTCTCATCTCTTAAACAAACAACCACTGTTATGCATTATGTCAATCAATTTGAACAATTAGAAGGATTAATTGAACACATTACACCCACTCATCTTTTACAAATTTTTTTTGGAGGATTGAAAGAAGAAATTAAATTTGATGTTATAGCTGCAAACCCTATAGATTTTGATTCAGCGGTTTCTTTAGCAAAAGTTTTTGAAACAAGATGGCTTGCAAAGAGGAAAAACAAAAAGAAAACTTCTTTCAAACTTTCTACAGACAATGACCAGTCTGCTGGTCACCAATCTATTTCTCCTCCTGTTGATAAATTTTCTAAATTTAAAAAATTATCACCTCAAGAATTATTACACAAGAAAAATAATAATATTTGTTATGGATGTAATGAGAAATATTATTTTGGCCACAAATGTAAAACTAAACAGATCCATGTTATGGAGGGAATTATAGACTTGGAAAATAATTATACTACTGATGATGAAAATTCTGAGGATAATATACAATCTCCTAAATCAAAAGATGATAAAGAAAATGATAAAGCTTTATTTTCCATTTCTATTAATGCCTTATTAGGTATTCCTACTCTTCATACTATCAAAGTGAAAGGCAAAATCAATAACAAAACTGTTATTTTATTAATTGATTCTGGGTCAACACATAGCTTTATTGATGATAAATTAGCACAGAAACTAAATCTACCAAGGCATCAAACAAAATCATATGAAGTTCAGGTGGCAAATGGTCAAAAGCTCCAAGGTAAAGAATTATGTTCTCAAATTTTGTTACATTGTCAAGGTTGCAAGATGCCTATAGATTTATTGATATTACCAATGGAAGGCTGTGATTTAGTTTTAGGTACACAATGGATGCGTGAACTTGATGAAATTTGTTTCAATTTTAAAAAACTATAGGTCAGGTTTTTTTACAATGGCACTGAATATAATTGGCAAGGGTTATTAGCTTCTGATATTAAACATCTCAATGACAAAAATATCTCAAAAGAAATAAATCATGCCAGTTTAAAGTTCATGCTTTTTACTTCATCCCTGTTTGTTTCAAAAGAGTTAAATATGCATCCTATTATTCAAAACTTGCTTACTGAATTTCCTACTGTCACTTCCAACACACAATTTTTGCCACCTAAAAGACATTGTGACCATCAAATTCCACTGCTACAGGGCTCACAGCCTATTTGTCTTAAACCATATAGATATTCATATCATATTTAAAATGAAATTGAAAAATTAGTTCATGAAATGTTGGCCTCTGGTATAATTAGGAATAGTAACAGTGCTTTTGCTGCTCCAGTAGTTATGGTTAAGAAAAAAGATGACTCATGGAGACTTTGTATAGATTATAGAGGATTAAATAAAATAACAATTAAAGATAAATTTCCTATTCCTCTAATTGATGACCTTTTAAATGAGCTTTATGGTTCTAATTTTTTTACAAAACTTGATCTCAAATCGGGGTATCATCAAATTCGAATGCATGAAAATGACATCCACAAAACAGCATTTAAAACTCATGAAGGGCACTACGAATTTCTGGTAATACCCTTTGGATTGTCTAATGCCCCTTCTACTTTTCAAGCCCTTATGAATTCTATTTTAAAAAAATTCTTAAGACATTTTGTTTTGGTATTTTTTGATGATATTCTTGTTTATAGCAGATTTTGGGATGAACACATTCAACATCTACGACTGGCACTACAAGTTCTACAAGACAATCAGCTAATCATCAACCTATCAAAATGCTCTTTTGCTGAAGAAAAGCTCCAATATTTGGGTTACCTAATATCAGAAAATGGTATTGCAGTTGACAAAGACAAAACTAATGCAGTATTAAATTGGCCACAACCACAAAACATCAAGGCTCTTAGGGGTTTCTTAGGACTATCTGGCTATTACAGAAAGTTCATTCGACATTATGGAATTATTGCCAAACCATTAACTACTATGCTAAAGAAAAACTCATTCTATTGGACTGATGACGCAACAGAAGCTTTCTACAAATTAAAAACTTGCCTTATCAATCCTCCAGTCCTTGCCATGCCGAACTTTAATAAAGATTTCATTATTGAATGTGACGCCAGTGGATCAGGCATTGGCGCTGTTCTACTTCAAGACAATAAGCCACTTGCTTACAAAAGCCAAGCATTGCAGGGAAAAAACTTACAGCTTTCCACTTATGAAAAAGAACTTCTGGCATTACTGTTGGCAACAAAGAAATGGTCTCAATATCTACTTGGTAGAAAATTTACTATTAGAACTGATCATCAAAGTCTACAATACTTATTGTCACAGAAATTAACTACAGGAATACAAGCAAAGTGGTTGGCTAAACTACATGGTTATGATTATAAAGTAGAATATAAAGTTGGCAAGGAAAACATTATCGCAGATAGTTTATCAAGAATACACGAAAACCCATCAATTCAGGCTATCTCTCTGGTGCAAGCAGATTGGATAACTGAACTTAGAAATGAAGTCCAACAGAGCCCTTTCTATGAAATCACGAAAGAAAATTTTTTAAAGGGGGATTTACTGGCTGATAAATACAAAATTGTCGACAATTTGATTTTTTATAAGGGGAGAATACTCTTAGATCATAGGAACAATTCTTTACTAAACATACTACTTTCTGAATTTCACTCTTCACCTCTTGGAGGACATGCAGGCGTGGAAAAAACAAAGAAAAAATTGTCAAAAATCTTCTTTTGGAAACATATGAAATCTACAGTGGAAAACTTTATCAAACATTGTGATGAATGTCAACGAGCAAAATCTGAAAATGTTCCTTACCCTGGTCTTCTGCAGCCATTACCAATTCCAGATCATGTGTGGACTGACATTTCAATGGATTTCATTACCCATCTCCCTAAAAGCAATAAAGCCACGGTGATTTATGTAGTAGTTGACAGACTTTCCAAATATGCTCACTTCTTTGCCTTACAACATCCATTCACAGCTAAGAAGGTTGCTCAAGTATTCTTTGATGGAATTTTTAAACTTTATGGTATGCCTGCAACAATAATAAGTGATAGAGATTCAATTTTTCTTAGCAATTTCTGGCAAGAACTCTTCACCTTACAAGGCTGCACACTTAAATATAGTTCGTCTTATCATCCACAAACCGATGGCCAAACTGAAATTATAAATAAAATATTGCAAAATTACCTCAGATGCTTCATCTGCCACAAATCAAAGGACTGGACGAACTGGTTGACTCTGGCAGAATTCTGGTACAACACATCTTGGAAAGAATCTACAAAATTAACCCCTTATGAAATTGTTTATGGAAGGCAACCTCCTACACTTTTATCATATGTACCTAACACAGCAAAAGTACAACAAGTGGAAGAACAATTATTTTCTAGGGATATTACCTTGCAATTTCTGAAGGATAATTTACTTCTTGCGCAACAAAGAATGAAGAAACAGACTGATTTACATAGAACTGACCGACAATTTGACATTGATGATTGGGTATATTTAAAACTTCAACCCTATAGACAAATTTCAGTCAGTTCATCTACTACTACAAAGCTATCTCCCAAATACTATGGTTCTTTCAAAATTTTACAAAAAATTGGTGAAGTTGCTTACAAACTGGATCTGCCTCACACAGCAAAAATACACCCTGTTTTCCATGTCTCTCAACTGAAAAAGAAGTTAGGCTCGCACATAATTTTACAACAAGATATACCATCTTTTACTCATTCAATGGTTGACGAGCCAGAAAGCATAATTGACAGACGAATAGTTCCAAAAAACAACAAACCAATTGTTCAAGTCCTAGTCAAATGGAAACATAAAACTCTCACTAATGCAACTTGGGAGGAATACTGGGATTTGAAAAAGAAATTCCCTACCTTAGACCTTGAGGCAAGGTCTCTTTTTGAAGAGGAGAGGAGTTGTTATGATCAGACATTACAACAAACACTTACTGGACACTCAACTACAAACAGCATTCCATCAAACACTATAGGAAAGAAGCCTCTCAGAACACTACGAATAGCTGGAACGAAGGGGGATAGCATTGAAGGGTTAGAAGAAGATACAAATACAAGACTAAGTCAACCAGAGCATGATATTGCAGTAGGAAGCTAATTTGATTACTGTGCATGTTGTGCACGTGCACACGTGTACAGCCTGTTTTACAATCAGTTCCATTATGTAATATGTAAGTTTGTCAAGGGTATTTAATTAAACTACAATTGTAACAGCTAGTTTGATTCAGTCTACATGATGAGTGTTATAAATAAGATTAAGGCTTTGTAGAGATGTTATGATGAATAAAAACTTACATTCCTTTATCTGTGCATTTATTTTCTGCAATTCTCTGATAATTCTTGTCTCTTTATCTCTGTTCTCCTTTACATTGTTGCTGCAAAGCTTCTTCACCTCTGTCTCATCTTCTGTAATCACCATCTTCTTTTCTCTGCTTATCATAACCCATCTTTATTCTTCATTCCCATGACTAACACTAGATCCCAAACCACCAAGAACAAGGATCGTAACAATTTCATATTCAGTCTGAAATAAAAAATACCATTCATTGCAGTAACCTAAAACTTGTCAACAGTTTAAAACAACAATTAAAAGATGAAAACGTTTAAATGCTTTAGACCATTAGTCTTACTCTATAAGCAAATCGAGCAAGCATCAGATATCAGTTTCTTCAATTCAAACGAAGAAAAACTTAATCTAAATAATAAATCACTTTATTTGAATTCGGCTATATAAAAAATAGCAATCATCAATATCAGATTTACATATGATAGTGGTTGTTCAATTTAAAAGCTGAACATGAAAATACAAAATAAAATTACCAGAATCGAAATTCAAATAGAATCGAAAACGCTAGACGTTGATTGGACAAGGTGAAGGCTAAAAATTGAAGTGGAGGCGGTGACAAAATGAGGCGGAGGCGGTGACAAAACCAAGCGGCGACAAAATAAGGTGGAAGCGGTGCTGAATGATGCGGAGGCAGTAACCCTAGATTGAAAGAGGGAGGAATAATGAAATGGGGAAAATATAAGCGTTAGAGGAAAATAAAAGAGAAATTACGACTATGCCCCCTTTAGTTTTATCCATTTACGAAATTACCATACTTCCTAACGGAAATAACCATTGAAACGCTTCCTAACGGAAATAACCGTTGGTACTTAATAACGATATTAACCGTTGCTAATTGAAAACGAAAATGTGTTGCAAAATGGCCTATATAGTGTTGTGAATCCACCTTAATTCAGAAAATTATAAAACTTGAAATCCATCCCTAAAATAATATTTCCGACCTTATATCAAAATCACAAGGCATTTGGATGTCATTTGATAGGTTTTTCAGACATAACTTATCATAAAAATCTATATGAACAAACAAAATTCATCAACAGGCATATATATCTATTTATCATTCAAAACATTGCATAATACTTTGCAAGACATATTCGGATCTGATCTAGAACCGAGAATAAGAAAATATGAGATGTAACTTATTATTCACTTTAGCTTGTTATTAAGGAGTTGAGATTTGCTCTTGAATTAAATTGATTAAGCTTCTTCCTCTTGATTTTAGCTTATCGTTCTCTTGCTTTCTCCTAATGGTGGTCGGCCAAGCTTGGTTTAGTTTTTTTTATGAACGTGTAAAATAAAAGTGGTATGAGGGTTTAGGGTAGAAGAATATAACCTATTCCTATTTTGCCCTTATCTATTACCCTTACTTATTTCATTTTAATTCCCTTTATGTTCATTAGTTAATTAGGCACGGCTGCCCTCTAATATTCAAATCTCAATTCCCTTAACCATTTATATTATTTCATTTAATTAATCTAATTAAATGTCCTAAATAATATAAGTCAAAATTTGGGTCATTGTAGACTACCCTCCTTTAAAAATTTCGTCCTCGAAATTACGGTAAGGTACTCACCAAAATCAATCATAAACGTAAAACATACCATGAAATAAGTCAAGATAAGTATCTCAAATCCTGCTCTCAGTTTCCCAAGTGCAGATTTTCTCGTCGTCACTCCACTGGACTTTGACTAATCTGATTGTCTTGTTCCTTAGCCTCTTCTCGTCTCTCACGATTATACGAACTGGTTTTCTAACTATAGTCAAATTCGGCTCCACTACTAAGTCATCTAACACAGTCGGTGCTATAGTATTCTCTGGATCTCGAATACACTTCCTTTAATGAGAAATACGAAAAACATCGTGGACTCCTGCCAAACTACTTGGTAACTCCACTCTGTATGCGAGTTTCCCAATCCTTTCTATAATAGGAAATGGTCCTACAAATCTCGACGCCAATTTTCCTAATTTTCCAAAACTGATCACACCTTTCATCGGTGACATCTTGACGAAAACATGATCTCCAACTGAGAACTCTAGGTCTTTTCGTCTTCTATCTGCATAACTCTTCTGCCTAGACTGAGCTTCCTTCATTCTTGCTCGAATTAACTCAATCTTTTCTACAACTTCTCTAACTAAATCCGAACCAAGAACCATCCTATTCTCGTTCTCTAACCAACAAACTAGAGATTTGCATGGCCTTCCATGAAAGCTCTAGACGGTGCCATCCCTATACTAGTCCGATAACTTTTGTTATACGAAAATTCAACTAAGTATAGATGGTCTTCCCATGATCCTACAAAATCTAGTACGCAAACTCATAACAAATCTTCTAAGACTTTGTTAACTCTTTATGTTTTCCCATTTGTCTGCGGATGGTAAGCGGTACTCATCTTGAGCTTGGTACCCAAAGTCTCCTCTAAACTCTTCCAAAACTCGCTAGTGAATAAGGAACCTCTATCACTTACTATACTACTAGGAATTCCATGCAGTCTAACTACATTCTTCATAAATAACTTAGCTAAAAAGGTGTCGTCCTAGTTGACTTAATTGGAATGAAATGGGCACTCTTGGTCAACCTGTCCATTACAACCCATATACTTTCATTTCCTCTATTTGACCTTGGCAACCCGTTTATAAGATCCATCGAGATAGAATCTCATTTCCATACTGGAACATCTAAAGGATGAAATAACCCACTTGGTTTCTGATGTTCGGCTTTTACTTACTGACAGTTCAAACACAGTTTCACCCATAAGCCTATATCTCTCTTCATACCTTCCCAGAAGAAACTTCTTTTCATATCCTAATACATCTTAGTTCCTCCCTGATGAATAGTGAACTTCAAACGATGGCATTCTTCAAGAACTTCTTTCCTAATGTTTCCCACATTCGGAACACATAGTCTTCCTTTCTTCCTTAACCATCCATTCTGGTCAAGTCTAAAATCATTCAAGTCATCGCTCTCTGTTCTATCCCTTAACTTTCTGATCCGTTCAACTACTAATGGATCCTCCTTCTACTTAGAAACTATCTTTTCGATCATCACCGGTCGAACCTCTAAACATGACAACATAGCAGTTTCTTTATTAGATCTAGCTTCAGATCTCCACTGTATCCTGCATGTAGTCAATGCTTTTAAATCTTTCCACTCCGGTATCATTGCCAATACTGCATTCTGATATTTTCTGCTAAGTGCATCCGCAACCGTGTTGCCTTTTCCTGGTGTGTACTCAATACCAAAGTCATAAGCGGCTAAAAACTCTAACCACCTCTGTTGTCTCATATTCAACTCCTTCTAAGAGAATAAGTACCTCACACCTTCAATGCAAAAATTACTGCAGCTAATTCTAAATCGTGAGTTGGATATCTAACCTTATGCGGTCTGAGCTTTCGAGAAGCATAGGCAATCACTTTACCTCTTTGCATTAACACAGCACCTAATCCTATTCCACATGCATCCGTGTACACCACTAAGTCCTGATTCCCCTTTGGAACAACCAGCACAGGTGCATTCGTCAATAAGTGTTTCAGCTTCTGGAATGCTTCCTTACACTTATCAGTCTAGACAAACATCACATCTTTCCGCGTTAGCTTAGTCATCGGTGCCGCTATCCATGAAAAATCCTTAATGAATCTCCGATAATACCCAGCTAATCCAAGAACACTCTTTATCTCAGTCACTGTCTCTGGTCTCTTTCAATTATTCACCACCTCGATCTTAGTCGGATCTACAAACAAACCTTTCTCTGAGACTACATGACCAAGAAACATTACTTCCTTCTTCCAGAAATGACACTTCAAAAATTTCGCTTTCAGCTGATGCTGCTTCAACCTCTCAAGCACCACTCTAAGATGAACTTCATGCTCTTTTTCATCTTTAGAGTATATCAAAATATCATCTATGAATACCAATATGAACCTATCCAAGTGCTCTCGGAAAATTCGGTTCATCAAATCTACAAAGAATGCTGGCGCATTAGTTAGTCCGAACGGCATTACTAACCATTTGTACGATCCATATCTAGTTCTAAACGCCGTCAAAGAAATACTATCCTCTGCCACTCTAAGCTAATGGAATCCTATTGCTAAATCCAACTGGGAAAATACTTTGGCTCCACTCAACTGATCGAACAAATTGTCAATTCTAGGTAACGGATATCGATTCTTTATCATCTTCTCATTTAACTTAAGATAATCGATACATAACCTAAACGATCCGTCCGGCTTCTTAGCAAACACTGTGGCTACTCCCAAGGCAAACTGCTTGGTCTGATAAAATTCTTGCCTTCCAAATCCACCAACTGCACCATTAACTCCCTCATCTCGGTAGGTGTCATTCTCCTTGGCGGTCTACTCACCGGTTATGCTCCTGTTATTAAATCAATCTGAAACTCAATAGCTCGTTTCGGCGGAAATCATACTACAGGTTCAAAGACATCTGTGAATTCTCTAACAACGAAAACTCAGTTCAACCCGTCTTCCACCTCCACAACACCCAACAAAGCATTAACCTCAAAACTAGGATTTTCTATGGTATATATAATCTGATCACTACAGTCAGCGTGTCTAATTGGTAATTTCTTATCATGGCAAAATATCCTAGCATCGTATTTACTTAACCAATCCATACCCAAAATAATTCCGAACCCTACGAAATCAAACACATGCAAACTGCAAACAAATATATGTCCTAACAATTCAAACTCTAACTGGTCACACTTCATCCCAAGTGTCGCATAACCTTCTATCGAATTTGCAACCCTTAAGGACATAACTAGGTATAGGGGTTCTAAGTTAAGCTTATTTACCAAACAATGGGATATAAAAGAATCAGATGCACCGGTATCAAATAGAACTCTAAATGATACACCATGAATTAAAAGCGTACTACCCAACACAGCTTTTCCCTTATCCTCTGCTGTTGGTCTCGAGGTAGCTGGTTCCAATGCAAATATCTTGCCTTTCCCATCCTTGGCTGACTCCTTGCACTGGTTCTTGTAGTGTCCAATCTGATTGCAGTTGAAACACCTTACTCCTTTCTTCTCAGTAGCTTTCTTCCCTTTGCATGTCCGGCATTCATGAGCATAGTGTCCTTTCTTATCACACTTATAACAGACAACTTCTGCCTTCCCTTTCTTAGCAGCTCTACTCTTTTGAGCTCCTTTCTTATGGAAAAACTTCCTCTTTTGGTTTTGCCCTCCTTGAGCTTCCTTGGCCTTGTTTCCTTCAAGAAAAGCAATCATCTCTTGCTGCTTAAAGCCATCTCCACAACTGCATCACACAGACCTCTAATATGCGATAATGTGGCCATAGTAAGCTCAGGCTTTAACCCGCAAGTAAACTTCTCATTCCTTTTAATGACATTATCAACCGTAGCATATCCATATCTTCCTAGCTCCTCAGACATGGTTGCATACTCAAGCACTGTCATATCTCCCTGCTCTAATTCAGCAAACTTCCTGAGCAGAGTAGACTTAGCAATCTCTGACATAAATCTTTCTTCAAATCTCCTCCTGAACTCAGCCCAAGTCATAGCCTCCTCATTGAATCCAACAGTAACACTATTCCGCTAATACAGTGCTGCTCCTTGTAGCTGCCTAGAAGCGAGTCTCCTTTTCTGCTCATCATTGAGCCCCAAATCAGCAAAAATTCTCTCGCAATGAAGTAACCAATTCTCCACTTCGATTGCATCTTTAGTACCAATAAACGGCTTTCCTCTCAACTTTACATAATCTCTACTCAAAACAGCATCGTTATTAATCATTGGAGCTCCTTGATTTCCTTTTTTAGCATTTCCTCCAGCTAACCCCACAACAACTCTTGATTGCATCACGTTAACGAAAAACTGATACATCGCTCCCATATCAACTTGCGGGACTTCAACATCCACATTTGCAGCTTATGCCTGACCTGGATTCCTCCTAGTGTTTGGTCTGGCATTTCCATTGGTTGTGGTGCTTCCCCCACCAATGTTAACTCTTCCACTTCTAGCCTCCATATCTTATGTCCGTAAAATCTACATTCGAGTTTTTGTAAGATACAGAAGAATAGCCTAAGAGAGATAGGAGAATAGAGATAAAGCGTATACTTATATATATATAGCAAATACAAGTATGTTACTATAGTGTTATCCCATAACCCAATCTTTTCTCTAATTCCTTAGGATTAAGTTTTCAAAATCATTTTAAGTATGAAATTTCTTTTAAGTTTTTCATAAACCTTAGCTCTGATACCAAGTTGTAACATCCCCTACCTTGAGGTCCAAAGCTAGGCACTACAAATGCTGCAGTCATCCATAGCATTAATTCCTGTGGACAAAATACGGTAATGTTAATGGTATCTATAATATTAGAAGCACATGAATATGAAAGAAAATCAACACGTATTTAAAACAGCTTTTCTGATTACATTTCAAATCAATATTTCATATTCAAATACATAATCCCAAACGATTCCTAGGTTTTGATCAAATATAATTATTACAAAATATGCAAAGAGTGACATATGAAGATGCCCCCTTGGATGATCAGAGTACAAAATAGACATATTAGCCTTAATACATCACAACGGAAATAAAACTAAATAGCTCTTCTATAGCTAGCTTTTCCTCCTGCACGTCTTCGGAAGCGTTATTCGTCCAACCTACTAAACCTGAAAAATCTTAACTCTCAATCTACTCAAATTAATTTTCAGCACCCGAGATTTTAAGAGGAAAACTTAAACTTCGAGTCAGACATAATACCTGGTGTGAGTATTAATACTATTACATCTCAGTTTACTGATATTAAGTGAGACCACACCGCTTAGCAGAACGGGTTTCCCCTCACTAATATCACTTTAAAAAATATCTTTTTGCAAATCAGAATCCTACAATCAAACTGATTAAAACAATAATAGCAATATCATATATGCTCATAAATTAGGTGATAAATGGACTATATGTCCGAACAATATAGTTTTATTTGGCTAACTACAAACCATTGGCTGACTTAGGCCTACCAGATAAAATAATTAATCTAACATCAGTTAGACACACTCCTAGATGGTCTGTCCTTAACTTACTTCTCCTAGGGTCAACTTATCCTAATGGTTTTGTGGGCTCAATAAACTATCCTCTTTCTCTGTATATTCCTTTCTGTGTGTAACATCATTTAAGTCTTACCTGTAACTAAGCCCTACACACTGGAATTTGGACTAAATTAGCTAGGGGCTATAGCTAATGTATAGGGTGCGACCCTATACCAGTCCCATCTGGTATGCAAATATCCGAGTCATTTACTTAGGGTTAACTACCCCTCAAATTTTCCTTAAAAACATCATTCAAATTGGTTTAACCCTTTAAACCATACTTAAACAAGGAAAACATACTATTTGCTTTACACAAATTTCTTTGCCATGATATATGCTTTTCTCAAAACATCTTTGATGAAAACCTTCGAAACCTTTGTTTAAAAGCTTTAAACAATCTCTTTCGAAACCTTTGAAAGTGCCCCTTTCGAAACTATTGAAAATACCCCTTTCGAAACAAGTTAACTACTTTACTTTGTAACATTAGGCCGATAGGCCGAAACATACCTTTCGAAACCATTTACAAAAGACCTTTTAAAAACATTGAAAGTGTCCCTTTCGAAAGCTTTATAAAACCTTAGACATCCTCCTTTCAAAACACTTTTATTTGCCTTTCAAATACATTGGAAATCTTCCATTCAAACAACAAAGGTAAACCTTTCAAAAACATTGGGGAACCTCCCCTTCGAAACCTTTATTAGATACCTTTTGAAAGTATTATAGTCCTTTACTTAAAACAAACCTTCCGAAAGCATTGGGCTCAAGTAAAAGTTTGTGGAACATAGTTTCGAAACCATTAAAACCATTCCTTTCAAAACTTTTGGGTTTAGCTTTCAAAATATTAAAAGGGCCTTAAAAGAACTGTCACGAAAGCAACTCTTTCGAAAGAATTATCCTAAATAAAAGAAGTGGATGGTGTCGAAACCAACCTCTTCGAAAGCATTGGAGAAGCAGCTCTAAGTTTAAAGCAAAAGAACCCTTTCAAAGGCATTTCTTAGAAAGGTAGAATGTGGCAGCAGGGGTTTCGACCCCTTCGAAAGCTCTATTTAAAACAAAAGGCGGCAACCCCTTTCGAAAGCTCTTTTCTTTAAAACAATTGACCAAGTCGAAAGCTATCTCATTCGAAAGCCTAATTTACAACCAAAATAGTCCTAAGTTTTCAGAAGCTACTTCAACCAATTCGAAAGCCCTATTTCGACTCCATACCTTTCGCCCTACTCCAATCCACTACGTACCGAAGCTGATACCATGTGTATTGGTTTCGACTTAGATGAAGGGGGCAGTATAAGGTCGAAAGGTGCTGCTATAAGTGGCGAAGCAGGTAAACCTTATTGATTTTTAACTTTATAAAGTAATTTCTTTCTAACTAACTTGCTTTGTTTGTCAACATATGATTGATTTCCAATACTTTTTCAAAATCTTTTCCGAAAATGATATCGAATTTTAGAGATTAAAAATTTAAAACATTTACAAATTGTCCCTTCTCCTTTTACAAACATATAAAATGTTTAAGTCTCATACCTTAAATAATTTTATATACTTATTAAAACACTTAGGAAAATTCTCCAAAAATTCCCATAAATCACTTTTAATATGTTTTCTAACATATATAAATTTCTGACCCAAAGCTAATATATAATGGCCGTAATTAATTTTAAACCCAATTTAACCATTTTCTTCACTAGAAAATTCATAATAAATCCACATTAATTCAAAAAATTATAAAACTTGAAACTCATCCCTAAAATAATATTTCTGACCTTATATCAAAACCTAAAGGCATTTGGATGTCATTTGTTAGGTTTTTCAATCATAACTTATCATAAAAATCTATATGAACAAACAAAATTCATCAGCAAGCATATTTATCTATTTATCATTCAAAATATGGCATAATACTATGCAAAACATATTCGGATCTGATCCAGAACCGAGAATAATAAAATATGAGATGTAACCTATTATTCACCTTAGCTTGTTGTTAAGGAGTAGAGATTTGCTCTTAAATTAAATTGATTAAGCTTATTCCTCTTGATTTTAGCTTACCATACTCTTGCTTTCTCCTAATGGTGGCCGACCAAGCTTGGTTTAGTTTTGTTTATGAATGTGTAAAATGAAAGTGATATGAGGGTTTAGGGTATAAGAATATAACTTATCCTTGTTTTGCCCTTATATATTACCCTTACTTATTTCATTTTAATTCCCTTTATCTTCATTAGTTAATTAGGCATGGCTACCCTCTAATATTCAAATCTCAATTCCCTTAACCATTTACATTATTTCATTTAATTTATCTAATTAAATGTCCTAAATAATATTAGTCAAAATTAGGGTCGTTACATTCGTCCTCGAAATCCAGTAAGGACTACATAATAAGCATATCAAACATGCAAACATTTGTAACAACCAATTCTAGTATATCCTACCAGCAATAGAGTCTATATGACAAGTATAGAACATACCATCATAATAACTCAGGATAAGTTTCTCTAATCATGTCCTCTGTCTCCCAGCTACAGTTCTTATCATTGTCACTCCATTGGACTTTCACTAACTTGACTGTCTGGTTCTTTAACTTCTTCTTATCTCTTACAACAAGACGAACTGGTTACCTAACAAAAGTCATATCTAGTTCCACTACAAAATCTTCCAATGCTGTCGGTGCAACAGTAGTCTCTGGATTATGAATACACTTTCTAAGATAAGAAACATGAGAAACATTATGAAATCCTGCCAAATTATTCGGTAACTCTATCTGATAAGCAAGTTTCCTGATCCTTTCTATGATATGGAAATAGACCTATATATCTCGGTTTCAATTTTCCCGTTTTCCAAACTGCACCACACAATTCATTGGTGATATTTTACCAAAAACATGGTCGCTAATCGAGAACTCTAAATCCCGACACCTCTTATTTGCGTTACTTTTCTGCCTAGATTGAGCTTCCTTCATCCTTGTTCGGATCAACTCAATCTTTTCAATGGCTTCTCTCACCATATCTGCACCAAGAACCAATCTGTCTCCGGTCTCCAATCAACATTCTAGTGATTTTGCATGGCCTTCCTTAAAGAGCTTCGAAAGGTGTTGTTCCTTTACTAGTTTGATAACTATTATTATAAGTAAACTGGACTAAGTGCAAATGGTCTTCCCATTGCCCTCCAAAGTCTAGTACACAAGCCCTTAACAAATCTTCAAGAATTTTGTTAACTATTTCTATTTGCCCATCCGTTGTGGATGGTAAGCGGTACTCATTTTCAACTTGGTACCTAACACCTTTTGCAGACTCTTCCAAAACTCACTGGTGAATAAAGTATCTCTTTCACTAACTATACTACTAGGAATCCCATGCAGTCTTACAATATTATTCATAAATAACCTCGCTAAGGTAGGTGTTGTCCTTGTCGACTTAACGGAAATAAAGTGTGCACTCTTGGTTAGTTTATCTACACGACCCATATGCTTTCATTTCCGCTATTTGATCTTGCCAATCTGTTAATAAAATCCATAGATATGGAATCCCATTTCCAAAGTGGCACTTCTAAAGGTTGAACAATCCACTTGGTTTCTGATGCTCGGCTTTTACTTGTTGGCAATTCAAACATTGTTATACCCATGAGCCTACATCTCTCTTCATTCCTTCCTAGAAGAAACTCCTTTTTATATCCTGATACATTTTAGTTCCACCGGGATGAAGGGTAAACTTCAATCAATGACACTCCCTAAGAACTTCCTTCCTTAGGTTACAAACATTTGGAACACACAACTGTCCCTTCTTCCTCAACCATCCATTCTGATCAAGACTAAAACCTTTTAAATCATCAATCTAAGTTCCGTCTTTAAGCCTTCCAATCCGTTCAGATAATAATGGATCATCCTTCTGCTTAGAAGCAATCCTATCGATCATTACCGGTTGAACTTCCAAACATTATAACATTGTGGTATTCCAACTAGAACTAGCCGTCGACCTTAATCTGACACCATAAGTAGTCAATTCCTCCAACTCTTTCCATTTTGGTAACATAGCTAACATCACTCTCTAATGTTTTCTGCTAAGTGCATCTGCAACTTTGTTTCCTTTTCCTGGCATATACTAAGTATCAAAATCATAAACTGCCAAAAACTCTAGCCACCCTTGTTGTCTCATATTCAACTCCATCTGAGAGAATAAATACTTCAAAAACTTATGATCTTTAAATAAATCGAATCATTCTTTAAAAAGATAATGCCTCCACATTTTTAAAGCAATTATCGCCACTGCCAACTCTTAATCATGAGTTGGATATCTAACTTCAAATGATCGAAGCTTTTAAGAAGCGTAAGCAATCACTTTACCTATTTGCATTAACATAGCTCCTAACTCTGCCCCAATGCATCAATGCACACCACTAAATCTTGACTCTCATCTAGAACAACTAACATAGGTGCATTGGTTAATAAATGTAACGACCCTGAAATTTCGACCCAATTTAAAAATTTTAGAACCGTTATTTTTAGTAAAAATGTGAAATTTACATACGATGTCAATCAACGTCCAAACTTTGTTTCTAAATTGCGCCTAGATGATTGTAGATATGGGTAAAGTTTCGTCGGAAAATACCGCAGTAAACTTCGTGCGCATTTTACTGCACATCAGTTCATTTTTAAACGTGAAAAATTTTTATCTTCCGAACCTAAATATTTTTACATAGAAAAATTCTAAATCATTTTCTGACAAAGGCATCATTTTTCGTTTTTCAAAGTTCGGACATCTTTAGCTCCGTCGATCTTATTCTTCGGTGTTTTGCTACATTCTCCGTAATAGGAATTTCAAATATTCACAAACGATTTCCGTTACCGTTCAAACTTCACATTTGGAATGCGCCTAGACAGACATAGGCGTACGCCAAATCTCGTCGAAAAATATTGTAGTAAATTTCGCTCGTCAAATTTACATATTAGTTTAAATTTTATGTGTAAATTTTCTATCGTCCGAACTCAAATATTTTTCACAATGTTGCATAAGAAAAATATTCTGATCATGACGGCGCATTTCGTTTCGTCAAATTTCGCTTTTAATTGCTAGTTAAAATGTTCACTCGCGCAAATGGTTCAATAAGATTTACCACTCCGCAAACAATGTCAAACCATCAATATCTTCATACCGTTGTGTCCGCCTCGTCGCGCTGATCAAAACGGTATATTTGTTTGTATCAATCGGAGTTCGGCGTTGCAAATTATAATTGTTAAAGGAGCACACACCGGTCCGTTACGCAGCGCAAACCGGTACCCACCATTTCAATATTTAAAATTGAGAGCCTTTCAGCTGACCTTGGGAACCCAAATAGCCACCATTTTGAAATACATCATTGCATAAACTGTGCACTGTGCACTGAACCTCTGCCTTCATTCTGCATCATTTATTGCTCTGCACACTGTCCTTCGTGATGGGTTGTTTCCCCAGTACGTAATTATATTTCCTTCTCCCTCACAATCTTCTTTTCTGTGTATATGTACTCTCCAGCCACTCCTTCTTCTTCATTTTCTTTTGCAAAGCAAGGTTACAACTTTTGTCTCTAATTCCTTTATATTTTTTTTTACATAAAACATACACTCAGCAACCGCCAACCCCTCCACCCACCCTCCTGCAGCCCCTCTTCCCCCTCCCAGCCCATGCAGCCCTCCACCCACCCTCCACCCAGCCTCCTCCAGCCCCTCCATCCCTCCAGCCCCTCCCAGCCCATGCAGCCCTCCACCCACCCTCCTGCAGCCCCTCCAGCCCTCCCAGCCCATGCAGCCCTCCACCCACCCTCCACTTAGCCCCCTCCCAGCCCATGCAGCCCTCCACCCACCCTCCTGCAGCCCTTCCAGCCCCTCCAGCCCTCTCAGCCCATGCAGTCCTCCACCCAGCCCCTTCAGTCCCAGCCCCTCCATGCAGCCCCTCCAACCCCTCCACCCACCCTCCACTTAGCCCCCTCCAGCCCCTCTTCCCCCTCCCAGCCCATGCAGCCCTCCACCCACCCTCCTGCAGCCCCTCCAGCCCTCCCAGCCCATGCAGCCCTCCACCCATCCTCCACCCAGCCCCTCCAGTCCCAGCCCCTCTATGCAGCCCCTCCAACCCCTCCATCCAGCCTCCTCCAGCCCCTCCAGCCCCTCTTCCCCCTCCCAGCCCATGCAGCCCTCCACCCACCCTCCTGCAGCCTCTCCAGCCCTCCCAGCCCATGCAGCCCTCCACCCACCCTCCACCTAGCCCCTCCACCCCCTCCACCCACTCCTTAGCCCTACCAGCCCTCCAGCCCCTCCCAGCCCAGCAGCCCTCCACCCATCCTCCATCCAGCACCTCCCAGCCCCTCCACCCCCTCCACCCGCTCCCTAGTCCATGCAGCCCTCCCACCCTCCAGCCCCTTCCAGCCCAGCAGCCCTCCACCCAGCCTCCATCCAGCCTCCACCCAGTCCTGCCAGTCCAGCCCCCTGCCCAGCCCAGTCCGCCCTCCCATCCTCTGCCCAGCCTTGCCAGCCCAGCCCCTGTCCAGTCCAGTCCGCCCTCTCATCCTCTGCTCATCTCTGCCCAGCCCAGCCTCCTGTCCCAGCCTAGTTCGTCCCTCATCGCCACAGTTCCGACCCCGACCACCATGCTTTCTTTGAATACATAGTATATACACAATGTATTAGTTTGCAAAGTATAGAGAAGTTGATTTTATTATATGGGCTACAATATCTCAGATTTTGTTCGCTTGCTTGACAGTTGTAGCTGATCCGGGATCTCAGGCCTAGGCTTCCATCTACCTTATTTTGCATCTAGTTCCTTGTTGGGTATGGTTTGTATATATTCAAATCAATATATATATTGTAGTAAACAAATTATTGATTAATTATTTGTTGATTGCAGTTTGTGCTCGCTTTGCGTCGTGTTTATTAGGGTCTATTTATCTATTCGTCTTCGTGCTTCGTCATCTTCTCTAACCTCTCAAGGTGAATATTTCATTCACGACTCAATCTATTATGCTATGAAAATCAAGTGATAATTGTCGTTAAATTAAATTGGATATTAAATTGTTGGTTGTTAAAATTTGGTTGAAATAAACTGTTAAGTTCTAAAAAATTTGACGTCATGTATTGTTTAAGTTGATTAAACATGTTGAACTGTAATATAATGATAATTAGGGTAAATAATAGTGACCTTAAAATTGATAAGTACGATTGATGTAGAAATTTGATAGCGGACACCAAGTAAAAATCATAATGTAATAATCTTTAATCCGTAGGATTCTAGGAATAATTGTATTAATTTGCATAATAACAAATGTGAGTTAATATGATTATTTCGGGATTATTTGAATAAATTGTTAAATGGTTATGTATGGTTGCTATTACTTGTTTATTTACTTTGACACCATCCCAGTTATCACACTGCAAGTTCCCTTTGCTATGCTTTATATTGAATGATATCGGGTTGAAATGATAAATACCCACTTAAACAACTTGGCCTAGGATAGACAATTAAAAATAAGAAACCCGATTGGTCAACAAAATTATTTTGAAATTGAAATCTATTTGAAATTAAGGAATGAACTTAATAATTTGTTTGGAAATCAAGTAACGACTTAATGGATTTAATTGAAATAAATTAATGGATTTAATTGAAACGGATTAATAAATCTATTTAATTAAAGAAAAATGAATTGGCAAATTTGATTGAAATAAGATTTAAAACAAGTGAGTTTTAAAATTTAATAATTTAATTTATTAGATTGGTAGATTTAGATTTAGACTGAGTTTTAAATTAAATAGATTTGAACTTGTCATAAATAATAATTTAGATTTAGGAAATTTTGACTTAAAATGGAATACGAAACTAACTAAAGTTTTATGGATTTAATTTAGCGATAATTTAAATGTAAAATGATTTAAAATTTAAGGAAATTGATTTAATCAAATTTATGATTATATTTAATGTAACGATGAATGTAAATATGAATTGAGATAAATAGAATTTGATTTAACGATTCGAACTTAATTGACCGGTAAAATTCGAATTAATTGATTTTAAACTAAATTTAATAAGTGAGTTATTAAATTTAACTTGAATACTTAATTATATTGTTAATTCAAATGTTTGAACTACAGATTTCATTTGGAAATATGATCTTAAATATCCGAAATAAATTGAATCGTGAAATGTCAAAATTTGGAAGTTAAATTTGCACCTTGACTTTCGGACTTTGATTTGTTTTAAACATTAAGTTAACCGACCATTGGGTAATAAATACGTAGTTATTAAAGAGACCGGGATCGGATATGGACATACTCTCTGTCGATACCGAAAACCACTTTAATAACTATTACACGCGAAGTGTTGATCCAGAATGAAGTGGATGGTTTGGTGAACGCGTTGACTGAAGAAAGAGAACGATATTGGACGACCCCTGACATGACTAAAACAGGAGCCGCGTCGGGCCATTGAGGTTCGCCACCTCTAGCGGACACACTTCTTCGATACCATATCTATTACTTTTGTGATTCGATTTGGGTGCACCCCTTGATTTGGGAGTGTTGTTTCGCGGTGTTGAGGTAGTAGCTGCTATGCTCAACATCAGTCTGGATCACACAACTACTAGTATCCTAGTTGGTATCGCCTCATGTACCTTGTCATACTGATTATCCTATTCGCGACCACTACGTTTTGTTTTGTACCTTTAGTATATGGATTGCCCTCTGGTGACTTCCGGTTTTGGGGAAACTACGGTCTTGTATATGCTCTTGGGAATAAAACGTGTTAAGGATGGAATGGGCCATGACTTAACACTATTTTAATATCGTACTTTACTGATTAGGCATTACCTATCTATCGTATTCTACTGTATATATAGATAGTTTATCGGATCCTTAGAGATGTTATTTCACCCATCTTTAAGTTATGAACTATTACCTTGCACTTGATTTAATTGTATAAGATTTTGAGTCCTGACTCGAGTGTTTCTTTTGCATATGCTCGGGTCAGTCTGAAGCTATCCAGTTGCTGATCAAGGTTGGTTGAAGATGCTGAAGGCTTAGCATTTATCTTTATCAGTCTATTTATATTCCTGTATTGATGTCCTAGTCTGTTGGACATTTTTGGTACTAGTCACTTGATGTTGAGACATTGTTGTATATTATATAGTGGCTTCATGAACTGCTATTATGACGATGTATTTTCCGCTGCATTATTCTATGACTGTTCTGTGATGTTGTATTGATTCTCATTTACATTTATGTATTTATAATCCCATAATGATTCGTGTTTTGTATTATTTAAGTTGACATGTGTGGATTATTGTCAATTTAAATGGTCCAAATATACGGGTTGTTACAATAAATGTTTTAGCTTGAACAATGCTTCTTCACATTTATCAGTCCAAACATACATTATATTGTTCCTTGTCAGTTTAGTCATAGGTGCCGCTATACATGAGACATCTTTGATGAATCTCCGATAATAGCCAGCTAACCCTAGAAAACTTATTATCTCGGTCATAGTCTTGGGTCATTTCCAGTTATTAACAGCTTCAATCTTTGCTGGATCTATTGATAACCCATTTTCCGAAAATACATGACCAAGGAACTTTACTTCTTTCTTCAAAAAATGACATTTTGAAAACTTGGCTTTTATTTGATGTTGTCTTAACATCTCTAGCACTATTCTAAGATGAATCTGATAATCTCTTTCGTTCTTAGAATATATCAGAATGTCATCTCTAAACAATAACACGAATCTATCCAAATGCTCTCGGAAGATCCGGTTCATCAAATCCATAAAGTAAGAAGGCAAAGTGGTTAGTCTAAAGGGCATGACTAACCATTCATATGAACCATATCTTGTTCGAACACCGTTAACGGAATAATGTCCTCTGCCACTCTCAATGTATGGAACCTTGTTGCTAAATCCAATTGTGAAAATACTTTGGCCCCACTCAATTGATTAAAAAAATCGTCTATTCTCGGCAAAGGATACTCATTCGTTACCGTCTTCCCATTCAAATTACGATAATTAATACACATCCTCAACGACCCGTCCGGTTTCTTTACGAACACCGCGGTCGCTCCCTAAGGTGAACTTCTTAATCTAATACAATTCTTTCCTTCTAAGTCCACCAGTTGCACCTTTAACTCTTTTCATCTTTATGGGTGTCATTCTACTTGGCGGTCTACTCATGGGTTCAGCTCTAGGTTGAAGATATATTCGAAAGTCAATAGCTCCTTTTGGTGGTAGTCCTATAACTGGCTTAAAAACATTTGCATACCCTCTTACAATAAAAACCCGATTCACTTCATCCTCCAATTCCATTGCATCCAATAAAGCACAATCATCTAAACTCGAATTTTCTACCGAGTATATAATTCGATCACGGCTATTATGATGACTTAGTGATATCTTCCTATCTTGGTAAAATATCCTAGCATCATATTTTCTTAACTAATCCATACCCAGAATAATTCCAAAACCCACAAAGTCAAACACATACAAATCGTAGTAATTACATGACCTAAAAGCTCAAATTCTAAATGGCCACATCTCATCCCAAGAGTTGCATAACCTCCAATCAGATTCGCAATTCTTAAGGAAGTAATAAGGTATGATGGTTCTAGTTTTAACTTATCTACCAAACATTATGAGATAAAAGATTGTGATGCACCAGTATCAAATAATACTTCAACAAGAATGTTATGATCAAAAGCGTACATCCGATCATAGACTTTCCTTTCTCTTCTGCAGACGATCTAGAAGCCGATGGTTCTAGAGTAAAATCTTTCCCTTTTTCAGCCTTGGTCGATACTAGACATTCATTCTTATAATGCCCCGTCTAATTGCAGTTATAGCACTTCATGTTCTCCTTTCCTGCTGCCTTCTTTCCGTTACCAATGCGACACTCATTTGCAAAGTGCCCTTTCTTATTGTAGTTATAGCAAACAACACCCACCTTCTTTTTCTTGGCATCTCCACTCTTCTAAGCTCCCTTCTTTTTGAAGAATTTCCTCTTCTTACCATGAGAACTTTGGTCCTCCATGGACTTCTCCTTCCCAAAAGTTGAAAGCATCTCCTCATTCCTTATTATCATTTCTTCTACTACATTACACAGATCTTTGAGATGCAGCATTGTTGCTCTAGCAATCTCCAGCTTCAAACCCAGGATGAACTTCTCGTTCCTCTTGATCAAAGTATCTATGGTATCATATTCGTAACTGGATAGCTTATCAAACTTAGTTGCATACTCCAACACCGACATTTCCCCTTGCTCTAAATCTGCAAACTTCCTAAGCAAGGTTGACTTAGATACCTTAGACAAAAACCTCTCCCCAAACCTTCTTCTATAGTCAACCCACGTTAATTCTTCCCCGAGTACACCTATGATCACACTGTTCCACCAGTAAAGAGCAGCTCCTTGCAACTGCATAGAAGCCAACCTTCTCATTTGTTCATCATTCAGACCTAAGTCAGGAAAGAATCTCTCACAGTGCAATAGCCAATTCTCAACTTCAACAACATCCTCTGTTCCTAGGAAAGGCTTTCCTCCAAGACTGGTATAATCACGGATCAATTTGGAAAAATTGTTATGAGCGGGTACCTTAGGATTAACACCTCTCACATTATTAGTGTTTCCTCTAGCAAAACCAGCGGTAGCTCCAGCTTGCATCCTATACATGAAAAACTGAGACATAGTCCCCATATCTACAGGTAGGGTTTCATTACCCATGTTAGCATTTGCATTTGGATTAGCATTTATTTGTCAACCCGGGTTCCTTCTAATATTGGGCCGAGCATTTCCATTAGTTATGGTGCTTCTTCCACCTAGATTCAGAGGAGAATAAAGGTAGGATATATACTTATATATACCAAATACAAGTACATTACTATAGTGTTATCTTATACCCCGATCTTATTCTCTGATTTATTTGGATTATGGTTTCAAAATATTTTTAAGTTTTACATAAACCTATGCTTTAATACTAAGTTGTAACATTCCCAATTTTGAGGCCAAAAAATAAGCGCTACCGATGTTGCAGTCATCAATAGTATTATTCTCCGATGACAAAATGCGATTATGTTAATCAAATCAATAACATCAGAAGCATATGAATATGAAAAAAATTCACACATTTATCGCTAATCGGACTTTCATTACATTTCAGAAGTAATATTTTCACATTCATTACATAAACACATTCGTTGCCTATGTTCAGAGAAAATATAATAAGTATAAAATACACCAAGAGTGTAACACCCTTAATTTTAGATAACATTATTCAAGAGATTTAATTAGATAAATTAAATAGAATAATGTACAGACTAGAGTGATAAGGGGATTGAGATTTGAAAACTTATTAGGGTCATGCCCAAATGAAATGGATTTATAAAATGGCTCATAAGTAAATTCATAAGAATGGTTTATAAGATGAAAACTAAGTTAAGTAAGGCAAGGGTAATATGGGCAATAACCGTATACCATAATCCCATAACCCCTAAATCCTTACCTCATTTTCCATTCATACGTTCATAAACCAAAAACCAAAACTAAGAAGAACTAAGGCCGGTCATAACCCTATGAGAAAAGGGGATCAAAATCAATTAGAAGCTAGGGATTCAAGCAAGGAAGAATTAAGCAAGATCAAATCTCAAGTTACTTATCCAAACAAGATGAATAATAATCTATACCATCTCATATATGTTTCATTGAACATTTTAATTTTGGGTTTAAAGTTTAAAATCGTTTGGATGATTTGAATGATGATATTCTTTGATTATATGCCATGTTTGATTTAAACAAGTATGTTTGTAAAAGGTTTGATTCGATTTTAAGGTTAAAATCTTGTAAAATGGGTTTCGAATGCCATGAGGATTTAATATGTCATATAAAACATTATTTTGGAGATGAGTTTAAATTTTCATAGCTTATTATGAATTTTGAATGAAAAAATAGATAATTAATTTAGGTTTAAAAATTTATTACGGCAATTATATAAAGGACTCCGGGTCTAAAATTAATATATGTTAGGAAACATATTAAAAGTGAATTATGATGATTTCTGGGGATTTTTCTAAAGTGTTTTAATATGGTTATTAAATTATTTAAGTTGACAGATTTAAATGATTAAATATTTTATGGAAGGGAATGGCTTATTTGTTAAAATAATTTCAATTATAAATTAGTGAATTAGGCAGCCTTTTTAGAAAAAGAATTTTTGAAAAAGAAATGGCAACCAATTATATTTTGATAAATTAGCAAGTTAGATAAAAAGAAGTTACTTTATAAGGCAAAAAAAAAATTTGACATAATTTACCACTTCGCTACTTCCATTAGCTTGCTTCTGAAACCATGCCCAATAACCCTTTCGAACCCATTCGAAACCAATACATAGGGTATTAAGTAGTTGATATGTAGTGTATTGGAAAAAGGCAGAAAGGATGGTGTTGAAGGCTTGCTTTCAAAGGGATTGAAGTTATTCTTATAAGCTTTTGAAGGGGTAGAAGGTATCCTTATTAACTTTGAATTAATTTTGTTCATAAATGATGCTTTCGTAAGGGTTGCCGCTTTTCTGTTTTAAGAAAAGCTTTCGAATGAATTGCCGCTTATTTAGGTTTTGAAAAGGAGCTTTCGAAAGGGCAGTTGCTTTTGAACCTAGTCGAAACCTCGCTGTCTTCTTCATACCTTTCGAATTGGTTAAAGGCCGCTTTTTTATAGCCTTATAATAATGAGTTCGAAAGGGAAGCTTTTTTATCAATATTGAAGCCACTTCCTAATGTTGTCAAAAGGGGTTCTGGTAGCCGCTTTTACCAATGTTTTCGAAAGGGTTGTTTTGAAGCCATATGTTCCCCAAATTCTTTTACTTGGAGATTAATGTTTTCGGAAGGGTTACTTTCGCTTATATTCCCTTTGACCCAAAAGTTATGCTTAAGGTTAAATCCAATGATTTTGAAAGAGATACTTTCAAATGGTTTCGAAGCTATGCTTCTATAAATTCTACCTGAACTAAGTGGTTACGAAAGGAATATTTCAATGCTCTCGAAAGGAATGTTTTAAGTATTTCGAAAGGTATACCTTTAAGTGTTTTGAAAAGAAGGTTTGAATACTTTTGAAAGGTATGTTTCAATGGTTTCGAAAGAGAAGGTCTAAGGTTTCGAAAGCCTTAGTTTTCAAAACAAGAAACCCAATCTCAATTTTTAAGATAAACCTATGGAAATATGAAAGAGCTTTGAAATGGCATTTAACTTTGGAGTTTTTGAAGAAGCTTTCCTTGATAAAAATAATAGGTTAAAGGTGTTAACCAAGTCTCATTTGAAAATGATTACTAGGATATTAAACCATAGATGTTTGTATTATTATGTTATGATCAGTTACCATGTATGCTACTTCTATAAACATATTCACCTATAATTAACCCATGACTGCATTTTGGGGGTGTTAAAGGCAGAATAACCAGTTAGGTTAACCCAGTTGTGAATATATATTGAGTTAAACCTTGTATGAGTAGAATTGCATCTAGGAGGTCAGGAAGACCGAACATAGAATGCCCAAAGATTGATCAAAGAGTAGTTAGTTTAGACAAGTTCATAATAAGCCCATGAAAACTATGTATGGAAATTGTTATTGGTAGGGGCCAATATGTTTTTAGTGATCCTATGAAAATTATATCCAGATTAAGTATTGACAGAGATTAATAGGTTCATAGTTAACCTATGAAAACTTTGATATGAGAAATTTTATTGCAGAACCCAATAGGTTCACAGTGAGCCCATGAAAACTATAAATTGGATGAAGTTATTGGTAGATACCAATAGGTTCTTTGTGAACCCATGAAAACTATGAAACCGGGCAGATAGTCCGTAAGCTTTGAATAGGTTATTAGTCAGCCCACGAAAACTAATAGGTTAATAATGATCCTATAAACTATGACTTGAGGAAGATAGTCAAATAAATGGGGATGGGAAATCCAGAATGTATTGCATGTTTGCATATCATCGTGATATATTTTATTGTGTTATGTCTTAACCATTATGGATACAGGTGCATAGTATATGGTTATTATAAATTGAGTTAGGATACTAATGAGGGGAAAACCGATTTCGCTAAGCGGCTTGGTCTCACTAAATATCTATATGGTTTGAGATGGTAGGTCATTATTCATACCAGACTTTTTGTCTGACTCGAAGTTTATGTTTTCCCCTTAAACTCTCGGGTGCTCAATTGATTTTGAGTAGTTTGAGAGTGAAGGTTTTCAGGTTCTCTTTTAGATGAATATGCTTTTGGAGACGTGCAGGAGGCAAGCTATCTATTAGGAGTTCTTTCTCTTTGGTTTCGTTGTATTTTGGTTATAATGGCAAAGGTTGCTTAATTGCCTATGTTTAAACTCTGATCATCCAAGGGGCATCTTCATATGTAGCTCTTGGCGTATTTTGTAATAATTATATTTCTCTGAACATGGTTTACAAATTGGGATTATGTAATGATTTGAAACATGATTTGAAGTTGAATGAGAGAATCTGTTTTATGATTTTAATTTTTTTCATATTCATGTGTTTATGTTATATTAATGTATCTAACATTACAGCATTTGGACACCGAGAATTAATAACTATGGATGACTGCAGCACCTATAGCCGTTAGTTTTGGGCCTCTAAGTGGGGGATGTTACAAGTTGGTATCTGAGTATAGGTTTATGTAAATTTAAGAAAAAAAGAAATTTAAACCTAAAAGATTTTCAGAACATAATCTAATGAATCAAAGAATAAGATCGGGGTTTGGGTTAACGCTATAGTAACATACTTGTATTTGTTATGTATATCTATAAGTACGTACTCCCCTCTCTCTCTTAGAGCGTTCTTCAGTATCTTACTAAGGCGCATATGCAGATTTACGACCAAGGAAGATATGGAGGTAGGAAACGAAAAAGGAAATCTAGGAGGGGGAAGAACCACTACTAACAGAAATGCTCGATCCAACACCAGAAGAAACCCGGGTCGGTAGAAAAATGCTAATCCAAATGCAAATGCCAACGTAGGTGCTGGAATCCCGCCAGTAGATATGGAGATGATGTATCAGTTCTTTATCAATCTGATGCAAGTTGGAGCAACTGCAAAAGTAGCTAGGTGTAATGCTGCGAATGTTGGAGGAGCTAATCCCATGGCCCGAGTTGGCAATAACTATGCTAAGCTGAGCAGGGATTATACCAGTCTAGGTGGGAAGCCGTTTTTGGGAACAGAGAATGTTGTCGAAGTAGAAAACTAAATATTGCACTATGAAAAGATTTTTGCTGACTTAGGATTAAACAATGAGTAGAAGAGGAGACTTGCCTCTAGATAGTTGTAGGGAGCAGCACTTCTTTAGTAGAATAGTGTTACCGCGGGAGTTCCGGAGGAGGAGTTGACTTGGGCGGAATTTCGAAGGATATTCAAAGAGAGGTTTTTGTCTGAAGTTGCCAAGTCAGTATTGCTAAGAAAGTTCATTAAATTAGTGCAGGGTGAGATGTCGGAGATTGAGTATGCTAAGAAATTTAATGAGTTGTCCAGATACATATATGCTACCATAGACACCGTCATTAAAAGAAACGAGAAGTTTATTCGAGGGTTAAGATATGAGATTGCAATAGCAACTATGCCACATCTCTGTGATCCAAGTACAGTTGTAGTGGAGATGGCAATCTGGAATAAAGAGATGCTTTCTACTTATGGGAAGGAGAAGCGGGTTGAAACCCAGGGTTTTCAGGGCAAGAAGAGGAAATTCTTTAAGAAAAAAAGGAATCTAGAAGGGAGAAGCTGCCAAGATGGCGAAAGCTAACTTAGTTTGCTTTAAGTGTGATAAGAAGGGACATTATGCTCATGAATATCAAACTAGAAAAGGGAAGAAGGCTGTAGATAAGAAGGGAGTGAAGTGCTTCAACTGCGACCAGATTGGGAATTACACGAATCAATGTCCAGAACTGGTCAAAGCGGACAAGGGAAAGGTCTTTGCTATAGGACCATCGTCTACTAGACCAACCGCTGCTGAGAAGGGAAAGACTATGTAAGAAGGTACGCTTTTGATTCAATGTATACCAATTAGGGTACTTGTTATCCGGCCTTATGGCCCGCCTATATTTAGACTGACTGGACAAGTTAGACTAAACGATCATCGAGGAAGAAAGCCTAGAGAGACGATTATTAGGCTCAGAATTCAAGCGCAGGCAATGATATGAAGCGACGATCAACCGAGGCCAATGGATAGACTCTCCATAATATTCTAAGTATGGAATAATGCCTCCCCTAGGCAGGGGTTCAAGGCCTATCCCTTTCCTTAAGGGATTGGTACATATCCTCAATTAATGTTCTAAACTTGGTAAGATCGATACAGAGTGACAAGGAAGGCCCCATGAGGCTACATTCCAAGTTTCAAGTCATTTGGAGTTCGTATGCTCAAGTTATGGGCAAATTACTTCACATATCAAAAGGGATCGGTATAAACAGGGTCGGTATAAAAAGGGATCGTTATAAAAGGGATCGGTATAAAAAGGGATCGGTATAAAAGGGATCGGTATAAAAGGGATCGTCCATATTCAACTTTCATTACATATTGCAACAATAATCGGTCAATGACTCAAAATCTACAGTGCTATCAACATTAAATTTGGAGTATAAGCTAATTAGGACATGTGGAACACCCTATAGGGATTGCATGGCATTTGGAGCAAGTTGGAGGGATCGGCAAATATTAGAATTCAAGCAACACTACTTCACAGAAAATGCGATATCTCACAAACCGTACATCAGAATTGCACAAAATTTGGAGAGCAAGTAGCTAACATCATGGGCATCCCTCGTAGGGATTGCAGCCCAATTGGATGCATTTATAGAGGTCGGTAAAAACCCATATTGTAGGCCTCGATGGGCCTTCAAATTTTTGGGTCGCCTCGACTTGGTCTCCTGAAACTTCTACCAAAATTTCGGTCCGATCCGTGCCTATCTTACCCTATAAATACAACAAGCATGGCATTAGAAAAGGGGATGGCTTTCTTTGCCGAAGCTCTGCCATTTTTATTCTTCACTTTTGTAATAATGGATTCCAGCTGATCCAAACACTTTTGTAATGATAATTGCGTGGAATATTAATAAAAATATGAAGTGGACGTAGGCCAAGATTGCCGAACCACTATAAAAATAGGTGTGTTAATTTACTTCTTCTGCTTTGTTTTCAATTCCATTCTTTATTTAATCTCCATGAGATTCTATGGGTGTTGATGCCCATTTTTGATGTCAACAATACTATTTGATAATGGTATATCGCATTCATTTATATCTCGGTGTTTGGTAGATAGGTTATGTTTAGAACCCTCATACCTTGTTACTTCCTTAAGGGTTGTGAATCTGATAGGAGGGTATGCAACTCTGGGGATGAGAGGTGACCGGTTAGACCTTGAATTGTTAGGTCATAAGTTTGCATGCAGTTTGTATGTTCTTGATTTTGTAGCCTTCGGAATCATTTTGGGTACGGATTGGTTAGATAAATATGATGCTAGGATATTTTTCCAAGATAGGGAAATATTGCTAAGACACCCTAATAGTCATAACTGAATTATATACTCGGTAGAGAAATTGGACTCAAGTGCTTTACTTCGCTGAATGCAATGGAAGTAGAAGAAGCGTTGAACCAGGTTTTGGTAGCGAAAGAATTTGCATATACTTTTGAGCCAATCATAGGGCTGAGCCATTGACTTTCAGATAGATCTTGTGCCAGGAGCAGAACCAGTAAGTAGATCACCTAGTAGGATGACACCAACCGAGATGAAGGAATTTAAGGTGCAGCTAGTGGATTTAGAAGGGAAGAATTTCATTAGACGAAGCAGTCACTACAAGAAATTTTATTTTTTGTAGCGCTCAAAAAACGCTACAAAAACTTTTGGTGGTGTTTTGATAATCGTTACGAGAAAACATGCCACTAAAAATCCATGATTTTTTGTTGCATTTATTTTAACGCCACTATAAATGCATTTTTGGCAGCGTTTTTCAAACGCCACCATAAATCTTTTTGTAGCGTTTAAAAAACGCCACCAAAAGATTTTTTGGCGCTACTAATAGAATTTCCAACTTTACCCCTGTTTTACGGTTGCATTTACTCAACGCCACTATATATATTTCGGTAGCGTTTTTGAAACGCTACTAAAAGTTGTTTATTATTTACACCATTTTTTCATGCTATTATTTCCTGTTAATGGTCTATTTTGGTTCTATTATATCAATCAACAATCACTCACATAATCATCATATTCAAATAAGTTAAAAAACACATTAATCATATAATCAAATAAAATATCCATAACCATTCCAATACAATAGTTTTTCGACAAAATGACCTAACTCACATACAATAACCATTTGTATACAAATTTACACATCGGGTACTAATAAATGTTATATCTAACTAGTGCTAACAAAACGTTTGATTACCCATAATTCTTTGTTGCATACACAAGTGAAAGCTAGCATCATCAAGTCCAAATTTGCCCTCTTCAAAAGTCTGATGCCTACACAAGTGAAAGCACAACAGATAGTCAAACAATTACGTTAACTCGTAGAACTTCAAATATGAGATCAAGCATCTACAACATTATACAAGTATATCCTACTATAAATGATGTCATATAAATTATCAAAGTTATCTCTATCAAAACGTGCATATACTACTTACAAAAAGTGAATATCAGTCTCCCAGTAACTGCATATGAAACAAAGTATTAGACTCTTGTTAGTGGCAGCATATTCGGCATTTGATATCCTAAAATTGCAAGTCATTCAGAAAACAGAACATATTTTCAGCCCGAGAGAGTTAGAGGTTGTTAGTCTTCAATACAAGTTCAGCATAGTAGTATAGCCTCCAAAGTTTACCATTGTCCTATACGAATCATAAAAATAAAACAAATTAGACAAAGAAGGATTCTCTGTAATATCGAGCCATTCTTATAAATTATAACGTATTTAAATACATATTGCAGATATAAATCTTTTTTACTTGAGCGAAATGTAAACTAGATTCAAACAATGTTAACCCTACTTTGGCCTCCACAACTTTTATTAAGTACCTCAAATCCAAATTCTTTCGACCAACAAGATAGAAAGATATCAATTTGTATTGGTGTGATCTAAAAGCTCCAAGTACAATAAAAAAAGAAAAAAGGAAAGTGCAATGGACCAACTATAAACCTAAGTGTTATATTTCTGATGTGTCAAACTGATATTTTTGCAAATGTGGTCCAAAATAAAAGAAATTCAAAGCTTCCTCCTGTAAGGGGAAAAAACAAAGAAAAAACCTGTTCTTCCAAGTTAACAGTGATCCTTTCAGGAAAACCATCTGCAGAGACCTTATTTGGTTGAAGAATTTCTACAACACGATCAAATGCAGCTGCTGGAAGTTTACTTGTATTTGTACTCTGCTCAAATATAGAAATATACGAGAAGCATAATGGATGTAGGCATAGTTAATGGTCGGACCACTAAAAAAATATGGTGTTCGTTATTTTCTGTTGAAATAATAAGATTCTATTTTGCTGTATGAACACCCTATTGATATTTTGATTTCGGTGTGAAGATTATATTAGATTCCTCTTATATATATATATATATGTGTGTGTGTGTGTGTGTGTGTGTGTGTGTGTAAATAATGTTGATTTCCATTCTAAAAACAGAGTTCTTAATTTAATTTTGGGTATTTACGTATCAAAACAGCTTGGACGGCAGTCACGGTCATGAACATGTTTTGCTACTGTTGTCTTAACACATCGGTTCAAACTAATATTGATGGTTTGCCTACTTAAGGTATTATATAATAGTACATCACTTGAGTTTTTATAGTTACATCTAGTGAATATAAACATCTAATAATTTGTTTAGTTTGTCATGTATAATTTATGTAAGTGGAATGAATTAAAATAAAAAATATATATATATAATATAAAAAACTCATGCTCGTACTACCCGCTTATGCATAACGAATTCAATCATTTACAAGTATGTAACATGAGATTTGTCTATTTTAATTAACGTTGGAACAGCAAGATTCTTTTTCCTCATTATCGCGCCTGACTTGGACCAGAATCATGTGTTTTTCTAACGTTAAGCATTGTGCTTTCGTGGAAAATGAGGTGGTCTGGTTATATGAACACTTCCCTGCTCCAGTTGAGTCGATCGGCAAAAGTAGTGGCCAGGGGAGAATAAGAGGATCTCACATAACCCATTTTTCACCATTCAACCATTTTGTCTTCTACATGTCACCATTCTAAACTCATTAGATACATGGCCCTTAACTCCTTCGGCACTATTAAGTACAGTAACAGTCTTCACCATTTTCACTGTGACCTAGACTGAAAAATCTGGGATTTCTTCGCAAGTTGATTTATTTTTCTCTTTTATTTTCGAATTTTACTCCTCTTCCGATTTCTGAGTTTTCAATTCAAACCTTATTTTGATTACACTACTATCCACCCAGTGCTTACAAATCTACATCTCAATTTGTAATCGGTAAAAGGTTTTATTCTGCCATTAATTCTTAATGCTTCTTCGATGATAAATTGATGCTCATAGTTACCGAAATGTTTAGGGAAATATAAAATTATGTAATGACAGTTGACATCACTGATTAAGACTTAAATCAACATTCAATATTTCCTCACAAAGAACATGCTATGAACATTATCAAAACTACTGAGTTTATATGAAAAGGCATGCTTTATCTAAGGTTGACAATACAAAGACCTTATTTGCAAGCAATTGCCTCATTAAGGCTTGCAAAATGTACTCAGAGAGTTAGACTTATGGCATTTAAAGAGAATGCGTGTATTCCACTTCATCAACTACAAAAATGAACAAACCAACATTTTAACATGATAAGTGATTGCTGTTACACAATAGGCAGAGCAACGTGCAAAGAACAAAGTGCAAAGTGCAAAGAGAAAACTGCAGTCTCCCATATCAAGCAATATGCTAATTCTCTCTTTCACTTTTCTTTTCATTTTAAAACCACAAATGATGCAACTACTTCAACCTCGTATTCTCATGTTCATTAACTATTTTGCACTAGAATCTTCAAATTTACCAAAAATTATAACTTTTGTACTACTCAAAGACATTAGCTATTCATCTAAGTCGCATATTTTCAAATAATCATAAATAGCATGACAAATATCTAACCTGTAAATAGCTTAAATGCAGTTGGAACACTCCTCCTTTGGGGAATCCAAAAGACATCCTGCTTCTTCGACATATATAGGCCCGGACCAATTATAACCTGCTTCTTCTCCTTTTACTCCTTTTACTCCTGCACATTCGACAGAAAAAAATTTATATCGAATACGGGAGTTAACAATGCAAACAATCTAACAATTATATCGTCTTAATCGTGTAGGAAGAAACAATTTATAAGGCAAATGCTTATGATGATTAAATCATTTTACATAAGAATACCTTGAAGGATATTAGTCTTAAATATACCTCTGTTAGGTAGACTGAAGTCGTACAAAAATATGCTAACAATGAAATGTCAGCTTGTCCGCGGTCTTTTAGTTTTACGTCTTAATCGCTGTACAAATTTCGAAGATCATAAACGAAAGGATCGTTATGATGAAATAAATTAAAAAAACAGCAAATAGAGTTATCTACAACAATAACCTTCAAAACTCACATAGGAAAAATAAAATATAATACCACATATATTTGAAATATCTAAACCAAACTAGATAATAATAACTGTCGATACCTCAAACAAGAAATAGCACTTACATTGCATGTGATTCAACCTAACCTAAGTAAATTGTAATGAAATGGTAGGTAGCTAAATAAAATAAATAAACAATATAGCTTCATAGGATCTACATCATCGCATTCTCACATCAACCATTCCCTAAAACCCCGTCAACCTTGCAATGATAGACACAAAAGGAAATATAGAGGGAGTCATACATATTTCTCGTAAACGAGAAAATAACTCTAAGTGTATGATCCAACATGCTAATAAAACATCATTATATACTAAAAGACTTTGAATTTTGTTGTATTTAACTAACAATCTTCACCAATGACTAACACCAGAAACCAATTAAAGAACCATGGTCCTATCATTTATTGTGCCATAGGCACAGTGGTCCAAATATGAGAAAACTGACCCTGCTGACTATGATACAAACGAAGCATCCAAGGCATATACTGATTAAATTGACAATTGGAATGTTGATATATATGAAGTTTATAGCTAGCACAAGATGTATGATCATAAGTAAAACTGTTAGAAACTGCAGTTCATATTCTGCTTGCAGTACACTGAGGATGAACTATTTTTTCATGAGAAAAGATAAGGAACTAAGAATCGTCTGTTGGATGACACATGCAGTAGTACGTAGTTGATTGTTCAACTTTGAGCTTTTCCCACTTTTGGCAGATATTTATATTGCACATTCTTTTCTTACTGTTTGGATTATTGGATGCACTGTAATTCGAGTCAAGACTTCTCGTCAAGTGCCAACTATACCATAGCCATGCATTATCTATAAGACAAAATAACACGTACTGATAATGTATTATAATGACTAGTGTAGATTCCAGTGGGATGAGGGCACACGCAATTGGGACAGAGAAATTGGTGTGGTCTAATTCCATAGGTTTTCAGATTTTGATTTGTTCAATGGAAACTGATGATCATGCTCTGGGTTAGGGGGTGTGTGCGGAGGCATTTTATGTATCATTCCACTATTTACAATCTATTGTTATTTCTAAGAAATAGTGAAAGGAAATAGAAGATATTTTATGTTAAATAAGAAGAAACATCAAACATGCGCCCCAATATCCATTACAGGTTGCAAGTACTACTTCTAAATGTTAAATAGAAGATATTGTAAAATGACACCACTATTTGGTTTAACAGAATATCTCTATAGAGATGTGGTTTTGATCTAAAAACATGAATGCTTATGTTAGACAAAAGAATACAAGAAAATAGACAACATGCGTACTGATATAATAGTAAGTTTATTGTTATCGCATTTTCAGTCTGAATAGTATAAAGAAGAAAAAATAAAAGGGTTGTTTGAAATGCTAAGATACTATAGATATAATTATTTGTCAACTTCAAAATGAGAACATGAATAACCGTGTCTGTTTAAAATTTACAACATGATATTTGTGACAATGATAGCATAACGAGAGATGTGGATGTTGCTGACCTTGAAGGCAAGATACTCATTTGACTTATTGACAAGATGCACAGTACACGAGCTTTGCTTCTTCAACTCAACTGAAATCATAAACAGTTTTAAATGAATTAGAATTTTTGGTTGCATTTGTAACTACGTAGTTGCTCACACTACCAAGCAGCATCCTGCATATTTTAGTTTCACGTTATAGTTGTTAATTATTACAACAATTCATAACATCAAAGTTCATATATATATAGAGAGAGAGAAAAAGAAGGGATACCTTATCAAGGTGCCAAAGCCTCGACTTCCAACGACCAAAGAGTCAAGTTTCAGATCCTCCATCGCATCACACAGCTTTTCTCTCGGGTCACCCCAAGACACCTTAGCCAATACAGTCACATGTTTCAACATTTATCAACCATCAGTATATATCCTTTTACCAAAGTACAGGAAAATAACAAATTAAAGCTGGAATAAACCACACCTTCTTTGCCTTCGACGTAGCAGCAAGAAGCTCAAACACCTTGGGATTAACGTTACTGATTCTGTACTGCTTCGTCCAATTCATTTCTCTAAACTCATCCAAAGGAATAAGAGCTGCAATCGTTCAACCAAATCGATTCCATCGGATAATACTACCAGTAAATGACTGATTTACATATGAGAGATCGAGTACTTACACGTTCCTGCCCAAAGCTTTTTCTGAGCGCTATCGATTTTGTAAGAGACCACATGAATTAAAAGGATTCGATCGCATTCTAGAGCGAGGTTGTCGATGACCCATCTGACGGCGGATTTGCTCATCGGCGAGTAGTCCATGCCTTCTTATCATGGATTGGCTGAGCATTACAAATTTGGATTGGGGAATGTATTTGATTTAGGGTTGCTTATTTTAGGGGAAAGAGTTGAATTTTTCTAAGTAGCGAAGGAATAACAAGGCGGTAATTTTTTGGGTTACGTTTATTTGGGTAAACGCGGAATTTTTTTATAAAGGCGGGAAGTGAAATATTTTTTGTTACATTTATATAATAAGGTGGAATATTATTAGTTGCATTTACATTCAAACGCCACCAATTTTTGCAACAAAAAGATGATTTTCTTGTAGTGAGTTTGCCTTGGGGAGCGGCTACGATGTTCGTGAAGAAACCAGATGGATCGTTAAGGATATGCATCGACTATCGAAAGCTGAACGAGAAGACGATCAAGATTAGGTATCCTTTGCTGAGAATCGATGATTTATTTGATCAGTTGTGTGGAGCCAGAGTACTTTCCCAATTGGATTTGGCGACAGGTTTCCATCAGCTAAGAGTGGTAGAGTACAATATTCCGTTGACGGCGTTTCGAAATAGGTATCCTACGAGTGGTTCATAATGACATTCGGGTTAACGAATGCGCCACCTTTCTTCGGGGATTTAATGAATCGGATTTTCCGAGAGAACTTGGTAGGTTCGTACTGCTATTCATAGATGACATTTTAATATACTCTAAGGATGAAAAAGAGCATGAAGTTCATCTTAGAGTAGTGCTTGAGACGCTAAGGCAGCATCAGCTGAAAGTGAAGTTTTCGAAGTGCCATTTCTGGAAAAAAGAAGTTAAGTTTCTTGGTCACATGGTTTCAGAGAAGGGTTTGTCAGTTGGTGCAGGTAAGATCAAAGCTATTAACAATTGGAAGAGACCCGAGACGGTGACTGAGATTAGAAGTTTTCTTGGACTCGCTGGCTATTACCGGAGATTCATTAAGGATTTCTCATGGATAGCAACGCCTTTGACTAAGCTAACTAGGAAGGACGTAAAGTTTATTTGGTCTGACAAATGTGAGAAAGCATTCCTTAAGCTAAAGCATTCGTTAACCAACGCGTATGTGTTAGTAGTTCCAGACAGAAACAAGGATTAGTAGTGTATACCAATACATGTGGAACTGGATTAGGGGTGGTGTTGATGCAAAAAGGTAAAGTTATTGCCTACGCTTCACGACAGCTTAGACCGCACGAAGTGAGATATCCTACTCATGGTTTAGAGTTAGTAGCGGTGATCTTCGCATTGAAAATATGGAGACATTATCTCTTAGGGGAGAGATTTGAGTTATACACGGATCATAAGTCCTTAAGGTATTTATTCTCTCAAAAGGAGTTGAATATGAGACAGCAGAGATGGCTAGAGTTTTTAGCGGCTTATGATCTTGATATAGAGTATACACCTGGAAATGGAAAAAAGGCAGTAGATGCTCTTAGCAGAAAACATAAGAATGTGGTGTTAGCTATGTTAATGGAATGGAATGACCTAGAGGCTTTGACTACTTGTAGTGTGCAGTTATGATCGACTGCTAGTTCTAGTCAGAGCACTGCCATGGTATCTTGCTTGGAAGTTCGACCAGTACTGATCGAAAATATTGCTTCTAAGTAGAAAAAAGTGTTAGTCCTTGAAAAGAATGGTTTTGATGACAACAACCTTAGGACTTGTTATAAAATATAAATACTAACATTATAGTTTAGATATATATGTATATGCAGGATATAAACATGCAGGTACTGAGAATGAAGACTATACAGTATAGAGACTCAAGATTGAAGACATCAAGATTCAAGACTCATGAGTATCAAGAGTTCAAGATTTCAATAGTACAAGACAAGTATCGAGTCTAGAATTATGTTAAAACTCCTAGAAAAGCACTGACATCTTAAAATCCATTTTATTCGTGGAATGGAATCCACTTCGAGCCTGTTAAAGGGATGGAACCCTAAGTGGGATGGAACCTACGAAAAATCTAGTGGAACATCGTTTTGTATCCACTAACTTTTATTCAAATGTTTTAAAAAATTATAGCTTGTTTTCAAAATAATTTCAAAATCTTCCTTTTAAAATCAAAAACATCTATCCTGGTTTTAAATACTTTTAGCCTCAAAATAATCTTTATTTTCAATATCAAAATTATCCTTGGTTTTAAACTATCTTTAATTATAATGTACTTAACTTTTAATATTTATATTTAAGATTTAAATATGAAATTATAGTAAAATTTTATATATACCAAAATATTATTCTCTATACTTATTTATGTATTTTAACTATAGTATATTTATAAAGTTTAAAATAGTTTTAATATAAGATAGAAGTTATTTTCAAAAGAAAAACAAATTATCAAAAATACCTTAGGCATGTTGACAACCCCTAGCTACCCATGTCGACATGATGACAGTTTATTTCAAAAGTTTGAATTTCAAAAGAAGTGTCTATTCGTCATATCCTTTCCCGAATGGACATGGCTGTTGTTCTACTATAAATAGGGGATGTTTTAAAAGAATTTATATTCATAATTTTCTAATTTCACTTCTCTTCTTCTTCCACATTTCTTTATATACATTTTTACTATTACTCTGCCGAAATCTCCATTGAATCTAACTATATCATCTCTGGTTTGATTCTCTATCATTATCTCAACACGATTCCAGTGCTATTCAGAGTTATAGGCTTTTTTGTAATCAATCGAGTGAGAAAAGGTGTGATTGTAGTCTGGAAAATCAATCAAGTGAGAGAAGGTGTGATTGTAGCCTAGGAAATCAATTGGGTGAACTTGTTGCTCGTAAAATGAAGTATCTCTACCCAGAGGATTGTGAATCTGGAGTGGTGTACCTTATGGCCTTGAAATCGAGGGTGTAATTGTAAGAATTGATTTTGAAAGGAAATCCGTACTTGTGTTGCGGGACTGGATGTAGGGTAACTCTGAACCAGTATAAAATCCGGTGTGTTCTTTCCTTTATTGCTTTTACTTTATATTTGCATCTGTGTTTGATTCTGTGATAATATATGTGTCTGAATATTGCATACATTTGTGTTCAAATTAATATAAACTCAAAAAGAATTAGTAATTCCTTAAAACACTATTCACCCCCCCCTCTAGTGTTAATTCTAGCCTTAAGATCCGTAATCCGCATTTCTCACATTTGGTATCGGAGCAAGGATTCAAAGTTTCATAATCTGAATTTTGAAAAATTTCAAAATGGCTACCAACACTAGTACTGCTGTTACTACCAACACTAGTTCATTTGTAGAAGGTCAGTCTACTGTCAGACCACCACCTTTTTATGGCAGTAACTATGCATATTGGGCATGTAGGATGAAAATATATTTACAATCAGTAGGACCACTTGGAATATCACATAGACTGAATATTTTGAACCCACAACTGATTTTGCACAGTGGACTGCTGAGCAAAAGACAGTCGCACAAAATAACTCTAAAGCTATGAATATTCTGTTTTGTTCACTTGATAGGAATGAATTTAATAGAATGTCAGTTTGTAAGTCTGCATATGAAATCTAGAAAACTTTGCAAGTTACTCACGAAGGAACAAGCAAAGTTAAACAGATCAAAATTTCCATGCTCACAAATCAGTTTCAATTATTTAAAATGAATCCTAATGAGTCTATTCCAGATATGTATAGTAGATTTCAGGATATTGTGCATTCTCTAATATCCTTGGGAAAGGTATTTTCGGAAGAAGATCAAGTCAGAAAAATCTTAAATTCTCTTACTCCAGAATGGGATCAAAAGACACTTGCGATCGAAGAGGCAAATGACATCAGTACCTTAAAGATAGAAGAATTAATTGGAAATCTAATGTCATTTGAAGTTCAAATGATTGGGAGAAGAGAAAGCAAAGCATCTGAAAAAAAATCAATTGCATTCAATGCATTGACCAATGGATCAGACTCAAACAGCGATAATGATGAAGAGATAGCCTTTATGACCAAGAACTTTCGGAAATTCCTGAAATACAGAAAGATGAATAATCTCAAGAGAAACAACTATAAGAACTCTGGTAATCAGAATGTAGTGCCAAACTATATCAAATGTTTCAACTGTGACGAACCAGGCCATATCAAAAGAGACTGTCTGCATCCAGATAAGCAAAATCTTCCTATAAACAATGATTCTGCAAAGAAACGAAAACGTGCATTTACCGCCACTCTAGATGACTCAAACTCATCCTCGAGCGATGATGATCAGAAGACAGATAATGCAAATATGTGTTTCACGGCAGTTCACGACTCCGATGAATTCAGAAAAACAGACTCAGAAAAAGGTACACGTTTACAATACATTGGTTGAAATTGCATGCTTAGGATTGAATGATTGATTGATTGATTTTGAATTGGTGTGTCATTTGAATTTTAAATTTTTATTATTATTTTTATTTAAAAAAAATAGTATCATAATATTTTATGTAATATACTATAATTTCAGATATATATAGTCATTAAAAATAATAAATATATATATATTAGAATACTTAAATGAAATAAATCATGAAAATTCAGAGACACCTGTCGACATGGTCCCCCCACGTTGTCGACAAGGGTACAGAAATTTGAAATTCAAATTTGAATTCAAATGTTTGAATATCCCTCCATCTTTTCACTTCATTCAAGACTCTGAAAAGTCATCTTTTGACCAGAGAATCTGTCCTTTGAGAATCTATTTATTTACTATCTCATATCACAACTTTTCACTTTCATTTTCAAATTCAAACTCTTATTTAAAAATTTCAAGCTCTCTACTCTCTACTCTAATGGCTTCTTCAAGCAACCCCTCCACAATGAGACTTTCCGGAAACATGAAAGAGCAACTCTTCAATGATCCGGAGGCTATAAAAGCATATATCAACTATGCTAACTATGGAAAAGTCCATCCCGGAAAGTTTGCTATATTTCAAGATTTCTCTTCTTATGAAATCGATTCACTTTTTGCAAACAACCAAATTCTTAGTCTTGTTGATGCTTCACAAAATGATTTTGTTTTTTATCCAAATCTTGTTAAAATTTTCTATGCAAATATCAACCGTGGATTTTATAATGGAAATGATGATGAAATTTGGAGTAGTGTCAAAGGCACTAGAATCATTTTAAATTTGTGATATTTTGGGTAGCATTCTCAATTGCAAAAGCACGGGAATGGATCTTTCTAGATTTAAAATCGATGAAAATGATCGTGACATATTTCATCACATTTTTGAAGGAGATGAAAACTTTGAACTCAAAAATCAAAATTTTCGACCAAAAGCAAGAATTGTTAATCTTCTTTTATAACATACTTTGACCCCATGATCGGGAAGTTTTAACAATCCAACTTCAAAAGTTTGCAAAGCACTTTTTGCTATTTTTGGAAATTATGATATTAATTGGGCACGAGTTATTTTGGATGAACTTCGTCCCAAAAATCTTGAAATGGGTGAAAATACTTTATATCATGGAATCTATCTCACTCGGATTTTTAATTATTTTGGAGTAGATTTCAAAGGAGAAGAATTTGTTTCAAGAAAAGTTTTTAATCACTCAAACATTTCTCTTATGAAAATTCCATATGTTTTTCAACCATATGAGACTGTTGCCGAAAAGGAAGAGCGTTTGGCTCATGAAAAGATGGAAGAGGAGGAAGAAGAAGAAGAAGAGGAAGGGGATGAAATGGAAATAGAAGAAGAAGAAGAAGGTGAAACATCCTTGGAAAGTATTGATTATCCCTCTAATCCAACCAATAAAACCTTACTCAAAAATCAAAAGACTATTGTTGAAAATCAACGAATTCTTAAACGGTCCGTTAGTAAGAAATTGGATAAAATGTCATCCAAGATGAACAAGTTTTTCTCCAAAGTTAGCAAGAAACTTGGATTATCTTCATCTTCGTCATCATCTAACTAGCTCTACCTTTTCATATCATGTTGTATTGTTTTAGTATGATTTGATTTAAATGTTCGTGTAGTTCTTAATGTTTAATCGTTGTATCATTCTATTATGAAATGAAATTGAATTACTTTTCTGTTACCTAGCTTATCTTATCTCCAGAATAAATGTTAGTATGTTATATAAATATATACAATTATTCATAAAATCAAAATGAGTCATCAAAATGAACTGACCCCTGTCGACAACCCCACAAACACCATGTCGACAAGTACTGGTCAGAAATGACTTCTCATTTTAAATTTTAAATTTGAATAACTACCTTGTGTCTATTCATTTCAAACGAATTCCTACATCTATAAATACATATTTCTTCCAGAATTCATCACTCAAAATCATTTCTTATCTGCTCTATCTATATTTCTTCTCACAAATTCAAGAATGGCCAATCCAATTCATAATTTGACTGAGAATCTTGAAGAAACCCTTAATTCTTTCAAGAACATTCTTTCTTTCATTCTCCATAATCAGCGACACTTAGAGTTAAGTCAAATGCAGATGATCAAGGAACAAGAAAAGCATTTCGATGCAATTCGTTGGATTATTTCCTCCCAGCACAAAGATGATAATGAAGCACATCCTTCAGTCTCTCTCACCAATGACAATGAAAATTGGGATGCCATTAAAATAGATCCAATATTTGGAGAAGAAGGATGGGTGGAAGTTCCTCGTAATGTTTGATTTGATTGTTATATTTGATTTGAATTGATTGCTTGGATTGATTTGATTTGATTTGGTATGGATTGATAATTGGTGTGCAAAACATAATCTGTATAAATATACATTGATATTTATATGATCTTTGATTAGTTATCATGTCTATAAGTATAATTATATCTTAATTTATCTATTATATACTCCATTGTATATTTTAATGCATGTACTTTAGTACAAGATTAAGGGGGAGTTATATAGTTTGGAGTTAGTTTGTTTTTGTTGATGACAAAGGGGGAGAAGTATAAAATAGGATAGTTAGGCATAGATTAAGGGGGAGTTATTAGTTTTAGGGGGAGTTATTAGGATAGAAGTAATATTTTATAAACAAAGGTTGTCATCATCAAAAAGGGGGAGACTGTTAGTCCTTGAAAAGAATGGTTTTGATGACAACAACCTTAGGACTGGTTATAAAATATAAATACTAACATTATAGTTTAGATATATATGTATATGCAGGATATAAACATGCAGGTACTGAGAATGAAGACTATACAGTATAGAGACTCAAGATTGAAGACATCAAGATTCAAGACTCATGAGTATCAAGATATCAAGAGTTCAAGATTTCAATAGTACAAGACAAGTATCGAGTCTAGAATTATGTTAAAACTCCTAGAAAAGCACTGACATCTTAAAATCCATTTTATTCGTGGAATGGAATCCACTTCGAGCCTGTTAAAGGGATGGAACCCTAAGTAGGATGGAACCTACAAAAAATCTAGTGGAACATCGTTTTGTATCCACTAACTTTTATTCAAATGTTTTAAAAAATTATAGCTTGTTTTCAAAATGATTTCAAAATCTTCCTTTTAAAATCAAAAACATCTATCCTGGTTTTAAATACTTTTAGCCTCAAAATAATCTTTATTTTCAATATCAAAATTATCCTTGGTTTTAAACTATCTTTAATTATAATGTACTTAACTTTTAATATTTATATTTAAGATTTAAATATGAAATTATAGTAAAATTTTATATATACCAAAATATTATTCTCTATACTTATTTATGTATTTTAACTATAGTATATTTATAAAGTTTAAAATAGTTTTAGTATAAGATAGAAGTTATTTTCAAAAGAAAAACAAATTATCAAAAATACCTTAGGCATGTCGACAACCCCTAGGTACCCATGTCGACATGATGACAGTTTATTTCAAAAGTTTGAATTTCAAAAGAAGTGTCTATTCGCCATATCCTTTCCCGAATGGACATGGCTGTTGTTCTACTATAAATAGGGGATGTTTTAAACGAATTTATATTCATAATTTTCTGATTTCACTTCTCTTCTTCTTCCACATTTCTTTATATACATTTTTACTATTACTCTGCCGAAATCTCCATTGAATCTAACTAGATCATCTCTGGTTTGATTCTCTATCACTACCTCCACAAGATCCCAGTGCTATTCAGAGTTATAGGCTTTTTTTGTAATCAATCGAGCGAGAAAATGTGTGATTGTAGCCTGGAAAATCAATCAAGTGAGAGAAGGTGTGATTGTAGCCTAGGAAATCAATTGGGTGAACTTGTTGCCCGTAAAATGAAGTATCTCTACCCAGAGGATTGTGAATCTGGAGTGGTGTACCTCGTGGCCTTGAAATCGAGGGTGTAATTGTAAGAATAGATTTTGAAAGGAAATCCGTACTTGTGTTGTGGGACTGGATGTAGGGTAACTCCGAACCAGTATAAAATCTGATGTGTTCTTTCCTTTATTGCTTTTAATTTATATTTGCATCTGTGTTTGATTCTGTGATAATATCTGTGTCTGAATATTGCATACATTTGTGTTCAAATTAATATAAACTCAAAAAGAATTAGTAATTCCTTAAAACACTATTCACCCTCCTCTAGTGTTAATTCTAGCCTTAAGATCTGTAATCCGCATTTCTCGCATTTGGTATCGGAGCAAGGATTTCAAAGTTTCATAATCTGAATTTTGAAAAATTTCAAAATGGCTACCAACACTAGTTCATTTGTAGAAGGTCAGTCAACTGTCAGACCACCACTTTTTAATGGCAGTAACTATGCATATTGGGCATGTAGGATGAAAATATATTTACAATCAGTAGGACTAGACACTTGGAATATCACACAGACAGAATATTTTGAACCCACAACTGATTTTGCACAGTGGACTGCTGAGCAAAAGACAGTCGCACAAAATAACTCTAAAGCTATGAATATTCTGTTTTGTTCACTTGATAGGAATAAATTTAATAGAGTGTCAGTTTGTAAGTCTGCATATGAAATCTGAAAAACTTTGCAAGTTACTCACGAAGGAACAAGCAAAGTTAAACAGACCAAAATTTCCATGCTCACAAATCAATTTCAATTATTTAAAATGAATCCTAATGAGTCTACTCCAGATATGTATAGTAGATTTCAGGATATCTATAGTATTAGCTTCCGGCGACTAAGTATGACTATGTTAATGGTATCTATAATATCAGAAGCACTTGAATATGAAACAAAACACAGATTTCAAACAACTTTTACTTCATTACATTTAAAACAGATATTCCATATTCAACTTACATAATCCCAATACGTACCCAAGCATAGATAAAATATACTTATTATAAATACGCCAAGAGCGGTATATGAAAATACCCCCTTGGATGATCAGCGTCATAGAGTCATAATAGACTTAATACAAAACACAGTGGAAATACATCAAACATAAAACAAGAACTGCAAATCCTAAAAAGCTATCTGTTTTCCTCCTGCAAGCCTCCGGTAGCCTTATTCTTCATCCTACTAAAACCTGAAAAGACTTAACCCCTCAGCCTACTCAAATTAATTTTTGAGCACCCGAGAGTTTAAGGGGAAAACATAAACTTCGAGTCAGACATAAAGCCTGGTATGAATAATACTATACATCCCGAAATATATATGTTAAGTGAGACCACACCGCTTAGCGGAATGGGTTTCCCCTCACTAACATCATTTTAAAACATATCTTTCCAAAATATTTTCCTGCGATCAAAACTGATTAAACACTATAAAGCATCATTATGTAAACATACATAAACATCAGGTAAAAATAGAACTATCTGTTCAAACACATGAGTTTTTTTTGGATAACTTTTAACCTTTGGCTAACTCGAGACTACCAGACAATATAACCAAAATTAATCTAACACCTGTTAGCTATTCTTCTTTGGGATTATCTATCCTTAACTATCTGTTAAATACTTCACTTCTGGACGGTCTGTCCTTGACTATCTGTTAAATACACTCTTCTAGATGGTCTGTCCTTAACTTAATCATCTCCCATTTCTTCCTGATCCAAATGGTTTTTCGGGTTCACCAATAACCTATCTGTATACAAAAATATATTTCTTTCGGCGTGTAATCATAATTTTAGTCTACCTGTGACAAAGCCCTACACACTGGAATTTTGGACAACAATTAGCTAGGGCTAATAGCTAATGTATAGGGCGTGACCCCAAACTAGTCCCATCTGGTATTCCAATATCTGAGTCATTTTCACTTAAGGAACCCCTCCCATAATTTTCCTTGAAGACATTTTCAAAATGATTTAAAACCTTTAAATCAAATTTAAACAAGGAAAAGTATATAACCTATATGCTTTACTCAAAATCATATCACCATGTTATATATATTTTCTTTACTCAAACCTTAATTGATGGAAACATTTAAACACTTGAAAGTACCTCTTTCCAAAACCAAGTGAAAACCTTTTATTTACCTAGGCCAATATGCCAAAACCTTACCTTCTGAAACCACTCTGTCCAATTAATTACGTACCAAGTAACTTGATACCATATGCATTGGTTTGACCTTGTCTAAAGCTTTGAACCTCTTGACCTTATCAGAAGGTCTGGGTCGGAAGGTTTAATACCAGAATTGGCTGAAACATGCCAAAAGTATGATTTCTTTGTTTTTAACTTAAAAGGGATAATTTTCAACTAACCTGCCTTTATTTGTCAAATTCTCATTGGTTAACCAATACTATTCAGAAAAGTGCTGCCACTATTTCAGAATTAATTAATTATTTTATTTTATAAATTGCCCCTTCTCCTTAATTAATTATATAAAACATTTAAGTTCCATACCTTAAATAATTTTATATATTCATCAAATAACTTAGGAAAAATCCCAGAAAATCTAATTCAATATTTTTTCCAACATATAAAAATTTCAAACCCAAATAATTACTACTTTAGCCGTAAATAATTTATAACCCAATAAATCATTTTCTTCACTAGAATTTTTTTATAAAATCCACATTAATTCAGAAAATTAAGAAAATTGAAACCCATCTATAAAATATCATTTCTGACTTATATTTAAATTTTCAAGGCATTTAGATGTCATCAAATAGGGTTTTCATGTCAAACATATCATAAAAACTAACATGAACATATATAATTCATCAACAAGCATATATATATATATATATAACTTTAATCATCAAAACATGGCGTATACTTGCAAAAACATTTCAGATCTAATTCTTAAAACCGAAATCATAAGAAAATGGGATGTAGTAATTATTCACCTTAGGTTTAAGATTATAAGATGTGAGATTTGATGTTGATTATGTTGATTGTCTTCCCTTACTTGAATCCTAGCTTTAATCTTCTCTTGAGAACAATAATGGTGGCCGACCTTAGATGTTTTAGTTTGCTAAAATGAAAATGAATGTGAGTTTTATTTCCTAAGGGTTTAGGGTACAAGCCCTTCTTCTATTTCCCATATTGCCCTTCTGATATTCTAACACATTAGCTTATGTTATTTCATGTTAGTTTATACACTAACATGGCACGGTTACCCTTAGCTAATCAATTCTCAACTTATTAATCTCTACATTATTTTATTTAATTTTGTTAATTAAACATTCTAAATAATATTATAAAAATATGGGGTGTTACAGACTCCCCACCTTAAAGAATTTCTCCTCGAAATTACGATAAGGTGCACAATCAAAACAATCAGAGGTAAAACATACCATCAAACAACTCTGGATAAGCATCTCTAATCCTGCTCTCAGTCTCCCAAGTACAGTCTCTAGCATCGTCACTCCACTGAACCTTTACTAACTTGACTATCTTGTTTTGTTAACTTCTTCTCATCTCTGGACACAATCTGAATCGGCTTTCTAACTATAGTCAAGTCCAGCTTTACTACTAAATCCTCAAACACTGTAGGTGCTATAGTAGTCTCTAGGTCTCTATTACACTTTCTAACATGACAAATAAGGAATACATCATGGACTCCAGCCAAACCACTCGGTAACCCTACCTTATAAGCGAGTTTCCCGATCCTCTCAACAATACAGAAAGGTCCTATGAATCTAGTGCTAACTTTCCTGACTTTCCAAATCTAATCACACCCTTCATTGGTGAAACCTTAATAAACACATAGTTTCCAACCGAGAATTCCAGATCTTTCCTTCTTTTGTCGGAATAAATTTTCTGCCTAGACTGAGCTTCCTTCATCCTAGCTCTGATCAACTCAATCTTCTCTGCGGCTTCTTTCACCAAATCTAAACCAAGAACCAGTATATCCCTGGTCTCCAACCAACATACAGGAGATTTGCTTGGTCTCCCATACAACGCTTCAAACGGTGCCATCCCAATACTAGTCTGATAACTATTGTTATATGAGAACTCGACTAAATGGAAATGGTCTTCCCATGATCCCCCGAAATCCAATACACAAGCTCTTAACAAATCCTTCAGGACTTTGTTAACTCTTTCTGTTTGTCCATCAGTCTATGGATGGTATATTGAGCTTGGTTCCTAAGGCTTCCAGTACACTCTTCCAGAACTCACTAGTAAACAAAGAATCTCTATCACTAATGATACTACTAGGAATTCCGTGCAGTCTAACTACATTCTTCATAAACAACTTTGCCAAAATAGGTGTCGTCCTAGTTGACTTTACTGGAATGAAATGGGAACTCTTTGTCAGTCTATCTACTATGACCCATATGCTTTCATTCCCTCTACTAGACCTTGGCAATCCATCTATGAAATCCATAGAGATAGAATCCCACTTCCACAATGGAACTTCCAATGGTTGAAGCAATCCACTTGGCTTCTGGTGTTCAACCTTTGCATGTTGGCAATTCAAGCACTACTTAACACGTACGCCAATGGCTTGTTAGTTCCTGAGATGATGGTTTTGATAACAACAACCTTAGGACTTGTTATAAAATATAAATACTAATATTCTTGTCTAGATATATATGTATATGCAGGATATATATGCAGGTTCTAAGAATGAAGACTGTACAGTATAAAGATTCAAGACTGACGAATTCAAGACTGAAGAAATCAAGACTGAAGACTCATGAGTATCAAGAGTTCAAGAGTTCAAGATATCAAGATAAGTAATAGTGTCTAGATTTATGTTAAAACTTCATAATAGCACTAAAACCTTTATTCGGATTTTAATTGTGGAATGGAATCCACCTTCTCGCTTTAATAGTGGGATGGAACCTACGAGCTTCTCTAGTGGAATGGAATCCACGAAATTTTCAAAATGATTTATTTTAAATATTTTTCCAAAAACTTTTTAAAAGTCATCTCTCTCAGTTTAAATATTTAGCCTTAAACTATTTTTATTATCTTTTATATTTTGATTTCAAAATCATCTCTTGTTTTTAAAGTATCTCTTGGTTTTCATATTATAAGCTTTAAATCTCAAAAATATATTCTATACTTAGTTTTTAATATTACTTTTATATTATAGATTATATATTTTTAAGATTACTTTTTAAATCTCTTTTATAAGTTTAAACTATATTCAAAATGGTTTATAAACTTTAGAAATTGTTTTGACAAGTTTTAGAAAGAAAATCTCTTTTAAAAAAAAATCAATTTTCAAAATTTACTAGGGCATGTCGACATACCCCATTACCCCATGTCGACATAGTGACCGTAGAATTCAAATTTCAAATTTTGAAAAGAAGTGTCTATTCGTCATAACCTTTCGTGAATGGAAGTTGTTCTTCTATAAATACCAGTTGTTTTCAACAAATTTTAAGTTAGTTTTTCTTCATTTCTTCACTCCTTCTCCACTCAAATTTTCTCTTATATTTTAACAAAACTCTGCCGAAATCCTAAGTGAATCAAACTTGATCATCTCTAGTTTGATTCTCTGCCACTCTCTCTCAAATATCTCAGTGCTGTTCAGAGTTATAGGATCATTGTAATCAAAGAAGTGTATCGAGTCTCTCTATCTATCAAAGTGATATTGGAAACGGTGTGATTATGGCCCGTAAATCAATTAGGTGTGATTATATCCCGTAAATCAATTAGGTGATCTTGTAGCCTGGTTAAATCAAAAGAGTTTGCCCTGGACTCGAAGACAGGAGGGTGTATCTTGTGGCCTTGAAATCGAGGTTGTAATATCGACGTTATATTTGAAAAGAAATCTGCACAAGAAATTATGTGGGACTGAATGTTGGGTAACTCCGAACCAGTATAAAATTCCGGTGTGTTCTTTCCTTTACTGCTTTTTATTTACTATTTGCATCAGTGTCTGATTCTGTGATTGTCTCTGTGTTTGAGAATTGCATCTGTCTATGTTTAATTTCAAAAGATTTCAAAATTTCCATAAAATCCATTAAACACTATTCACTCCCCATCTAGTGTTAATCCAGCCTTAAGATCTGTAATCCGCATTTCCAACATTTGGTATCGGAGCATTGGTTTTCAAAGTTTTCATAATCTGATTTTTAAAAAGTTTTCAAATGGCTGCCAACACTGGTAATGTCAACACTATCACTAGTTCATTTGTAGAAGGTCGGTCTACTGCCAGACCACCACTTTTAAATGGTAGTAACTATGCATATTGGGCATGTGGGATGAAAATCTATTTACAGTCAATACGATTAGACACTTGGAATATCACACAAACTGAGTACATTGAACCCACAACAAATTTTGCACAGTGCACCGCTGAGTAAAAGGCTGTTGCACAAAACAATTCCAAAGCAATGAATATTCTATTCTGTTCACTTGATAGGAATGACTTTAATAGAGTGCCTGTCTATAAGTCTGCATATGAGATCTGGAAAACTTTGCAAGTTACTGATGAAGGAACAAGCAAAGTTAAACAGACCAAAATATCCATTTTGACCAATCAGTTTCAATTATTCAAGATGAATCCAAATGAGTCCATTTCAGACATGTACAGTCAGTTTCAAGACATTGTACACTCATTAATTGCATTAGGAAAGAACTTTTTCGAAGAAGATCAAGTTAGAAAAATTCTGAATTCACTCACTCTGGAATGGGATCATAAGACTCTAGCAATTGAAGAGGCTAATGATATCAGTACACTGAAAATTGAAGAATTAATTGGGAATTTGACATCATTTGAAGTACAAATGCAAGGGAGAAGAGAAAGCAAGGCCTCAGAAAAGAAGTGAATAGCATTTAATGCAATAACAGATGGTTTAAACTCAAACAGTGACGACGATGAAGAAATGGCCTTGATGACAAGAAATTTTAGAAAGTTTCTGAAATACAAAAAGATGAACAACTACAAGAGAAGTGATCACGAGAATTCTGGAAATAATAACGAGACTCTCAACAACTCAGATGCTACAATTGTGATGAGCCAGGCCACTTAAAAAGAGATTGTCCGCATCCAGATAAGCAAAAATTTCCTCCAAGTAATGATTCGTTAAAGAAAAGGAAGAGAGCGTATACTGCTACATTAGACGATTCAGACTCATCTTCCAGTGATGAAGATCAAGAGACAGAAAATTCAAAAATGTGCTTTACAGCTATTCACGAATCTGATGATCTTGGGAATATGGATCTAAAAATAGGTACACATTTAAATTATATTGGTTGAAATTGTTTGCTTGAATATTTGAATGTTTGATTGTTTGCATGTTTTGAAATTGCTTGCTGTTTGAATTTAAAATTTTGATTTTCAAAATAATATTATTTTAATAATATTTTTAATATTAAAATATTAAAATTAAAGTGTTATTGTATTTATATTATTTCAGGTAAAATATAAATTAGATTATAGGATATATATATATATGTAAATATTAAAAAAATTAAAAATTAGTCACATGTATTATAGGACCCATGTCGACATGGCCCTACTCCCTATGTCGACATCCCTACCAGAAATTTGAAATTCAAATTTGAATTCAAAACTTTGAATTTTCCTCCACCTTTTCACCAACTCCAAAGCACTAAAAAGGTGTCACTTGACCAGAGAACATGACAATTGAATATCTATTAATCTCCTTAACTTTATCCAATCTTTTCGCTTTCATTTGAATTCAAACTCTCAAACTCTCTACTCTCTTCAAAAATGGCTTCCTCAAGAAACCCATCCACCATTAGGCTGTCCAAAGCCATCAAAGAATTCCTCTACAATGACCCGAAAGCTATCAAAGCTTACATAAGCTATGTAAACTTTGGAAAAGTCCATACGGGAAAATTTGCTATCTTTAATGATTTTCCTTCTTATGAACTCAATGTTCTTTTCGAAGAGAATCAAATCTCAGTTTAATTGATGATTCTCAAAATGATTTTGTTAGTTATCCTAATCTTATTAAAATGTTTTATGCAAATTTGAATCGCGGTTTTTATGAAGGAAATGAAGGGGAAGTTTGGAGTAGTGTTAAAGTAACACGAATTGTTTTAAGTAGTGAGATTTTGGGAAATATTCTTGTTTGTAAGTATACGGGAATGGATCTTTCGGATTTTAAAATTGATGAACACGATCGAGAGACATTTCATCACATTTTTGAAGGGGATGATAACTTTGAATTTATAAATCGAAATTTCCATCCTAAAGCAAGAATTGTTAACCTTCTTTTGCAACATACCATAACTCCAAGATCGAGAAATTTCAATAACCCGACCTTAAAAGTTTGTTAGACTCCTTTTGCTATTTATGGGCACTTTGACACTAATTGGGCACAAGTAATTTTGGTTGAACTTCGTCCCAAAAATTTTACTTTAGGAGAAAACACTTTGTATCATGGAATTTATCTTACTCGAATTTTTAACTATTTTGGAGTTAATTATAAGAGAGAGGGGTTTGTTTCTCGAAAAGTGTTTAACCATGCAAATATCTCTCTTATGAAAATTCCGCTTGTGTTTCAACCATATGAAACACTTACCGAAAAGGTTGAAAGGTTGGCTCATGAAGAAATTGAAGAGGAGGAGGAGGAGGAGGAGGAAGAAGAAGGGGAGGAGATGGAGATTGAAGAAAGAGGAGAGGAGGAGGAAGAGACATCATTGGAAAGTATTGAATATCCTATCACTCCCTATAATCCATCCAACAAAACACTTCTTAAGAATAAAAAGATTATCGTGGAAAACCAACGGATTCTCAAAAGATCCGTTAGTAAAAAGTTGGACAAAATTTCCACCAAAATGAACAAGTTCTTTGGGAAAGTGAGTCGCAAACTTGGATTATCGTCATCTTCATCATCCTCTATTGAATTCTAGTTTTCATTTCATGTTGTATTAGTTTGTATCTTTTGATTAGTTAATTTTATGTATTGTTTATGTAATGTTAACTAAAATTTATGAATGAAAATCCTTTATTTTCTGTTTATTAGCTCTAAAATATCTCTAGAATGCTTGTTATTATATTATATAAGTTTATATATATAAACTTATACATAATATAAAGAAATAAAGAAAATTGCCAAAATAAACAGGGGCATGTCGACATCCCCCTACCTCCCATGTCGACATGTAACGGCCAGAAAGTAATTTTTGTTTTGAATTTGAAATTGACATAACTACCTTGTGTCTTTTCATTTCAAATGACTTTCTATCTATTTAAATACATGTTTCTTCCAAAAAAATGCACATTTTCAATTCTTCTTATTTTCTATTGAATTTCTTCATATTTTTATCAAAAATGGCCTCTCATATTCATAATCTAAGCGGGAATCTTGAAGAAACTCTCAAATCTTTCAAGAACATACTTACTTTTATCCTTCGCACTCAACGGCACTTAGAATTAAGCCAAATGCAGATGATAAAGGAACAAGAAAGGCACTTCGATGCCATTCGATGGATGATTTCAGCCTTCAACAAAGAAGAACTCGAAGCGAATCCAGAAGGAACTCTGAATTAGGATAATGAAGATTGGGATGCTATAAAGGTAGATCCTATCTTCGATGAAGAAGGATGGGTTGAAGTTCCAAGAAATGTTTGATTTGACTTGTATGGTTTGATTTACTTTGATTTGATTTGGTTTGATGTGGTTTGAATTGTTTTGTTTGATTTGACTTGATTTGAATTGTTTGAATTTATTTGAACATGGTATGTAATATATGATTGAAAAGGTGTGGTTTGATAAATATATTGACTGATTATGTTTGAAGTTTTCATATCTCTCATATTTCCTTACTATAGTTTACTCATATTATTATCTGTCTCATTTATATTTTACTATACTGTATTATTATCCTATATAGTGCTATAGTATAAGATTTAAGGTGAGTTATGTAGTTTAGGCTTAGTTTTTGTTGATGACAAAGGGGGAGAATTATAAAATAGGTTAGATAGGCTTAGATTAAGGGGGAGTTAGTAGATTAAGGGAGAGTTGTTGGAATAAGGGGGAGTCGGAGTAGAATCAGAGTTTGGTGGAGTAGATTTTATAAACAAAGGTTGTCATCATCAAAAAGGGGGAGATTGTTAGTTCCTAAGATGATGGTTTTGATGACAACGGCCTTAGGACTTGTTATAAAATATAAATACTAATATTCTTGTCTAGATATATATATGTATATGCAGGATATATATGCAGGTACTGAGAATGAAGACTGTACAGTATAAAGATTCAAGACCGACGAATTCAAGGTTGAAGAAATCAAGACTGAAGACTCATGAGTATAAAGAGTTCAAGAGTTCAAGATAAGTAATAGTGTCTAGATTTATGTTAAAACTTCATAATAGCACTAAAACCTTTATTTAGATTTTAATTGTGGAATGGAATCCACCTTCTCGCTTTAATAGTGGGATGGAACCTACGAGCTTCTCTAGTGGAATGGAATCCACGAAATTTTCAAAATGATTTATTTTAAATATTTTTCCAAAAACTTTTTAAAAGTCATCTCTCTCAGTTTAAATATTTAGCCTTAAACTATTTTTATTATCTTTTATATTTTGATTTCAAAATCATCTCTTGTTTTTAAACTATCTCCTGGTTTTAATATTATATGCTTTAAATATCAAAAATATATTCTATACTTAGTTTTTAATATTACTATTATATTATAGATTATATATTTTTAAGATTACTTTTTAAATCTCTTTTATAAGTTTAAACTATATTCAAAATGGTATATAAACTTCAGAAATTGTTTTGACAAGTTTTAGAAAGAAAATCTTTTTTAAAAACAAAAATCAATTTTCAAAATTTACTAGGGCATGTCGACATACCCCATCCCTCCATGTCGACATGGTGACCGTAGAATTCAAATTTCAAATATTCAAAAGAAGTGTCTATTCGTCATAATCTTTCGCGAATGGACATGACTATTGTTCTTCTATAAATACAAGTTGTTTTCAATGTTTTAAGTTAGTTTTTCTTCATTTCTTCACTCCTTCTCCACTCAAATTTTCTCTTATATTTTAACAAAACTCTGCCGAAATCCTAAGTGAATCAAACTTGATTATCTCTAGTTTGATTCTTTGCCACTCTCTCTCAAAGATCTCAGTGCTATTCAGAGTTATAGGATCATTTGTAATCAAAGAAGTGTATCGAGTCTCTCCATCTATCAAAGTGGTATTGGAAATGGTGTGATTGTGGCCCGTAAATCAATTGGATGTGATTGTAGCCCGTAAATCAATTAGGTAATATTATAGCCTAGTTAAATCAAGAGAGTTTGCCTGGGACTCGAAGATAGAAGGATGTATCTTGTAGCCTTGAAATCGATGTTGTAATATTGTAATTATATTTGAAACGAAAACTGCACAAGAAATTGTGTGGGACTAGATGTAGGGTAACTCCGAACCAGTATAAAATTCCCGTGTGTTCTTTCCTTTACTGCTTTTTATTTACTATTTGCATATGTATCTGATTCTGTGATTGTCTCTATGTTTGAGAATTGCACTGTCTGTGTTTAATTTCAAAAGATTTCAAAAATTCCATAAAATCCATTAAACACTATTCACCCCCTAGTGTTAATCCAGCCTTAAGATCCGTAATCTGCATTTCCAACATGTCCCGTTTCATACCTTCTCAGAAGAAACTTCTCTTTATATCCTGATACATCTTCATTCCTCATGGATGGATAGTGAACTTCGAACGATGGCATTCATCCAAAACTTCCTTCCTCATGTCTTCTAAATTTGGAACACACAACCTTCCTTTCTTTCTCAACTACCCATTTTGGTCAAGACTGAAATCCTTTATGTCATCGCCCTCTGTTCCTTCCCTTAACCTTCTGATCCGTTCAACCAAAACTGGATCCTCCTCCTGTTTAGAAGCTACCTTCTCAATCATTATTGGTCGAACTTCTAAACAAGACAATACAACACTTCCTGCACTAGAACCTGCCTCGAATATAAACTGCACTCTACAAGCTGATAATGCTTCTAAATCTTTTCACTTAGCAATCATAGCTAATACTGCATTTTGATGTTTCCTGCTAAGTGCATCCGCTGCCTTATTTCCTTTCCCGGGTGTGTATTCAATTCCAAAATCATAAGCAGCAATAAACTCCAACCATCTGTGTTGTCTCATGTTCAACTCCTTCTGAGAGGACAAGTACTTCAACGACTTATGATCTGTATAAAGCTCAAATCGCTCTCTAAAAAGATAATGCCTCCACACCGTCAAAACAAATATAACGACAGCTAACTCTAAATCATGCGTAGGATACATCACTACATGTGGTCTGAGTTGTCAAGAAGCATAAGCAATCACTTTACCTCTTTGCATCAGCACAGTTCCCAATCCAGTTCCACACGCATCGGTATAAATAACCAAACCTTAATTCCCCTCCGAAACCACTAACACCGGTGCATGGGTCAATAAGTGTTTCAAGTTTTGGAATACTTCCTCATACTTATCAGTCCATAAAAACTCCACATCTTTTCGCGTAAGCTTAGTCATCGGTGCAGCTATCCACGAAAAATCCTTTATAAACTTTCAATAATATCCAGCCAATACAAGAAAGCTCTTTATCTCGGTCACCATCTTGGGTCTCTTCCAGTTATCCACCACCTCAATCTTAGTCGGATCTATAGACAACCCTTTCTCTGAGACTACATGATCAAGGAACTTCACTTTAATCTTCCAAAAAATGACACTTCGAAAACTTAGCCTTCAACAGATGCTCCTTCAACGCTTCAAGCACAACTCTAAGATGAACTTCATGGTCCTTCTCATCCTTAGAGTATATAAAAATATCATCTATGAAGACCAACACAAATCTATCTAAGTGCTCTCGGAAAATTCGGTTCATCAACTCCACAAAGAATGCAGGTGCATTAGTTAGTCCGAATGGCATAACTAACCATTCGTATGATCCATACCTTGTCCTAAACGCCATTAAAGGAATACTATCCTCTGCTACTCTAAGCTGATGAAATCCAGTCGCTAAATCCAACTGAGAGAATACTTTGGCTCCACTTAACTGATCGAACAAATCGTCAATTCTCAGCAATGGATATCGGTTCTTTATTTTCTTATCATTCAACTTACGATAATCGATACATAGCCTCAACGATCCGTCCGGCTTCTTAGCAAACACTACAACAGCTCCCCATGGCGATCTACTCGGTCGAATAAAATTCTTGCCTTACAAATCCACCAACTACACCTTCAACTCTTTCATCTCTGCAGGTGTCATCCTGCTTGGTGGCCTACTCACTGGTTCTGCTCTAGGCACCAAATTAATCTGAAACTCTATCGCTCATTTCGGTGGTAATCCAACTACCGGCTCAAACACACCAGCAAACTCTCTAACCACAAAAGACTCGATGCAACTCATCCCCTAACTCCATGATACCCAGTAAAGCATTTACTTCGCAACTAGGGTTCTCTACGGTATAAACTATCTGACCACTACAATCCGGATGACTAAGTGATATTTTCCTATCGTGGTAAAATATCCTAGCATCATATTTACTTAACTAATCAATCCCAAGGAAAATACCAAATCCCACAAAATCAAACACATGCAAACGACAATCAAAAGTATGACCTAGCAAATCAAACTCTAAATGGTTACACCTCATCCCAAGTGTTGCATACCCTCCTATTGGATTTGCAATCCTTAAGGAAGTAACAAAGTATGAGGGCTCTAGGTTAAGCTTATCTACTAAACATCGAGAAATAGAAGAATATGATGCATCATTATCAAATAGAACGCTAACAGACATACCGTGAATCTGTAGCAAGCCTCCCAGAACAGCATTCCCTTTCTCCTGCACAACTGGCCTTGAAGTTGTAGGCTCCAATGCATAAACTTGCCCCTTATCTTCTTTAGCATTGCATTGGTTCTTATAATGCCCGATTTGATCACAATTAAAGCATCAGATGTTCTTCTTCATAATCACCTCCTTTCCTTTTCCAATACGACACTCATTAGCATAGTGTTGTTTCTTATCACATTTATAACAAACTACCTCAGCTTTCCCTTCTTTTGTGTTCCTCCCTTCTAAGCATTCTTCTTATGGAAAAACTTTCTTTTCTGTCCTTATCCCACCTGGACCTCCTTCATTTTCTTCCTCAAACAAGCTAACACCTCTTCCCGCCTCAGCGCCATTTCTACCACTACATCACTGGGATCACTTAAGTGTGGCAAGGTAGCACTTATAAACTCCGGCCTCAAGCCTCTTATAAACTTCTCATTCCTCCCGATCACCGTATCAACCAAAGCATACCTGTACTGGGCCAACTCTTCAAATTTTCTTGCATACTCAAGAATAGACATCTCCCCTTGTTATTGTTCTACAAACTTCCTCTCCAATGCCAATTGCGCCATCACCGACATAAACCTTTCTTGAAACCTTCTCCTAAACTCCACCTAAGTTATGGTTTCCTTATCAATGCCAGCTACAACAGTATTCCACCAAAATAGAGCAGCTCCTTGAAGCTGTCTCGAAGCTAATCTCCTCTTTTGCTCGTCATTCAATCCTAAGTCAGCAAAACTTCTCTCGTAGTGTAGTAGCCAATTTTCAACCTTAATCACATCTTCAGTTCCAATAAATGGCTTCCCTCCAAGCCTGGTGTAATCTTTGCTCAAGTTAGCATACTAGTTGACCATCGAAGCTTCCTAAACTCGACCTCCGGCATCATTTCCTCCAACAACTCCAGCTGTAATTCCAGCTTGCATCATGTTTACGAAAAACTGATACAAGGTTCCCATGTCCACTTGGGGAACCCCAGCACCAACATTTTCAGCTTGAGCCTAACCTAGACCTCTTTTAACATTTGGTCGGGCATTTCCATTAGTGGTGGTGCTATCTCCTCCAAGATTAACTCTACCTCTTCTTCCTTCCATATCTGTATGCAAACCTCGTGAGATACAAATGAATAGCCTAACTAAGATAGGAGTCTAGAGATTAGCGTATACTTATATATATAGCAAATACAAGTATGTTACTATAGCGTTATCCCATACCCCGATCTTAACTCTAATTACTAAGAATTATGTATTCAAAACCATTTTTTAGTTAAAGTATTTCATAAACCATGCTCTGATACCAAGCTGTAACATCCCCTATCTAGAGGCCCAAAACTAAGCGCTACAAATGTTGCAGTCATCTATAGTAGTAGCTTCCGGCGACTAAATATAGCTATGCTAATGTTATCTATAATATCAGAAGCACTTGAATATGAAACAAAACACAGATTTCAAACAACTTTCACTTCATTACATTTAAAACATATGTTCGATATTGAACTTACATAATCCCAATACGTTCCCAAACACAGATAAAATATACTGATTACAAATACGCCAAGAGCGGTATATGAAGATACCCCCTTGGGTGATCAGGGGCATAGAGTCATAATAGACTTAATACAAAACACGGCGGAAATATATCAAACATAAAACAAGAACTGCAACTTCTAAATAGCTATCTGTTTGCCTTCTACAAGCCTCCGGTAGCCTTATTCGTCATCCTACTAAAACCTAAAAAGACCTTAACCCCTCAGCCTACTCAAATTAATTTTTGAGCACCCACGAGTTTTAGGGGAAAACATAAACTTCGAGTCATACATAAAGCCTGGTATGATCCCGGAATATATATGTTAAGTGAGACCACGCCGCTTAGTGGAACGGGTTTCCCCTCACTAACATCATTTTAAAACATATCTTTCCAAAACCTTTTTCCGCGATCAAATCTAATTAAACACTGTAAAGCATCATTATGTAAACATACATAAACATCAGGTAATAATGAGCTATCTGTTCAAATACATAAGTTTTGTTTGGATAACTTTTAACCTTTGGCTGACTCGGGCCTACCAAACAATATAATCAAAGTTACTCTAACACCTGTTAGCTATTCTTCTTTTGGATTATCTATCCTTAACTATCTATTAAATACTTCACTTCTGGATGGTCTGTCCTTAATTATCTGTTAAATACTTCTCTTCTGGATGGTCTCTCCTTAACTTAATCATCTCCCAGGTCTTCCTGATCCTAATGGTTTTTCAGGGTCACCAATAACCTGTCTGTATACAAACATATATTTCTTTCGGTGCGTAATCATAATTTTAGTCTACCTATGACAAAGCCCTACACACTGGAATTTTGGACAACAATTAGCTGGGGCTAATACCTAATGTATAGGGCGCGACCCCATACTAGTCCCATTTGGTATTCTAATATCTGATTCATTTTCACTTAAGGAACCCCTCCCATAATTTTCCTTGAAGACATTTTCAAAATGATTTAAAACCTTTAAATCAAATTTAAACAGGGAAAAGTATATAATCTATATGCTTTACTCAAAATCATATCACCATGTGATATATATCTTCTTTACTCAAATCTTAGTTGATTGAAACATTTAAACACTTGAAAGAACCTCTTTTTAAATCTTTGAAAGTACCTCTTTCCAAAAACAAGTGAAAACCTTTTAATTACCTAGGCCAATATGCCAAAACTTTACCTTCTGAAACCACTCATCAAACCTTTCGAAACCATTGAAAAGTAAACCTTTCGAAAGCAAAGGAACTTTGGACATCTTTCTTTAAAAATCTCTTTAAAACATTGCCTTAGAAAAACCTTGTAAAACCTTCCATCTCAACCTTTTGAAACCATTGAATAAAAACCTTTTGAAACCATTCATCAAACCTTTCGAAACCAATGAACTAAAACCTTTCGAAACCATTAATTAAACCTTTTGAAATCATTCAACTGAAACCTTTCGGAATCATTCAACTTAAACCCTTCAAAATCATTCAACCTAAACCTTTCGAAGTCATTGAACTTAAACCTTTCGAAATCAATCAAAGCAAACCTTTCGAAGTCTTACTGGGTTCAATTTAAAACAAGTGGAAAACCTTCTTTTAAAACCTTTCGACTTCATTGGAAGCAACCTTTCGACTTTGTCGGAAGGTCTGCTTCAAAAGCTTTAAATCATTTTGTTTAAAACAACAGGCCAGTGCCTTTAAAACACACCTTCAAAAGCTTGGGTTTTCTTCAGTTTATAAAACAAGGGTAAATCACCTAATTCGAAAGCTTTATTTCAAAAGCATGGAGAAGCGGCTAGTTCTAAAACAAGTAAACCTTTCGTCAAAGTCGAAAGGTTCAAAACAAAACCAAACAAAAGCGGCAGTAACCTTTTGACAGTGTCGAAAGGTTTCAAAACAAAATAGTGATAAAACAGCAGTAACATTTCGACTGTGTCGAAAGGCTTAAAACCTTTATTTTAAACATTTGACCTAGTCGAAAGCAACCAAGTTGAAAGCTCTTATTCGAAAGCAAAGCAGGTGATCCTTTGGCTTATAAAACAAACATACTTCAACCCCTTCGGCAACCAACCTTTCGACTAAGAACCCTTCGACTCTGTCCAATTCATTACATACCAAGTAACTTGATACCATATGCATTGGTTTAACCTTGTCGAAAGCTTTGAACCTCTCGACCTTGTCGGAAGGTCTGGGTCGGAAGGTTTAATAACAGAATTGGCTGAAACATGCCAAAAGCATGATTTCTTTGTTTTTAACTTAAAAAGGATAATTTTCAGCTAACCTGCCTTTATTTGTCAAATTCTCATTGGTTAACAAATACTTTTCAGAAAAGTGCTGCCACTATTTTTCAGAATTAATTAATCATTTTATTTCATAAAATGCCCCTTCTCCTTAATTAAATATATAAAACATTTAAGTCTCATACCTTAAATAATTTTATATATTCATCAAATAACTTAGGAAAAATCTGGAAAAATCCTAGAAAATCTATTTCAATATATTTTCCAACATATAAAAACTTCAAACCCAAATAATTATTATTTTAGCCATAAATAATTATAACCCAATAAATCATTTTCTTCACTAGAATTTTTTCATAAAATCCACATTAATTCAGAAAATTATGAAAATTGAAACCCATCTCTAAATACCATTTCTGACCTATATTTAAATTTTCAAGGCATTTAGATGCCATCTAATAGGGTTTTCATGTCAAAAATATTATAAAAACTAACATGAACATATATAATTCATCAACAAGCATATATATAACTTTAATCATCAAAACATGGCATATACTTGCAAAAACATTTCAGATCTAATTCTTAAAACCGAAATCATAAGAAAATGGGATGTAGTAATTATAAATCTTAGCTTTGAGATTATAAGATGTGAGATTTGATGTTGATTATGTTGATTGTCTTCCCTTACTTGAATCCTAGCTTTAATCTTCTCTTGAGAACAATAATGGTGGTCGGCCTTAGATGTTTTAGTTTGCTAAAATGAAAATGAACGTGAGTTCTATTTCCTAAGGGTTTAGGGTATAAGCCCTTCTCCTATTTTCCATATTCCCCTTCTCATATTCTAAGACATTAGCTTATGTTATTTCATTTTAGTTTATACACTAATATGGAACGGCTACCCTTAGCTAATCAATTCTCAACTTATTAATCTCTACATTATTTTATTTAATTTTGCTAATTAAACATTCTAAATAATGTTATAAAAATATGGGGTGTTACATAAGGTTTTCATTAAAGTACCATCGATGAAAGGTGTGGTATGATTCGGAAAGTCGGGGAAAGTAGCACCGAGATATGTTGGACCGTTCTCAATTATAGAGAGGATCAAAAAGCTCGCATACAGAGTAGAATTGCCGAGCAGTTTGGTAGGTGTCTATAATGTGTTTCATGTGTCTCATCTTCGTAAGTATGTGGATGATCCAGAGACTACTATTCCTTTGACTGCATTAGAAGATTTAATAGTAGAGCCAAATTTAACTTTTGTTAGACAACCAGTTCGGGTCATAGCGAGAGAAGAGAAGAGGTTAAGAAACAAGACAGTCAAGTTACTGAAAGTTCAATGGAGCGACAACGAGTAGGACTGTGCTTGGGGGACAGAAGATAGGATTAGAGATACTTATCCTGATTTGTTGTAGGGGTATGTTCTATATTTTTTTTGTATAGACTGTTTTCTAAAAAGGTAGGCTACTATAGTAGTTAGAAGATGCTACAAATGATTGCCATGTTTAGTATTTAGTCCTTATTGAATTTCGAGGACGAAATTCTTTAAGGAAGGGAGCCTGTAGCACCCCTAATTTTAGATAACATTATTCAGAAGATTGAAAGGTAAATAAATAGAATAATGTAGAGACCAGATTGATAAGGGGATTGAGATTTGAAAACTTATTAGGGTCATGCCTTAAATAAATGGATTTATAAAATGGCTCATAAGTAAATTCATAAGAATGTTTTATAAGATGATAACTAAGTTAAGTAAGGCAATGGTAATATGGGAAATAGCCATATACCATAATCCCATAATCCCTAAACCCTTACCTCATTTTTCCTTCATACATTCATAAACCAAAAACAAAAACTAAGGAGAACTAAGGTTGTCCATAACCCTAGGAGAAAAGGGGATCAAAATCAACTAACAGCTAAGAATTCAAGCAAGGAAGAATTAAGCGAGATCAAATCTCGAGTTCCTTATCCAAACAAGGTGAATAATAATCTATACCATCTCATATATATTTTATTGAACACTTTGATTTCGGGTTTAAAGTTTAAAACCGTTTGGATGATTTGAATGATGATATGCTTTGATTATATGCCATGTTTGATTTAAACAAGTATGTTTGTAAAAGGTTTGATTCGATTTTAAGGTTAAAATCATGTAAAATGGGTTTCGAATGACATAAGGATTTAATATGTTCTGTAAAACATTATTTTGAAGATGGGTTTAAATTTTCATAATAATCCAAGCTATGGATAATTTATTATGAATTTTCAATGAAGAAATAAATAATTTGGGTTTAAAAATTTATTATGGAAATTATATAAAGGACTTCGGGTCTACAATTAATATATGTTAGGAAACATATTAAAAGTGAATTATGATGATTTTTGGGGATTTTTCTAAAATATTTTAATATGGTTATTAAATTATTTAAGTCGAAGGACTTAAATGATTAAATGTTTTATGGAAGGGAATGGCTTATTTGTAAAAATAATTTCAATTACAAATTAGTGAATTCAGTATCCTTTTTTGAAAAAGGATTTTTGATATAAAAAATGGCAACCAATTATATTTTGGCAAATTGGCAAGTTAGATGACAAGAAGTTACTTTATAAGGCAAAAAAAATTAGTTTTGATATAATTTACTACTTCGCCACTTCCATTAGCTAGCTTCCGAAACCATGCCCAGTATACCTTTCGAACCCATTCGAAACCAATACACAGGGTATCAAGTAATTGGTACGTAGTGTATTGGAGAAAGGCCGAAAGGATGGTGTCGAAAGCTTGCTTTCGAAGGGGTTGAAGTTATTCTTATAAGCTTTCGAAGGGGTAGAAGTTATCTTTATTAACTTTGAATTACTTTTGTTTATAAATGATGCTTTCGTAAAGGTTGCCGCCTTTCTGTTTTAAGAAAAGCTTTTGAATGAAATGTCGCTTATTTAAGTTTAGAAACTAAGCTGTCGAAAGGGTAATTGCTCTTGAACCTAGTCGAAACCTCGCTGTCGTCTTCATACCTTTCGAATTGGTTAAAGGCCGCTTTTCTTTATAGCCTTATAATAATGAGTTCGAAAGGGAAGCTTTTGTTTTATTAATATTGAAGCCACTTCCCAATGCTTTCGAACGGGGTTCTGGTAGCCGCTTTTATCAATGTTTTCTAAAGGTTTGTTTCGAAGCCATCTGTTCCCCAAATTCTTTTACTTGGAGATTAATTGTTTTCATAAGGATTACTTTCGCTTATGTTCACTTTGACCCAGAAGTTATATTTAAGGTTAAACCCAATGATTCTGAAAGAGATACTTTCAAATGGTTTCGAAGCTATGCTTCTATAAATTCTACTTGAACTATGTGGTTACGAAAGGAAGATTTCATTGCTTACGAAAGGAATGTTTTAAGTGTTTCGAAAGATATATCTTTAAGTGTTTTGAAAAGAAGGTTTGAATACTTTTGAAAGGTATGTTTCAATGGTTTTAAAAGAGAAGGTCTAAGGTTTCGAAAGCCTTAGTTTTTAGAACAAGGAACCCAATCTCAATTCTTAATATAAACCCATGGCGGTATGAAAGAGCTTCGAAATGGCATTTAACTTTGGATTTTTTGAAGAAGCTTTCCTTGATAAAAATAATAGGTTAAAGGTATTAACCATGTTTCATTTGAAAAATGATTACAAGGATATTAAACCATAGATGTTTGTATTATTATGTTATGATCAGTTAGCATGTGTGCTTCTTCTTTAAACATATTCACTTATAATTAACCCATGACTGCATTTTGGGGTGTTAAAAGCAGAATAACTAGTTAGGTTGACCCAATAGTGAATCTATATTGAGTTAACTCATGTATGAGTAGAATTGAATTCAGGAAGACCAGAACATAGGATGCCCAAAGACTGATCAAAGAGTTGTTAGTTTAGACAGGTTCATAGTAAGCCCACGAAAACTATGTATGGAAATTGTTATTAGCAGGGGCTAATAGGTTCTTAGTGATCCAACGAAAATTATATCTGGATTAAGTCATTGGTAGAGATTAATAGGTTCATAGTTAACCCATGAAAACTATGATATGAGAGAATTATTGGAGAACCCAATATGCTCATAGTGAGCCCATGAAAACTATAAATTGGATGAAGTTATTGGTAGATACTAATAGGTTCTTAGTGAACCCATGAAAACTATGAAACCGAGCAGATAGTCTATAAGCTTTAAACAGGTTATTAGTCAGCCCATGAAAACTAAAAGGTTAATAGTGACCCTAGAAACTATGACTTGAGGCAGATAGTCGGATAAATGGGGACGGGAAATCCAAAATGTATTGCATGTTCGCATATCATTAGGATATATTTTATTGTGTTATGTCTTAACCATTGTGGATGTAGGTGCATAATATATGGCTATTCTAAATTGATTTAGGATACTAGTGAGGGGAAAATTCGTTCTGCTAAGCAGCGTGGTCTCACTAAATATCTATATGGTTCGAGATGGTAGTTCATTATTCATACTAGACTTTTTGTCTGACTCGAAGTTTATGTTTTCCCCTTAAACTCTCGGGTGCTCAATTGATTTTGAGTAGTTTGAGAGTGAAGGTTTTCATGTTCTCCTTTAGATGAATATGCTTCCTGAGACGTGCAGGAGGCAAGCTAGCTATTAGGAGTTCTTTCTGTTTGATTCCGCTGTATCTTGGTTGTAATGGCAAAGTTGCTTAATTACCTATGTTTAGACTTTGATCATCCATGGAGGCATCTTCATACGTAGCTCTTGGCATATTTTGTACTAATTATATTTCTCTAAACGTGGTTTATGAATTGGGATTATGTAATGAATTTGAAACATGATTTGAAGTTGAATGAGAAATCCATTTTTTTTTTAATTTTGTATTCATGTGTTTATGTTATATCAATGTATCTAACATTACCGCATTTGGTCACCGATAATTAACAACTATGGATGACTACAACATCCGTGGCCATTAGTTTTGGGCCTCCAAGTGAGGGATGTCACAAAGAGCGACATATAAAGATGCCTCCATGATTAATTAGGGTCTAATCTTGACAGTTATAAATTCTTTCATTACATCCATTGACGACATATGTCCAAAAAGGTAGCATCAACGTTGACGGCATATGTCCAAAGAAGTAGCATCAACATTGACGGCATATTTGGAAATAGGTGGCATCAACATTGACGACATATGTCCAAAAAGGTGGCATCAACGTTGACGACCTATGTCCAAAAAGGTGGCATCAACTTTGACGACATATCTCCAAAGAAGTGGCATCAACGTTGACGACGTATGTCCTAACAGGTGGCATCAACGTTGACGACTCATGTCCTAACAGGTGGCATCAACGTTGATGACGTATGTCCAAAGAGGTGGCATCAACTATGATGACATATGTCCAAAGAAGTGGCATCAACAATGACGATGTATGTCCAAACAGGTGGCATCAACATTGACGATGTATGTCCAAAAAGTGGGATCAACGTTGACGACATATGTCCAAAGAAGTGGCATCAACGATAATGCCGCCTGGTGGCTTATTGTAAATAATTTAAAAACTGAATTATTTCCTTTTAAAGATATCACTTTCCACCAACTCTTATTCTTTGTCAAATTTCTATTGGATAATATCTTTTTTTTACCATTTTCTTTTCAAAAAAACTGCAATAGCGTAGATTTTATCATTCTAAAATTATTTGCAAACTCTTCGTTATTTATTATTATTTTAATATAATTATTAAGCTTTCCAAACCTAATAAATTCATAATAAATCATAAACACTTGGGAAAAATCTCCAAAATTAACCAAAAGTCGAAAATAACATATTCTTTAACATATAAAAATTTTGAGACTAAAATCATTATTTAATTATTTTGAATAATTAAAACGTGAAATAAATGTCTTTTCTTCCTTTGGGAATTCATAAAATATTCCTATTAATTTGGAAAATTATGAAATTAAAAAATCAGCACCAGAATTATGTTTTTCACAATATATCCAAAAGTAAAATCATTTGGAGATCAATTACTAAGATTTTGCTTAAAAATGTATCATAATAATTTCATAAAATTTCCAATAATTCATTAATCAATCAAATAATGGCATAATCATACATGACATATCATAAATCATCAAGCAACTCGAAAATCAATAAATTCCAAAATAACATAAGCATAATTGAGATGGTTTCATTATTATTCTCCTTGATTTGATAATGAGATTTAAGATTTAAAGGTTGATTTGGTTTCCTTAGCTTTTCCTCTTGATTTCTTAAGCTTCTTCCTCTACTCTTCTTGTTTAATGGTCGACCTCCACTTCCTTTTCTTTTAATTGTTTTGATGTTGTGAAAATGAGAATGATATGGAAGGAGGAGGGTTGAAGGCAAAAAAGATAAACCTATACCTACTTTGCTCCTCTCAAACATTCTCTTCTACATTAAAATTTTAAAGTAAATCTTAGTAGTTAATTAGTTAAGACCTGACCTTGTTAGTTATAAAATCTCAATCCCTTTATCACACTATACATCACATTATTCTACTTAATTTATCTAATTAAATCTCCTAAATAATGTTAATCAAAATTAGTGGTGTTACACCCGGCTTCCTCTAACACGCCAAAACAACATACCCATCCTCCTTGCCTTGTGCGTAGCTTATACATGTGTCGATACACTCATTCATGCACGCTTATGCACACATGTTCATACAATCACAAAACCACTAAACAAGTCACACTTCAAAATTCACCGAGGCTATTACTCGGCCCGGTATACTCTCATGCAACTTTGCGCATGCGATAGTCGCTATGGCTATGTGAAATGCCAACAACGGACTTGTAATCAATTATATATCTATATAATCAGATACTTGCTAACGTATATAACCAACCAAATATACAACATTTCTAACTACAATACACACATCATTTTGTATGTTATATGTCTTCAAATACACGTACACGTATACTTGCCCATACTCATATACATACACGTATATTTAAATAAGTGATTCATTTATTACTTAATCAATTATTACTTTTATTTACTATTTGTTAACCATAAAACTCACTTAAGAACAAAGGCATGAAAGAAGGCCTATAAAAGTGTTGAGAAAGCTTCGCAAGAATTAGAAAGAAGGGTTTCGAAGGCGTTAAAATAGCTTTCGAAGAAGTTAGATTGGCACCGTCAGCACCTGATGCACCTACAAGTATTGAGTGAAACAAGAGCTTTCGAAGGAGTCAAAAGGGAGGCAAGGCTATCCTTCTGCCTCAGTTAATCCTTTCGACGTAGTTGATTCCGCATACATGAAGGAGTCTTATATGAGTTCGAAGCACCATTTCTAGGTATCAAATAACAGGCTCGCACACAAGAATAAAACCCTTCAAAATGATTAGTTTCACCACTGTTAATCTTCCATATAGGGACATTTTACCAATGTTTCAACATAAAAGATAATCCTTTCGAAACGGTTGGACCCTTCCGCAAGCAATATGAAAACTTCACACAAGACTAAGTGACCCTTCATAATGATCCTCTCGTCACCTACTAATCCTTTCGAAACCATTCGAAAGCAATTCCTCACTCACTCAAGTAATCACTCATCATGATTAGCATCAGACCAAAGCGATCAAGGAGAGGTTTCGAAGGAGAAGAACGAGTTAGGAGTGCTTCCGCTTACATCCAAATAATGCAATAGGGAACCTTGAACCTTTCGCTACTAAAAGAGGCATACCTTTCGAAGGTGTCGAAAGCTTCCAAAAGTACATGAAAGCGATATTGAGGAATGCTGGAACAATATCTGTTGTTAATGTACATTTGATGGAGGCAAAAGGACTAATTCAAGCGTAACAAGAGACCAGACATCTACCTTTGAAGCTATGGAAGCGGAAGGACAAAGGCAACAGGATAGGCACGAAAGGTTGGGAGAGAGACCTTTCAACAACTTCGAAAGGATGGGAGCGGAAGGGGCTAACCCGCATCTATAAATACGACCCTAGGGATCCAAACTAGGGACCGAATTTTGGAACTCTAAAATTTCTTTCTTACTTCAAAGAAAAATCAAATTCTTGTAACCCTAGATCAATTTGGGGAAAGAATTCTCTTGCTTGTAATCCAATTTAGATAAATAAAAAGGATTGGATGCATGGATCCAATATCGATTTCGAATATGAGGAAGACCATTTCGGCCGTTAGCTCGACTAATGACCAATTGCACATGATACTCACTTAATTTCTTAACCCCTGTTTGACTTCTGCAATGCTATGGAGTCAACTTTGATATTTTGATTTTGAATCATATTATCATCACGTTTCATGACATGAAATATTAAATTGAAGTGATGATGATAATCCAATATTGACAAGTCAATTGAATTTGTATCATTTATCCATGATAAGATTCCATTGCATATTGAGTTTAAATTTTATTTGTTATGTAGATTATATGTCAAGTCCCTTCGAGAGAATAATGATCCTCCTGACTCTATCGAAAGGGGTTTCGAAGGGACTCACTGTATGATTATCAAAGTTATATCAGCTGGGAGAACTCCTTTGAAAGGTGCTTTGATATTCTAAAACATATAACCCCTTTCGAAGGAGCCTTCATCACGACCGTAGAACCTATGCTTTTGAAAGGAATTCTCCTTTAAAGGTGTAATGGGCCTATCGACCATTCGAAATGAGTTTCGAATGAGTTGTTTCTTAAACTTTGCTTCGAATGTTAACAAGATTTCTTGTCACCAACTAACATCTTAGAAGAAACACCTTTTTAAGACATGCAGTCCCTATCGACTCATTCGAAAGTGGGTTTCGAAGGGGTTGGTAATTCTTTAAGTTGTACTTTGAGGTGTTAACAAAATTTCTTGTTAACATTTTTGGCGCTAGAAGGAGGGCTCGAACCTCTGTCCCTATTGTTTCTTTATAGATTAATTATGGAACGTTTGACTTGTAGGAAAATGAAATCAAAAAGCCTTAGTCGAATGGATGAGGAAGCAACACACATGACAAATTTGGAGGAAAATATTACTCCAACTTTCAACTTGGAGGGGGTTGTGTAAGGACACCCATCGACCCCAGCACAACTAGACGATAATGCAGTCAAGAGAAGGCATTTGGAGAAACAATTACTAGAAATGCAAGAGCTCCTGAAAGCAGCTGTATCTTAGAAATCTTCCAAAACTGCAAAACCAACAACTGAAGACGAGGTGGTCTCCCCAAGGAGAAACTTGAAAGCTCATACCTACGAAGGTAAGAGCAAGGTCAACCAACATCATCAAAGAAAAAAGAACGTAATGCAATTGAAGTCGATCATTAAGGAGGCATACAGTATAAATCTCTCGACCAATCTGTAAGCTCGACTTCAAAGGAATGCAGCCAAAATCGAAAAAGCTTTCATGACTGTTAACCCAAAAAATGGATCAACACCCTGGTTTGAGTTTGAAAGCACCGGCCTTGTTCTGATAGAGCAATATCACAGATCACAGATATAGAAAAAGAATAGTAAAAGAAAGAAGACAGAGAATCTTTATAGTGGTTCGGCTGTTAATGAAGCCTACGTCCATTTTATAGTTTTATTATAGACCGATTGCTGTTACAAGGAGTGTTTGATTACAAGGCTTTGATTATCCATAGGTAGATTGAATCCTCAGAGTTGGAATCCACTGGAGAATCACAGTGAATCCCTTAGGAGATTATTGTTAGGGAGGTAGAGAGTGAAGAATGTTTCCAGCAGAGCTTCAGCAACCAGTCCGGAGAAGATCCCATTTATGTTGCAGGCATGATGGTATTTATAGAGATCCGAGAGCTTCTGGGCTAGGCCAGTTTATTGACTGCTTGCAGATGGACTCAATAAGGTGTAACGCTCGCAACCCGAGCCAAAACCATGGATTGCTAGCGATCCATGGTCTATGGATCGCTTGCGATCCATAGATTTAGCTCGCATGCAAGCCAATCACTTAGCTCCTTCTTTCCCTTCTTCGCCTAGTTAGCTCACCAAGAATCCATGAACATGTATGGATCGCTGACAATCAATGGTGTATGGATCGCTAGCGATCCATACACTTAGCATATTTTGCCTCTCTTTGCTTCCCATGTACCTTAGCGACCCAGTGATGAAGTATGGATTGCTGGCGATCCATAGTGTATGGATCGCTGGCGATCCATGCACTTACACTTTTTCTGGACTTAGATGTCTGGCATGCTTTTGTTGCTTTATATCGACGTTGTTCATGTAGTCTCGTTGCATGGCACTTTGCTTTGATGACGATCTTTTTATTAGTTGTGTTTAGCTCCTTGTTCTAGTCCCTTCGATTGGCTTTTGAGCTATTCTGACTCGATGGAGTTCACTCGACTTCCTCGTGATTCTGCTGGATTAAAAACCAGGATAACAATGACACTAAAGCTTATTCGAAAGATGTGGCAGAGAAACCTGTCAAAGATATGCTAAACGCTAAGGGGTAAAAAATTCTAGATAAGCGAGTAAATGACAATGAACGAGTAGCTCCGTTTACGGATGAAATCATGTCAACGGTAATTCCAACTCATGTCAAGATCCCAACCATGAAATATCATGGTACTACCGATCCCGATGATCACTTGATGGCTTTTGACATCCAAATGGGTTTATATAACGCCTTTGGAGCAGTGTGGTGTAGGCTATTCCCAGTAACCCTCCAAGGAGCTGCCGCAAAATGGTACCTCAATATCGAGAGAAGACGATTTACTCGTGGAAACAATCTATACTATTATTAGTGAGTCTTGTTTCAAGGGCAAAGAAACCCCTTTTTTTTGAAATGGAACGTCGCTGCTGCTGGTATTTCCTTTGACCTACTTCCTCTCTCCTTCCCCCTCCTTTCCCGTGAACAAACAACCCGCCGCCGCTCCCCTCAAATTTTTTCCCCTTCGCCTCTCCTGCAATTACACGCTTTTCCGCTTTACCCCACCTGTCCGCCATTCCTGCTGCCTTTGCCTGCCATCCTCCTCTGTTGTCCTGATCTTCCTCTACCTTAATCCTATACCCTAAATTTATTTTCTTGCCCTCAAATCACTGCCGTCCCTCGATTTTCTAACTGCACTGAAACCCAGATGTGGACGAAATATGGAACATGCAGGACGATCTGCCTTCCTGCTGCCGACGATGACAAATAAACAGCCTATCGACATCGGGTATCACGACTGCTGTAGGTATTAGGTACACTCTGGATCTGACTTCGTACTACTTTTGATATTAATTTTGGTTTTTTTGGTTGGTTTGTTTAGTTTCAGTTTAAATTGATATTAACTAGGTTGAAGAATTGGATTTTAATTTCAGTTTATATTCATATTAACTAGGTTGAAGAATTGGATTTTATACATCCTGCTTATAATTATTTTGTTGTTCATACACCCTCAACTTAGGTTGGTATAGAAACTTGACCAAGTGAAGAAACAATATAGGTTGAAGTTGTATCAGGTAAGATATTTAGAAAGATAAAAAGGCTGTCATAAAGCTAATTGAACTTTTTTTGTAGTCCATACTTTTGGCTCAGAAATATAATAACGAACTAAAGATATATACCTGTGATGCTTCTAACATGATTTAAAATAAATAACATAAATTATGTGTTTTAAAACCTGTACTTATGAGAATCAAAGCTTTAGGGTGACCCATTGGTTTGCAGGTTGGTGTAAATTAAAAAAAAAAACTGCAACATTATTAAATGACCAAACTATTACAGCACTGTACATATTCATTGTGCAAAATGTTAGTGCGATGGTGTGGTTAAAGAGTTTGATTTTATGATTGTGTTTTGACAGCCACTTATTTCATACTCTATTCAATTTGGATGCCCTGAAAGTTAATTTCCATCCCTTGATCTTTCTGTGCCTTAGGGATGAAATAGTTAATGGCTAAGCCCGCATTTTTTAATTTTGTTTTAGCTGTTACCTTTTTGGTACTGATTGAACTTCATTTTGACCCATGCTCTCTCTAACATTACAGTTATGTTGCAAACCAGTTTTCTAAAATGGTAGGACAGTATTGATTGTTCTTGATGTAGATTTAAACCTATTTATTATAATTCATTTGTCTTACTGACCTTTTCTGTCCATACTTTTGGCTCAGAAATATAATAACGAACTAAAGATATAGAATTAAAAATTAAATAACACTTATACAAAGTTAGCTCTTTCAGTCTTAGTTTCAGTTTTTATGTAACACGAGGCAGATTTTTCTCTAAGCTAAGGCATTAAAATAATAGAACTGATTGAAGGTCGATACAGTATATGTACTGATGAATTCGGATTATTGACTATCATCGGTTATTTCACCCCTGTGAAACTTACTTGAATTTTGTTATTGTTTTGAAAATGGATCTGCATCAACCATCTTGCAAAGTATATTGCTTAGAGTAATATAATACATTGTCAATTTTGATAATTCAGTTATATTGTCTGGAGTAATATATTCCTATTATCTAATGTTTAAAAGTCATCAAACTTGGTATTTTCTCTTATATCACCTTTTTTTCCTTGCTGATGCCTACTTAACTTTGTGAAGGCATGTATTGTTTAGCTCCTGTGTATGCACAACTGCTGATCTTAAGTGTCTTATGAGTGGATCTGTTTTGCTAATGCCTACTTAACTTATTCAATACAGACACTTACTGACACTTTTGTTTTCTCTTTGATACGATTTTATTCCCGAAATTTTCTTAACCGAGTGAAGCATTGGAGTTACCTCGATTTAGTATTCTTAAAAACTGTTGTTGTAGCATGTTCTTATTATAATTTATTTATGTTTATAGATAAAAATATATTAGGTTTTACAAATCAGGTAGGGTTGTAGTTGTAGTTTACTCAAGTAGTATCCATAAGAAAGACTGACCACTACACCAGGACATTGTTCATTCCTTTGTAACCAAATTCACTCATACTTTGAATTTATTGGGGATTAACCACTCAAAAGAATTTTTTCATTTTATTTTCCTACACAAATTATTTGAATGATAAAAGGCAACAAATGATGTTCCATATGTACTAAAAATTATATTAAGGAAAATCCCAATAATTTTTCTCCCGAAAGGCATATGCATGAATGAATCACATGTGCATGAAATGTAAATGTTATTGAAATGCTCAGATCAAGTATAATCAGATTTATCTCTATTATTTTTGTTGAAAGGGATTTACGTGGTATGTTAGTTAACTTTTCTGTTCTTGAATGCCTCTTAAAGAATGTCACTGGTTTTCCTGAATATGTGAGCTCATCGCTGGCAATGTTTTGTACATATTTTTTTCCTTATTATTTCCACTATAATATAACTTACTATTGATGTTTATTTCTATTGAATAACCCAACCAATTTCTGCTCATTAGATCCAGATTAAGCATTTCTCCCTTTTAAAATGAATAAATATACATTGATGCAGTCCCCTTTATATCCTTTTTATTTGACTCCCTATGACCACTTGCAAGGAATATTTTCACTTAAGTGCATAGGGAATGTAAATGTTTTAAATCTTGACTCACGGTTAAATCTGGACCTGTGTTTACTTTGGTTTATTCACACTCTTTTCTAAATTATACATCTGGTTAAATGCACTTTTTTTTTCAGCCAATGAGTAAGGTGTTGCCTGGAGTCGTTGGGTTCAAACTTTCTGGAAAGTTGAAAAAGGGTGTGACTGCCACTGACTTAATTCTTACAGTGACTCATATGCTTCGAAAGCATGGTGTTGTTGGGAAATTCGTTGAATTTTATGATAATGATGTTAAATTTCTACACGCTTTTTTATTATCTGATAATTAAATTACCATATTACTGAAATAGTAGCAGTTTTCAGTTAACTAAGAAATTTACACCCTTCTTCGCTACACCTCATTCACGTCCCTATATTCAAGCTACACGGTTCGAACTCGAACCATGTAGATATGTTCTTAAATACTTTAAGGTTATTTCCATAAAATTTTGATTAATTTAACAGATCCTAACATATCCAAAATAATATTTCAAATGGATGGTTACAAATAAATGTTTTGAGGATTTCAAAATATCTTATTAAGTAATTTCTATATTTTTCCTCTCATGCTAAAATTTATGTGTAATATGTTTTGTTATGTATGTAATTACAGATTAATTTTGATCAACTTAGGAAGTAATTTATCCTTAACAATATTCCTTAAAAGGTCGTATTTCATAAAATAGTGGATGGATTTAGTGTTCATGATATACAATGGCTTTGAAAATCATATTACCCATCTTTATTCATTGAGTATACTATTTTATAACGTATCCTCAGGGAAAAACTATTACAAAAACCAAATAAATACACTTAGGTTGAATTTAAGTTTAGTACAAAACTTATAATCTGGTTATTTTTCGTGGAATGGACTTAATCACAATTTACTGAATATCTCCTGCTAACCATAATTTTATATGCATTGCAATTTGTTTTCCCGTTGTTTCCTTCTTTGGCATTTTAATATAAAAGCCACCAAAGAAATTAGAAAGTTCTACTTATTGTATAAGGTAATCTATAGTATTTGTAAAATCCTATTTTATACTGGTAAATTTAATTATTATTTTTTAGTTTTATACACGGTAATGATTGTCAATGTTACTTTATTTTATAAACATTACTATATTAAGATTTTATGAGTTAGCATTTCAAAATGATTGTTTTTTAGGTCTCAGTGTTCTAAATCTTTACTCACTTCTCCCATGTTAATTTCCTGATTTAGCAATGTGTAGATGTTTGGTCGATTATACTTTATAAATTTTCTACTTAAACCGTCAATGCTACTTCATGTAGTAAATTATATTATCCATATTGATCGATACAATTTCACTAATATGACCATAATTTACACATCTAATGTGAAATATGAAAGCAAACACATTGAGTTTTCATGAATTCCATTGGCTGGGCATAGACAGTATCAACTGGCTAAGTATCAACATAGCAAAGATATGAATGCATCATCTAAGTACTTGATTATAGCTTTTTTTCATTATCCCACCATGATCAACAAGACTCTAAAAGTTAAGGTCTCAAGTTCAGGGAGTTCAGAGCATCGACGTCGTATAACAATGAATTAACAAGTACCATGGTAGATATTCTTCACTTAAATCATAATTTCTCATGTCTAGACGTATGAAAATTGCATTGTAGGTTTCTTCCTATGTTAAGGAAATGCAATTACCTTAGGACCGCTAACATGGAAAGAAGTATTGAACATGCATCTTTGTTCCAAGGTCTGGGTATCAGTTTCTTTGCTTTAGTGTTCTGTTATCTATAATTGTTTATAATATGTGAAGAAACACCTTGATAAGATCAAGATTTTTCTTTGATTTTGTGTTATTATATGTTTTATGATTTCAAAATATCATATTAACATATTTTCTATATTTCTCTTCTCATACTATAATTTATGTGTAATATGTTTTGTTACGTCTGTAATTAGGTATTCCTTTAATCTTGAAATTTGTTGGTTGAATCCATGAATGATTAGTTTGAATTTATGAGTAGTTATGTGATACAGTGCAATGTATAGCTTATGAGCTTTATAATACATATTTTACTACATGCACTGACTTAGTATACTAACCAAGAAAGAATCAAAATTAATAACTTCTAACATATTTCCCTTAAGAATTTTTATGTGTATCTATTCTCTTTCTTTCTCAGTGTTGCCCTTACTCCACTAAAATCAACGTCATTGACATCGTTAAGACAATAATTGAGGGGCATGTTGATGAAATGGATGAAAATGGAGCACATATAGAATAAGTTATGCAATGTTTTATCGTGTTATAAAATTATTTACAACCATCTTAAGTTGGGTTTTAAAATACATTCTTAAATTAATTCAAAAAACTGAGGAGTGATTCAAAGTTCTCGTAGTCGTCTCTTTTTTAGTATATATGATGACTTAGAGAATTTCTCCTTTTTGGTGCAATAAAATATATAATTGCTATAGTGGAATATTATATTTCGTCACAATTAGTGCATACATTTATACTTAGGACCCATTAGCATTATTAATTTTGGCCTTTAATATTTTCTATATTGCATGAAATTACCTGTAGCTATTTTATTACTTAATAAGAAACGTGAAATTTACACTAACCAAGTGCATTATCCAATTGTAACAATTTCAGTGGTATCAAAATCTCTTTTGATGTGCTAATCAACTCGGACCAATGCTGGTTTCATCAAGTTATTTTGATGTCTATCATGGTCTTCAATTTACCTTGCAAGGTTGTTTGTAACTGTAGACATAGATCCTTTAAAGCTTCATTCAAGGCCTTTCTGTTGAATACATAGGTTAAGAATGCATTTTCTACTTTCATTTCTTCAAACAAAGCTATTGCTATAGCAGCTTTGATGTCTCAAGATGGCAGCAACAACGAGGGCATTGATTTGACTAAAACTGTTGGTAATGAAGCTGAAACCGAACATCATTTTTCTATAATGTTATCTAATATACTCTCTGATTTTTTTTTCTTTCAATGTATGGGTTTGAGTTTATGCGAAGGATGTTCTATACCCTTTGTTTGATTATTAAGTTATCACGTTGTCATATTTATTTTGAGGTGGACAGCGTGGTTTGATGATATCTACAGTTTGATTTGTTATTTAGCTTATACAAAAACTTTAAAATGTTTAATACTGTTGTTACATGGAATAAAAAATGAATATGTAAGTTATCTTTATTCAGTTAGAGGCCTTCTTTTTTAATAATTTCTTGATTTAAATGAGCTTGTGTTGGTATGTGTTTTCAGATGAAAGTGGTAGATGTAATATATAAGTTCATTCGGGATATCACTATGGAAATTGTCTGTTTTGATTGTAGTCTGCTTATGGAACTTATGATTATGATGTTGTTCTCATGTGATTATCTATACAATTTCTCATCTGCCTTATATAAAGGAAATAAGATCAGTTTCTCTAAGGCATATACAATTTTTATTTTCATTAAAAAAATTGCATTTGAACTTTTAGTTTTCACCATTCAGTTATAATGTTTTATTTTAATTTCATAATGCGATCTTGATTTCTAATTCACGGCTCAAGTTTGTTTGAAGTAGTGCATGATTTCAAATTTTCATATTTACTATCTTTTTATAGTTCAAACATTAGTAGGTCTTAAATTTTAATTTTGAAGCGATTGTATTTCTTTATAAATATACTTGCACTTGTTAATTCCAAGGACCATATTCATTTTCTTACTGTTAAAAATTAAGATGTTAAATCACTTCCACTTGAATATTGTTGGAGTATGTGGTTCAACATTGTAGTAGTTTTAAAACTTTAATCAGTTTGGAACAATAGAAATTAGATTAGATGAACAAGAAGGTAGATGGAAAGCATAAATAGATAAGTTGAAATTATTTTTCCAGTTTTGTTAACAAGATTATGTATAGTTAACAACTGTTGGAATTGTCCCTTAGTCCGCACATGTCAATTTTCACATTAATATTAGGGAGCTCCTTAAACTTTGTAGCATTTGGATCTTCGTTTGTGAAATAAATGCCTTTATTATGTCAAAGAATACAATATATTTCCTAGAAAGTTGGTTAGTAGACTTATCAGAAAGCTTACACTAAAATAGTTAATAACAAATTGTAATTACTAGAACTCATAATTCTTATTAACGTAAATCTTTGTTAAATAAATATTATCATATAGTTTGACGTGGATGCAAGATTTTATAATAGTGAAGTTTTTTATTAACTATTATATTACAGAATGTCTTCAATTTATAGTGTGTACAGTAGTCGAATGCAGACCGTGTGCGAAGCACGGGTTCGCACTAGTATTTCTAAGAATTCTCTGCTCAATTCCGCATATGTAAAGATCCCACGGTTTATCATACCATTCTAGCTGAAAGCCAAAGATATGAACAATATGGATAAGTTGATTGTAGTGCATTCAGGATTGATAGAAAATACACCATTTTGGAAAGAGCTATTTGTTTAGGGATGTAAAGATTTACAAGACTTCCACTTCCAAGCTGATAAATTCATTCGAATGGTTGAATTGTACTATGCTAAGAAGAAAGCTAACCCTAAGAAAGAGAGTGGAAGATTTGGGTTTGACCAAGGTCAATAAATGCCGAGGTAGGAGGATTCCAATACTAATTCAATCACTTTGAACAAGCCATTGTCTTATATATATGCTACAACAAAAGAGAAAGTTAACTTCCCAACCTCATTCAAGGCTAGAAATTACCCTGATCAAAGGAAGAGGGAAGATTATTGTGCTTACCATAAAGCAAATGGCCATAAAACAGATGAATGCCAAGTACTGGCTGGAATCATTCAAAAGTTAATTCGTGAAGGACGCCTAAAAGAATTCATCTAGGACCAACAAAAAGCACCTCGGACCAGCGATGGACCACGAAATTCCCTAATACTGCTGTGAATAACTTAGAAGATGAAAATCCATTAAATCTGAGTCCACCCTTGAATAGAATTGACGTGATTCATGGAGGACCACATCCTGCAGGAACTAGTAAGGGTGCCAGAAGCAGATATATCAAAGCTAAAGAAGGAGTATTTTCTATCCAGGAAGAACGCACACTTAAAAATCCACGGCTGAATATGTAGATGCTAAATCTTGTCATTACTCCCCAAGAACTCAAAAGGGGAATCCATCACCCCTATAATGACCCTCTTATAATCACCGCTCAAATCGGGCTCTCTATAGTGTCCAAGATTCTGGTTAACACTGGAAGCGCAATCAATGTCATCTTCAAGCATGCCTTTGATGAAATTGGCATTCCTGAAGATAAGATAGAGCCTAGTCTTGAACCTATTTTTGGGTTCAATAACAAAGGTCCAACTCCGATTGGGCAAGTAAAGCTGCTAGTATAAATGGGAGTGCCGCCATGCTGCAGAATTTTTGAAACTCCTTTTGTGATCATCAACCAGCCATTATAATACAATGCATTCTTTAACCGCCCTACATTAGATGAAGTGGATGCATTTGTCTCACCAAAGTATCTAATGGTGAAATTCTTAACTAAAAGAGGTTAGGGTACCATTCGAGGAGAACAATTTAGCTCCCGCGAGATGTATTTTTCCACTATTGATCAATATAAAATGGGAGTACTCTTCTTATTATGATTCCTTTACTTTTTTCAACCTTTAGATAATGGATTTTTACATCCAACATTTGAAACAAAAATGAAATCTAATAAAATAAATAAACATGTGTTTGGAAGGTGCTTCTCATCTGGGAGCAAAAGGAAGAGGACTGATGCCAACTCAATAGAGGAAAGCGAGATCGTTACAGAAGTAGATTGCCGAGGGGAAATGGAAATGATAAAGCCAACAGAGGATCTCGAGGAAATATGTATAGATATAGCTGATTCGATTAAGATCGTTAGAGTGGGAAAGGAATTGAATGAGAACTTGAAAGCGGATTTAACTCAATTCCTCAAAGCTAACAATTTGCGTGGACTCATTCTGATATGATTGGGATCGATCCATCAATTTTGTGCCATGCATTAAATATTGATCCAAATGTGACCCCCATTTGATAAAAGAATAGTATAAAAAGAGAAAAAGAGTATAAATATATATATATATATATATATATATACACATATGCACATATACTGTTAGGAAAATCCACCATGATTCGACCTTCTATAGATTGTATACACCCAGCTTTTGAAAAGTTAAAAACAGGATTTAAATGACAGATGATTATCATTCTGAATGAGATAGCTTCTAAAAGCAAGGGCTGATTGCTAATTCAAAGTGTGTGTGTTGATTCACATGACGCACTTTGGCCCGGCTACATGGCGATAGTCGTAGAGCCTATGGTTGAACCTAGACGGGACTCAAGCTAAGAGAGGATTGGAAGTATAAGAGATCGGTGTAACTTAAGTTTGGTTCGGCCAAGATAGATAAGCCAAGGTGGCTCGGCCAAGGTGGATCGGTGTTGAAGTGTAGACACGGTGGATCGGCCAAGGTAGATAAGCCAAGGTGGCTCGGCCAAGGTGGATCGATGTTGGAGTGTAGACATGGTGGATCGACCAAGATAGATAAGCCAAGGTGGCTCGGCCAAGGTGGTTCGGCCTAAGTGGTTCGACGCGTACAGTTCGGCAGCTTGGATCTAGTCTCATTGGCCCGGACCGAATTGCTCATTGTATATCGCTCTGTCATGAAGAGAAGGCTAGGGTGGGTCGGCCATTCATCGTTCAGTCAAGGAAGTTAGCAGATTACCAATAGGGCAACGTGGTCGGCCTTTCTTCACTTCGGGCTACATCCCTAGCTGCTCCGAGTCATAGGAGATTTCACTTCGAGTCATGCACGAGGAACTCATGGTTCAGACAGACTGGCTCGGTGGCTCCTGGTTAGGTCACAAGGGGTCGATATCCATGAGTCGGTGAACACGAATTGCCTACTATGGGCCGAAGTGTCTTGGTTATGGGCCTGCATAGGGGGACTAGCCTATCTTTGTCTATAAATAGAGGGGCAAGGGTACAGTTGAGGGGACCTTTTTTGGTAGAACTCCAGGAATACTCTGCCATTTTCTGTACTCGCTCCTTTCAGTTCAAACTTTTGTTCGAGTTGTTTGTTTACGGATTGTATCTGTACTCAAGTGTTTGGAAAAGTAATAAAGATCACATTCAAAGTGGACGTAGGCAGTTATGCCGAACCACTATAAACCTGGTGTTCTTGTTTTTGTTCTTGTTTTTGCATTCTACTGTGTTACTCCTCTGTTTTAATTTTCTTTCTTCATTAATATCTCTATACAATTCTATTCAAGGGTGTTAGTGACCAATTCTGGTGCTAACATTTTGGTGCTTTCACTGGGAACGTCCATTCTCAGGCTGTTAGGATCTGCTATGTTGCTACTGGATTGAGGAAATCCCTCGAAGGAGATCCAAGTTCGTTCTCAAGAGTCCATAGATACTACTCAGAGTTCCCACAGATAACCCTAAGATGGCAAGACCATGTACCAAATCCACCTCTCACAACGCAGATGTTAATGAGACCGCCAGTGTCCAGCAAGTGGGACCTAGTAATCAGCAAGCTAATGTAGGTGCAGAGCCCACCACCATCCCAAACCAACCAGAAGCCGTCACCAGGGCAAAGTTCAATGAGCTGATGAGGGAGCTCGTGGAAAGCAGGAGATAGCTTAACGAGCAAATTCAAACGAATGCCAAACTGATGACCCAGATTGCTCAGTAGCAGCGTCAGAACGCTGGTGGAAGCCCAGCTTCCTACTCATTATCCGACAGCTTTGCTTCGTCAAATGAACACCACAGGCGTAGATGCCGTAGGATCGAAACGACACGAACTAGTGCAACAGAGCAATTGGTGACGACTCGCCCAGAGCAAACCAACCAGAATGATCCAGATTCCTTACGTGGAACCGTAGCTCCTCATCTGCACCTGGGGAGTCGCTCCCAACCTGGAGGGGGAAACTTAGGATCTGGAGCGCGCTTGGGAGCTGGCCCACCGCCTCGCCAGGGTCGTAGTGAAGCGGATCCTCGGGATGTGCACTTAATGATCGCCTGCCGAGGAGGCACTAGTCGGAATGATCACGCAGGACGGATACCAACTTGCCACCTCCCATCCAGACTCCAGATTTATCTATGGTCAGACAACTGATGAGGGAAAATCAGGGCTTGTCTAACGATGATTGGGGCGCATCTAGGAGCCACACTCCGTTCACAGATGCTATCCTACAGGCTGAGTACCCCCCGAAGGTTCAGTATACCTACTATTCCAGCTTATAAAGGGAAAACTGATCCCCGACAGCATATAATGAGATATGAGTGGATGATGGATTCGGCACGGGCCAATGATGCGACCAAATGCAGATGCTTCCCAATAACCTTGTCTTGGATCGCTACCATGTGGTTCACCAGACTTCCCCCACGATCGATCTCCAGGTTTGATGAGTTAGCGGTGAAATTTGTGGAACATTTTAGGATCCATGCCACTCACCCAAAGGATGTGATGTCTCTATCTAGTGTGATCTAGGTTTCGGGGGAGTCGTTAAAGGATTATTTGCAAATATTTCATGTTGCTGCTACCGAAGTTAGCAATCCAAATGAACATGCTATTCTTATGGCCGTGATGCAAGGAGTAGATCCGAACTTAGAGTTTGGTGATTGGCTGGCAGGAAAACCTCCGACTACCCTAGAACGCTTTTATTCAAAGGCGAACCAATTCATGAGAAGGGAAGAGGCCAGGTGGACAAGGCGAAGCAGTGCGCCAGGGCCTAATAAGGAAGCGGTGCAAAGCAACATTGCGGTAAAGCAATCTGGCGACAACTCTGGAAAGGTCCAGGTCAATGTTCAAAATAAGCTGGAGCAGTATAAAGGATCCGAAGGAGGAAATTCCGGAAGAAAGAGGGAAGTAGGAAAGTGGAAACCAAGAATCCCAACCTATGGTGAATACACTCCTCTGAACACATCTCTGGAGAATATTTATTTATCAACTTGTAATACATTCCTATACCGAAAGCCGCACCCAAAGGAATCCACTAAGGAACAAAAACAGACTGGAAAGTACTGTCGGTTTCACGAGACCTACGGGCACAACACTGAGGAATGTAGACAACTCCATGATGCTATAGAAAAACTGGTTCGGTAGAAGAAGTTACAGCAGTTTGTTAAGAATCCGCAGGAAGGCGGACAGGGGACATCTGACCCCAATCATGGGCAGGCTCTACATCGACCTGAGGAACCCGCTCGGACTGGAGGTAGGCTGATCATAAACACGATAGTCTGTGGGCCTCACCCGGCAGACAAGAGTTGGCAAGAAATGGAACACTATGCTATTTCCCTAAAGCATGCGGATTTCGAATGCTGCTCGAACACAGAAGATGGGACTCCAGCGAAACAGCAGCGAATGATGATGGATGATATAGCATTCAGGAGCAGGGATGCTGATCAGGTGGAGGCACCTACCATTGACCCGATGGTCATCTCAGCCACGATTGGGCCAGCGTTTGTGAGAAGGATACTGATTGATTGTGGAAGTTCTGTTAATATTATCTTCAAAAAGGCATATGACCAAATGAAGATGGAGGCGAAGGATCTGAAACCATCTAAAGCCCGCATTCACGGCTTTAATGGTGCAGCCACTGATGCGATAGGTTTTGTTGAATTGCCAGTTGAGTTAGGAGAAGGTGAACGTAGGAGGATACGAATCCTACCGTTCATTGTTTTGGATGTTGATTCCCCGTATAATGTTTTTCTGGGCCGACCTGCCCTGGTGGAGTATAGGGCAGCTTTGGCCCCGTGGTGTTTAACCTTAAAATTTCCAATGGATAGAGGAGTTGGTGTAGTGCATGGAGATCAAGCGATTGGACATGCATGTTATGTGGATGAGCTGAGAGAGGCCCAGCGAAGAGAGAAAGGAAAGGGTTTGGACAACTCTATCCGCATCCGTGTTGCTGAAAATTAACAAGTAATGCCCGAGCCTTGGCTCGGGCAACTGGGTCGAATCTATAGAGACATAGATCCGAGAGACGATGATGAGGAACCCAAGGAGGCTAAAGCAACATCGGCTGAACTGACGATTGACATTCCAGTCATTCATGATGACCCATCACGGGTGCTTAAGATTGGATCACAACTCAACCCCTCAATTATTGAGGATCTTACCGATTTCCTCTGAGCGAATCTGGATGTTTTCGCTTGGACCCACTCTAATATGTATGGGATTTCTCCCACCACCGTAAGTCATATGTTTAACATTGACCCGAAGTATGTGCCAGTGAAACAAAAGAGGAGAGGCATGGACCAGGAGAGGTCTACTGCTCTCAGAGAGGAAGTGGATAAACTTAAAGCCAATGGATTCGTCTGCGACGCCCTCTATCCTGAATGGTTATCTAATCCCGTACTGGTGAGGAAGGCAAACGGGAAGTGGAGGACCTGTGTTGATTACTCAGACTAGAACAAGGCGTGCCCTAAGGATAGTTTTCCATTGCCCAGAATTGATTAGCTAGTTGACTCGACAGCAGGACACGAATTATTGTTATTCATGGATGCATATTCAAGATACAATCAGATCCCGATGCACATTCGCATTAGGAGAACACCAGTTTTGTCACAGACGTTGGACTATACTGTTATGTAGTGATGCCTTTCAGGTTGAAGAATGCAGGAGCAACTTATTGGCGTTTGGTGAATCAGATGTTTAAAGACCAAATTGGTAGAACGATGGAAGTCTATGTGGATGACATGCTCATGAAGTCACGACAGTCAAACGACCACATTCGAGACTTAGCGGAGATGTTTGATATACTCAGGTATTACGGAATGAAAATCAATCCACTAAAATGTTCCTTTGGTGTTGCGTCGGGAAAGTTTTTGGGTTTTATTGTCAATGCGTGGGGATCGAAGCCAACCCAGAAAAGATTCAGGCTATTCAAGACATACAAGCACCCAGAACTATAAAGCAAGTACAAAGCCTGATTGGAAAAGTCACCACATTGAGTCGATTCATATCCAGAGCGACCGACAAGTGTATTCCTTTCTTCGATGTGATAAGGAAAGGGAAGAGAAATTTTGAATGGACACCAGACTGTGAGGATGCATTCCGAGCTCTGATGAGACACTTGGAGAGGCCCCCGGTTCTGTCAAAGCCTATAGACCATGAGGAGTTATATGTTTACTTGGCCATATCTCAGCATGCCATCAGTGCAGCTTTGATTTGTGAAGAGGACCGAATGCAAAAGCCAGTGTACTATGTTAGTAAGCGTTTAACGGGGGCAAAGAGAAATTATCCTAAGATTGAGAAGCTAGCCTATTGCTTGGTGATCGCATCACGCAAGCTCCGTCCGTATTTTCAGGCACACCCGGTCAGTGTTTATAGCGATCAACCTCTGCGGCAGGTGCTCCAACGACCAGAAACCTCTAGAAGGCTACTCAAATGAAACATTGAGCTGAGTCGGTTCGATATCACTTACCTGCCACGGAGGGCAATCCAAGGACAAGCGCTAGCAGACTTCATTGCAGAGTTCACCATATCGGACGAGCCAAGTGGTAGTGATGTAATTCCCGTAGTTCGATGGAAGCTATATACAGATGGAGCATCCAACGACCATTGTTCTGAGGCTGGTGTTATTCTTGTAACTCCCGAGAACCGTTCGATTTGTTATGCTTTGAAACTTGGTTCCCCGCTAGGAACAATGAGGCCGAATATGAAGTGTTGATTGCAGGCTTGAAACTTACCAAAGAATTTGGAGTGAAATCGATTGAAATCTTTTTTGATTCACAATTGGTGGTGTACCAAGTACGGGGAGACTATCAAGCAAAGGGGCAAAAGCTTTCCCCATATCTTGCTCGGGTTCAAGAACCGTTGGCGGACCTTGAGTATCGCGATATTTCACATATCCCGCGTGAAAAAAATGGGGAAGCCGACTCATTGGTGAAATTCGCAAGTACTGGTGATGCACAACAGATGGGCTTGGTTCCTTTCGAAACCTTACATGCCCCGAGTATAAATGAAATGGAAGTATATTTTGTGCTAGGGACGAAAACTGAAAGGGAGTCATGGATGACCCCGTTCAAAGAATAACTGCTACATGGAACCTTGCCCGAGAGAAAGAACGAGAGGCGACAAGTCGTTCTCAAGGCCTTGCGGTATATAATGCAAGGTGAAATAATGTATCGGAAGGGATTCTCAGTTCCCTTACTTAGGTGCATCGCCCATGATGAAATAAAGCGGTTCTTGAAAGAAGTTCACGAAGGAGAATGCAGCGACCATACTGGGGGCAGACGTTAGCCAAAAAGATCCTCCACTATGGATACTATTGGCCGACCGTGAATCGGGACACCGCAGACTATGTAAGGAAGTGCGACAGATGTCAAAAGTATGCAAAAATCCTAAGAGCACCACCGACAGAACTCACGCAAATGGTTAGTCCATGGCCATTTGCAATATGGGGGATCGATATAATCGGCTCCTTGCCAATCTCTAAAGGTGGTGCGAAATACGCAATTGTCGCAGTCGATTACTTCACCAAGTGGGCAGAAGCAGAGCCCTTAGCTATGATCACCACCAAGAAGGTCATTAATTTTGTTGTGCAAAACATTATATGCCGCTTTGGCCTCCCACGAACGATCATTACTGATAACGGAACTCAATTTTAAAGTAGAGAGTTCAAAGAGTTCTGCCAAAAATATTGCATTGAGAAAAGGTTTGCAGCAGTTGCTCATCCCAAAGCAAATGGACAAGTTGAAGCCGTAAATAAGATAATCAAGTCCATATTAAAAAAGCGTTTGGAGAAGGCTAGAGGCAAGTGGATGGATGAACTTCCAACAGCACTTTGGGCCTACAGAACCACCCACAAGTCCGCAACTGGCCACACTCCATTCACCTTGGCATACGGCACTGAAGCTGTTATACCGGTGGAATTTGAAGTTCCCTCTCACTGGATGATTCATTATGATCCTAGGACGAATCGGGATCTTTTGCTGGAATCGTTGGACTTTGTCGATGAGAAACATGAAGAAGCTGATTTAAGGGCGGCCGCATATCGGCATCGAGTCGCTTGATATTATAATGAAAAAGTTAGACCGAGAACATTCGATGTGGGCGACCTAGTTTTGAAGCATGTTTTTCCAGTCCCATCGTATATGAATCCCACATGCGAAGGTCCTTACGTCGTCGAACGGAAGCTTAGAGAAGGAACCTTCAGGCTAGCGACTGTTGATGGCATGACACTCCCCAGAGCATGGAATAACGAGCATTTGCGTCGTTATTATACTTAGTTCATTACTTTTGCATTTTTATGGCAATTGTTTCAGTAAATGTTTCTTTTGTTGTTGTTCTCGGTTTCCGACATGTAATAAGACAATTCAGTTTGTCATTGTTTTCTACAATCAATAAAGGCTTGAAGCTATTTTCCTATGAACTATTAGTGTTTTGTATTTTGTAATTTCATGGCAAAATAAAATTGCATTAATCTATCTGGCGTATGAATGTACGCAAAAAACTAAAAGTCGATCAGCTAACGACTCAAAAATCTCTAAGTCCCCAGAGTGCGGACTAGAGTACTCTAAGTCCTTGGAGTGCGGACTAGATTATAAACGATTCGAAAACCTCTAAGTCCCTGGAGCGCAGACTAGAGTACTCTGAGTCCCCGGAGTGCGGACTAGAGTATAAACGATTTGAAAATCTCTAACTCCCCAGAGTGCGGACTAGAGTACTCTGAGTCCCCGAAGTGCGGACTAGAGTATAAGCGATTCAAAAATCTCTAAGTCCCCGGAGCGCGGACTAGAGTACTTTGAGTCCCCGGAGTGCGGACTAGAGTATAAACGATTCAAAAATCTCTAAGTCCCCAGAGCGCGGACTAGAGTACTCTGAGTCCTCGGAGTGTGGACTAGAGTATAAAGGATTTGAAAACCTCTAAGTCCCCGGAGCGCGGACTAGAGTACTCCGAGTCCCCGGAGTGCGGACTAGAGTATAAACGATTCGAAAATCTCTAAGTCCTCGGGGCGTGGACTAGAGTACTCTGAGTCCCCGGAGTGTGGACTAGCGTATAAACAATTCGAAAATCTCTAAGTCCCCGGAGCATGGACTAGAGTACTCTGAGTCCCCGGAGTGCACACTAGAGTATAAATGATTCGAAAACCTCTAAGTCCTCGGAGCGCGGACTAGAGTACTCTGAGTCCCCGTAGTGCGGACTAGAGTATAAACGATTCGAAAACCTCTAAGTCCCCGGAATGTGGACTAGATTACTCTGAGTCCCCAGAGTGCGGACTAGAGTATAAACGATTCAAAAATCTTTAAGTCCCCAGAGCACGGACTAGAGTACTCTAAATTCCCGAAGTGCGGACTAGAGTATAAATAATTCGAAAATCTCCAAGTCATATGAAAGCGGACTGGAGCTTACATAACCCACAAGACTCTGAATTTCAATTACAAGTTAGGTGATAAGCTAAACGATGAGAGTCTGGGAATACAAAGAGGCAAAATTTTATTTAATAATCAAAAATTAAGTTCTATTACAACTTCTCTGAAGTCTGGAGCCAAAGTCTATCTACGACGACTATAAAAAGAAAGGAAACAACTACACGATTTTGGCTTATTTAAGCTAAATGAGACATGACCAGACGATAGCTACTTCTTTGGCTTTTTGTCCTTCTTCAGCTTGTCCGAAGCCTCCTCAGCTGAACGTCTTCTCCTAGACCCCTTGCTTCCAAGCGACGAGGTATTTGAGGGAGGAAAAGAAACTTCCTGAGGCGTGGTCCCATTAGGTAGAATGACCTTCAAGGGCTTATTTAGGGGGTCATCGAGTTCCACCACCTGGGGTTCTATCTTAACTTTGGTTTTCTTTTTCTCCTATTCCTCGATTTTCTCCTTCATGCTAAGCTTGGAAGTATGCTCGAAAGCGCCTGTGATTTCAACCTCGTCGTGTTCATCTACAGGCGACGGATTCTTAAGTTTATCCTCATCTAGCGCCCCGATTACTTGAGCATCGAGACCAGGGGTATCCCCAGTGTGAAGTGCCTCAGCCACTTTCTCTTCCCGCTCCGTGGCGACATCGCTCCTTGGAATCGATTTGGGATCGAAATGGCCTACATGAAGTCATAAAAGGCAAATGTTAGAATACATCTGTTACTCGCCAAAAGCGATGGTTTCCTGAACTCTAGAAGGAAAAACTACATACCGGCTTCCAGTTGACTCTCAGTCGTCTTAGGAGTATCACCCTCCAGAATAGGGGATGGAATGTGAACCCCAAGCCCAGGCTTCTCCGTGTCATAACCAACATGCTACTCGAGAGGCCCAAGTGACGAGCTATCGGCCGGCTGAACGGGAGGAGGAACTGAAGGCTTAGTGCCGGACGGGCCAGCAATATCATCCTTATCCTTTGATGACGAGGAGTCTCTTCCGAAGAGGGCTTTTGCCGCGGATAAGTCTGAAGGCTTGTCTCCTCGAAGCACTTCCCTCATAAGAGCTTCTTCATCAACCTCTTTGACGCCCAGCTCGACTTTTTTAATCTTTATCAAAGTGTCTCATGCTTCGGCCAATGATTCGAGGTAACCATCGCCTAGAAAAGATAGGTCGTGGTGCATGAGAACTCGTGCATTGTACTCGGTAATGAGAGGATCAAATAAGCACTTAATTTCTTCTCTGCTGGCCTCATTAGCTGCCTCAAGACGAGAGTCAACTTCCGTGAGCGCCATTTTCTTACCCTCCTCGCGAGTTGCCTCCTTTAGCACTTCATCCTTGGAAAGCTCCTCATCGAGCTTCGTCATTAGAAGTCATGTTGCGACAATCTCATCGCAATGTCGTTGTGACTCTTCCTGCACAGCAATTTTCTCTTCTTTCTCTTTAGAGAGCAGCTCCTCCAGCTCTTTAACTTGTCGAGCGAGAGTATCCTTTTCTTTCTGGATAGAGTCTTTCTCTAAAGCTAGAGCACCGCTGCATTGGATCGCCTCATCGATTTCTTTCTTGTGAGTGGCCTCCAAGCGACTAACTGCCTCAGCCGTTTCCTTGGCATTTTTCTGGGCGGCCTCAAGTTGAGATTTGTGTGAGGATAGCTCTTTATCTGGGCTTTAATGATATCTTTGTCATGAATAGCTTCAAGTTTCAGGCGATCAATTCCGTGTTGACGTTCCATGGAAACCTCTGAAACTTTCTCCGCCAAGTGTACAAACGCATCATGCTGAACATAAACATCGTTGTTGCAGGCAATGGCGCTTTGTTTGACATGTCTGGGGATAGGATGAATCGCTGGGAGAAATTTCAATCCATCGAAACATATCTTGTGGAAAGTATCCTTGAGCTCAACTAATTTTTCTGTTGTCGATGGATCGTGTGCGGAGGCTGGGGGAGTCTGCCTGACCAGAGTCACAAAGTTCTTATAGGGCTCGCAGGATTGCTTAGTACTCGAAGAGCCAGAATGTTGGTCGCGAGGAACTTTGAAATGAGATCCCTTCTGAGCAGTCTTCTCCCTACTATGCTCTGGGTAAGGAGGAGGATCGCTTGGATATAAAGAATGGCTATAAGTTCTCCTTCTAGAAGACGATGACTCTCTGGGACGATAATCTCTATCGCCGCTGTCATCCCTGTCTCGCCGTTTCCCTGGTTTGGAATCCCGACTGGAATGATAAAAGACGGAAGATCCGCGAAGGCGGTCAATGCCATGTGTACGCCCCATGTCACCTACACAGAAAGCCAAACGAGAACGAGTTGGTAGGAATCACGTAATGAGTGAAATTCGAATGCGTTGTGGAGTGTAAGTGTTTGTGTGTGTCCTAGTGCTCCCCACGACAGACCAGTGTTTTTTGCTTTACTTATTGGAGTTTTCTCTCCTTGAGGGTGAGTCTGAATGCCCTCATCGCTTCTCATGGGCGAATTGAATCCCATAGCCTCGGGGTTATTGAAACCGTAAGTCAATATGTCGTCAAGAATGGTCAAGTCAGATAGTCCTTTTAGTGAGCCTTCTAAGTTTTGGGAAGACGACTTCTTTTAGATCGGAGTTATCGTAACCTTTGAAGTTCCACCAACCTTTTTCTTTTTCAGCTTGTAAGCTAGGCTCTTCTTCCTCTTCGAAGAAGGTAGTGGTTCGTCAGCACCGGGTGCATCAGGCCCTGGCACTTGGCCGAAACTTATGTTTTCATCGATCGCCACTGGCACCTCGGTTTCTTTGATTTCACCTTCCTCAGTTGTATCGAGGGCCCCTCCTACAGGGGGCACCGAAGGTTCGACTTGCTCTTTGCCTTTTTCTGCAGCGGCTCCGGTTGTAGTGGCGTTGATTGGAAGGATAGTTCGATGGCCCACCTCTAGTAATCCGAACTTCGAAAGCAGCTCATTGGAGATAACTGATTTGATGTTCCGGTCTCTCACATGAATAGCTCGAATGGCCTCGACGGCCTCAGAATATCCAGCGCCTTCGGGTCGTGGGCGGATATCTGTAAGAGTTGAAACAAGTTTAGAAAAGGTGCACTTCAAGCCATAAGACGAAGATTGAAATAAAAATGAGACTTACTCCCTTCTAGCCATCTTCTCGCAAACCCGGGAGGACAGCGTACGTAAAACCACTCTTGTTTATACTGGGAAAATTACTCCACGCACCCGTCAGGATTTGGCATTTGGAGTGTGGCTCGAGAAATATGAAGGATGGACTGTCGGAACGTCTCTTGAAGCGGTAAATATAACGGATATCCTCGGGAGTAGGAAGTCTGAATAAGTGCTCGTAAAGAGGATGCAGGTACCATGAATAAACGCATGGCTATTAGGGTGTAGCTGTGCCGGAGCAATCCCGATATACCGCAACACCTCATGGAGAAATAAATTGAAAGGTGGCACACTTCCGACCCAACACATAAATTTGTTGCACGCTGTATATCCGGCTGGGGGCAGGTGAGGCCGATCTTGTCCTGACAGAACCAAAACGTCGTCAAAGGGGATTCCATGGATTGAGCACAACCAACGAAGAGCGGTTTTGCCAATTTTTGAGGCTTGTGAATCAATGGGGTTATCTAGAACAATGACTCCGTCTACGACATCAGGGGCCGGGCCTGTAATTATGGCAGGTAGATTCGGAATGCTAGGTGTGGAGGTTGACGGTGGATTCGAGGTTCCCACTGCCTCCTACCGAGAACTTGGCTCAGGCTGGTCAGAAACTGTAGCGGAGCTTGATTTTTTGGACATCTCCAAAGAACGATCGATGTGAATAGATACCTGTTTAAGCTATACTTGAAAGATAATAGACATCAGATATAACAACAAAATATTCCCCACCCCCCCCCTTCCCTCTCCTCGTGTGGTGTGTGAGCTAGTGTGATGATTCAAGCAAAGAGTATAGATAAATTGGAGTTCTAAAGAGTAAAGTATAGCGCGACAAGCTTTAAGTTGTCATCTCTAAAAGCTTAAGTTCACATTTACAATTGTTCGAATTGTGAAGTTATTAGCCCTTGAACTTAGGCTTCTATCATTGATTCATTGGTATATGATTAGGCATGAAAATAAGTGGTCCTGTTATATTATATATTCAAGATGAGGGCATTAAGAGCTAAGCCTATATACCGAGCCACACTGATTTGGTACCGACCCACTCTCTTCTCTCTCACTTCCTAATCACCGAACGACTCTCTAAATCTACACAGATCCACTCACTCTTCTCTCTCTCTCACCAATCGTCCTTCAAAACCTAAACCTCCAACCGCCTCTCTAGACCTATACTGAACCGCTCTTCTGGGTTCCTAACGACCCACACTCTCTCCCTCAATGCCGAACGATTCTCCTACTCAGAACACCGACCCACTCTTCTAGACGCCCACCGATCCAACACTATCCTAGTGAGCTACCAACCCATACCATCTACCAGTTTCCTACCGACCCACACAAGGATTGATGATCGGGTTTTTCCACCTCCCAGACACCTAACTTTTCTCTCTCAGTACAACAAACCCTCTCCTTCTATTAATGGAAAACCTCCCTAAACCCATCAAGGGCGACCCCTCTCCAAATAGCACGAATCCGAGTCACAACGCTCTCTGCTACCTCCATCCTAATACGTTTACTCACCTTAATTCTACCCTTTCCCACTCTTCGCGAAAATCCCGTATGCGTATGATAAATCCTACGTGGCAACATGAAACCTTACCTAGGTGTTAATTCAAAGTTGGGAAAAGAAGTTCTCAGGGCTTGGAGTCGAGGGGTATGCTGGTAGTAAAGATGGAGAATGGTGGAGCGACGTTATCAGGTAACTCGATGGGTTGGGGAAGGTAAAACTTAGGGTTGTTTTGAAGAAGACAGAAAGTAAGGTAAAAGTGAGGAAAAGGAGAAGGAACAAAGGTTAGGCTTTTATATGTGAAGAAGGGGAGATGAACGGGCCTTACCCTATGGAATCGGTCAGAACATTTCAGTGGGTCGGTGAGCAAACAGTCCGAACAACACTGGGTAGACCGAACGTGTGGTTCGGTGTTCGTACGTCGAACTATCCACTGTAAAAAAAAAGAGAAGACATAAAAGAGAAAAGGAGTATAAATATATATATATATGTATGTATATGTATATATACATATGCACATATACTGTTAGAAAATCCACCATGATTCGACCTTCGAGAGGTTGTATACACCCAACTTTTGAAAAGTTAAAAATAGCATTTAAACGATAGATGATTATCATTCTGAATGAGATAGCTTCTGAAAGCAAGGACTGATTGCTGATTCAAAGTGTGTCGTGTTGATTCACACGACACACTTTGGAGGGCAAACGTTACCCGACACTTTGGCCCAGCTACATGGCGATAGTCGCAGAGCCTATGGTTGAACCTAGACGAGACTCAAGCTAAGAGAGGATTGGAAGTATAAGCGATCGATGTAACTTAAGTTTGGATCGGCCAAGATAGATAAGCCAAGGTGGATCGGTGTTGAAGTGTAGACATGGTGGATCGACCAAGGTAGATAAGCCAAGGTGGCTCGGCCAAGGTGGATTGGTGTTGGAGTGTAGACATGGTGGATCGACCAAGATAGATAAGCCAAGGTGGCTCAGCTAAGGTGGTCCGACCTAAGTGGTTCGACGCGTACGGTTCGGCGGGTTGGATCTAGTCTCGTTGGCCCGGACCGGGTTGCTCATTGTATATCGCTCGATCATGGAGAGAAGGCTAGGGTGGGTCGGTCATTCATTTTTCGGTCAAGGAAGTTAGCAGATTACCAATAGGGCAACGCGGTCGGCCTTTCTTCACTTCGGGCTACATCCCTAGCTGCTCCGAGTCATAGGAGATTTCGCTTCGAGTCATGCACGAAGAACTCATGGTTCGGACAGACTGGCTCGGTGGCTACTGGTTCGGTCACAGGGGGTCGATTTACTTGAGTCGATGAACACGAATTGCCTAATGTGGGCCGAAGTGTCTTGGTTATGGGCCTGCATAGGGGGACTAGCCTATCTTCGTCTATAAATAGAGGGGCATGGGTACAGTTGAGGGGACCTTTTTTGGGAGAACTCCAGGAATACTCTGCCATTTTCTATACTCGCTCCTTTCAGTTCAAACTTTTGTTCGAGTTGTTTGTTTACGGATTGTATCTGTACTCAAGTGTTTGGAAAAGTAATAAAGATCACATTCAAAGTGGACGTAGGCAGTTACGCCAAACCACTATAAACCTGGTGTTCTTGTTTTTGTTGTTGTTTTTGCATTCTACTATGTTACTCCTCTATTTTAATTTTCTTTCTTTATTAATCTCTCTACACAATTCTATTAAAGGGTGTTAGTGACCAATTCTGGTGCTAACTTTAGCGCATAAGGAATCAAAGACAGTCCTGACTAGATTCGGGCTATCAAAGACATGGCAGAACCTAAAACCAGCAAAGATGTAACAAGCTTGAATGGTAGAATTGTAGCCCTAAGCAGATTCATCTCCAAGGCAACCGATAAATGCATCCCCTTCTTCAACATGATTAAGAAAAGAAAGAATTTTCAATGGGGAGAGGATTGTAAGAAAGCCTACCAAGAATTAAACAATCATTTAGCAAGTCCGCATATATTATCCAGCCCCATGGATGGAGAAAGCCTATATTTGTATATGACTGTTTCAGAACACACGGTTAGTTCAGTGCTGATTAGAGAGGAGAATGAAACTCAACTTCCCATTTATTATGTAAGCAGATAATTGAAGGATGCTGAGGTTCAGTATCCAGTCATAGAAAAGTTAGCTTACTGCTTGATACTGACGGCACGAAAACTCAGAGCATACTTTTAAGCGCATCCAATAAAAGTATTGACCAACTTTCCACTCAAACAAGTTTTTAGTAAATGTGAGACTTCAGGGAGACTAGTAAAAAGGGGAATTGAACCTAGCCTGTATGACATTGAATTTATGCCACGAGCAGCAATTAAAGGGCAGGCATTAGCACACTTTATCAATGAATGTACAAGCTTCGTTAAGGAACAACCAAAGAAAGAGAATGATTAAAAACCCATATAGCAATTATTTGTGGATGGGGCATCAAATGAGCAGGGAGCTAGAGCAGAGTACGTCATAATCGCACCCGATGGGCATCGCTTACATTATGAAATGAAGCCAGGGTTTGCAGCAACAAATAATGTAGTTGAATATGAATCGATGGTGGCAGGATTGACTCTGGCCTTGCAACTTAAAATCCTACAGATTCAAATCTTTAGCGACTCTCAACTAATGGTGAATCAGATAAAACAGATATATCAGACTAAAGATGTCAAACTAGCCCAATATGTTATGAAGGTGTTAAAAATGCTTGCTTTATTTAAATATTTTTCTATACATCAAGTCCCAAGGGAAGATAACTCTCAAGCGTATTCGTTAGCAAAATTAGCTAGCTTAAGAGAAGCTCCAGAAACCTGTAATGTACTAGTAGGATATCAAGCAAGTCCTAGCATTAAGGAGGGAATGTCTGAACCATGGAAGGAACTACTGGTTTTAACTAGATCCCAATCCAGGACGCAAGAAGGAAAAGAAAGATAAATTAATGAAGGAATTCCATATGAGAAACCTAATCATCCAAAGGTAGATAATTGTTATGGTAATACTTGGATGACACCTATTGTAGAATATGTTACCGATGGGATATTACCATCTGATAAGATGGAAGCTAGGAAAATCAAACGACGGGCTCCGACTTTCACAATGGTAGATGGAATTCTTTATAAGAAAGGATATGCCCTTCCTTACTTAAGATGTGTGAGTTTGGAGGATGGGATGAAATTGTTGGTGGAAGCGCATGAAGGATTTTGCAGAGATCATTCCAATGGGATAAAGTTGGCTAAGAAAATAATGAGACAAGGTTTCTGTTGGCCTCAAATGGCAAGTCAAGCTATACAGTATGTAAAGAAATGTGAAAGATGCCAGAAATACTCGAAGATTCTTTGTTTACCATCAAGCCAATTAACTCAGATCTCTAGTCTCTGGCACTTCGATGTATGAGGAATCAACTTAATTGGACCATTGCCAATTTCTAAAGGAGGAGCAAAATATGTTATAGTGGCCATTGATTACTTTACTAAGTGGGTAGAAGCAGAGCCACTCCCCAAAATCACTTCTAGGAAAGTGCTTAGATTCATCATTAAAAATATCATTACTAGATTCGGGATCCCTTATAAGATTATATCTAACAATGGAACACAATTTGAAAGTGAAGACTTTTCCTAATTTTGCTATAAGAATGGGATTATCAAAAGCTTTTCTTCCATGGCACATCCAAAGCTAATGGAGTCATTGAGGCGGAAAATAAAACTATTTAGACTATCCTGAAAAAACGATTGAATAAAGCCAAAGGAAATTGTGCAGAAGAATTGCCACTTGTACTCTGGGCCTATCGTACATCCATTAGAACTGCAATGGGTCATACCCATTATTCTCTAACATATGGGTGTGGAGCAATGTTGACAGTTGAAATTGAGGTACCCTCACATCTAAGAATCGCGTATGCATTTGATCCAAACCAAGAATTGAAGAAAGAATCATTGGATTTAATACATGAGCTAAGAGATGAAGCAGTTATTCAGACTGTAGAATATCAGAGGAGAATCTCAAAATACTACAACTCAAAAGTAAAGACAATATCATTTCAAGAGGGTGATTTAGTGCTCCGAACGGTGATGACAAACACAAGGAATCCTGCGGATGGACCGCTAGGACCAAACTAGGAGGGTCCCCTAATCGTATGCAAAGTAATTCCTCCTGGAGCTTACAAATTATGTCGACCAGATGGCAATATGGTTCCTAGAACGTGGAATGTGGAACATTTGCGACCATATTTTCTCACAATGAACAGATAAAGCACCTCTTTGTTAAAGAAGTCAACATGGTCGGGAGTAAAATTCTCCTTAAATTTGGAAACTACCTTAAACGGTCAAAAGCCTTTGTCCGCGCTGAGATGGCCAGGTCAAAGTACCTTCTGGAGGGAGGACAGAGTAATCCTTTATCCGTGCCATGCTTTGACCAAGGTAAAGTACCTGCAACCCTTTGTCCCCCCATGCTATGGCCTGGCCAAGGCACCGAACAAGCCTTCAGTCCCGCCACATTATGGCCTGGCTGGAGCACCTCCTGGAGGGAGGACGAGGTAAGCCCTTGGTCCTACCATGCTATGGCTTGGCCAAGGCACCGAACAAGCCTTCAGTCCCGCCTATAAGGCCTGGTTGGAGCGTCTCCTGGAGGGAGGTCGGGTAAGTCCTTAGGTCATGCTTGTGGATAAGCTAACCAAGTGCACTAGACAACAACGGACTAAGATGTCCAAGCCCGAGAAGTGGCACACCAAACAATGATAGTGTACGGAGCCTAAAAGATGACACATTTCAAGAGGATCAAAACCCAAAGAGTGGTGCAAAATAAAGCGCTCAAATAAGGATCTACAGCCTTCGACTGATTTCCAAAAGAGGATTTCTAGACTTCATTTATTAATACCCAAATCTAGGTTTTGGGTCTCTTACATTGATTTCTGGTTTTCACTTATACCCAAATTTGGGTTTCAGGTCTCTTACCATTGATTTCTAGACTTCATTCCTTAATGCCTGAATTTGGGCTTCAAGACCTCTATTATTAAGACCTCTATTATGGATTTCTGATCTTTTATTAATTCTTGGGACTATCTTACTAATACCCGAATTTGGGTTTCGGATCTTCAATTATCTCCAGATAAGGATTATTGAACCCATATTATTCGTTTCCAAAAGAGGACTCTTAGTCTTCTATAATTTATTTCCACATAACGATCCTTGGACTTTTATTATTAAATGATTATTCTTGGTTTTCTATAAATTATTCTCGGAAGAGGATTTTTAAACTTCCATTACTTATGCCCAAATGTGGATTCCTGGTTTTCTATGACTTATTTCCAGATGATAATTTTTGGACTTTTATTACCAGACAATTGTTATCACTAGAAGAAGGCTGCTGAACTTCAATTATTGATGCCATATCTAAACTATATACATAATCTTCTATTAGTATAACAAGGGTTTAACTTCTGGACTTCTTTCATTATTGCCAAAGTTGGATGTTGGGATTTCTATTATTTTTGCCAGACGAGAATTTTTGATCTTCAATCATTCCCAACTATGGATTTCTTATCACTTGTTAACTACAGGTGATGGTCTATTTATCTCCGTTATTTCCAAATTTAGAATTCAGGAATCCTATTGTTAAAAATGCTAATACTGTCTTCAATCATATTACGGGCAAATCGCTGAATATAATTTACCTAAATTTTGAACTAACAATAAAGAAAGTTACCTACTTTATACTTTGCAAGGGAACAAGGTCATTCCGAATGGAACAGAGCAAAAGGAAAGTTATTAGATTTTTGACCTAAAGAACAAAAGCTTCTTTCATACAAGGGAGGCAAAATGTTAACCATAAAACTCACTTAAGAACAAAGGCATGAAGGAAGACACATAAAAGTGTTGAGAAGGATTCACAGTAATTGCAAAAAAAGGGTTTCGAAGGTGTTAAAATAGCTTTCGAAGAAGTTAGATTGGCGCCGCAAGCACCTGATTGACCTACAAGTATTAAGTGAAATAAGAGATTTCGAAGGAGTTGAAAGGGAGGCAAGGCAATCCTTCCGCCTCAGTTAATCCTTTCGACGCAGTTGATTCCGCATACATGAAGGAGTCTTATATGTGTTCGAAGCACCTTTCGAAGGTATCAAATAACAGGCTTACATACAAGAACCATACCCTTCGAAATGGTTAGTTTCGCCACTGTTAATCTTCCATATATGGACATTTTACCAATGTGTACCTTTCGAAAGCAAAGATAAGCCTTTCGAAATAGTTGGACCCTTCTGCAAGCATAAATAAAACTTCACATAAGACCAAGTGACCTTTCACAATGATCCTCTCGTCACCTACTAGTCCTTTCGAAACCATTCTAAAGCGCTTCCTCACTCACTCAAGTAACCACTCATCATGATTAGCATCGGACCAAAGCGACCAAGGAGAGGTTTTGAAGGAGAAGAAGGAGTTGGGAGTGCTTCTGTTTACATTGAAATAACGCGATGGGGAACTTTGCCCCTTTTGCTACTAAAAGAGGCATACCTTTCGAAGGTGTTGAAAGATTCTAGAAGTACATGAAAGCAGTATTGAGGAATGTTGGAACAATATCCGTTGTTAATGTACATTTGATTGAGGCGAAAGGACTAATTCAAGCGTAATAAGAGACTAGACATCCGCCTTTGAAGATATGAAAGTGGAAGGACAAAGGCAAAAGGATGGGTGCAAAAGGTTGGGAGAGAGACCATTCGACGGCTTCAAAAGGATGGGAGCGGAAGGTGCAACCCGCATCTATAAATACGACCCTAAGGGTCCAAGCTAGGGACCGAATTTTGGAACTCTGAAATTTCTTTCTTACTTCATAGCAAAATCAAATTCTTGTCAACCTAGATCAATTTGGGGAAAATTCTCTTACTTGTAATCCAATTTAGATAAATAAAAAGGAGTGGATGCATGGATCCAATATCTATTTCGAATATGAGGAAGATCATTTCGGCCATTAGCTTGACTAATGACCAATTACACATGATACTCATTTATTTTCTTAACCCCTATTTGACTTATGCAATGCTATGGAATCAACTTGGATACTTTGATTTTAAATCATTTTATCATCATGTTTCATGACATGAAATATTAAATTGAAGTGATGATGATAATCCAATATTGACAAGTCAATTGAATTTGTATCATTTATCCATGATAAGATTCCATTGCATATTGAGTTTAAATCTTATTTGTTATATAGATCGTACATCAAGTCCCTTTGAGAGAATAATGATCCTCTCGACTCGATCGAAAGGGGTTTGAAGGGACTCACTGTATAATTATCGAAGTTATATCAGCTGGGAGGACTCCTTCGAAAGGTGCTTTGATATTCTAAAACATATAACCCCTTTCAAGGGAGCCTTCACCATGACCATAGAACCTATGCTTTCGAAAGGAATCCTCCTTTAAAGGTGTAATGACCCTTTCGACCCATTCGAAATGGGTTTCGAATGAGTTGTTTCTTAAACTTTGCTTCGAACATTGATAAGATTTCTTGTCAACAACTAACATCTTAGAAGGAACACATTTTTAAGACATGCAGTCCCTATCGACTCATTCGAAAAGGGATTTCGAAGGGGATGGTAATTCTTTAAGTTGTGCTTTGAGGTGTTAACAAAATTTCTTGTTAACACTATTCTTCTCAATAAAAGTCTAATATGGTTTCATACTATTTTATAAAATAATACTTCTATTTTATAAAATATGTCATTAGCTTATACGTCAATTTTAAACCTTTAAATACTTAATTTCTTAACTTGAAATTAAGTATACTTCATATTACTACTTTATAAAATCTCATTTCCACTTTATAGGATCTATGCTTTATTTATAAAATCATCTAACCATTTTATAAATACTAATAGAGCTTCATTTGCTATTTTACAAAATATTATATCATTTTATAAAAAACCTTCTCTACTTATAAAAATCATTCTTTTATTTAAACGATATTTATAAATACTAATTTAGTTTCATTTATCGTCTAATCACTTTAATAATAAGTTAGAGCTCAAAAATGGTTAAATTAGCTTACTAACCAATTTCAAAATCATTTGAATTGGTTTAATTAAAGCTAACTATAGACATGCCCTTAATTATAACATGTAATTAGTCTCCAATCACTAATAACATCAGATATAATCATTCAGTTAACCCCAATTCCAATTCTAAGCTTACTAACTTTCTTAAATCGCTAACATAAGCTTCAAGTTAACTCTTTTAGTGTTTAATAAAGTGGAATATTCTCATAAACCTTAATGAAGTTACATACAACTCCTAATCAATTCCAAAGTCATCTCATAAATCACATAATTGGAACAAATAGAAATAAATTCTATAATATATGAAGAAACATTCCCACTCACCTTACTAACAAGAGGAAGTAACAAGAATCATCAAAATTCTACTTTTGCTTCTCTTGAAAATTTGTATGAAGCTCTCTACATCAAATCAAGCTCCAATACTTTGAGAGATGGTTAGTTTTCTCCTAATTAGAATTTTAGTGATTTTTCTATGAATTTAGGAACTTTCTATGAAGTGATTTGGTTGGATTTAGAGCTTAGGCTTAAGGTGAAATTAGGAGAGGGAAAAGGAAATGAACATGTAATGAGAAACGAATGAAGAGCTTAGCTAAATATAAGCTAAGTTAAATGCAAGCTAGTGGGCTTAGCCCAATTCTCTTCACCCAACACTATTCATCCCCGAAATCCATTGGCTCCAAACATATTCCAGTTTATACTCATTTTGCTCGTGTCAGAAAAGCGAACTCAATCATTGGTGCATCGAGTCCTAATTCATTCATTTGTATAAATCGAGTATAAGGGGCGTTCTGTCACTTAATGATTAAATAAATTAATTAATCGTCTAAACATCTGATCGTTTAAATTGTGGGGTGTTACAGGATCCCTTAGGTTGGGCTAGGGTGCATAGGGTCAGGCATAGTTAGTTGAAACCATTTTTTTAATTTTATCTTGTATATCAGTACATGTGTAAAGTTGCATATAAGAGCAGAAGAGGGAATGGGAAGCAGGGGTTGCTAGGTTATATCAGAGATAGCCAATCTAGTGTATTTTTCCATACCATGGTTATATTATTTATGTACTGAAGGTAGCTGTTGTAATAAAATATAACTTGATGTGATGATGTAAAATAATTGTATAATTGAGTTAATAGTTATTTATATTGATGTTTGATTCCATATGAGGTTTTTCCTTTTATTCACTATTTTAGAATTTTAAATTTTTATCCACCCACGGTCCACTGATTTTAATGTCTGAAATTAGTTGTAAGCGTACTTAACGTCGTTTATAATTAATTTTAGATTTTAAAAATAGTGGGTCATCATAGACAGGGTCTCTTAGTCTAATCTAAGACCGAGACTCATGTCTCTTATACTCTTTATTGTTCCGAACCTACTCTGGTACCAACTGTTACACCCTACCTTTATGCCCATACTACCAAACATTATTACTAGGTAATATTGTCTGATAGTATTGAGAATGAGATGATATTGGGTTATCACGCATAAATATTTCATTGGGCTAACACCGGTACGTATTCCAAATTCATAGACTACTCACCTACATGTACTCAGTATCGACACAAATGAATATACACGTGTGTTTCCAGAATAGAACAATACACAATATAAAACAAATAACAGAGATCACAGAGTCATCAACACAACAATAATATGTAATAAATAACATATGCAAGTCCAAGTAGGTCTTACAAAATAGTCAAATACACACTATCTCTTCAAAAGTATACAAAGTATATAGCCATCACAAACATTCACCATAACATTAAAATATACATAAGAGACTACATACATGAATGAATATCGAATTCATAATCCTACTAAAACTAGCCTCCAAATCTATGCTAACAACCATAAACTGGTCACTTCATCCCTGAGTCTAAAATATCTAGGACTAACCCGAGTATTATATAAATAAAACACGGGTTTGACTATGTCTAGAATGTAGACGTTAATATATAATAGCAACTGGCATGGTATAAACAAGCGAATCATAAAGGGGCACATACATCTCAATGTAGTAGCATATCTCAAACCATGCACATATATCATCGCCTACATCAATGTAAAGACAATCAACATATCAAGTGGCTCAATATCAAAATGGTTGTACTAATTAAGTAGCCATAATAATCATAACACAATATTCATCAAACTTAAACCTAACATACTCTCAACTATGACCTAGATTATCTCTCGGATAATCATAAAGTAGACATACCCGGGGGCATTCATACTCAACATATAAGATAAATAACACACAAATATGCATGAAAAAAAATAGTCAACACTGATATAGCTTGCACTCGGCTAATTAAGCCACGATTAGCCCTCAGCCATCCACATAATTGATAAATTAGTATGAGGTCAATCTCCTCAATTTGACTTGCTCATAGCAATGTCGATCATAGATTATCTCGTGGATAATCATTATACGCATTTGTGTAGGGCTACTTACCTCGCAGGCTCTCGGCCTCAAAAATAGCCACATCGGCCCGTACTGCACACTCAATGATCTCATAAAAAGGTAAACAAGTGTATGTCTATATCACCACATTAATAACCAAATGGGAGACTAACAGCACTCGGTCTACTAGAAAGGTCTTCCTCACACGCCCTCAGCGCTACCGCTATAGTCTTAAGTTACCTCGATGGCCATCGTGACCTAGAATCCATCTGCCACCATCATTTTTGCATGACTGCACAATACCATACAGCCCTCCAAGTTCCCCAATGGTAATAGACTGCTGGCCTAGGTGATACTAGGCAGTGGCTCTCAGCCATGGCTCTCTGCCATATACAATAAAATGTATCACCGATCTAGGGAGCGATTCCGCGATTAGGCGGCTAGGATGAATGCTAGCCTAGTATGGTTTACTCAATAAATTAATATGAATAGACACATAAACGATAGACACACTTATGGCTGTTAACCTTTGACTCACATCCCGCAACACCCTACGTATATATTAATACCCTGTAACTCATCCTTATATAAGTGTCATTTACTCACATAAAGTAGCCGAACAAATATCACCTCAAGCGGCCATATCACTTGGTATTAATCGCTCATTTATTCAATACTTGTAAATTACACTCATCATCACATAATATTCTATATGATGTGTTAAAGAAATAATCAAAAAACTATTATCGAACGTCTTATACTGCTTGGTACCACAAATCCATTTACTTAAATTTCTCATGATGAAGAATTAACATGCAATCATACAATTCTACTATTTATTGCTTCAGAAGGTTTCATTGTAAAATATTCATTTCCAAAATCTTCAATATTAATATCAAATTTAAAGAGGATTAAACTATAAAATTTCATTCTTCCCAAAATCCTTATGTAGTTCTAAAAATAAATATATGTAAACCACTTATTTAATTATAAGGAAATCCATTTTTAAACCGTTATTTAAAATTCAAATTCCTTACTCGTTTTAAATATAATTCACATGCTTTAAAGTTCTTTTTAAAACTTTGAAAATAATATTACCAAAAGAGTTTTATAATCCATGCTTCCCTTTGAGAAATCAAGTTACATAAGACTATATATTTTTAAAGGCTTTTCAATTTAAACATTTCCTAATTGCATAATACAAATCCAAAACAATTATATATTTGAAACACTTATTCGTATTCCAAACCCTTTAAACTATCATTGAAAAAATATTCCATCAAGCTAAAACTCTATTTTGTATAAAATCTTCCAAACATTTAACATTAAGTATATCAATTTACAAAATTTATTTATACAACCAAATCCCAAAATTACAATTTCTATAATAATTTAATTCTAATTCCTTTATATATATTTCCATAGGCTTTTAAAAAATTTCCATTTTATTTTAAAATAATCAAACACAAAATATATTACTTCCAAAATTATTCTTAATGAAATATATGTATATAATAAATTTTTATTTATAATAATTTCCATTCAACAAAAAGATTGCAATCATCGATTTACTATTCCAAAAATATTATTTTATCAAACCTCCCATCTATTCAAATCCCATAAAAATAAATTATCATTTTAAAATATAAATTTTAAATATTTTCTTTCTTTTAAAAAAGTCCTTCAAATATTTTTGCAATCATAGATAAGTAAAGATATATTCAAAAGTCCACTTATTTAAAAAAAATCCTAAAATCCATCACTTTTTAAATAATCTTTTTTCACATAATTCAAAAAGAAAATTCCACCATTGTATTTTCTATTGATAATATTTATTTTTAATATAAAATAAAAACTTATTCTAAAAATTCATCGTTTATATCCAATAAGTTTTACTTCTTTTAAAGCTTCACATTTCAATTCTTTTATTCCCTTCAGATCAATTTCAAGTGTTGTGTCCACTATTGCAATGGTCTATTTATTGTGCAAAACATATAATATAGTGTGTTTAACGATCAACTAATATATCATAACAACAAGCAATAGTCAAGGATATGTAATTCAGTTTCATCCAGTTCAATTCATATCAACCAAAAATTCATCACTAGACAACCAATGAAAATAGAAGAAACGAGGATCTAGACATAGTCGTGAGTTAATAACTCACCAAATCAATGATTGAAGTTCCCAAGTCAAACTTTATTGCTTCATCCAGGTCGCCAAAAACCACCTTGCTCAACCAATCTCCCTTTAGCCATTACCAACATCCATCGTTGTCACTAGCCATCGTCAACGGCCATCGGCATTAGCCTCCCCTAGTCAAGCTTCGTCATGTCCCTATCGCTTCAGCCTTGTCACACCCCTCGATCATGTGTATGAATGTGCTTCCTCTTCAACTACATGCACGAGCCCAAGTAGCAGCTCATCTGTCTCGTCGTCGCCTCTGGTCACGCGAGCAATAAAGAGTGCGTTTTTTATCGATATGTTTTTTCCTTGCAGATCTAAATTGTATGAAAGAGGGTATGGCTTGGAGTTTTGAGAGTAGGAATGGATATGTGCTTAATAGGATACAAGAGAGATAAGGAACAATCTAGAATAAAATGAAGATGGGTCTAGTTCATCAATATGGGCTTGGGCTATTGATAAGTTATGGTTTAAATTCAACATGGTTTTGCATCCTTTGTAATTTAGTAAACTCATCAATGGACTTTCCTTCATTATCCAACACATCTTTACTACTAATAATGAGAATTCCAAGAATAAAAAATCAACCGTGTCCTTTTGAATTACCCAAAATACCCTTTCTGCATTTCACCTACCACCATTCTCAAAATCAGGAAAACGGACTGCAAAAATCCCTAAATCCCACTTTCGCAAATACTAAGTACGATCCCTTATCTAGGTATTCTCGCTAATACTCAATGGAGAGAGGCAAGATTTTCGACATCATCAATTTCTTCAATTCAAGCTCTTTAGGCCAAAATTCAAATAACAAAGCTGAAGGCAGTAACCTCATGGTTGTTGGAACTGAAGTAAGCCTAATTCGCATTCAGGTACTACCCATACGTCGTCAGATTGCGGCGATGTATAGCTTTTAGCAGTTTTTCATGTTGATTGTAATTATTATGAAAGTAGACGAATGAAATCCATTTCACATTATATGATTTATTTGTTATTTTGTACTTGAATCAGGTTAGATATGTTCATTGGCAAGTTTTTTTTTAGGTACGAGTCTGGCATTTTGATTGATTTGTGAATCTGAGGACAATGGCCCAGATGGAAGAAAAGCTATTGAAAATACCTCCACCTTGACCTAAAAGAGGCCTTTGTGACCATATTCTTGCAAACTGGAAAATATGGTAATTATGCACATACTATTCATTGAGATTATAGACTAATGAAGTGGCTGATTTTCAAGTATAAAGTATTCATTATACAAAATTTTCTTGCATTTTTAGAGCCTCTAAGGTTTTAGACAATTTTTGTTCACTGTAGCATCATCAGGTTGGTTTAAACAAATTCATATAACATGCTTAGTCTGTGGTAATAATCTTTATAGAAGGGTTGCAAGTATGTTCCATTTGTTATGGTATTTCAAGAGCTTGCAAGTATGTTCCATCAATAGTTGATTCATAAGAAGCACTATATGTTAGAATTCTCAAAAATAGCGAATGAGATATATCCCACATCGCCAAAAATAAGTCCATTTTCTTGTTACTAATAATTTTGATATGTTTTCTACTATTTATTTTTGCACAGAAAATTTAGTATAGTCATCACCATGTGTTACCCAGCATATTTTTGCCTTTTTTTAAAATTTATTATGTTAACATAAAATTCTGTAGAAAAATTACTTTGATTAAAGAAAATTTTCTTATCGTTTTCCTCATCCTTTGGATTTTTGTCTATTAAATCTTATAATAATTTTCCTTCCTTTCTTGAATTTTTTATGGTACCTATATTTAAACTTTTTTCCTTTATTTCAATTTTTAAGACTTTGCTTAGTATTTTTCAATAACATACAAAATTGAAATTGTTTTGTACCATGGCATGAAAATTTTAAATATTTTTCCATTACCTTCTAATACTCTTATCGAAAACCGAACCATTTTTTTATCTAAATGGGATTCTCCCATTAACATTTGCATCTTCGGTCTTATGTATAAATTTAGTAAGTATAGGGGTATGGTCATTTGTATTTTTCTCTAAAGTAAAACATATAAAATTTGGAATTTACCAAAAAACTCTTTAGTGATAAGTATTCTGTCTAGCTTACACTACATTATAACTACCCCTAACCTCCATGTGTTTTTAGCTCCATTGATTATTGTTTCTATCAATCCTATTTCGAATAGAAATTTATTTATGTTATCCGATTTGTTTTAAGCAATACTCTATTAAAATGCCCCATAATTAGTCATGGTATATTATATTTATTACTCATACTTTCAAAATAATTTATAGTTCATTTCATTCAATTTCAAAACTACTTCCATAAATACTAGTAATTTGTATTGAAACTCCTCCTATATTACTAAAAGTACAGTCTATGTATTGAAAATCTTTATTAATATTTTTGGTTTCCAAATATTTTAATCCCTGATTAATAATATTATACCTTTGCCGCCAAATTCATAATTATTTATATATTTCTATTTATTAGGTAGTTTAGACAAAATGTTTCACTGTCGTGATCATTCATTTTATTTTCTATTAATGCTATAATACAATTATTCACTTTTATCACCTTAATATATTAAGTGGATCAACTTGTTAAGAGGGGAAGTTCGCCAAACCCCCCCCCCCTCCCCACATTCCATGTTATCACACACACACATACACAAACATATATATATATATATAAGTATGTATGTATGTATGTATGTAGGCAATGATTGGCTACACCTCATTTTTTCCACACTTAAATTCCCCTGATTTCAACCAAATGTTCTGAATTAAATAGTAGAATGAAAATACAAAAGAGAGAGTATAATTATTTAAATTGGAACATGTGGTTGAAATTAAGAAGAATTTAAGGTGTAGCCGAGATATTTATTTACAGAGAAGTTCTTATTGTGTGTTCCTGTGTGTTTGTGTGTATTTAGTTAATATTTATTTGCAGAGAAATTCTCATACAAGACCCTTAAGCACTTCTGCTTATCGTTTTGCACGTTTTACCATTTGTTTTAAGCTTTTCTATCGTATCATCCCATTTTGTATTGTTTTACACATATTTCTATTTCGCTTTCTCTTTTTTTCTTCCTCTAACCCCTATGTTTTTTATGCTTTGCAGTACTACTTTTGAGCTTCGATCAGAAGTGCCAATTAGCTCTAAGTCGATGCTCACCCTGTACATAAGTTCTGCAGCACATTCTAACCATGGGACTATCTCCATTACCATAGTTTCTTCATTACTTATATGTTGTACATATTCATTCATTCGTTACTATTATTTGATGTAATTAAACATGGAATAGGAGCTTGGGGGATTCCAGTTCAAATACCTATTTATTTTGTTTCATCCACAAAAACTATGCTTTGTTGCCTTTTCACTATTGCGATTTCATCCTGATTTCTTGTTGCTTCTTCCACATCTTCGACCATGATTTGAACATACTGTTCATTGAGTTGTTGTGAATTTTTACTTTCTTGGTTTTATTCATTACTAAGATGATAGCTTTCTTCACATTGCATATTTACGGTTTTGTTTCCATCATTTCTGGCAGTGATAGTTTCTTGGTTGAACTGGAAATTTATGTTTGAGTCATTTCTAGTAGTGATACTGTTAACCCAAAAAATGGATCAACACCCTGAGTTGAGTGTGAAAGCACCGGCCTTGTTTATCAAGGCAAATAAAATAGAAAAAGAAATAGTAAATTGCAGAAAAGAGTAAATGAACAAGAAATTTTTATAGTGGTTCCGCTATTAACGAAGCCTATGTCTACTTTATAACTTTCATTATTGACTGACTGCAATTACAAGTTGAATCTGATTACAACGTGACTGAATCTTGTAAGTAAGATCAAGTCACCAGTGTTAGAGTTCACTGGAGAATCACAGTGAACCCTGTAGATGACCGTTGTGTGGGAGGAAAAGGGTGAAGAGTAGTTTCTACAGAGTTTCAGCAGCCAGTCCAGAAGATCCTGTTTATGTTGCAGGTAGAATTGTATTTATAGGGGTTAGAAAGCTATTGGGCTAGGCTGCCTTGCTAGATTCATGTAAACGAACATACGAAGGTGCACTAAAAGTTTCATAGGAAATCGAGTCAATCTGATGGATCGCTAGCGATCCATAGCTTTTGGGTCACTGACGATTCAACTGCTTGTGATCCTTTCCTTCATCCTCTTCTTTAAACTTCATGGCAATCTGGCACAATCATATGGATCGCTATCGATCCATAGTACATGGATCGCCAGCGACCCATGTACTTAGTGGATTTTTGGACTTTGCCTTTTAGATTGCATTTGTTGTTTATTATTGGTGTTCTCCATGTAATTTCGTTGCTTGTTGCCATGTTTTGATGATGATCCATACATTGTTGCATTGGACTGCTGATTGAATTAGACGAATGTTCACTTCTCGATCTAATTAGCTTGGAATTCCATAAAACTTAGCCATCATTCCTAGAATTCCTATAAGATCATGGTGCAAGAGGATTGGTGGTCCTACAAGTGAACCTTATGGATCGCTAGCGATCCATAGGAGATGGATCACTAGCGATCCATAACCTTAGCATGTTTTTGCTTCCTTTTTCTCTAATCCTTCTTGGTTGGTTCTTCTAGCCCTTTTGGTTGGCTCTTGAGCTGTTCTGACTTGACAAAGTTGTTCCGACTTCCTTTGAATTCTGCTGGGTTAAAAATCCGGATAACATTTGCCCCCTAGAGTACGCCTTCATTGGAAACAAGGCGTGCTTTGGAAGTAATTGCTTTTGAGTTCCTACTTGGTGAGGTTCAAGTGATTGTGTTAAGGCCATCATGCAAATTTGGCTTTGGTTGTTCAACTGCTCGTTGAGTTTTGACCTGAATCGACGTTGCTCATTATAACAAATCAATTATGATTCCACAACTGTTAAGATGCTTGCTAATAACATGTGGATCATGCTTGGAAAATTTGAGGGTGATCGGACGCAATTTGATGGATCGCTAGCGATCCAAAAACTTAGCATTTTTTAAAGCCTAATCTCATATTTAACGCAATCGAGCCAACCTATCATATACTCTTACCTTCCTCTTGCGATCCCAGCTAATTCCTTGCGACTCGATCCATTCTATTCTATCGCCATTGCCGACCATCTACTACCAAAGCCTCTCACCGTTGACCATTCTGAAGTTCGTCACGCTTTGACTTCAACCCTAGCTCTAGAAACCTCGTCTTTTGGATCGCCGTCGACCCTACCCATTTGGATCGCAATCGATTTGCTTTCCTTGGATCGCCACTGAACTTCCCTTGGATCGTTGCTAACCCTTCTTGCCATAGGCCACTAATCATTCCAAGTCCATTCGCATCTTATTTTTTATTCTTGATTATAGGTGGATAATGTTGATTTTGGCATTCGTTTAGCAATTCGACGACGGGGTTGTATTGGTGATGACTGTCTTGGAAAATTCGAGTTGATTGTGATTTTGTGGAAGAAGATAGTAAATCGAATCTTGAGTTCTTCACGGAATGACACTTGGGCTTCGCCCGGTGCTTGACATGTTTTGTTGTCTTCAACCATAGAACCAAAATTGACTTGTACTAAGTTACATTGTTGAACAACATGACATATCGCGAATTGGTTTTAATCCTTCTAGAGGGGAATAACGGCTTAGGATAGCGCCCCGCGTGCAGCTTATGTTTTTATCGCCTTCCGAAGTGTTGGGATTGGTCTCGTTATTGCACACTCGGTGTACCTGAACTGGGAAGAGCTTTCCGCATCGCTTCAGATAATGGATCCATTATCGATCGTTGATCGATAATGGGTAAGTGTAGAAGAAATAATTTCAAAAAATGATACGAAAATCCCTTTTAACTCTTTACTGTGAGCGAACTATCTACACGGGATAGAGCGTTTGTAGTGTTCAAGATACCGAGCTCACACCACATAGATAACACACTGCACTTGCCACGGTATATACTTGAAATCCGATGTGTCGGTGAAAATTGATATTCCTCCGGAATTCAAGTGCTATAGGGGATTTTTTAGTTAAAAAATAGAATTACTTGACCACGTTGGACACAAGTTATGTTGTATAGAATGAAGTATCCGTCTTCTCACCGTAAGTCCAGTGAAGGAAGTTCAGCGCTTTCAAAAGCTGAATCGTCATCCATCCCCCCTTCCTCTTCTACTTCGCGAGTTAAATACGGTCAACTAGTTCCGGTTGGCCCGGTTGTAGACTGGACTCCTCCGATTTTCAAAGTTCTGCTTAATCTGCTAGAATCCACCAGAGATAGCTTCCCCCGTAATCTCCACTAAGGTTCTACATAACATTTGCTTGCAACACGGCATTCCAAAGGACGATGTGCACCTTCCGCAGAAGAATGAGTTTGCCCATACGCCGCCTCCGGGATACACTGCTTGCCACCGGTACATGTGCTTAAACGGAGCAGTGTCTTCCTTCAATGACTTCTTGAAAGAAACTCTTTTGAACTTCGAAATTGCCCCATTCCAAATTCATCCTAATGGATATGCAATCTTGACTTGCCTTCATGTTCTGTTTATGCGGACAATTAATCGTGACTTGAGTTGAGATATCTTTTCTCGTTTAAGAGGAGAGACGAGTGCCCATCCCTTTTTGTCGTCGAGGCCCAAAGGAATTGCAAGATCGTGCTGTAGCTTCAAAGAAATCTATCTCAATTCAAGACTCAGTACTTCTTCGTCAGAAGTCCCATAGGGTTTAATCGCTTTTGGAGAATGGGGGTAAGTTCTCTCCTTTACTTATTGAGTTTTGATACGTCGCTATGGGATTTCTGACAGATCAAATACTTCTTGTAGTTATTCTGAGGCCGAATAAAGACTTATCACTTGACCTGATTTTCCATACCCCGAAGGCCGTAGATGCCAGGGAGAGATCGGTTAAATTTTTGCTAACGGACGCAAATTTGCTCCGGTATAGACTGCTGCTTCCCGGAATATCCGCTATTGCCACTGAAGTCCCGTCTCCTTCCCATTTTAGAGTACAAACATGCTCCACTTCTTCATCGATGGCTCTGAAGAAGGTATTTTCCTAGAAAAGGAAGGTCTGTCTGGCAAGTCAACCGAAGAGACTGATGAAAGATGGGATGTCATGATTGAAGCTAGCTGTCCGGCCAGAATGCCCCCAATTCCGGAGGAAGGGGAAGAATATTTCAAGCAGCAAGAGGGCAAGGCTATAGTGGCAATAGAAAAAGAGGAGGGTGAAGTTGAGAGTAGCAGTAGTCATGATTCATCCTCCAGTGATGATGATTTCGACGCAGGCTCCGATGACGGAGACTCCGAATCATGTAATAAGACTCTGGGAATGAGTCTCGTTCTCCTGGATTCGCCTCCCTGAGAAATTCGCAATAAAGATGCTCTCCCAACAGCCGAGCGACGTCAGGGTTCCCCAATTAAAGGTGTTGGCATAGATTTGGGGATTTGAGCAACGTTTACGTGGATATCAATGAACTTATGTGGGAGGATTTCAAATTCGAGGGAGCATCTCCTCACCTTGGTCATATCGTGTCTAAAGTCAACCCGATTTCTACCAAGGTGGCTTCCCGATCTGGTTTGTGACATCCTTTTAGGCCCCCCAAGACACGTTCACATTTCACTAGGGTCACATTCACTTACACATTCATTATTTAGGCCTATTTCTCATTGCTAAAGCTCTTTATTTATTCTTCATGTCAGGTACTATGAGAGGCCGTGGACTTTACGACGATCTCGAGCAATTCACTGATTCACAATGTTGGTTTAAACGGTCTACAAGCCGCTAGCAGCCCCGTAAGACCAAGGAGGAATGGAGAAGGTGGAAAGCCTCAGAGGCCGAATCTCGTCGCCGTGATGACAAAGAATGAGGTCGGATGTATAAAAGTGGCTACGAGATGAGAAAAACCCCTGATGACCGAGAGGAACCATCCAAGAAGTCAAAGGTTGATCATGGTTCTCATCCTTCTAAGCATCAGGCTTCTACCTCGGCCCCAGTTTCTGTCGGTCTTAAATTTTCGGTTTCTTTTGTTCCGGCTTTGTTTTCATCTCAAGCCCCATCGACTCACGTGGTGCCCGCTTCTGGTTTCTCGCGTCCTCGTAGGAGGCCGGCCTACAATCTTTCGTTCGGTCCCCTTAGACTCGAAGCTGCGCTCCCCGAGTGGTTTTAAAGGGAGTTAAGTTTGACCGCAACCTTCGCTCGCTCCGCAAATATTCCTATATGCCCCACCTTCAGGCGATTCAAAGTGATTTAGAGTAAGCTAAGGGATGGGAAAAGTTATGCAAGCAGCTGGCCGACACAAATTGCAATAATTATCAGGAGATCCTCCCTTTTGAATCAGAGAAAGACCATTTCGACAGTGCGTTACCGGAACATAACGCCATGATTGAGTGACTAATAAAAAAGAGGGACACGGCGCTCTGGGAGAGCAAGAACAGCGCCAGTTTGCTAAAGGAGCTAAAACAGGCCCATGCAAAATAGAGATAATATTTCGAGACGAAATTAAGAAGGCCTACGTGGACGAAGTAAAGTTGAAAGAGGAGCTCGAAGCTCGTGACGTGATTATCGAAGCCCAAATGAAGACTATTGTTGATCATGACAAAATTGTTGAAGGGCATGATAAAACAATTGCTGAATACGCGGGCATCGTGGAATCCCGTAACAAGACTATTTTCGATCAAGCCCAAACGATTGCTTCGCTCTAAGAAAGAGTTGCGTAGCTTAGCGCCGAGAATACTCGAGTTGAAGTTGAGAAGACCGTCGTAACAGCGGATTACCTGGAGCTGTAGGAGACTTTCGATAAAAAGATGGAGAAGTTGGACAATACCATCTTGAATTTCTATGTTAATTCCTTGCTGCATCAGGGGAGCCTCAGTTATTTGGGCCCCAAATTTTCGCATACTCTTGCCATGGTTTGGGAAGAAATCTTGGCCCATTTTCAAGAAAACGGGGATGTATATACCGAGCAAGAGTTAGAGGATTCCTACCTCAATGAGGAGTCGAAGAAAGCACTAGTAGAGGGCCGAGAGGTCCTTCAAATCAAGAAGGAACGGGAAGCTGCCGATGCTGCTATGACTGCAACTGCCAAAACTTTGTCGGAGCCTTTCATTTTTGGGCCTGGCCGACCATCAAGTTAGCCTTGCGATCAGTTGGTGGGTTCAGCCAGTGCTGCTTCGTCGTCTGTTCCTCCAGTAGCTATCTCTGATACTTCAAGTAGCCTCGGAACTTCTTTGAAGATCGTGCAGCCATCAAAAGAAGGAGAAGGGAGAGAATACGAGATTGAAATTCTCGGTCATTCCTCTGATGCAGGTAACCTTCTTATTTCTCCCGATTTTGAGAATTTTCAGCTCACACCACAAGAAAAGGACGGATTTAATGCTTTTATTTTGATCTTATAGGTCCGTCCTCTTTACCTACTGACCCGTTGGTTTCCTTGGTTCTTGGGCTTGCTGCTATTTCAACTGCCTCTATGCTTATTTCTGTAACTGCTTCGATTGCTGCGCCTGAGTCTGGATCGCAGCCAGGGCCGGAATCCGAGAAGATCGCCATATTGCATAGTCTAGATGACCCTTCTATATCTTTAGAAGGCAACTTCACGGCAGTTGAAGCTCGAGAGCAGGAGGAGCAGACTGGCCAGCTGCATAAATCTGAATAGCAACTGGTTACCATTAAGAAGGAAAAGGTCGAAGCGATAAAATCTTCAAGGAGCTCCCGCAAATCCCGGAAGCGCAAGGCCAAAGAGGAGTCTTCCGAGAAGGTCGAAGTGCATGGAGGAGGTGCCAGCGCTGAGGAGATAGTTGATATTACAGGCAGCGACACCACCCCTGGCTAGGATTCTGTGGGAAAGGTGAAACATCCAACTAAAGGTGGGAAGAGGAGTGGTGGAAAGAGGCATTGACAGGTCCAGATAGCAGTGGAGCTAGTTTTTAGGGCATTTTGTTTTGTTTGATACGTGTTTTGTTCAAGTGCAGAGTCTGCACTTATTGCTTTGATTGTTGTAGCATCTGTATTTTTCTTTTTGTTGGCCGATATTGTGTGGGTATGGCCCCCACATTTTTGACTTTGTATAGAAAACGTTATAAGTAATACAATGTTGACATTTTGACTGTAACATTATATGTTTACTTATCTATGTTTCATGCTATTGTGCCAACTTTATTTACTCCTATTTTATTTTACCTAGTCCTGTGATTACCGCCAAAATTCTTTATTTGGAGTAACAGAACTATGAAGTGCTTGGTTTTTGTTTTTGAGTATTTTCTTTGAGTAACGGTGTGTGCCCTCCCTCCCAGTTCACGAGGCTGGTTACTTCGAACACTTGACGAATGACCGCTTGATCCAAGTGATTTTTTTTCTTTTTCTTTTGAATGTCCGTAATCGGACTCGTTTTGTGTTTCCTATCTTTGGGAACTTATGATTTGTACGGCTTGATTTCAGATTTATTGTCGGTCAACAATTGGAATTTTCTGCTGACTCGTAGTAGTTTGACATTGTTGGATTCATACCTGTTGCTCCCGATTATGGGAGTGGGTTGATTCTTGATATTCCTACAATGGACGAGTTTCCTGGTATCGCTGGGGAAATACCGGTACCTAAGAGTATGCGCGGCTTATGAAATGCGTGAATTTTGAGAGTGTGTTCAGCTTATGGGGTGCACGGCTTTTGGGATCGATATGACTCGTCGATCCAGAGCGGTTTGGAACTTCTCGATGTTGCCGATCTTCGGGCAACGTGAGGAGTTTATGCTTCGACAGCATGATTCCATGGCACAAAATATAATGCGCGGCTTATGGGAGTGTGTGGCTTTGATTTGGGCCTTCCCGGCGTCGCTGGAGCAACACCGGTTCTTAGAAGGCGAGGATCGGGTTCTTCCAATCCAACAGTTTAAGTCGATTTGCTTCGTCGACCCGGTGGGTAAGTGGGGTGTACCTGAGCATTGTTCCACTATCTCAAGTAGCAATTGGGTGGTTTTGAGCCGATTTGACCCCATCAACTCAGGAGGTTACTTTTATGAACACAGTTTTATTGCTTTAGAAAGAAAAACAATTTTATTAAAAAAAGTTGGGCAAGTTTTGCCTATTTACAATGCCCCCGGTTTTTCAGGATGGCTTATTTGCTGAAAATAAAAAGTACATAAGGTTATTTCAGTTAAAGTAACGACGCAGCGATTTACTGTTTCATGCTCGGGGAATTTGGATTCCGTCGACGGTTGTCAGTTAGAATGTTCCATCCCCTAGCTTTTGACTGATCACATACGGCCCTTCCCAGTTTGGCCCAAAAGTTCCTGGTGCTGGATCGACTCGTTTGAGGACAAGGTCTCCCACTTTAAAGGTTTAGGTTTGAAATTTGGAGTTAAAGCACCGTGCGACCCTTTTTTGGTGAGCGGCGGTCATTAATTCGGCTTCTTCCCTCTTCTCGTCGATCGTATCAAGCGACTCGAGTAGGAGCGGCTTGTTTTTCCTCTGATTGAAATTCTGCCTTCGATGTGAGGGAACGTCTAGTTCGATGGGGGTCATTGCTTCTGAACCATATGCCAAGGCAAACGGGGTATGCCCGGTTGTTGCTTTGTATGTTGTTCTGTATGCCTATAGTGCGAGTGGAAGTTCATCAACCCAATTCCCTTTAGCTTTGTTAGCTGATTTTTGATGGTGGACTTGATGATCTTTTTTATTGCTTCCACTTTCCCGTCTGCTTGCGGATGAGCAACTGCGGAAAAGCTCTTCTCGATCCGAAAGCGTTTGCAAAAGTCTTAGAATTCGACGCTTTAGAATTGGGTCCCGTTATTAGTGATGATTTTCTGTGGCACACCAAACCTACAAGTAATGTTTTTAGTAACAAAGTTAATGACTGTCTTTTTGGTAATGGTGGCCAACGGTTCCGCTTCGGCCCATTTGGTGAAATAGTCAACGGAAACTATAGCATATTTAGCCCCTCCTTTAGTTATTGGCGATACGCCAATCAAATCAATTCCCCATATTGCAAATGGCCATGGCTGACCATCTGTGTTAGCTCTGTTGAGGGAGTTCTTTTGATCTTGTTGAATCGTTGGCATCGGTCGCACCATCTGGCGTAATATGCTGCATCACGGTTTACTGTTGGCCAGAAATACCCATATCGGAGTATTTTCTTTGCAAGGATTTGCCCCCGGTATGGTCTCTGCAGTCGCCTTCGTAAACTTCTCTCAGGATCCTTTGAGCTTCGTCATTGGTCAAACATCTAAGCAGAGGGGTAGAAAACCCCTTCCGGTAGAGTATCCCATCTTGTATCTTGAATCGTGGTGCCTTCCAGAGAAGCTTTTTTCGTTGGTTCCTATCTGTGGGAAGAGTTACTGTAAGCAAGTAGTCTTGATCAACGTCATCCACGTTTCTAGTTCAATGGTGGTCTCGAAGATCCAGTTGACACCCATTTCGCTTATGCTTGGAGTGGTCAGGGTTTTAACTGGGACTAGTCCCAATGATTGCGCTTCCCCGGAACTGGCCAGTTTAGCCAAGTTGTCAGCTTTCATGTTCTGCTCCCTCAGGACGTGAGTTATTGTGTAATGTTCGATGTCGTTCAGCAACCCTTACTCTTTAGATAGATACGGGGCAAGGTCCTCTCCTCGAGCCTGGTATTCGCCTTTCACCTGATAGACGACTAACTGAGAGTTGTTGTAGATGTGTATGGATTTTATCCCCAGCTCTTTCACAATTTTTAGCTCGGCTATCAATGCCTCATATTCTGCTTCATTATTTATCACTGGGAATTCTAATCATAAGACGTCGCAAACGGCTCATCCTTCGGGAGTCTCAAGCACTACCCCTGCCCCCGAGCAGATGTTATTAGGTGTGCCATCGATGAAGAGCTTCCATCGTTTTTCCACTTCCGGTGTTATTTCCTCTTCATTATCCCGTAGGGTAATTTCGGCGATGAAATATGCCAATGCTTGCCTGTTGATTGCCTTCCTAGGATGGTAAGTGATCTCATATTGACTCAATTCGATATTCCATTTGATGAGCTGCCCGGAACTCTCGAGGCGGTACAATACCTGCTTCAAGGGTTGATCGATCAATACTTTGATTGGGTGTGCCTGGAAAATATGGTCGTAACTTCCTGGATGCGATCAAGAGACAATACGCTAGCTTTTCCAATTTCAGATAATTTTTCTCGGTTGCAGTAAAACGTTTACTGATGTAATACACGGTCCACTGGATCCTAGCTTCTTCATGTACAAGAGCAGTGCTTAATGCATGAGGGTAGACTGCTAAGTAGATGAACAAATCCTCTCCGTCTACTGGCTCTAATAGGATTGGCGGGGTTTCAATGTATTGCAGCAACTCTTCAAATGCGGTTTGACAAGCCTCATTCCGTTTGAAGTTCTTCTTTCCTTTCTTTAGTGCATCAAAGAACGGTATACATTTGTGGGTGGCCTTTGAGATGAACCGGCTTAGTGTTGCGACTTTCCCATTCAGGCTTTGTAACTCCTTTCTGTTCTTTGAGGCTTCGACTTTTTATAGGGCAGTAATTTGCTATGGTTTGCTTCGATGCCTCTGGTGCTCACTATGAATCCCAAGAACTTTCCAGAGGCTACCCCGAAGTGACATTTGACTGGATTGAGCTTCATCCCGTATTTTTGGAGTATTTCAAACATTTCTACAAGATTATCCAAGTAATTGGTATCTATTCGCAATTTAACCAACATGTCATCCACATAGACTTCCATGGTTTTTCCGATCTGACGCATGAACATGGCATTTACTAATCTTTGGTAGGTTACCCCAGCATTCTTTAAATCGAATGGCATTACTCTAGAACGGTATAATCCTAGATCGGTAATGAAGCTGGTGTTTTCCTGATCAGGTTCGTGCATTAGGATTTGGTTGTATTCCGAGTATGCGTCCATAAATGATAGAAGGTCATGTCCAGCCGTCCAGTCCACAAGCTGGACAATTCTGAGCAGAGGAAAGCTATCTTTTGGGCATCCTCTGTTTAAGTTTGAGTAGTCGATACAAGTTCGCCATTTTCCATTGGACTCCTTGACCAGAACCGAGTTAGATACCCATTCGGGGTAGGTCACATCACAGATAAAACCATGGGCCATCAGCTTGTCTACTTCTTCTCTCAACGCCTTGGACCGTTTGGGGCCCAGGCTGTGCCTCTTCCGCTTTACCAGTGTGTGCTTAGGATCAATGTAGAGTGCGCGACATGCAATTTCCGGTGACATCCTATACATATCGGAATGTGTCCAGGCGAACACATCCAAGTTGACGCGAAGATATTTAGTGAGTTCCAATTGCATCTTGTTTCCAAGGTGCGATCCAATTTCAAGACCCGCATTAGGTCATCCATGTCGACTAGGATAGACACCGTCAATTCTACCGATGCTGCCCGATCCTCCCTTGAACTCTTCTTTCTAGAGTCCAAAGCCTTGTCGAACCGGCTATGGTCCCCAAGCCAAGGACGACTCTGTAGTTGCTATTCGGCAGGTTCGCGAATGTGGAGAGTACTCCCCACATTCTTCCCTTTTTCCTTTCTCTTAGATTGGCATAGTTCTGCGATATAACATTCTCTGGTGGCACTTTGATCTCCTTTGATCACCCCAACTCTATTCTCCGTTGGGAATAATATGATAAGGCACTACTGGGCTAAAGCAATTCTAAAATTCGCCAGTATGGGTCATGCCAAGAAGGAATTGTATGCAGAAGTTTCGTCTACGATCACGAATGTTTGGATGAGAATGACTCTTCGGTCGCCTTCCCCAAGTTTCATAGGCAAGTCAATTATTATGACGGGTTGTTTGGGTTCGCCGGTGAATCCTTGAATTTTGGTTTGGCATGCGGAAATGTCTTTCATGCTGATCTTCATCTGTTGAAAGGTGCATTTGAAGAGTTTATTCACAGAACAACCACTGTCTACCAATACTCATCGAACCACGGCGGGTCCGATTCCTACTGTCACTACCATGGGATCGAGAGTTTGAGCTTTAATCCCTTCGGTATCCTGATTTTGGAATACTATTTCATCGTTCAGAGTTTTCAGCTGCTTGGCTGGGGCTCCATCTTCGATCACGAGGCACGAACCCTTCGGGGCGTGTTTTAACGAGCATACATACAGTTCCATTTCTCCCCAACTCCACTGTGCGGGACGAGGTCCTTCAGATATCGTTCCAATGATGAGTGATGTGCATGTAAATGTACATATTTTTACTTCCATATTTAATCTAATTTAATTCAATAAATGAGCATATAGAGTATTTTAACATGTTTAAACCAAAATTCAAATTATTTTCATATCATCATTTACTCATCTTCATATAGGGGCAAAATGGTCATTTTTGTGCATATATTAATTTTAGAAAATTTACTTGGACATTTTCATGTTGTGTTGTAGGAATTTGAATTCAAATGGAAGAGTTCTACATGAAAATATGCATGCACAAATGAAGAAGGCAAAATGAAGATGAAAATAAATCATTTCATGCAACGTGGAGGACCCCACCTACCCACTTACCATGATCCCCTATTAAAAGCTAATGCGCATGATTAAACCTACTTGCACATTTAAATGGAGGATTATGCTCATGCTAATGATTACTTAAAGGTTACATTCCCTAAGAGGGTATTTTGGGCAGTCCCCAAAAATATGGATTAAGGTTTTAGTCTTGTATAAATACCCCTTATGTTTCATGTAATGAGCTCTTAGCCTCCTCTTTAGTTAGTTTAGTTTTAGGCTAAAAAATAAACAAAAACTCTCTTTTCTTTTTCATGGCTACTTAGCCATTGTCTTCTTATGTAATTTTCTTATATGCAATTTTAATTCATGCAATTTTATTTCATGTTCTTTTCTTTTATGTTAGTAGCTTAGATTAATTATTGCAAGTAGTTCAGCTCTCTTTTTATTTTAATTAGCTTGCATTTTCCTCTTGTTTTTTTTTGTTTCATGTTGAACTCTACATTTGTTGAAATGATAACAAATATGAGAAGCTAAACCCCTTCAATTTAGGGGTAATGAAGCTCTCTTAATCATGTAGATTCAACATTTTGCTAATTTTTGATCTCTTTTTGTGCTTAATGGAAATATTTGCATGGGTAACCTTTTTTGTTTTAACTTTGAATTTGATAGCCTATGTTGTTGACACCAAATAGGCTATGCTTAAACAAGCATAAACACAAATTACCTCTTCATCTACATATGATGTTGGTAATGAAGTGATTTTAGAATCAAAATTTGATGGTCTATATTACTAATCAATAGTAAATAAATCATGCTTAGAATAGATTTTATTTTCAAGTTCATTGTCAATTTTCATAAGAGTTAACAAGTGGTTTAGTGGGTGTGTTAAAGTTTGATGGTTTATGTTGGGCTAATTAATAGCACAAATATTTCATACTTATGATAAACACATCAACTAAATTCACTAATAACCAAAAGAGAGATCATAATTTCATTTTGTTGATTTATGTGATCATGAGAAGGAAATTACCTCTAAATTGCCTTCTACTCTCATATTTTTATCCACTTTCTTTTGCTAGTTTATTTAAATTTTTAGCTTAACACAACTTCAAATTTTGTTTAATTTGATTGAGTAGAAATTTAAATCAATACAATTCCCTATGGATCGACTCATACTCGCCACGCACAAAAATTGTACGCAGTGTGCTTGCGGTTAAATTTTATCGGCTATTTTCTAATCCGGTAGGAAATTAGCCATCAAACAATGAGTCTCTAGTTAGTTCGTTTAGACCCCTCTTCACTGGTTCCAGCTTGGTTCCTTTGATCCCTAGGAGCTTGGGGAGCCACGGGTTGGTCGGGATTTTGCGGTTTTCTCATGTATTGCCGAAGCTTCTTTTCCTAGATCAGCTCTTCAATCAAGTTCTTTAGGTGATGACACTCGTTCGTGTTGTAGCCATGCGTCTCGCGGAAGCGACAGTACTTCCCGGAGCACTTTTGTTGTTCAATTGCTTCCTTTTTAGCGGGTTCCTCGTACTCCTCTGTCTCCTATGTTGCGAGATAGATGTTTTCTGAAGTATCATTAAGCGAAGTGTAATCTTCGGGCCTGAAGCCTTTAAGTCGCTTATTATTACCATTTCGTTTGTTGGAATTCTGATTTTTCCTTTTTCAATTTCCGTCTTTTCCCACACTTCCTTCAGTCATCTTGGAAGCATTTATGTCATGGTTCATCGCCATGCCTTCTACTCAACGCTCATCGGTTGTAAGCTAGTAGATTTCCTTTCTAATTCATGCGCCACTTCCAATCTTAAGTATTGACTTGCCTTACGGTTGAAGTCCTTCCTAGTGGTAGGTTGTTTCATTTTGATCCACTTTTCGAACTCAGTTTCGAGGTGGCTAGCGCGGACCAAGGCCATAAAAACCATATCCTCGTTTGGATTGCTTATCTCGGTCGCCGTGGTGTTGAACCGATTCATGAAAGACTTCAGGGATTCATTTCGTCCTAGGAATAGACCATACAAGGACATCGCATCTTTAGGTTGCGCCGTGTGAAGTATGAATTGATCAAGGAATCTTGTTGCTAGTTGATCGAAAGTGGAGATGGATCTTGGTGGAAGCCTAGTGAACCACATGGAAGCAATTCCCTCCAGAAAAATCGGGAAACATCTACATTGAACGGCGTTCGAAGCATTCGCTTCGTCCATGTACCAATTGTACTTGTATAGATGGGGTTTCGGGGCTCTCGTTCCGTCATAGTACGGAATAGTTGGCATAGTTAATTTTTCTTGGTATCGCTCATTCAAAATCTCATCAGTGAAAGGAGTCCAACTTGGAGCGGATCCTCATTCATCATCCCTTCTGTTCTTACTCTCATTCATCAATCGCTTGACCATGTCAACGATATATGCGTCTGATGTCCGGTAATCTGGGGGTCGGCTGTCAGTAACTACACCAAGTGTTTGGCTTTGCAAACGATCTTGGTGAGTAGGTTGAAGCCTAGGCTCTCCTGTCTTCGGAACATCCACTCCCTCGGGATTCCATTGGCTTGCAATTGGCCTGATTGGGGCAGTCTGGATATCCTTGGCGTTAGCGAATGCATTGGCATTCCTTCCAACTTATCGTCGTTGAGTTGCTCTCCATCTTCCAAATTAGAGAGGTCCATGGCCATATCCTCTTATGGGGTCTTCGCTCCTAGATTTAAGTTTGTACTTGGTTGTCTCACGGTCAGTGGAATGCTTGTGTTTCCTTCTATGTTGATTCCCATGGTTCCAGCTATCACTCCTTTCTACGGCTGCTTCCCATTCCTTCTGTTTAGGTCAGAAACGGAAGAATTTTCTTGTTCTGCGACAGCCGTGGGTTCTGCCGTTGTTCTTAGAGCAGGATGTGATTGTAATATCAAGAGGGCATTCAGTTTGTCCATAAGAGCTCTCCGACTGCTTTCCATTTTTTGATTGATTTCGTCAACCATTTTATTCAATTCATCTCTAGTTACAACTTCGCATTGATTAGAGGATCCTGGCACATGATCTCCGATGTTAGCGCCATTTACTTCAATTTGTTGATGATTCATCTCTTCTCCGGCAATTACTGCCCCTATGGATCTTCCAAAAGCGGTTCTTTTTCTCCCTGGAGCCATTGATTCTTAATAGCAGATCTTTCGAATAGAAATTAAGGATCTAACTTATGGACCTTGTCTGATCCAAATTAGATAGCTATATCTTTTCCTGAGTTGGGTTCTCAGTGAAAAGCACCAAAATGTTAACCCAAAAAATGGATCAACAACCTATATTGAGTGCGAAAGCGCCAGCCTTGTTTATCAAGGCAAATAAATAGAAAAGGCAATAGTAAATTGCAAAAAAGAGTAAATGAACAAGAGATTTTTATAGTGGTTCAACTGTTAACGAAGCCTACGTCCACTTTATAACTTTCATTATTAACTGACTACAATTTCAAGTTGAATCCGATTACAACGTGACTGAATCTTGTAAGTTAGATCAAGTCACCAGTGTTAGAGTTCACTGGAGAATCACAGTGAACCCTGTAGATGACTGTTGTGTGGGAGTAGAAGAGTGAAGAGTAGCCTCTGTAGAGTTTTAGCAGCCAGTCCAGGTGATCATGTTTATGTTGCAAGTATGATTGTATTTATAGATGTTGGAAAGCTATTGGGCTAGGCCGCCTTGCCAGATGCTTGCAAACAAACATACGAAGGTGCACTGAAAGTTTCATAGCGAACCGAGTCAATCTGATGGATCGCAAGCGATCCATAGGTTATTGATCGCTAGCGATCCATAACTTTTGGGTCATTGATGATTCAACTACTTGTGATGCTTTCCTTCATCCTCTTCTTTAAAATTCATGGCAATCTGGCACAATCATATGGATCGCTAGCGATCCATGTACTTAGTGAATTTTTGTACTTTGTCTTTTGGATTGCATTTGTTGTTTCATGTTGGTTTCTCCATGTATTTCCGTAGTTTGTTGCCTTGTTTTGATGACGATCCATACACTGATTGCATTGGCCTGCTGATTGAATTAGACGAATGCTCACTTCTCGATCTAATTAGCTTAGAATTCCATCAAACTTAGCCATCATTCCTAGAATTCCTATTGGATCATGATGCAAGAGGATTGGTGGTCTTACGAGCGAACCTTATGGATCGCTAGCGATCATAGGAGATGGATCGCTAGCAATCCATCACCTTAGCATGTTTTTGCTTTATTTTTCTCTAATCCTTCTTGGTTGGTTCTTCTAGTCCTTTTGGTTGGCTCTTGAGCTGTTCTGACTCAACGAAGCTGTTCCGACTTCCTTTGAATTATGCTGGGTTAAAAACCCGGATGACAGATACCTTCTTGGTTGAACTGGAAATTTGTGTTTGGTATTCCTTTAGCACTTTTTTGGTTCACTTGGACAGTTTGTTGAATTTCTTATTTACCATCTTTCTTTGGTACCATGTTTTTCTGTACTGCACTGCTTTTTTGTATGCCTAAAGCATACACAAACTTCTTTTGGGGTTACCCATTGGCACTCCACTTGCTGAATAATATTTTCTCCATTATACAATGTAAAAAAGAGTGCTTCTGGCAATTCTACATCTGCAATCACATTCACTAGAATACAAGCATAATTCAGTTTTGTCTTCATGATCGTGGTTGCATCTAATTTTATTGGTTTTCCTATTATACTTGCAATGGCACTAAATGCCTCATGGTCCTATAGTGTAAATTGGTTAGTCTGAGCCAGATTGGCATAAATGTGAATAGGTCTCTATCCAGTTTTAGCGTATTTGACCACCTTGTCGCGAGGATGAGTTTACCGTTATAAAAGAATGGACCATTTTTTAAAACGCTTTCGCGGTCTTTTGATTCTTTTTAAGTTTAACAAGGAAGAATTCATTCTCTTTTGAGAACGCATCAAAATCTCATGTAAGATTCCGTACACTGAATATATGATTATAAGTGAAAGAAGTACAGCTTAGCCACTACAACATAAGTAGGAACAAAGTAATTCTAACATTCTTTTGTTCTTTTACACACTGCCTCTCCATCACCTCATACTTGTTGTTATTTATATTGATTGGTGATATGTGTCCGAGATTGACTTCTTTCTTTGTTGGTTCCTCCACAACAGTTTTTGCATGCTCCTTGTTAATGAGATGGTAGCCGCGCTCTTATTAACATAATTAATTTTGCATTTGACATCATTGATTAGAGCATTTGAGATTTTTGGATCCCCCCTTCTCACTGTAGTGTCCATGTTAATTTGAGCCGGTGACAACTTAGCCCACTCTAATTAACTTAATAATTGCAGTCCATTAAAGCCCAAAACAATAATGAATAACTAAGCCTAATACTAAGTTTAACTTTCAGCATTACTTATCTTATCCTTCCGTCTGGCCGCTACGGTGATAGTTGTGATTATTAAACAAAGTAACAAACAATCCCACAATAGTTTAGGAGAAGATTAATAACCGAGACATCGCGCGCTTAATTTCTTTTTGAACCGTTTAGGGACAGCTAGCCATCTGATTCTCGTATATTACCAACTACATAAACAAACTTAAAAATTTATCAAATCTTCAATACTACATATGTACAGTTCAACTTAGATCATATGATCAAATAAACAAAGTCACATAATGCATGCTACTAACCATGTTTCTTTTACCTGCTCTACTTAACTTGCATGTTCTTCCACCACTGAATCATCCATTGTTTTAATATTCTTATTACTTCTAATTATCGCTTCTACGTAGGTGGAAAAAAAAGCATATAATTATCAAGTATGCCTTATATACAGTATGATACTGAAACATTTCTACTGTGTATAATGTAGTCCATAACGAAACCGTTGTTTTATACATAATGGAAAACGTTTGCAAGTATTTTAAAGGTTTTCATGCAGTTTTAGTGAAGCTTTGGCTATGTTTTTTTTCCCGTGATAATTTGGTTGATAACTAGTTTGCAAAATGTGGATATAAAATATTCCTGCATGCCCTTTGCATGATCCTACTATATGTTCTTGTCATGGCTAGCTATTAGAAGCCTTTCAACACATGGGACTTGCTGGCAGAACTGCATGCATAGTTGACACTCCTTGCAGTCGCCGACTCCATTTTCATTTCATGGGTGTCGTTATTTTTAAAATACACCTATTTATTTTGGCTCTTTGTACAGTAAGATTCCTGTTTTTCGATTTTTTATATTAGTGTATAAGACCAAACAAAATATAGCCAATTAATCTTTTTTTCTTTTCTTCTAAAGTTTACAGGTTATATGTAAAAAGAGCAAAACTAGCAATGAGGAATGAAAACGAAAGTTTATATGATTGATATCCATCCCATTAATAACCACGACTTGCAAGATTCATGCACCTACCCTACACATCTTATTGGGTAATAAAATGAATTTAGACCATGTGACGCCCAACCAGCTATATATGGTATTTAAGAATAAGTCAGAAATCGTCGACTATTGGCTGTCGGTCACCGTTAAGTACAGGCTACAGGGGATCATGGTTCGTTGGATTAATAATCGAAAACTCAAATTGCACTATACTACTTTCGTAATCTCTGAACGTTTGAGTACTAAGAAAACAGTCTTTTCCTACCTTCCGACGACTTCACAATGACCTAATGACAACTTCTCACCAATTATATCCCGTTTAGAACTCACTCCATCTCATTTCTACCTTCACTGACAAAATTCAAAAAAACTCAAAAAAAATAAAATAAAATCTACACTCTTCTCACCAGCAAGTCACGATTCTTTTTTTTTTTTTTGAACTGGTACTTTATATACAACAAATCATGGGGACAACATATCCCATGTCAAATAAACGTTCGAAAGCAAGTTTCGAACTTGTGACATCCTGCACCAAAGTCGAATCAATTAACCACTTGGACAAAGGTGTTTGTCAAGTCACGATTCTTCCTACTACGCAGACACATCTCCTAACTGGTCCAAGTCCAGTCGATTGAATCGTCGTTGATGATTGAATCGTCCCACGTACAATCCTACCTCCATCCGTTCTGCCTACCACTTTATTAATACTTTGTTGTATTACTTATTAAACTTCATTATAATTTTGTTCCATCCCTTGATTGAATGATACTAGTATAGTTGATTGGATTTAGGATTATGAAATATTACGTAATTCTTTTTAATTTAAATTGGATTTTATTTTTCAGGAAATTATTGTCAAGGACAAAAATTTTCAGCATTTTATCTACAAGGACAGACCTTCAGTATTTTAGCCTGAAGGACAACTTTATTTAGGTATCAGCTTTTAAGATTTTAGGTATTAGTTTGTAGTTATCAGTAGCAGTTTTTAGGTATCAGTTTTTAGTTCGGTAGCAGTTTTGTAAAAATGTTTGTCCTTATGAATAATTTTGAAAGAATGTTTGTCCTTATGAATAATTTTTAGGAGAATGTTTGTCCTTGTGGATAAAATATTGAGGTCGTGTCCTTGAGGCTAAAAATATACAAATTTTTGTCCTTTAAATTAATTCCCCATTTATTTTTCTATTTAAAAATATGAAACAAAATTGATTTTGAATTTTAGTTTGTTCTACAAAACTCTTTCAACAACTAATATATGGATTCACGTGATCACTTGCGCTATTGTAAATTACATAATCAATACATTTAATTAATAATTGAATGAGATCATTAAATTTCATAACATTAAAATCATTTTAAAATTTAAAGCTTCATCGAAACTAGGTCAATAAACAAATACTTTCAAACGTGGATAGTGTGATATCCGCATTCACATTTAATATTATTTTCAGATACCGGATATCTACATCCGCAAAAATAATTGGATATCAAATAATTATTTTATTTGATATTGATCAATTAATCAAAAAAAATATAAATAGAAAATTTTGGTTTAACAGTTTTTCTCTCGTTCCCAATGATTTTTAAAGTAAAAAAATCAACAAATATTATGATAATAGATAGTTTTGTGCATTTAATATGCATCAAATTCATACAGTATAAACTATTAACTTAATAAAATAATAAATACATATCTTTCATTATACTACAACATACATAAAATGAATTATAATCATGACAAAACCGGGTGGGTAATTTTTGGATGTGAATGTTTTAGTATCTACATCTGTATCCGTTTATTCGGATATCATATATTTATCTGCTTTTCGGACATAGATATGCAGACAGATTTCAGTTTTTTTGGATATCCATTGACAGCCTTAATCAAAATAACCAAACCATGTAACGATCTACGTTTTTACATATCGTTGGATAGATAATGTAACGACAAAGAATTTCAGTATTTAAATTTGGAATATTTAATTGATTTTAAATATTGAAAAATTAATTTTATAAGTTAAATAACTTATATTTCAAATATAGCGATTTATATAGCGTGTAAAAATAGCCTTCTAGAGCACTATCTTGGATTTCGATGAAACTAGTTTCATTAGATCCGTAATAGTGAATTATTATATGCCGTCGAATTTTATGGCGATTGGACGTATCGTTTGGCCGTGCGAGTTTGAAACGCGTACAAATTAAAAAAGGAATTTAAATCAATATAATTTGATTTTGAAAAGCTAACTTTTATATATGATGGAATTGACTTCCAATATATATTACATTGTGTCTGAAATAGGGGTAGAATATATAAAATGCTAGGCGGCATGTTTCGTTTGGAGTTTGAAATTTTAAAATGTGAATAATCCTTTGGAAATTTGCTATAAAAGGACATCCATTTCTTTCATTTGCTAAAACCCTATCCCTAAAACTAACTAAGTCGCCATTAAAAAGAAAACCAAACCAACGGTCCACGTTTCTCGATGCAGTAGAAGCATAATTAGCGAAAACCTTCAACTTGAAAGTTGGAAGCTCGACTCCACGAGTTCATTCATACTCTTGGATCGACGACTGGCACACGATGACAGCGGCTAGGGGGCTGTGTTTCACGTTCATTTTATGGGTTTTGGTGGCAATTCTTGGTTGCGCGAACGGCAACGGCGACGAAGCAGGCGGCGGTAGGGGGCAGCGGCGCTGGTAAACGGCAACGGCGGCACTTGGTGGTTGCGCGATAATCGATTTAAAAAAAAGTAAGCAACATAGAACAAGTGTGATAGGGGAAAAGAGGAAAGGTGATCAAAAGTTTAAACGTTAACTAATTTAAGTATATTTGATTATCTCGTACGTTCGTTAATTCATAACGTGTTCATACGAGGTCGGTTTTGAGCATGACAAGTTGTGTTGCGATCGTATCAGTGAGCACTACGCTATAGAGTTAGATTCGATGGATTCGAAGCTAGTAGGAATTTTGGATTAAATTGAACGACCGTTCAATTTTAATTCAAACCGAAACGCTTTGGCAATTTCTCGAATTTCAGTGAGTAAACTTAGCTCTCTGGCCTACTTATATTTTTATATAAGTGGGAATAATTTTATTTATGCTGTTTGTTGCTTGTTTGGATGATTTACTATACTTATTAGTTGGTTGGGATATATTACCGCCTATTGGAGGGGATGAGACCCTATTACATTCCCGTGTAAGAGCAGATGACCCTTTGTATACGATCCCGCTTCGAAGCGGTTGATTTATATTATTTGATTTTATTCTGTATTTTGATGCAGGGGGACATGTTGGAGGGATCCAACATCATTCCTCCCCACTATTGATTTTACTTTTCATATATATGCCGATATATTATGTGTTGGATGCCATATTATTGATTGTGATATGATTTGACTTATTTAGTGCTTTAGTAGCACTGGACCTTATATTTGGTATTTTGAAATGTTAAAATGATGATTTTGGTTTAAAAAGGATTTCGAAGAAATTGTGAAGCATAAATATGTTTGAATAATTTTTGAATTATTTAAAGAAAGTAATTTATTTTAAATAAATAAAAGTATGATTTTTGGTATTTCCAATTTACTATTTTGTAAAGTGTATTTCGATAGAGATTCTAGAATAATTTATATAAAGGATTTATAAAAGTGTATTTTATAAATAAAGTAATGGATTTTTAATTTGTGTTTTATAAAATATTAAATGGATTTGAAATCAATATTTTGTAAATGGATTTTCTAAATAAATTAGATTATCGGAGAAAAGGGATGTACAAATAGAATTTTATAAATAAAGAGAAGTTATAAAAATAGAAGTGCAATTTATAAACGTAGTTTATAAATGTAGAAATGTTTTATGTTGAAATTTAGATATGGAGTTAATCGTTTTAAAAGTGGTTTATCTTTTAAAGGAATGTTCAAAAGTAATATTTTGATGGACTTATTGGTTTTAAAAGTAATTTATCTTTTGAAAGTAATGTTTTGAAAAATAATAATTCCAAATGGAATTCAATAGTTTGAAAAGGATTTAAAATGTGATGAGCGTCGAAAACATAGATTTCAACATTTATTGTTGTAATAGATGTTTTCGGGAAAGTAAGGAAGGCATGGACTATAACACTGTTGTTATAGTAAATGATTTCCGAAAGGAAATGCTTGATATAGTATATGAGAATTATATATATATATATATAATTTATCGAATCCCTATACTAGTGTTTGGGTTGTCATAATGATGTTTTAGGCAACATTCGTTTTGACCCAAATAATGTGCGTTTTGAAGAATATTTTCCTTAAGATTTGTATATGTATTTATTTTCTATTTTAAGTATATGGAAATATTTTTCTAAGTGTTGAAAAATGAAATGGTTTTGTGAATATATTTAAAAAAAAAGATAATTTGAAGTAAATATTGGTAAATTGATTTAATTAATAAATGATTATTTAAACAGGCCGAGTGACTGCTTATGTGCTAGATTTTATTGTTGCTTTGATAGTTAAATAACCGACTGTCAAATTTGGCCTCTTTATCGTTATTGATCTGGAGAGACCAGGATTGGATCATATCTGGCACTTACCTCTCGTGTTGGGATATGCTCCGTCAGTTGGAATGTGTAGCGTGATAGGGGTTTCTCGCTTTCTGTTTGGTGGCGAGCAAGAGACTCTTACCCCTACACATCCCTAGTGATAAAGGGTTGATTGTTAGTCGCGATGCTGGCCGTAAAATCAGATTCAAGGTATCAGTGTATGCCACGGTGGTGCTGGGATGGTTGAAAAGCCTACAGGTCGTCACTGATGGATGGTTAAAATGCCTACATTCTTTACATTTGGTATCAGAGCTTCGGATTGTGCGAATACCTAGGCTTTGGTTGGGTACTCGTTATAGATAGGGTTAGTAATACCCTAGATTGAGTTTGACTGTATTATATGAGCGCGTATTTGTTAGATATAAAAATGTTTTATATTTTGTTAATTTACCTATTGAGTGGCTTATGCTTTCTAGTTGATATGTGGGACACCATGTTATCAATAGGCATTTCTAAACGCTTAAACAAGGCAAACCGACACGGCATTATTTTAAAATGGGTAAATGAAATATTTTTACCTAAATTATATTTTATATATAAAGGAATAATTTTTCAAAAATTATTATAGTTATACATATGGTGTGTTTGGTTGTTAGTGAATGGTAATATTTGATTATTATCATTTGTTGTTTACGTTCTAGTAAAAGTTGTTGTTATTATAATATAAACAAAGACAAAAAATTAAGGAATGGTTTTATATAACCAAAGTGAAATAAGTAAAATTTTATAAAAGTATAAATTTATAAATGTGATTTGTAAATAAAATGGAATTTAAAAGAAATAAAAAGCACTAAACTCACTATAGTCGCTGGAAAATAATTTGAGTGATGACTACAGCATCATCAGTATTCATTTTCGAGTTTCTAAGTGGTGAATTGGTACCTTAGTAATTTACTATTTAAATTTTGTTTTGACAAAAGTTTTGATCGTAAAATCCAAGTATGTTTTGATAAATATATGAAGAAAAATAAGTTTTTGAACTAATAATTTGAAAAAGGTATAGATAAGAAAAGTAAATTAGAAATTGAGATATGAAAAAAAATGGCTTGAGTAAATTTAAATAAATTGAGTTAGTGAAATAAATTAAATGAAATGAAGTTTAGCTTAAGAAAGGTTAAATGAAAGTGAAATTGGATTTGAAATGAATATACACTTAAGTCAAAAAGTGATTACATAACCCTGAATTGTAAATATAGTATGTGAATAAACTTAAAAGATAAAAAATTCATGAAATTTTAAGTAAATAAGTTTGTATAACTTATAGGCTTGAGGAATATTAAGCTAAAACAAAAAAAATTAAATTTGTTGAATGTGAATGTTAAAAAAAGAAAATCTGAATTTGAATTATGAAATGAAATCTAACTTAAGTTAAATAAGATGACTTTTGAGATGAAATTTAAGTTAAGTTAAATAGAATAAATTTTGAAAGGGGATTTAACTCAAGTAAAGTAACGTGAAATTGAATTTGATTTGTAATGAACTAATGAAATAAATTAGTGAAATGGATATGACATTGAGTTATAAAATGCAATTCAATTTGAGTTGCAAAAAGAATTGAATACAGTCTAGAATGTTGTTTGATAGAATTGAATACGAACATAAGTATGAAGTGAAATAAACCTAATAAGTGTTGTATATAAAGCTTATAATAAACTTAAGTAATGGTTTATAAATGATAGTAGTGTTGTAGAAATGTTTATAAACTTAAGCAAAATTTTATGAAAATAATTCATAAATGAATTTAATATGGAATGAAATGTTGTTAAACATAAATTTAATTTAAAGTGGATAATAATAAGTGAATGTTAATGAATTAAATGTAAGTGAAATTAATATGAATAATTGAATTTGATTTAAATTTGAATGCGGATCAAATGAATGCAAAAGGAATTGAATGTAAATAAAAGAATTGGAAAAAAAGAATGGGATATAACAAGAAACAAATTGAAATACGTAAGTTGTATATATATTATACAGGAAAATAAGCAAAGAGAAGAAGTTGCAAAAAAAATTAGTCTCAGGGACAACAAGTTTGTTTTTTAGTCTGAAGGACACTTTTTAGTGTAAACAGAAAATGATAGTTGCAACTATCATTCTGTGATTTACACTAAAAAGTGTCTTTCAGCCTAAAAAGGAAACTTCTTGTCCTTGAAACTAAATTTTTCTCCAACTTTTTCCCTGAGCCTAAAATCCCCTATATTATATTATTCGCATAACTGTTTGATCCAGATTCGAATATACGATTTCGAGGTGATTTACACCGATCCGAGTTAGGATTTTTTTACTCGATTCTTAACGGCAAATGTTGGATATGGATTTTTGATTGATTCTGATATTCTCTATCATAGTAGATGACTATGAAAGGAGAATGGGGTTTTTAATCAAGGAACCGAATCTAAGTCCACACTAGGGTAGTTGTGTGAACGATACAAGTTCGGAAGTGAAATTGTATAATCGAGCGAGCGATCAGGTACAGTTCTGCGTACGAATGATAAATGTACATCGTACAGGTTTTTAATCAATTAAATGTTGTCATTGGAAAATGCAAATTGATATGGTTATGAATTAATTGGATGAATATTAATTGTTTGACGGTTTCTCTTGTTGCTTTTGCTACATTTACATATAGTTACTGTATTAATACATGTTATATATTGATACTACTTTCTATATACTTGTTCTCATTTGTTATTGAGTGATTAGTAGGTGAGGATGGCGTATGCTTCGCATTTGGAGCTCGCTTTCGTACCATATTGGTTGTATATGCATGCTAATATAATAAAAGACACACATCTCAGATTACATTTCGTATTTTAATATTTTTTCCCTACGGGATGCCTCATCCTTGAAGGTGAGATGTATATTTGTGATCATATATATATATACATATATATATATATATTGTAAATATTTTTTTCGATCGAGCCGCGCAAATGGGACGCTTGCGAAAGTTTCCATAAATTTAAGGCGTTAGAAAATTTTTTGATGACTAAAATTTGATTTTGAGTTATAACTTGGAATTATATTAGTTGGAATCTTTGAATGAATCTTAAAGACTTAGAAATTGTATAATCTAGTTCATCTAATTATTTTTGGAAAGTTAATGGTTTTGGAGCATTTTTCTTACCATGGCAATTTCAGGGATGAAATTCTTTTAAGGGGAGAGAATGAAACGACCCAAATTTCTATCATTTAAAGTTGGAATATTTAATTGATTTTAAATATTGAAAAGTTAATTTTATAAGTTATATAACGTATAGTTCAAATATAGCTATTTATTTGATAATTAAATTGTTAAATTTAATATTTGAAATTGTTTAAATAATTGAATCTTGAATTTAATGTGAGTGAAAACGATTTTGAAAGTTGATTTCTAATCTATTTGAATAAGAAGGAAGATAGTAAACTTTTAAATTTGAATTAAAATTTATTTAAACTGATTTTGGAAATTATTCGTTTTAATTAACCTATAAAAATAGCCTTCTGGGGCACTATCTCGGATTTTGACGAAGCCAGTTTCATTAGATCCATATATAATAGTGAATTATTATATGCCGTCGAATTTCATGGCGATTGAACATATCGTTTGGCCGTGCGAGTTTGAAACGCGTAGAAATTAAATAAAGGAATTTAAATCAATATAATTTGATTTTAAAAAGCTAACTTATGTATATGATGGAATTGGCTTCAAATATATATTCCATTGTGCTCGGAATAGAGGTATAATATATAGAACGCCAGACGGCACGCTTCGTTTGGAGCTCGAAATTTTAAAGTGTGAATAGTGCTTTGGAAGTTTGCTATAAAAGGACATCCATTTCTTTCATTTGCTAAAACCCTAACCCTAAAACTAACTCAGTCGCCATTAAAAATAAAACCAAATCGGCGGCCCATGTTTCTCGACGCAATCGAAGCAAAATTAGCCAAAACCTTTAACATGAAAGTTGGAGAGCTCAACTCCACGAGTGCATCCATACTCTTGGATCGACGATCGGCACATGACAGCAGCTGCTAAGGGCCTGCATTCACATTTGTTTTATAGGTTTCGACGGCAATTCTTGGTTGCACAAACAACGACGGCGAGGCAGGCGGGGACAGGGAGCGGGAGTGCAGGTGAACGGCAGCGGCGGCACTTGGTGGTTGCACGATCGTCGATTTAAAAAAAAGTAGACAGCCTGGAATGAGTGCGAGAGGGAAGAAGAGGAAAGGTGACTAAAAGTTTAAACGTTAATTAATTTAAGTTAATTTTATTTATTATCTCGTACATTCATTAATTCATAACTTGTTCATACGAGGTCGGTTTTGAGCGCGATAGGTTGCGTTGCGATCATATCAATGAGTACTATGCTATGAAGTTGGATTGGATGGATTCGGAGCTAGTAGGAATTTCGGGTTAAATTGAACGACCGTTCAATTTTAATTCAAATCGGAACGCTTCGGCGATTTCTGGGATTTCAGTGAGTAAATTCACCTCTCTGCCTGCTTATATTTTTATATAAGTGGTAATAATTTTATTTATGCTATTTCTTGCTTGTTTTGATGATATACTATATTTATTAGTTGGTTTGGATATATCCCCACTTATTGGAGCGGATGAGACCTTATTACGTTCACGTGTAAGAGCAGATGACCATTTGTATACGATCCCGCCTCGAAGCAGCTGATTTATATTATTTGATTTTATTCTATATGTGATGTAGGGGGATAGGTTGGAGGGATCCAACAGGATTCCTCACCACTGTTGATTTTTCTTTTCATATATATGCCGATATATGATGTGTTGGATGTCATATTATTGATTGTGATATGATTTAACTTATTTAGTGCTTTAGTCGCACAGGGACTTATTTTTGGTATTTTGAAATGCTAAAATGATGATTTTGGTTTAAAAATGATTTCAAAGAAATTTTGAAGCATAAATATGTTTTAATAATTTTTGAATTATTAAAAGAAAGGAATTTTTTTAAATAATAAAAGTATGGTTTTTGTATTTCCAATTACTATTTTGTATAGTGTTTTTGGATAGAGATTCTAGAATAATTTATATATAAGGATTAATAAAAATATATTTTATAAATAAAGTAATGGATTTTTAAATGGTGTTTTATAAAATATTAAATGGATTTGAAATCAATATTTTGTAAATGGATTTTCTAAATAAATTAGATTATCATTGTTGATCAGGAAAGACCGGGATCGGAATTATCCGAAAACCACTTCGGACCAACATATATGCGTTCAAATGTATAGGTGTTGGAAGACATTGATATTTGGGATTTTCGTAATGAAGGACTACTTATTGATCATTTAGGGATCAGCTCCTAATATACATATAGTAGCAGTGGTCTCTTCATTATGAAACATCCAATGCAAGGACTAATCGCTACTGATCCTATAGGTGATTCCCAAAACAGGATGTGGTAAGAAAAATGTCTTCGGTTTGTCCTATTCCTAGACAACTTGTATGGACGAATATGTGACATTGCATTTTAAAATCACATCGATTGATCTCTATAAACGTATCATATGTTTGGGGGCGGAGAAGGCAACTTCTCTTAGCTTAACACCCTTTCCTGAGACATAAAAAGCTCAGGAGTTATACGTTTTTAGAAATCAATAGTGTGATTAGGGAATGGCAATGTGGCATTATAACGACCTATAAATTATGATAATTAAAAACTATTAAACTAAATGAGATTTTGAAATTTAATATTGTGAGAAATTAAATATTTATGATTTATTAATGAGTAGATTATTATAGTGTAATTTAATAATGTTGATTTAATGTAATTGATAACTATTTTAATGTCATCTCAACCAATTGAAATAATTTAAAGTTAAATTGGTTATAAATTGTAAATAAGGAAATAAATTAAATGTTGTATTTAATGGTGAAATTATATGTAATTAATTGAAATTGGTTAATATAGAATATGAAATCAGTGATGTGGTAAGTAATTATAATCTTTGTTGTAAACAATAAATTTATAAATGTGATTAATCTACTTAAAAGTAACAATGGTTTATTTATCATCTCATTATCTAATATGTTTGGAATTAATTTGGAAATCAACGAAAATTTATGTAATTAATTATTGTAGTTAATATGGTAAAAGATGATAACTGTAGAATAAGATGTAATAAAATGTAAACTAATGTTAATTATATTCACAAGGTAATAGTTGATTAAATAATAAAAGTGAATCAAAATATAAGAATTTGATTGAAATTAAAATATAATTAACTGGGTTTTATTACAGTTGTAATTGAACGTTAAAATTTATGTAATATTCAATATTGGATTTAACATGGAAAACTATATTGTAAAAGTTTATAAATTCCTGGTTAATCAAGAATGATGAAAACCGTTCACTTTTAATGCATAATTTAAAAGTGATTAAATTTATTTAATAATAATTTGTTTAATTAACGTGAAAATTAGCCATTTTGGCCACTCTCTTTGATTTCGATGAAACCAGCCTCATCAGATCCGTAACAGTGAATTATTGTAGGATTTCAAGTTTTGTAGTGATCGGACTTATTATTTGATCGTGTGGGCTCCAAACGCGTAGAAATCGATTAATAGAAATTAAATGAATATAATTTGATTTTGAAAGCTAACTTCTATATACAATCAAATTAGGGTTTGAAACTAGTTCTATTGAGTTTAAAAATATTGAAAACCTATATTTCGATATATTGGATGATCCATTTTCGAATCGGAAATGAAACGGGCTTTTTGGTTCATCGTTATCATTTTGACCCAATTGGATTTGTCCATTCATTCTTATCTATCTTTGTCCATATAAATAGATTTCTTTTCTAAAACCCTAGCAGCCTTTTTCTTATTCTGTACGTACTATTATTTTTGTCTGCTTATTCCTATCTTCTCTCTCCAATGGCAGAAACCTAATTTCCAAATTCCAAACCCTAATTTTAATTTCAAAATTAAATTTCGAAATTCAAACTCCTTAAATCATAGCAAATTATATATCGTTGGAAAGCTCTCGACGAGCGCAATCTACTGCTGCAATTCGTTTTTCGATTTGAATCATGGTTTGAGCAGAAATCGACGATCTTTCTCAACCGTCCATTTCTAGGGTTTGCTTTTTAACGGTGGATCTTCGTCGATACGACGATCGGAGGTGACCATTGGGTAGAGGATGGGTTGCTTCATCGATCGGTGTGGTTGGTTCGAGTCGCAGGTTATCTAGATTGCCAGAACTTGGGGTTATAGGCAGCCACGGCGAATGGAGATGGTGGCGTCGCCATGGGTCGCACGTTGGCTAGGGGGTCGGCCTGAGGTGGCTAAGGCGGCGGCGTTGCCTGATCGAAGGTCAGGCGAGCATAGGTGGAGGCATTTGTGGTCAATGCGATGGCGGCTGGAGTCATTGTCGTGCACGAGATAGCGAGGTTAGGGTTTGATTGCGGTAAATAATTACAATATTGCCCTTTGTTTGTTTTAATTTTAAATTTAAACTTCAATTGTTCTAACCATCATAACTTTTGCATACGAACTCAGATTTGGACGCGGTTTTCTCCTTGCGATCGTATCGTAATTCAGACATTATGGAATTGGTTTGGCTGCATTCTGAGACTGTTAAATTTTTGGACCTAATTTGGATTTTAAATCGACTGTAAATCAAAGGTGAGTGTTTTAACCCAACTCACGAATATTATATCCTCTTATGTTAGTTAAATTAAATTTATGATGTGATTAGAAATTTATTGATTGTTGTTTGGGATATTTAAATTGTCGTTCAAGTTTAATTTCAATTTATATTGAATTTAATTGTCATTTAAATTAATATTGATGTAAATTGCTAGTTAAATACCTGTTAATTATAACCAGTGAATTGTTGTGATTTATTGGTTGAATTGAATGATGATTGTGATGGATGCTTAATTGTTGACATTTTGGATGATTTGATGTTATGTCTATTTTATATGTTGTTATCACACTACAAGTTCCCTTAGTTATTGTTAGGAAAATCACTATGGGTTGAAATGATACATACCTGAACGATCTTATAGATTTGGGAAAATCGTTATGGGTTGAAATGTTAAACTCAAGCGAATTTACGGATTTTGAATTTTCTCGAGATTGCGGGTTGAAATGATATATACCCATAAATTTAAATTTATTGCGGGTTGAAACGATATATATCCGTATCACATGACCATAGGGTGGAAAATTATATACGGACACCGGATTGGTTAAATTAAATGATTTTAAGTCATTAATTGAAATTGGTTTAAATGAATTGTTTAAAGAATTTAAATTGAAATCTAAAAGTTGAATTTTGAAATATAAATGGAATTTATCAAAATTGAGTTATTGTAAACGTTTGAATATTTAAACTTTGAAACCTATGGAATTTGAAGTGGTTTAAACTTGTAGTTCAAACATGGATTTGAAATTTATATAAATTGAAATGGTTTTAACGAGAATTTGAATTGAAATCATTGAACTGAGGTTGATTTAAATTGAATTTTTGAAACTAAAGTTGATTTGAATTGATTTGAGAAATTGGAAGAGACAATTCTAATTTTGAAACTATTTTCGATATAAACACTTTTAATATACAAACTCTTTTATCATATAAACTATTTTCTCATATAAACCATTTCAATATATTAATAATTTTTTATTTTTAATGCATTGACTATTTTTAATATATAACCTATTTTAATATATACTATTTCTAATATATAAACTATTTAATCTATAACCTATTTTTAAATATAAACTATTTTAATATATATTATTTTAAATTTATAAACAACTTTTAATATATGTATTTTAGTATAAACTATTTAATGTATAACTATTCCAATATATAAACTTCCTTTAATATTCAAACTGGTTAAAGTTGGAACTGTTATGATTTAGATTTAATTGATTTAAATGCGAATATTTTGATATGATGGTTTAACCTATTTTGTGGTTATGATTTTGAAATGAATATGATTTAAAGTGAATATGATTTTGAAAGTGAATATGATTTCGAAAGTGATATGATTTTGAAGTGAATATGATATTTTGATATCAATTATGAATCGGTGTTGGAAATGTAAAAGAACCAACCGGTGTGAAATAAGCATTTGGTTGTTAAAGAGACTGGGATTGGATATTGTCACTCTCACTGCCAATACCGAAAACCACTTTAACAACTATGCACGTGGTGAAGAATCCAGAACGAAGTAGGATGGTTTGGCGGATGCTACTGTATGAGGTATGAACGCAGCCCTGACCCACTTGGGTCAGCTTGATATGACTAAAACAGGAGCTATATCTGGGCCAAGTGGGGTCGCACCCCCGATCGGGCACAGTTCTTCGATACCATATTTATTACTTTGTGACTGATTTGGTGGCCACCCCTCGATTTGATTATGGGAGTGTGTTCCGAGGTGGGTGGTAGTAGCTGCTATGCGTTACCACCAGCCCGGTTCTGCAAATGGTAGAATCCTACCCTGGCATTGCCTCGCGTGCCTTGTCATATGCCTAATCGAGCCCATTACGACTTTGGTTTGTATCGTACCTATGGAGTGCTCCCGGAGTATCCCACCGGTTTGGTGGAGCTTTAGTATCTACATAGGCTATGGTATTTATATAAAAATGTGTTAAGGGGGATATGGGTAACGCCTTAATGCTATTTTAATACTTTACTGTAGACATATTATAATAGCGTATTGTATTATGTATGTAGATTGTTTAATGGATCCATAGGAGATGGAATCCCGAACATTTATTAAGTTATTGCACGCACGTTAGACACTAGATAGGAGATGTAAAATCCCGTAAACATCTCTGAAGCCGTTGCACTCATATTTATTTATTGTTGATTTAACTTACATAAGATCTTTTAGTTCTGACTCGAGTGTTTTGTCTTTTCATTACGCTCGGGTCAGCCTGAGCTTTTCAGTGTTGAAGTCTTTATTTCTGGAGGAAGAAGACGGAGATTTGTATGCTATTTATTTTATATATATATTCCACTGCATCATGTTATTCCGCTGCATTATTTTATTTTATTTATTCCTGTTGTATGTATAACTCTGATTGTTTTATAAAAATGTAATAAAATGTATTTGTAAAACAACTTCATGAATTGTTTATTTGATTATTATATTTTGCCCTTCCGTTGTGAGATTCTGTGTTTTGTTCTTCTTTCTTTTCTCTTCTTTTTCTTATTTACCCCATAACAATCCTCCCTTTTCAATGGTTTGAGTTGACATGTGTGGTTTATTGTCGATTTAAACTGCCCAAAAAGGTGGGTCGTTATAGTTGGTATCAGAGCCAGGTTTAGTGATAACCTTAGTTGTGTGGGGTCTGACTCATTAGAGATAGGGTAGTAATACCCTAGAATGAGTCTGTCTGAGTGTATATACATGAGAGAGCGTACTTGTTAGTGTTATAAAATGTTTTATATTGTGTTAATTTGTTCTGTTTAGTATTTATAAATTCTGGTTGGTACATAGGACGCTATGACATTGATAGGGATTTCTAAACACTTAATAGGGTAGACCAACACAATATTGTTTTTGAAATATAGGTAAATGAAATAATTTTACCTAGTATTATATTTTGTATATAAAGGAATAAATTTTATAAATGGATATAGTTGTATTTGATATGTTTGTTTGTTAGGAAGTGGAATTTTATAAATATTGGTTGCAAAATAGAATTGACAAATAATGTGTATAAATTGGAAATTGAGACTTAAGTTCTAGGGTTCGAAATTTGGTTTCAAAAGAATTTGAAATATTATTTGGAAAGTATTATTTGGAAGTATTTTCAGATATAAATATTTTAAATGCAATTTGAAAGAAATGTCTTAAAGGAATTTTAAAAGGAAATAAGTTCTGAACTCCCCTCTTCTGTCGCTGGAAAATAATTTCAGTGATGACCGCGGCATCATCGACATTCATTTTCGAGTTTCAAAGTGGGAAGGCCACTGTAGTAGTTTACTACGCATTTGTTTTGATAAACAAATCTTAATTTTAAAATTTCTCAATATGATTTGATATATAAAAGATATGAATATATATATTATTTCAAAATGATTTGAAATGAACCCGGCATTTAGTTCTTAAGTTTCTACAAATTAAGGATTTCAATTATTGTAATGAGATGAAATCTTAACTAATTTAATAGTTGGAAACTTCTAAAATGAAAATAATAAATTAGATGCTAAGAGATTAATGAAATATATAAGAAATTGGAAATTTGTAGCTTGTAAATCAAAAGATATGAAAATTTAGAAGATGTAATTATTGAATATTTTTGTTAACTAAAATGAATAAGATAAACTTATGTAACATTCAATTACATTCTTAAAACATATATATAACTTACCAGAAATGTTTAAAAAGTTGTAATGTTAAATAGGAATATGTAATAGAATATTATGCAAGTAAAACTTAAGTAATGAAAGTGTTCAAATGGAATTATTTCTAAAAATAAGAATTTTGATGTGAAAAAAATGTTATAAGCATAAGTTAATGTTTTGAAATGCTAATAATTAGATTGAATTTTAAAAAGTGAATATTATCTAAGAAAATGTTTATAAACTTAAGAAATGACTGAAATGATTCATAAATATATTTATTATTAATTGACACTATAAAAGAAAGAATAAATGTGAATTAAAAGGTAGAAACACTTAAGTATGAAATGTTTTATTCATGAATATTCATATTAAATTGAAATCAAGTTATATATAATAATAAATGGGAATTAAACTGTAATAAAATGAATGTAAATTAATAAGAAATAACCTTGTATGAATAAATTGAAATAAATGAAATGTATGTAATACTTAAATAATGAATTCATTGATTATTTTAAATATTGAATGGAAAATAATTTATGTAAGTAAATGAATGTAAATAAATAAAAGATGATTCTATATGAATGAAAGAGAATTTAAAATAAATGAAAAGTGAATAATGTGAGAAGAAACCAATAGAATAAACTTAAATAAAATATAAAATTCTTTGTTGTTTGGCTAATGGGATGCTTGGGAAATGATACTTCGATTTGTTTGAGGTTGTATGAATAATATATTAAGAATTACCAAATGTTGTTGAGCGTATGGTACGCTTGATAGTTTATTTATCATCCTTGTACAATGAAAGGTTTCTAAACTGAACAAACCATCAGTTTTGGTTGTTATGGATGTATGGTTGATTTCTTTTGTTGCATATGATGGTCGTGATGATTGGTTGCATATGTTTGTGTAGATTTGCTTTTGTTACTAATTGAAACAACTAAATATTTCTCTTGTACATAATTCTCACTATTTTGGATTATATAAGTGAAATAAAGGTTTATGGAAGCAATAGCTACTGCTTTTGGTTTCATAAAATAAAGTTATTTGCCCGATAAACAGGTACGTTTTCGGATTACGGTTTTGCAGTGATATTTTATTGTTTTCCCATGGTTTGAGATATTTTATTATTGAAATATGATATTATATTGAAATTATTGATATTATTATTTTTCCCGGACCTATCCATACAAAGGGGACGCTGCCGAAATTTTTCATGAACTTAAGACTTAGAAAATTTTGTGAAAGTGAAAATATTTTCAAACTTTTATTAGACTTGAATATGAAAGATTTAATTATTTATAAATTGGTGTATTTTATTTAAAATACTTAATCATGTAAGTTAAAGTGTTTATAAATTGATTATTCTGAATAAAAATATATTAGTTTCTTGTTTCCACCTTTTCCCTTTTCGAGGACGAAAAGTTTTGAGTGGGGGAGTGATGCAGCGCAACCCTTATTTGGCCAAGGCATAAGTCGTCTACGACTTAAGGAGGCGGTGATGAGTCGTCCACGACTCATCTGGAAAACCAAAGGGGAAGGCATCAGTCGTCTACGACTTAAGGAGGCGGTGATGAGTCATCCACGACTCAACTGGAAGACCAAAGGGAAAGTTGTGACGAGTTTACGACTTAACGAAGCAACTATAACTCGTCTACGACTTAACCGGGAGATGAGTCGCTCACGACTCAAGGGGAAGAATACACAAGTGATAAGTCGTCCACGACTTAAGGAAGGTGAGGAGATAAGCCATCCACGACTCAAGGGAGAGGCTGGTATAAGTCGTCCACGACTTAACGAAACTGGAGGTATAAGTCGTCCACGACTTAACACAAAGCAAGAAGACGAAGAAACGAGTTACGACTTAGTTGAGTCGCGTGAAGATGGATGCCGTTGTTTTCTCGGCGGAGTTAATCTCAACCATTGATTCTTAAGTCGAAGGAAGTTGCTGTTGTGTTGGTTGATAAGTCGCATCTGTTATAAGTCGTTTGTCGAATGTTTGTAAGTCGTATACTTGTTGTAATCTGTTATAAGTCGTAAGTCGTTCTGTACATATGTCTTGAGTCGTATGTTTGTAATTTGTGTTGTAATCTTTGAGTCGTAAGATGGTTGTATTGTATAATGTGATAAGTCGTGAGTCATTTGTACTGTAAGCTGATAAGTCGTATACGACTTATGATGAGTCGTAGATCGTAGGTGATGAGTCGGAAATGACTTAAGACTTAGGAATTTTCTGGATTTATGTTGTAGCCTATAAATAGGCAAGTGATGTCATTTGTAAAGGTTGTTGAATATTGAATAAAATTCTCTTTTGTTAGCTTTGTGCTTCCAATTTCAATTGGTATTCGAGTGTATCTCCTATCTCCACTTACGTCATTCGAGTGCGCTCGAATCATCGTTTGCTGAAGCCGATTCACAGAATCTTGTGCGCAAGATCAACGTTGAAGAATCGTAGATCTCTTTCCCGGTATCTTCGGATCAACGAGTCAGAGATAGCTAGAGTTTGGTATCTTCGGATCAACGAATTCGGGCATTTCAGTATCCATCAATCCATAGATTGCTATTTTCACCGATTGAAGAACGTCTAGAATTATCCGCTGCGTCAGTTTTTGGTATCAGAGCTTGTTCTAGCCAATCATAGCTAGATCGAGTCTTGGAGCCTAATCATTTGAAGAGTTTTGAAGTTTGAAGAGAAGCCGAGAGCTTGAAGTGTTGAGCCGTGGCCGAGAGGAAGAAGAGTTCATCATTGTTCAAAGTTGTTTGATCGGATTTGATTTGGAGGCCGAAACTTTGTCCATCGTGTTCATCGCGATTTGCTACAAAGTGGAAGTTTTCGATCCGTTTCATTTTGGATCAAAGTCCGAAAGGTGTTTGAATTTTGAAGTGTTGAAGAGTTTGTGAAATTTTCAAGTATGCCGCCAAGGAGAGCTAATCGTCATCAAAACGTAGAAGCTTTATATCGAAGAGAAGAAGCTGATGAGATGGAGCAAAGAATCAATGAGAATTTTAGTGAAAAGCTTAACGAAGGAATTGGCCGGTTAGAGAAGCTTATGACAGAAATGAATCAAAATCGGAGAAGGGTTTCACCTGAATCTAATCATGGAGGTAGTAGAGTCTCGCCACATTCCAATCGAGACAGAAGTGTTGAAAATGATCAAGGACGTGGGAGGAACGTGAATGATCGTGAACGGAGGAATGTAGATAGAAGGGATGGTGGTAGACGTGAAGGGAGTAGAGATGTTGGTGGTCAGAATCGACATCGTTATGCATCTGATTTTGAAGAGGAGTATGAGGTGGTAGTATTCAAGGAAGAGGTCAAGGCAGAAATTACTCTGAGTATGATCACAAGTGGGAGTCGGGGATGAAGACTGAAATTCCTGAATTCAAGGGTGGTATGCAAGCGGAGGAGTTTCTAGATTGGGTAGCTAATGTTGAAGAGATTTTTCACTTCAAAGAAGTTCCAGAACATCGTAGAGTGAAGTTGGTTGCTACGAGGCTGAGGGGTAGAGCTTTGGCATGGTGGCAGCAGACCAAACTTACACGTGATCGGATGGGAAAGTCAAAAGTTGAATCTTGGGAGAAGATGAAGAAATTGATGAAAGCAACGTTCTTACCATACAATTATCAATCTTTGATGTATCAACGTTTGCAGAACTTGAGGCAGGGCACAAAGACAGTTAATGACTATGCTGATGAATTCTATCAACTTATTGCAAGGAACGATATTATGGAAACAGAAGAGCAGCTGACATCTAGGTTCATTGGGGGATTGAGAATGCAGATTCAGGATATGGTTAATATGTTCGATCCAAGATCTGTGGCAGAAGCACATCAGAAAGCGTTGGCTTGGGAAAAACAAGGGAGACGAGGAAGTGGTGTGTTTACTAATTCTAACAATCAAGCGAAGGGTGTTGGCGGAAGTTCTAATGTTTCTAAACCTATCAGTAGACCAGTGGTGAAGGAGACTGAGAAGGCAAAGGTTAACAATGGTTTAAAATGTTACAATTGTTAGGAATTGGGTCATAAAAGCAGTGAGTGTCCAAAGCCAAAGAAGAGAACCATGATTGTAGAAGTTGAAGATGAGGATGTTGATGGGGATTTTTCTAGTCCAGTTGAGGAGGATGAGCAGGATGTTGCGTCAGGAGATGAAGGTTGTAACCTAATGCTGAGGAGATCGTGTTTAACACTGAAGCAGGAAGAAGCTAGTTGGTTGAGGAGTAATATCTTTCAGTCAACCTGTACTATTCTGGGGAAGGTGTGTAAGTTTGTAATTGACGCAGGAAGCTGTGACAATATTGTTTCAACCGAAGCTGTGACAAAGTTGAAATTGAAGACAGAGAAACATCCGAGTCCATACAAGTTAGCATGGTTGAGAAAAGGAGGAGAAGTGAAAGTGGATAGACGAGTTCGTGTTCCATTCTCTATTGGGAAGAAATACAAAGATGAAATATGGTGTGATGTAGTAGAGATGGATGTTTGTCATTTATTATTGGGAAGACCATGGCAGTATGATCGAGTAGTGCAACATGACGGTAGGACCAATAGTTACAGTTTTATGTTTGAAGGCACAAAAATTATCCTAGTTCCAAAGAAGAGACCACAAGGAGAAAGTAAGTCAGAAGAAATTGAAGAGCTGAAAACTTTATTATCTTTGAAGGAATTTGTTAAGGAGGTTGAGAAGGAGCCTGAAGTATTTTTGTTGATTGGGCGAGAAAACAGTGAAGAGGTTGAAATACCAAAAGAAGTTAAACCAGTTTTGAAAGAATTTGACGATGTATTCCCAGAAGAGTTACCAAAGGAGTTACCGCCTTTGAGAGACATACAACATCAAATCGATCTTGTTCCAGGAGCAGTTTTTCCACACAGACCACATTACCGAATGAGTCCAAAGGAACATGAAGAGTTACGGAGGCAAGTAGAAGAATTACTTGATCAGGGGCGTGTGCAGGAGAGTTTAAGTCCTTGTGCTGTACCAGCTTTATTGGTACCCAAGAAGGATGGAACGTGGAGGATGTGCACCGACAGTAGAGCATTGAATAAGATCACAGTCAGATACAGATTTCCGATGCCGAGGCTTGATGATTTATTGGATCAAATCAGTGGATCCGTAATCTTTTCTAAGATTGACTTGAAGAGCGGTTATCATCAGATTCGCATTAGACCAGGGGACGAATGGAAGACAGCATTCAAGACGAGGGAAGGCTTGTATGAATGGTTGGTAATGCCGTTTGGTCTATCGAATGCACCAAGTACATTCATGAGGGTGATGAACCAAATTTTCAGACCGTACATTGGGAAATTTGTGGTGGTTTACTTTGATGATATTCTGATCTACAGTGCTAGTACAGAAGAGCATGTTCAGCATTTGAAGAAAGTGTTAATTATACTTCGGGAAGAACAATTCTATGCTGCTACAAAGAAGTGTGTCTTTATGGCGAGGAGTGTTCTATTTTTGGGGTATGTTGTTTCAGAGAAAGGAATACAGGTTGACCAGAGTAAAATCGAAGCTATCAGAGATTGGCCACAACCCAAGACGATAACGGAAGTCCGTAGTTTCCATGGGTTGGCTTCATTTTATCGAAGGTTTATTCCACACTTTAGTAGTGTGATGGCGCCTGTTACAGATTGCATGAAAGGTAAACAGTTTGCATGGACGGAGGAAGCCGGGGTTGCTTTTGAACGAATCAAAGATCTTTTGACCTCTGCACCAATTCTAGTGCTACCTGATTTTCAGTTGGTGTTTGAACTACATACTGATGCATCCAAGGTGGGGATCGGAGGAGTGTTGAGTCAGAAGGGACGTCCAATTGCATATTTCAGTGAGAAGTTGTCAGGAGCGAAGATGCGATACAGTACGTATGATGTGGAATTCTATGCTGTTGTACAATCTATTAAACACTGGAGACATTATCTATTTCAGAAAGAGTTTTTTCTTTATACTGATCATGAAGCATTGAAGCATTTACAAGGACAAGACAAGATTTCAGCAAGACATGCATCGTGGATTGCATATCTGCAACAGTTTACTTTTGTTGTTAAACACAAGTCAGGGGTGACAAATCGTGTGGCTGATGCTTTGAGTAGGAGGAGTCATTTGTTGACTACACTAAAGGTTGAAGTGACGGGGTTTGAAATGTTGCCAGACTTATTTACTAATGATCCTTACTTTGCAAAATTTGTTGATAAAGTCAAGGAGGGAGAGACGGATGATTTCGTGATGGTAAATGGTTTTCTGTTCAAAGGGAATCGATTGTGCATACCGGAGGGTAGTTTGAGAATGAAAATTATCAAGGAATTACATGAAGAAGGGCATGTTGGAAGAGACCGTACCTTATAGTTAATTTCACAATCCTACTTTTGGCCATCGATGAGGAAAGAAGTGGAGAGGTTTGTTGAGAGATGCCATATCTGTCAAGTTTCGAAAGGAACTGCGACTAATGCGGGTTTATATATGCCGTTACCGGTACCAACTAAACCATGGGTTGATGTGAGTATGGACTTCGTGTTGGGATTACCGAGGACACAGCGTGGTAACGATTCCATATATGTGGTGGTGGACAGATTTTCGAAGATGGCACATTTTATTGCTTGTAAGAAAATGGCGGATGCTGTTCATGTTGCTCAGATGTTTTTCAAGGAGATCTATCGACTTCATGGATTGCCAGAATCTATTGTGTCGGATAGAGATACTCGATTTCTGAGTCACTTTTGGTTGAGTTTGTGGAAAATGGTGGGAACGAAGCTGAAGTTTAGTAGTGCTTATCACCCGCAAACGGATGGACAGACTGAGGTGGTTAACAGATCATTGGGAAACTTGTTGAGGTGTCTTGTTCAAGATAATCTGAAGAGTTGGGATGTGAAGTTATGCCAGGCAGAATTTGCTCATAATCATGCTATGAATCGAAGTACTGGGTTCAGCCCATTTCAGATAGTATATTCGAGCTTACCGAAGGGACCGTTGGACTTAACGGTAGTGCCACAATCAAAGAAGACAATTAAGAAAGCTGCTGATTTTGTTAAAGGGCTGACGGAGTGTCATAAAATCGTTCAAGAACGATTAGAGAAAGCAAATGAGAAATATAAACAATCTGCAGATTTGAAACGAAGTAGTGTTGAATTTCATGAAGGTGATATGGTTTATGCAGTATTAACAAAAGATCGTTTTCCAGTGGGCGGATACAACAAGTTGAAAGCCAGGAAAATTGGTCCGGTGGAAGTTGTGAAACGAATCAATGAAAATGCTTATAAACTGAAGCTGCCAGATGATGTGTATACATCTGACGTATTCAATGTTAAGCATCTCGTACCATATCATGGGGATGAGTTTGTTGGGGATGAAGAGTGTGCAAATTCGAGGTCGAATTTCTCTCAACCTGGGGAGGATGATGCAGCGCAACCCTTATTTGGCTAAGGAATAAGTCGTCTACGACTTAAGGAGGCGGTGATGAGTCGTCCACGACTCATCTGGAAAACCAAAGGGGAAGGCATCAGTCGTCTAAGACTTAAGGAGGCGGTGATGAGTCGTCCACGACTCAATTGGAAGACCAAAGGGAAAGTTGTGACGAGTTTACGACTTAACGAAGCAACTATAACTCGTCTACGACTTAACCGGGAGATGAGTCGCTCACGACTCAAGGGGAAGAATACACAAGTGATAAGTCGTCCACGACTTAAGGAAGGTGAGGAGATAAGCCATCCACGACTCAAGGGAGAGGCTGGTATAAGTCGTCCACGACTTAACGAAACTGGAGGTATAAGTCGTTCACGACTTAACACAAAGCAAGAAGACGAAGAAACGAGTTACGACTTAGTTGAGTCGCGTGAAGATGGATGCCGTTGTTTTCTCGGCGGAGTTAATCTCAACCATTGATTCTTAAGTCGAAGGAAGTTGCTGTTGTGTTGGTTGATAAGTCGCATCTGTTATAAGTCGTTTGTCGAATGTTTGTAAGTCGTATACTTGTTGTAATCTGTTATAAGTCGTAAGTCGTTCTGTACATATGTCTTGAGTCGTATGTTTGTAATTTGTGTTGTAATCTTTGAGTCGTAAGACGGTTGTATTGTATAATGTGATAAGTCGTGAGTCATTTGTACTGTAAGCTGATAAGTCGTATACGACTTATGATGAGTCGTAGATCGTAGGTGATGAGTCGGAAACGACTTAAGACTTAGGAATTTTCTGGATTTATGTTGTAGCCTATAAATAGGCAAGTGAAGTCATTTATAAAGGTTGTTGAATATTGAATAAAATTCTCTTTTGTTAGCTTTGTGCTTCCAATTTCAATTGGTAGTCGAGTGTATCTCCTATCTCCACTTACGTCATTCGAGTGCGCTCGAATCATCGTTTGCTGAAGCCGATTCATGGAATCTTGTGCGCAAGATCAACGTTGAAGAATCGTAGATCTCTTTCCCGGTATCTTCGGATCAACGAGTCAGAGATAGCTAGAGTTCGGTATCTTCGGATCAACGAATTCGGGCATTTCAGTATCCATCAATCCACAGATTGCTATTTTCACCGATTGAAGAACGTCTAGAATTATCCGCTGCGTCAGGGAGAGTGTAACAACCCGTAAATTTTGATAATTAAAAACTATTAAATTAAATGAGATTTTAAAATTTAATATTGTGAGAAATTAAAAATTTATGATTTATTAATGAGAAGATTATTAGAATGTAATTTAATAATGTTGATTTAAAGTAATTGATAACTATTTTAATGTCATCTCAATCAATTGATATAATTGTAAAGTTAAATTGGTTATAAATTGTAAATAAGGAAATAAATTAAATATTGTGTTTAATGGTGAAATTTTATGTAATTAATTGAAATTGGTTAATATAGAATATGAAATCAGTGATGTGGTAAGTAGTTATAATCTTTGTTGTAAATAATAAATTTATAAATGTGATTAAATCTATACTATATTATTATTAGTGAGTTAAATTTCAAGCTCACACAAGCCCCCTTAAAATTTGGCAACTGAACAGTCTCCGAGTACAATATGAAATTCGCGCCGACCTCTCCATTTCTATTCGTTTAAGACAATGCTTCTGTTCTTTCTACCTTTTCCTCCTCCTAATCGAAACCTTAATATTCATTTCCCCTAATTTAAGCCCTAAATCAGTTTCCTTTTTTTCATCATTTCTTGAAGACGCAAGATCCAGGAGTAGAGGGATTTGAATCTTACTGAAATTATGTTAGAGATCGGCGACGCAGTGGAGCTCGGTGCTGGAGTTTGAGGTGTGATGGAGATCTAGGGATGCAAGATAGGATCGTGATTTAATCGTCAATCCAACAATGATCTGTCTTCATCTGCCTCCTACTTCAGGTAACAATCCAAGCTGAGTTTAGTTTCCATTGCTCAGAAGTCCCCTACAATCTCTCAAAAAATTGCTCTCAGTTTGCTATTTATAGGTTAAACTCAACCGTCCAAACTTTAATACTTCGTTTCGTACACGGCTCTTCCCTAATTTGATTTTTTTACGGGGACTTCTCTAGGTTTTGATCGGTGGCTATGGCGATTTCAATGGGAAAGCTTGCTATCATCATCATCGGAGGTGATTAAAACTAGGTTTTCTCATACTCGAGTTAGAATCTCGGATTTTGTCTCAATTTTCTATACTTTTCTTCAATGAAATGATGTCCGTTAGATCACCAGTGTTGATTAATTCTCACAACTGAATAAAATAACATGATCATTCACTTGGGCAAGAGGGGAAAGCTGCGATATAGTTGGATTCAACTCTATATTGTAGCTAATTTAGGTTTAGTTTCTATTTGGATGCATCAATATAAAGTTTCATATTTACATTATAGGTAAAGTTAGTTTGCAAAGTATACGGAATAGGAATGGTTCGCTTAGTATTTTTCTAGGGAACACCTCAAACTTGAGCTGTTGTAGAAAAAAACTTCAATTTAATTCAACTTAAGAGCATTGTTAGTTACAAAGTATAATTGCAATGAAATGATGATAGTACGTATTGCATTCCCTTATTCACACAGAAGCATTATAAGTATGAAGACTTATGAAACCCTGAAAATCATACCCGTATAAACAATCAGCTTCAACTTCACCTTTTAAGAAGAGTAGTAAAAATGATGAACATGCACATGGAATATATAGAAACGATGGAATTAGTTTTTTTTTAAACTTCTTTTTTATCTTAATTGAAAGTGCATTGCAGGCCTGATCGGGTCTGCTATGTCCAAAGAAGGAGTTTATCAGATGCTAAAAGCCTCATTTCTGGTGCTCTAAAGGTACGCCACTATAGATTATGTATGAGCTGTTTCAAATAACGCTTCTTCTATTTTTTCAATTCGCATAATACGTATCGTTTAATAATCATGCGTGATGATTCAAAATCGATAGCCAGCTAATGATTCAAAGCCACATACATTGGCCTATTTGCAAGCCCCACACCCACATTGGCCTACTTGAAAACCCATACAACATGTTTTACATGCGGATAATTTGTCTAAAAAGTTTGATATAGAAATTTGATTTGAATATTATAAGATTTTATATCTATAAAATATGGTTGAGATTTGGAATACAATTTATTTGAAGTAATATGAGTGTGATGTTTTTTGTAAACGATTAAATTTGTAAGATATGCTTTGCTTATAAATATACTAATTATAAATCAAGGTGCAATTTTTCGGTAGTAACCTTGAAATTTCGACAATTTGGCTTCAGGCTTAACCGATGCAGAATGCTGCCTGAACTCTGGTTTCGGCCAGTATGTAAAAGAAAACCCATTTCTATTCCTGGAGTAGTTTATATCAAGGGAAAAATAAGAAATAAAAAGAAAGACTTCTGTTAATCTGTCGATGTTCCTAAAGGATTAATTCATTTAAATTTTTTTAAGGAGTGCGAAAGGTGACTGTATAGAATTGGCCTAAACTATTTGTGGCATAATTTTTTTTAATCATCTTATTTATATTTATCAATTTGAAAAAAAAAACTTATTTATATTTATGGGTATTCAACTATGCCTGTAATTTAATTTCATCAATAAATATATTCGTATTTAGTTTGAAGAATGCAACTATAAATTTGCAGCAATCATGGGAAGCTAATAGATATGCAACAATCATGGTACATCATAGTTCACTGCGAGCTGATATATTAGGATATTGCATGGTACTTTGTATCTGTCTTTTGGACTAATTCTTATATCAGCTGCCCTGCCATTTAACATCTGCTTTTTTTGCTTCATGTATTTGGCTTAGGGTGCATTACTTCACTTATATTACACTACTAATGTGCTATTATTATTTTTGATAGATGTGGAATTGCTTTGAAATGAAATCTACTTCAGGAGCATGCGTTTTGAAATAATGAACTTATATAACTGCTTCTCTAAATAAAGACCTATTAACGTAAGTCCCACTCGATCATAATGAGTCAATTAATAGTGGATAACGCAATTGAAAAAAAATATACATGTGGATTTAAGTATAAAAAGTATTTGATTGCTATATAAGCAGTTTATTCCATGATGCACACTTATTATGAAAATGCAAGAGATAAATTTTGGTCCCATGGAAGTTCTATTGCGACAAATAAAACAATTATATATTAAATCTTGATCAAACTATAACCTTAAAACTTTGCATTATTGTTTATTACATGTGTAAATGATGCATTCATTTTGCTAAAAATAACAATTATATCAATTATATACTATTCTGACATGTGTAGGATAAAGATTCATTACCATGCCCACCCAGCAAATTGAATACAACAGGCAATATCGAATATAAGGATTCATGATCCAAAACCATGTTTTTCTGATATGTTTATTAAGACCACATAATAAGTTCAAAAATCTATTACGACGGTGGTTTAATACTAAAACAATCAAGAATTAAAAAGCAAACAATTGAAATAAATCTGTATTTTCACATAGTTTTGTGTTAGGAGCAGAATTAAAGAAAGTTATATGTAGTGTAACAAAATGAAAGGACCACTGTGTATAGAAAGTTGTATGTAGTTTAACAATGATAGTAATCACTTGGATATCGATTATTTATTTATACACGAATGATAACAATGATAGTAATCACTTGGATATCGATTATTTATTTATACATGAATGATACAAATTATTACCACGGTAAACAATAACCATAAATCATTTTATATACTAAAATTTGCATAATCTCAACCACTTTCTTAATAAAAGTCGGACGAATAATTTTAAGATGTGGATGCTATCATATTCATATCCGTATCTGTCTTTGGGATTTCAAATATTTTTCCATTTTTCGGATATTAATACGGACGGATTTCAAAAATTTTGAGTGCCCATTGACAACCCAAAAATATCCATTGACGAATTATTGGAAAATTATTTGAAATATTGCCTAAGCAAAAATATAAAATATGGTAATACAAAATGAACGTCTCACATAAATTAGAAAACTACACCTTTTAATAAGGTGGAAGCAACTATATTTATGCTTTTATTTCACTCCACAAATGTTTTTTCCTTTTTATTTGGTGTAGATGCTGCCAATGGAATTTAGTCCCAAGCTCTAAACTCTATTGATCATTATATACTTCTTTATATTGTACTTATTCCAGAAAAATATTACAGATTCCACTTACTGCATAAAAACCATTTTTACACGTCTATATAACATCCATAAAGAAATCTCAATAATATAAAAGGATATTATTTTTACAACAAGCTAAGTTATTTGTAAGAGTCAACATATTCGATATTTGTGCACTAATCTGATATTTACTTTAGGTTTGTAGCTAAAATATTCATTGTTTGTGGCGAAAATATTGTACTATAGCATAGTATACACAGCAATAAACATACATTTCTTTAATATTTTGTTCGTGCGAATCATTTAAATGCTTTGTAGAGTTTTTAAGCAATATAACCCTGCTAGAGTTTTCTACGCACTTTGTTAAACAAAAAGAAGTAAAATCAAAATGATCGAAGCAATGATTAGGCTAAACGCTCAAAGCCAACCTCGCTTAATCATGTTTTAGCAATTCCATGTTCGGTTTCTCATCTATTTTTATTAATTACCTTATTAGTTAGCTTTGTTAAAATTTTCTTCCGAGACATCTACAATTAGCTAAGAGGCAACATGTCATTACCTATAGAGTTTATGCAAGTCTATTTTGAAATTGTTGTAATGAGTCCATAATTTGGTATTTAGTTAACCTCTAATTATTTATGTTGTAGTGTACAGTAAGAGACTAGAAATTATCAATAGCTTTGTCCAAGTCAAATTTTAGGCAGGTAAAAGAAATCCTATCGCCTACAGTTCATGATTGTTGTCCTATTTTATGGTAAAATGCATATTTTCATTCATCCATCGAAATGTTCAGATGTTATTATCATACTTTCAGATGCATCTGCTATATTCATCTTACTTCAAGCAATTTGATTTTTTCAGCCGAGTTCATACACATCGATGAAGGACTCCCTTCTAATGCTAAGGTTCTCAGTCTGAAATATATCGACTCTTAAAAATTGTCGTTCATGTACCTACCGATTATAAAGGTTAGTTTGGAACTAATTGAATGGTTTTTACTATTAATTCTGGCAAATAATTTTCACACTTCTACTACCTGAAAATGAAGAGAGATTTGAATAATATGAACTTGCATAGACATTATAATATTGTGTCAATAACTATACAACTGTCACGTAGATTAAATTGTAGTTTCTGGATGTAAAGAACTTTGGATTTGGAAAACCATTCTGGTTGTGATTGAATGAGGTATATGGATGATGTTGTTGGTGGAGAATTCAGGCTCCGCAGGGATTAGAAATGGATCATTTGGCAAGGTCTATCTTGGTATTTTAATATGGTCTACAAATTATTTTTGTGATGCTTTAATATTTTTATGGTGTTTATTTTTTTATACCTACTTATTATTTGTTTCTGTAATTTAGGTTATTGTACAGAGCAGAGAGGAAATTCGCATCATGTAGGTACGTATGATATATATATATATATATATGTATATGTATATGTATATGTATATGTATATGTATATGTATATGTATATATATGTGTGTATATATATATATGTAACATAACATGAAGTCATGAACATCCATTAGTTTGGAAATATCTTACTTGAATAACATTTTGCTTAGTGATTTGCTTAGCCTGTGTCAACTACTGTATAAAATAATGGATCCATTCTTTTACCATGATGAATTTATATGTCAAAATTTGGTTCACTACCACATGCAATTCTAGGATCAACTTAAAGATCTTTAATTATGTAATATTGGCCTATTCTTTTATTGTATTCATGGTCTGTTTAGGTCGTAGCTCATTCTCTCTTTGAGGTGTCTGCACTACTATTTTTTTGCAAACTTTGGAAATCAGTGTGGGTGAAGGTTCTTTAACTTCAGTATGAGTCCAAACTAACCACACATGTTACTACATGGAAGAAATAAGTTATATCTCTTGATGTTGTTTTTTGTGTTATAAATGTACAGACTCTACATTAGATGATTGTGGAAAATGAGTAACATGACTTATCTTCTTACAATAAGTTGTGCTTATAACTTGATGTTATCAGGTAGCACTAAGAGAAAAAAATGAAAAAAAAAACTTAATTCAATGGGTTTAAAGACATGGGAATAGAAGAAAATGTCGATAGTAAGATAAAGGACGTGGCAAATACATGTCTTATATGTCTTTTCTACATCATATCCTTTATTTTTATATGATTGCAAAATATGATCTAAAATGAACTTTATTTTCAATGTTTGTTTATGCAATGACCGATTTTCTCTATGTAGTATAATTTAGGTTTTTAATAGTTCTAACCTCTATGCTCAGGTAGATACCAAAGCTACCTTGATAAGTAATTAAAGATTTGTACTCTAGATTATGGGTTTTCTTCTTAATTTTATACATTTTTGCATGTTAATTTCATTTATAAAACTAGCACATTAGATCACAGTTAAACATTTTGTGATATTTTTAAACATTTAGATATCAAGCACTGTTACCATACTTATACTGCCTTTTAGTATAAAGGTATGATTAATGTTTTTTCTGATCATAATTCATATTCATCTTATTCTAGGTCAAGTTTATCAAGCTTACATTTGACAACTTCAGAAGTCTATGGAGGGAGTCAACCAGAACTTTTCATGTAAAATCCTGAGCGATCGTAGAAAGCTAATAGTTTATTAATGACTTTAGTTGTGCATCCCAATTAATAGGTACATAACTCTTGCATAACATATGGTTGATTGTATTCAACACCTGTTAAACAGTGCATACCTACCCTTTACCATCCTATGTGTTTTCGTCCCATAGCAATGAGTAGCATAATAGTTATAATCATATTTGTTATATAAATTACTGCAATATCAATTAGTGTTGATAATAATAAAATAAAGAAGTTGTTAATTATGCATCCTTGGAAATTCCTTTTTAGTAGTCATGTTTTTAGTCATAACACCATCAAGTACCTATGTAAAAACTATATCCTGTATTTTGCTAAAGTTTCACTGATCAGATATGACATTATGCTCATTACTTCTGACTTACCCTAAATGATGTGATTGATAGTATGGACTGGAATATAAAATTATCTATTTTCAAATTGAGAGATGCTTCAGTCATGCTCTATTATGACCATATATAGAAATAGATTTGTTATCTTCTCAATATGATATGCTGCATATTGGTTCAAGAGATGCAAATAGCAACGGCTTAGAGAATACTTTTAACATGTTTAAGCCATATATATCAATATTATAATATGGAATAGTAATGTTATGCCATGTACTCTTGCTTCATGTTAAGCTGTAAATGCCCTATTGTACTTGAACATAGTCTGATGCATCTCTATAGAAATTACTTGACATACATACTTTTGTAATTTAATTGTTACTCCATGGTCCCTGAAGAAGTCAAAAGCCATGAGGAACAAGATTGGTTCAGCAACATCCGTTCAGCAATCTGGAGTTAGTAAAAATATGACACTTAAAATTGGCATAAAATTCTCTCTCAAAAAATTGGCATAAAATTGGAATTAGCAATACTGGGCTAGCAAAAAATAATGAGATCTACAAGTTGCACATATAATTACACTTAAACCTCTTTACTAGAATATTACCTATCAAAGAAAAGCCACTATGTAATATATTTAAGCTCAACAAAAATATATGGACATTGTAATGCAAATTTCTTAGAATCTTATATTGTCACTGATATTATCTACTATTTGATCAGACAATGTCCAATTAGTAAAATTATAAGACCACAGGCATGAGCTCTTAAAAATTTTGAATCACAAAATAGTGTCCATATATAAATAGTTTCTTTCCAAATCTACTAAGACTTTGGAACCTTAACTGAACGTTTAACATATTCTCCAGATTTTGGAACCTTGACCTCCTCTATTATATAATCTATCGGCAGGCAAAACTTGGACAGCATGTATGGATTGGTGGTATTAGCTGATTTGCAATAGAGGAACAGCTTAAGAGCAAGCTTAGGTGGTGTGGAAAGATTAAAGAGTCTAAATTTCTTAGGGACAGAAACTCTGCACCGGTTGGCTATAGCACTCATGATGCTGCTACCTGCTACTACCGCATAAAAAAGATTAGATGGGAAAATTTTAGGTCGTCAACAAGTGCATGATGATATTAATGTTTATGCTATATTTTTTCCTTCTTCTGGCTGTTTTTAACTGCATGCACGCAGATGTAATAAAAATGTAAATTTTATTCCTCTTTTTTTCCATGTTGACCGCTGCACTATATGACCTGACTACTGTTGCCAGCACGTTAAACTTGGGTTATTTTCCAATTTCTGTGCTGTGTTTTTTCCAAGCCTGCGCTACTTTATTTCTTCTTAAACTGCAGCTACTTACTTTTGCAGCATAATACTTCTTACTTTATCTTACCTGCTGTAATTTATGCAAACATTTTTTCCGCCTTTATATAATTTGGCCACTTTCATTAAGCTTTTTTCCCTTCTGTTTCTTCCAACTCAGTGCATGCTGACTGCTTTTTGATACTATATTGACTATATCCTACTACTTTGTCGGATTTCCATTATTCTGTCCATAATTATACAACTTTCTCAAACCATAACTTTCATTTTCCTCAGTTCATTCATAGGTATACAAGCTAACCGAAATTAGATGTTCATATTTGTTACATAAATCAACAATATTTTCGAACTTCAACATTAATCTATCGACACACGTCTACAAATTTTAACCTCTTTGCGTACACATAACTTATTGATTTTCATTTCCCGAATTTCATTACGACCGTATGCGGAGCACGGGTTTATACTAGTTACTTAAAAGTAACAATGGTTTATTTATCATCTCATTATTTAATATGTTTGGAATTAATTTGGAAATCAACGAAAATTTATGTAACTAATTATTGTAGTTAATATGGTAAAAGATGATAACTGTAGAATAAGAATGTAATAAAATGTAAACTAATGTTAATTATACTCACAAGGTAATAGTTGATTAAATAATAAAGTGAGAATCAAAATATAAGAATTTGATTGAAATTAAAATATAATTAACTGGGTTTATATTACAGTTGTAATTGAACATTAAAATTTATGTAATATTTAATATTGGATTTAACATGGAAAACTGTATTGTAAAAGTTTATAGATTCCTAGTTAATCAAGAATGATGAAAACTGTTCACTTTTAATGCAAAATTTAAAAGTGGTTAAATTTATTTAATAATAATTTGTTTAATTAACGTGAAAATTAGCCATTTTGGCCACTGTCTCAGATTTCGACAAAACCAGCCTCATCGGATCCATAACAGTGGATTATTGTAGGATTTCAAGTTTCGTAATGATCGGACTTATCGTTTGATCGTGCGGGCTCGAAACGCGTAGAAATCGATTAATAGAAATTAAATGAATATAATTTGACTTTTGAAAGCTAACTTCTATATAAAATGGAACTAGGTTTTGAAACTAGTTCCATTGAGTTTAAAAATATCGAAAACCTATATTTTGATATATTGGATGACCCATTTTCATTTCGGAAACGAAACGGGCTTTTCGGGTCGTCGTTATCGTTTCGACCCAATTTGATTTGTCTATTCATTCTTATCTATCTTTGTCCATATAAATAGATTTCTTTTCTGAAACCCTAGCAGCCTTTTTCTTATTTTTGTATGTACTATTATTTCCATCTGCTTATTCCTATCTCCTCTCTCCAATGGCAAAAGCCTAACTTCCAACTTCCAAACCCTAATTTCAGTTTCAAAATTAAATTTTGAAATTCAAACTCCTCAAATCATAGCAAATTATATATCGCTGGAAAGCTCTCAACGAGCGAAATCTACTACAATTCATTTTTCGATTCGAATCATCATTTGGCCAGAAATATACGATCTTTCTCAACCGTCCATTTCTACGGTTTGCTTTTTAACGGTGGATCTTCGTCGATACGACGATCGAAGGTGACCATTGGGTAGAGGATGGGTTGCTTGGTCGATCAGCATGGTTGGTTTGAGTCGCAGGTTGTCTAGATCGTCAGAACTTGGGGTTGTAGGTGGCGGCGAATGGAGATGGTGGCGTCACCGTGGGTCACACGTTGGCCAGGGGGTCGGCCTGAGGTGGCTAGAGCGGTGGCATTGCCTGATCGAAGGTCAGGCGAGCGTAGGCGAAGGTATTTGTGGTCAATGCGATGGCGGCTGGAGTCGTTGTCGTGCACGAGATAGCGAGATTAGGGTTTGATTGGGGTAACTAATTACAATATTACCCTTTGTTTGTTTTAATTTTAAATTTAAATTTCAATTGTTATATCCATCATAACTTTTGCATACGAACTTAGATTTGGATGCAGATTTCTCCGTTGCGATCGTATCGAAATTCCGGACATTATGGAACTAGTTTGGCTGCATTTTGAGACTGTTAAATTATTGGGCCTAATTTTTAAATCGACTGTAAATCAAAGGTGAGTATTTTAACCCACTTACGAATACTATATCGTCTTATGTTAGTTAGATTAAATTTATGATGTGATTAGAAATTTATTGATTGCTGTTTGGGATATTTAAATTGTCATTCAAGTTTAATTTGAATTTATATTGAATTTAATTGCCATTTAAATTAATATTGAATTTAAATTGCTAGTTAAATACCTATTAATTGTAACCAGTTAATTGTTGTGATTTATTGGATAAATTGAATGATGATTGTGATGGATGCTTAATTGTTGACATTTTTGATGATTTGATGTTATGTTTATTTTGTATGTTGTTATCACACTACAAGTTCCCTTAGTTATTGTTAGGAAAATCACTATGGATTGAAATGATACATACCTGAACGATCTTATAGATTAGGGAAAATCGTTATGGGTTGAAATGATAAACTCGAGCGATTTATGGATTTTGACTTTTCTCGAGATTGCGGGTTGAAATGATATATACCCGTAAATTTAAATTTATTGCAGGTTGAAATGATATATATCTGTATCACTTGACCATAGGGTAGAAAATTATATACGGACACCGGATTGGTTAAATTAAATGATTTTAAATCCTTAATTTTTGAATCTAGTTAAATGAGGTTTTGAAATAAAATTATATTTATATGAACTGAATTATTTTAAAAATCCAAGCTTTGAATGCTGAAATTGAAATTGGTTTAAATGAATTGTTTAAAGAATTTAAATTGTAATCTTAAAGTTAATTTTTAAATATAAATGAAATTTATCAAAATTGAGTTATTGTAAACGTTTGTATATTTAAACTTTGAAACCTATTGAATTTGAAGTGGTTTAAATTTGTAGTTCAAACATGGATTTGAAATCGACATAAATTGAAATGGTTTTAACGAGAATTAGAATTGAAACATTTAGGCTTTTGAATTGAAACATTGAACTGAGGTTGATTTAAATTGAATTTTTGGAACTAAAGTTGATTTGAATTGATTTGTGAAATTGGAAGAAAAAATTATAATTTTGAAACTATTTTAGATATAAACTCTTTTAATATACAAACTCTTTTAACATATAAACTATTTTCTCATATAAACCATTTCAATATATTAATAGTTTTTAATTTTTAATGCATTTACTATTTTAAATATATAACCTATTTTAATATATAAATTATTTCTAATATATAAACTATTTTAATCTATAACCTATTTTTAAATATAAACTATTTTAATATATATTATTTTAAATTTATAAACAACTTTTAATATATATATTTTAATATTGACTATTTTTAATGCATAACTATTCCAATACATAAACTACCTTCAATATTCAAATTGGTTAAAGTTGGAACTGTAATGATTTAGATTTAATTGATTTAAATGCGAATATTTTGATATGATGGTTTAACCTATTTTGTGGTTATGATTTTGAAATGAATATGATTTAAAGTGAATATGATTTAGAAAGTGAATATGATTTCGAAAGTGATATGATTTTGAAGTGAATATGATATTTTGATATCAATTATGAATCGGTTTTGGAAATGTAAAAGAACCAACCGGTGTGAAATAAGCGTTTGGTTGTTAAAGCGACCGGGATTGGATATTGTCATACTCTCTGCCAATACCGAAAACCACTTTAACAACTATGCACGTGGTGAAGAATCCAGAACGATGTAGGATGGTTTGGCGAATGTTAATGTTTGAGGTATGAATTGAGCCCTGGCCCCCTCGGGTCAGCTTGATATTACTAAAACATAAGCTATACCAAGGCCAAGTGGGATCGCACCCCTGACCAGGCACATTTCATTGATGCCATATTTATTACTTTGTGATTGATTTGGTGGCCACCCCTCGATTTGATTATGGGAGTGTGTTTCGAGGTAGGCAGTAGTAGCTGCTATGCGTTACCACCAGCCCGGTTCTGCAAACGGTAGAATCCTACCCTGGCATTGCCTTGCGTGCCTTATCATATGCATTATCGAGCCCATTACGACTTTAGTTTGTATCGTACCTATGGAGAGCTCCTTGAGTATCCCACCGGTTTGGTGGAGCTTACAGTATCTGTATAGACTACGGCATTTATATAAAAATGTGTTAAGGGGGATATGGGTAACGCCTTAACGCTATTTTAGTACTTTATTTTACTGTAGACATATTATAATAGCGTATTGTATTATGTATGTAGATAGTTTAGCGGATCCGTAGGAGATGGAATCCCAAACATCTCTTAAGTTATTGCACGCACGTTAGACACTGGATAGGAGATGTAAAATCCCGTAAACATCTCTGAAGCCGCTGCACTCATATTTATTTATTGTTGATTTAACTTACAAAAGATCTTTTAGTTCTGACTCGAGTGTTTTGTCTTTTCATTACGCTCGGATCAGCCTGAGCTTTTCAGTGTTGAAGATTTTATTTCTAGAGGACGAAGATGGAGATTTGTATGCTATTTATTTTATATATATATATTACACTACATCATGTTGTTCCACTGCATTATTGTATTTTAATTATTCTTGCTGTACATATAACTCTGATTGTATTATAAAAATGTAATCAAATGTATTTGTAAAACAGCTTCATGAACTGTTTATTTGATTATTATATTTTGCCCTTCTGCTGTGAGAATCTGTGTTTTGTTCTTCTTTCTTTTTTCTTTTTTTCTTATTTACCCCATAACAATCCTCCCTTTTGAATGATTTGAGTTGACATGTGTGGTTTATTGTCGATTTAAACTGTCCAAAAAGGTGGGTCGTTATAGGCATTCAAAGTGGAAAGATGATGTGCTATGTGAAAGGTAATCGTTACCTCAAGCCTCGTACCCGGAAATGACCAAAACATGGCAGATGCGGCAAGGCTATATAGTTCGCAAGAATTAGGATATGATCATCCTTTTCTAGATATATTTATTCCCACTATGACATTCGGGTTTTAAATTATCGTGGTGCATGCGAAGATGGCCCTTGGATAGGTCAGTAACGACCGGGGTGATGACATATTCGGTACTATCTAGGAAGAAGTAGGCCGGTCATGTGTTGGTAGAGGACCATCAGTTGGACCTCGGTGGATTCTTCTAGAGATGTACTGTCGGAAGGTAGTCCCTTCACCTGGTCATTTATATGGAAATCCATTCTCCAATACGTGCTTTCCATTTTATTTGTAGAACCCACTTTGTGGCTAATTTGTTGGAATTTAATCAATGTAATAATTTCGGCTATGATTAATATTATTTGTATACTAGACACTAGTATAATATAACAGAATTTGATATGAAATATTTTGGTTATCGTAGCGTAAAAACCCGTCCATGTTTATATGCGGCTTGATCTTACAAGATACCTTTGTTTTGAAAGATTTTATAACTTTAAAATTCAGTTGAGATGTGTTTTCTCATGTTGGTTTACCAGACTGATCCGAGTGTTCTTCCCTTTCGATGCTCGGGTCAGACCGAGCATATTTACAGATTTGGATGCTTTGGAGCTTCAGTAGACGAGCTAAAGGTCTTCAAGACGTATTCCCGTATTTATTTATTTTCCGCTGCATTATTGTTTAAATTATCATCATTTGTGAGAACATGTTATATAACTTTCTAAGCCGATGATTGTGATTGGTTTGTTATACGCTGATGTATGTATGTATGTATATTACAGTTCTGTTTTGTAAAGTTCATTGATATTATATTATATGTTGTTCTACTGCGATGGTGAGATTCTATGATTGATTTAGTTTCTTTTTCTCTTCTTCTTCTCTTCTCTTCTTCTTTCTTTCTCATGACTATCCGTCTTTCCGTTCAATTTGGATTGGACATGTGTGGTTTATAGTCAGCTCGAATGTGGTGCGGGAATGGGTCATCACAGATAAAATATTGTTTGCATAACCAAACGACTTTAAAATGATAAAAACTTTGGATAAGTATGTAATTTGATATTTCTAGACACTAGAATAAAATGTGTACGTTTTCGATCTAAAGAACTTGTAAAGGTCATAACTTTTGAGTCAAATTGACCTGATACTTGTTTCAAATGAAAGATTTGTAAGTTTCTGTTTTTGTAAAAGGCCATATAGCAATTTCACCCAACCGTTTGAGAAATATGATTGTTTTCAGTTTAATCAGGTTTTGTAGTTAAGGACCAAAGCCCATTTAGACCTAATAAGGTGACTTCGGGAATTGTGTTAATTCTATGGTTAGAGCAGCCACTATATCTTTCTAAAACAATCCTAGAACTACCATTAATATATTCCTATCAAAATAAATCATAAAAACTTGCTATTTTGGGTAAAATTGAGATATTAAGAAAATCAAGGGGAACCCAGATCATCGAATCATCATTTTTTAGAGGAAGATTCGTTGGTTTTTGTTGTTAATTTGAATTCAACAGCATTTAGAGTTGATTTGATCACTTTTCCAATGATGGGTGGGTGGTTTATAACCTCTTACTATCACTACTAGAAAATGCTTCATTTACCTACGTGATTTTACTTATGTCAATCTAACACCTATAACTAAGACGTCGAAGGGGCGTTAGAATGACGTCGATATATATCCACCTACGAGAAAACACTGACGCCTTGACGACACCTTTATCAAGGCATCGACGGGACGTTTTCTTGGTGTCAAACCCAAAGAAATGACCTTAGACGACATTCTTCCCATCCCCACTTTCCCAATAACAGAAAGGAAACAATGACAGTTGCCTCCTCCCTCAACTTCGACTTTCACAAGCCCGTACCTCCTCTTCCCTCGACTTTGATAGTTGTTAGCTCTTGACTTCGATAGCCGCCATCCCTTGATTTCGAACACCACACAACCCTTCTCTTTCCTCGACTTCGACCGCCGCAAACAACCATATTGTTAATCACTTAATGAATTAAGTTAAATTATAGATAATAAATTCTAGATTGGGATTTGTGAAATTTAATTGTGAAATTAAATCTAGTTTTTGAGAATGGTTGATTTAGTTTAATTAAGAAATGAGTTTCATTTAATAAAGAGAATTTCAATTTAAATTTGAAATATTATTAAATTAATTATTTAAATTTGGCATTTTAGAGAAATATATTAATATTGAGATTTATTGCTTAAATTGAGATATTATAATTAATAGTTTAATTTTATTGAAATTAATAAGAATGACTTTTAGTTCCTAAAGTAATATTTAATTTTGTATTATATCTCAATAATATTAGAAATAATGTTTTTTACTTGTTAATTGGCTTTGGTAAAATTGAGAAATAAATTTATAATTTTTTTACAACTTTGCTTAGTGTAAAATAGGGGTTTATAAGTGATAAAACAAAGTAAGATTTAGTGAAAATTCCTTTATAAATTTGCAACACTTGTTATTGGGTTCGTAACCATGCCCTCTTGGTCCAAGAAGATAAGAATAAGAATTGAGAAGTAAAAAAGCTATGTACAGAAATATCTCATTCTCATACTCTTTCTACCGTAAACGAAAACACAAGATATCCGCTAACCCTAGAACTTAAATCAACCAGATCCAAGAGCAAATCATAGGGGTTTTGATCAATAATATAGAAATCAACTTTAGGTAATCTTCTCCATCCTCTAGTGTGTTTAATTAGTTGATTAATTATAGTTTTTGTTTAGGATTGTGATCTTTTATTTTCCAACTTCTGAAATAAAGTTAGGGCTTATGGTTGGACGATCTTAGCATAGGAGAATTCATGTTTTAATCATCAAATTCAAGTGATAAAGGTGAGTTAACAACTCACACAATCTATCTCTAGATTCATATTGGATGTATTTGCTGTTTTGGATAATTGAATGTTGAATTTATCTAAATTGTTTAGGGTGTTTGCATTTTCTATTATGGAATTTTCTGTTTATTGAAAACCCATGTTATTTGATTCCTCAATCCAGCATAGTGTAGTTTACTTTAAGTTCACATGTTACTCAAATCAGCATGCTTGAGGCTAAAACCATCGGTGGCCACTATTTCACCATTGACGGTGGTCGGAGAAATCTGGAATTGTAGTAGCTTTAGGTTTTGTCCCAACTGGTGGACCAGTAGGGTATACCGGTGCATCGGTAAGGCATATTCCTGGAGTTATTGCTTTTTTGGGTGTTTCTTTGTATGTTGTGTGCATTGATATATGTTCTTGTTCATGATTATTTCAATATGATTTCCAGATTTGTGAATGTTTTGGAATGTGTAAACCTATGTCTAAATTGATTAATATTCATATGGTTTGGAATGAAATGATATTTGCGAAAGAGTAGTTTATTATAATATATAGATTTCAAATTAAATTTTCTATCTCAATCTAATTTCTTTTTATAAATGATTTTAATAAAGTGATTATATGTGTGTGTGTGTGTGTGTGTGTGTGTGTGATTGTGTGTGTGTGTGTATGTGTGTGTGTATACCAATTATTTCGAATATAAAGAGTTGTGGATTTAAAAATATGGATTTTTGGAAATATAAACTAAGTTGTTATAAAACAAGTGTGTAAATATTAATTTGGGTTTGGAATATGAATATATAGTTTTTAGAAAATTTTGAAAGCTATGGACCTTTTAAACATAAGAAGTTGGAACATCTATGTGTGTGTGTGTGTGCGCGCGCAGCGTCTTTGGAACATAATTTGTGAACAATATAACTATATGGAATTTTAATTATCAATGGTTTTGGAACACGAAAAATCTTGATTTCATAAAATTAGTACTTTTGGAATAATTTGGATTTATGGAAAATTATAATAGTGTTTTCTTAATGGTAAACTCAAAAGAGAAAAAAAATTGAGAGCCTTAGTTCCATGATGTGGAGAGTAATAATAATCGATTTATTATTACCGATTGGTTTTAAATGTCCTCGAGTAACGCTTTATCGAATATGGTATAACTTATTCAATAGAACGTTTGAGTGGAACATACTAGCCCATTAGCGAATACTCGAATTTCACCAGGTAGTATGGGGTGCCTTGGTTAAATTCTTATGATTGCTATTATGAAGTATTTAACACTTTAGGGTTGTATTATATTTTGGTGTGCGGCTTGAGGCTGCTAAATCCTAAAGAGAATATAGTTCAGGTTTCCCAGTGGTATACGTAACGAGCGAAATTTACTAGCTTCTAGTAAATATTGGAATTTCACCATGCGGTATGGGACGTTTTGGTTAAGTTCTAGTGATTATAGAAAGCGATAGTATTTTGCACTTTATAATATATTCCTTTTTGGGTTTAGCAGGACCAATAAATCCTTAAGAGGTATACTCCAAGATTTCTTTCCAAACTTAAGTATATAATAAATAATAGTTTTCGAGTCATGGTTGCCCCGGTCGTTTTGATATATCAAGATTTGGATTTCCCCGATCCATGTGATCGGTCGAGCTTCTGTGTTACGGTATGAACGATCCTTGATATATCGAAATTCTCTTCTTTCTTCTTTCTTTCTCATGACTATCATTATTTTTGTTCAATTTGGATTAGACATGTGTGGTTTTTATTCAGCTCGAATTGGGTGCGAGAATGGGTCATCACAGATAAAATATTGTTTGCATAACCAAACGACTTTAAAATGAGAAAAACTTTGGATAAGTATGTAATTTGATATTTCTAGACACTAGAATAAAATGTGTACGTTATCGATCTAGAGAACTTGTAAAGGTCATAACTTTTGAGTCAAATTGGGACCTGATACTTGTTTCAAATGAAAGATTTGTAAGTTTCCGTTTTTGTAAAAGGCCATAATAGCAATTTCACCCAACCGTTTGAGAGATATGATTGTTTTAAGTTTAGTCAGGTTTTGTAGTTCAGGACCAAAGCCCATTTAGACCTAATAAGGTGACTTCGGGAATTGTGTTAATTCTATGGTTGGAGCAGCCACTATATCTTTCTAAAACAATCCTAGAACTACCATTAATATATTCCTATCAAAACAAATCATAAAAACTTGCTATTTTGGGTAAAATTGAGATATTAAGAAAATCAAGGGGAACCCAGCTCATCGAATCATCATTTTTTAGAGGAAAATTTATTGGTTTTTTTGTTAATTTGAATTCAACAGCATTTAGAGTTGATTTGATCACTTTTCCAACGATGGGTGGGTGGTTTATAACCTCTTACTATCACTACTGGAAAATGCTTCATTTACCTACGTGATTTTACTGATGTCAATCTAATACCTATAACTAAGACGTCGAAGGGGAGTTAGAATGACGTTGATATATATCCATCTAAGAGAAAACACCGACACCTTAACGGCTCCTTTATCAAGGCATCGATGGGACGTTTGCTTGGTGTCAATCCCAAAGAAATGGCCCTAGACGAGATTCTTCCCATCCCCACTTTCCCAATAACAGAAAGGAAACAAAGATAGCTGCCTCCTCCCTAACCTTCGACTTTCACAAGCCCCTACCTCCTCTTCCCTCGACTTTGATAGTTGTTAGCTGTTGACTTCGATAGCCGCCATCCCTTGATTTCGAACACCACACAACCTTTCTGTTTCCTCGACTTCGACCGCCGCAAGCCCCACTGTAACAACCATGTTGTTAATTACTTAATGAATTAAGTTAAATTATAAATAATAAATTCTAGATTGTGATTTGTGAAATTTAATTGTAAAATTAAATCTAGTTTTTGAGAATGGTTGATTTAGTTTAATTCAGAAATGAGTTTCATTTAATAAAGAGAATTTCAATTTAAATTTGAAATATTATTAAATCAATTATTTAAGTTTGGCATTTTAGAGAAATATATTAATATTGAGATTTATTGCTTAAAATGAGATATTATAATTAATAGTTTATTTTTATTGAAATTAATAAGAATTACTTTTAGTTTCAAAAGTTATATTTTATTTTGTATAATATCTCAATAATATTAAAAATAATATTTTTACTTTTTTTTTGAAAATGGGTAAGAAATTTATTAAGGCATGAAAGCCCAAGTCCAGACCCAAAAGCAGGCCCAGAGAATATCTACAAAGCAAGAGTTAGACGACAGACCGACATAACTCATTTACTTTCCAAAAAGAAACAGAAAAAGTAGAAAAAGGCGAAACACTTCTTCCTCCTCAAATCATGGCGGCCGATCATGAACAAGGTAGCTCGTACTTGGGATTTCTACCAATGAATAGCTCAGATCCCCTACTCCAGTTTGCACTACGTCTCTTCCCTGTGAGGTAAGGCCCCAACTTTTACATCTTCTCTGAACCATTCGCATGTCAATAATCGCGAGATTACTGACCTCTTCCTGTTTCCTTTGTTTGTTTTGAAATACTCTACGGTTCCTCTCCTTCCACAAACTCCAAATCGTGACAGTGATAGCAATTCCTCCCAATTTGGCTTCCATGTTTTCGCCACTCCTATTATGAACCAGGTAATTAACCGCATCGGTTAGCAGGTGAGTCTGTATTGTTAAATTGATCGCTTTTGTACATGAATTCCACACTTTTCCGAGAAATTGCAGGAAAAAAATAGATGTTCATGCGTTTCCTCAGCTTGATTACATAGAACACACATATTTTCTGTTAATATACCCCATTTTAAGAGTCTATCCTTCGTAGGAAGTCTCTTGAGTATAGCTTTATAAGCTGTGAAAGCCATCTTAGGGCAATTCACATGATTCCAGATAATCTTGCTCCAATCGACCTTGTTATCTGTGTGTCTGACTTCATTCCAAGCAGTTTTCGTACTAAAATCATTTCCAGTGTGTTTCCAAGACCAAATATCATTCTCTCGTCCACTGAATATTGGCATGTATTGAATTTTCCTTTTTATTTCCTGATTTACTGGTAACATTGAACAATTCCACTCATTGTTATTAATAATTTCTGTGACTTTTTTATTTGGACAACCATAGTCTGAAAATGTGCTAAGTCCCAGAATATCTATTAATGAATTTCCTTGGACCCAAGGATCCCTCCATAAGTCAGTTTCCTTCCCAGAAGCGATTTCCCTCGTGCAACATGAAGCAAGTACTCCCCTTATTCTCATAATTGCTTTCCATGTCGATGAAGCATTGGTGTCCAATTGCATACACCAGAAATTGCCTCTGATATATCTTTTCCTCATCCAATTTCCCCACAGACCCTTGCCTTTGATTATTCTCCAAGCTTGCTTCAAAGTATAAGCCAATCTCATGTCAGTTAATTTCCTGAGACCAACTCCTCCTTCCTCCTTAGGTCTACATAAGTTCTCATATCTAATCTTGTGAAGCCCCCAATAATATTTTTACTTGTTAATTGGCTATGGTAAAATTGAGAAAGAAATTTATAATTTTTTTAGAACTTTGCTTAGTGTAAAATAGGGGTTTATAAGTGATAAAACAAAGTAAGATTTAGTGACAATTCCATTATAAATTTGCAACGGTTGTTATTGGGTTCGTAACCATACCCTCTTGGCCCAAGAAGATAAGAATAAGAATGGAGAAGTAAAAAGCTATGTACAGAATTATCTCATTCTCATATTCTTTCTACCGTAAATGAAAACACAAGATATCCGCTAACCCTAGAACTTAAATCAACCAGATCCAAGAGCAGATCATAGGGGTTTTGATCAATAATATAGAAATCAACTTCAGGTAATCTTCTCCATCCTCTAGTGTGTTTAATTAGTTGATTAATTTCTGTTTTTGTTTAGGATTGTGATCTTTTATTTTCCAACTTCTGAAATAAAGTTAGGGCTTATGGTTGGACGATCTTAGCATAAGAGAATTCATGTTTTAATCATCAAATTCAGGTGATAAAGGTGAGTTAACAACTCACACAATCTATCTCTAGATTCATATTGGATGTATTTGCTGTTTTGGATAATTGAATGTTGAATTTATCTAAATTGTTTGGGGTGTTTGCATTTTCTATTATGGAATTTTCCGTTTATTGAAAACCCATGTTATTTGATTCAGCATAGTGTAGTTTACTTTAAGTTCACATGTTACTCAAATCAGCATCCTTGAGGCTAAAACCATCGGTGGCCACTATTTCACCATCGACGGGTGGCCGGAGAAATTTGGAATTGTAGTAGCTTTAGGTTTTGTCCCAACTGGTGGACCGGTAGGGTATACCTTTATCAAGGCATCGACGGAACATTTGCTTGGTGTCAAACCCAAAGAAATGACCTTAGACGACATTCTTCCCATCCCCACTTTCCCAATAACAGAAAGGAAACAATGACAGTTGCCTCCTCCCACAACTTCGACTTTCACAAGCCTCTACCTCCTCTTCCCTCGACTTTGATAGCTATTAGCTCTTGACATTGATAGTCGCCATCCCTTGATTTCGAACACCACACAAACCTTCTCTTTCCTCGACTTCGACCGCTGCAAGCCCCACTGTAACAACCATGTAGTTAATCACTTAATGAATTAAGTTAAATTGTAGATAATAAATTCTAGATTGTGATTTGTGAAATTTAATTGTGAAAATAAATCTAGTTTTTGAGAATGGTTGATATAGTTTAATTAAGAAATGAGTTTCATTTAATAAAGAGAATTTCAATTTAAATTTGAAATATTATTAAATCAATTATTTAAATTTGGCATTTTAGAGAAATATAGTTTATTTTTATTGAAATTAATAAGAATGACTTTTAGTTCCTAAAGTAATATTTAATTTTGTATAATATCTCAATAATATTAGAAATAATGTTTTTTACTTGTTAATTGGCTTTGGTAAAATTGAGAAATAAATTTATAATTTTTTTAGAACTTTGCTTAGTGTAAAATAGGGGTTTATAAGTGATAAAACAAAGTAAGATTTAGTGAAAATTCCTTTATAAATTTGCAACACTTGTTATTGGGTTCGTAACCATGCCCTCTTGGTCCAAGAAGATAAGAATAAGAATTGAGAAGTAAAAAGCTATGTACAGAAATATCTCATTCTCATATTCTTTCTACCGTAAACGAAAACACAAGATATCCGCTAACCCTAGAACTTAAATCAACCAGATCCAAGAGCAAATCATAGGGGTTTTGATCAATAATATAGAAATCAACTTCAGGTAATCTTCTCCATCCTCTAGTGTGTTTGATTAGTTGATTAAGTTTAGTTTTTGTTTAGGATTGTGATCTTTTATTTTCCAACTTCTGAAATACAATTAAGGCTTATGGTTGGATGATCTTAGCATAGGAGAATTCATGTTTTAATCATCAAATTCAAGTGATAAAGGTGAGTTAACAACTCACACAATCTATCTCTAGATTCATATTGGATGTATTTGCTGTTTTGGATAATTGAATGTTGAATTTTTATCTAAATTGTTTGGGGTGTTTGCATTTTCTATTATGGAATTTTCTATTTATTGAAAACCCATGTTATTTGATTCCTCAATCCAGCATAGTGTAGTTTACTTTAGGTTCACATGTTACTCAAATCAACATCCTTGAGGCTAAAACCATCGATGGCCACTATTTCACCATCGACGGGTGGCCGGAGAGAAATCTGGAACTGTAGTAGCTTTAGGTTTTGTCCCAACTGGTGGACCGGTAGGGTATACCGGTGCATTGGTAAGGCATATTCCTGGAGCTATTGCTTTTTTGGGTGTTTCTTTGTATGTTGTGTGTATTGATATATGTTCTTGTTCATGATTATTTCAATATGATTTCCAGATTTGTGAATGTTTTGGAATGTGTAAGCCTATGTCTAAATTGATAAATATTCATATGGTTTGGAATGAAAAGATATTTGCGAAAGAGTAGTTTATTATAATATATAGATTTCAAATTAAATTTTCTATCTCAATCTAATTTCTTTTTATAAATGATTTTAATATAGTGATTATATATATGTGTGTGTGTGTGTATGTGTGTGTGTATACTAATTATTTCGAATATAAAGAGTTATGGATTTAAAAATATGGATTTTTTGAAATATAAACTAAGTTGTTATAAAACAAGTGTGTAAATATTAATTTAGGTTTGGAATATGAATATATAGTTTTTAAAAAATTTTGAAAGCTATGGATCTCTTAAACATAAGAAGTTGGAATATCTATATATGTGTGTGTGCGTGCGCGGGGGGTCTTTGGAACATAATTTGTGAACAATATAACTTTATGGAATTGTAATTATCAATGGTTTTGGAACACGGAAAATCTTGATTTCATAAAATTAGTACTTTTGGAATAATTTGGATTTATGGAAAATTATAATAGTGTTTTCTTAATGGTAAACTCAAAAGAGAAAAAAATTTGAGAGCCTTAGTTCTATGATGTGGAGAGTACTAATAATTGATTTATTGTTACCGATTGGTTTTAAATGTCCTCGAGTAACGCTTTATCAAATATGGTATACCTTATTCAATAGAACGTTTGAGTGGAACTTACTAGCCCATTAGCGAATACTCGAATTTCACCAGGTAGTATGGGGTGCCTTGGTTAAATTCTTGTGATTGCTATTATGAAATATTTAACACTTTAGGGTTGTATTATATTTTGGTGTATGGCATGAGGCTGCTAAATCCTTAATAGAATATAGTTCAGGTTTCCCAGTGGTATACGTAACGAGTGAAATTTACTAGCTTCTAGTAAATATTGGAATTTCACCATGCGGTATGGGATGTTTTGGTTAAGTTCTAGTGATTATAGAAAGCGATGGTATTTGGAACTTTATAATATATTCCTTTTTGGTTTTAGCAGGACCAATAAATCCTTAAGAGGTATACTCCTAGATTTCTTTCCAAACTTAAGTATATAATAAACAATAGTTTTCGGGTCATGGTTGCCCCGATCGTTTTGATATATCAAGATTTGGATTTCCCCGATCCATGTGATCGGTCGAGATTTTGTGTTACGGTATGAACGATCCATGATATCAGATCGGTATGAGTGATACCAAAATGTTTGCATAGTATGGATAATCGGTAAGATTGGTATATGTGTTTATGACCAAATATATTTATATATGCGCCATGAAGTAAATTCTAGGATAAATTAATTAAGTGACTCATTATATCTTGGACATCTGGATTTACTTATATGTTATTTGTTCTAGTGGTACATCTTGTTCTCACGATTTAGGAAATATAGAGATAGTCTGACCGGGATGCTATTTTAATGCTCGGATTAGCCCGAGACTTTTCAGGTTACAGGACAGGTAGACCTTTGGATGGTTGGGCTAACTGGGAGATAAGTTGTTTAACTTTTAGTTTATCTCATCTAGGATTTCATATATATATATATATATATATATATATATATATATATATTGAGATGTATATTTAGGATTAGAGAATTGTAACTCTCTTATGTTATGTGAGTCTAGCATTTTATTTTGTAGACTCACGGTTTTATATGTATGAGATCTATTATTTCACCGTGATATGTGATTTCCATTTTATATGATATACTATTCTGATTCTGAGAAATCAATGTGTTTATCACTTTGAAATAAGAATGTACATGTCAAATTTTATCCCAGAGATTTAGTGAAAAGGTAAGTATGACGTGTTAGTGTTAATTTAAAGTCATATTGACATTTAGTCGCCCTTAACAAGCCGTATTGTAACAAACGGGATTTTCGACCCTCGAAAATCGACACTAATACGTCCACTGTATCTCATGCCGAGAAATCAAATGCCGGAAAACCCGACTGTTAGGGGAAAAGAAAATGAAGGATAGAAGAAGAACATAAAAAACAATACAGAATCTCACAACCGCAGCGAAACAAAATATAATATATATATATATATATATCAACAGATCTTGTAAAAAGAAAAAATGTAACTGTTAATATACATACTAATCATCAGAGTACAACAATCAACAAACCAATACTGGACGGTTATATTAACTTGTCATCACCAGTGTTGAATATACAGCCTACAATACATAGCGGAATATAATCAAGTACGTGTAATACGTCTTCGTTATCCAGCTCGCCTCCTGAGCTCCATAGCATCCTAACCTGAATCTGTAATACTTAGTCTGACCCGAGAATTATAATAAAATAACATCCGAGTCAGTCTGGAAAACCAGCGTGAGAAAACACACTCAATTTGAATTATTAAAGTTATATCTCGTAAGACCGCGTCACACATAAACACAACGGGTTTTCCCTTACGATAACCAAAACATTTTATAGAAAATCCAGTAATATTATAATAGTGTCCAAGTACAAATACTTATTCAAATAGCCGAAATTGTTACATTAATTAAATTCCAGCATACTAGGCTCTACAAATAAAACCATAAAGGCTCGTATTGGAGAATGGATACCATACAATGACTGGACTACTGGGGTACCGCCCGTCACAGTACACCTCTAGAAAATTGTACCGAGGACCTCGCCGGGATCCCATGCTAACACAGGACCGGTTCTACCCCTAACCTGGATAGTACCGAATATGCTATCACCCCGGTTGTTCCCACCCTTATCGAGAGCTCTTTTTTTTCCATGCACAACCATATCCATAATTTATAATATATCCGAAGGTATCTAGAAAGGTGATAAACATACCCTAATTGGGTGTGACTCACTTAGCCCTGCTGCATCTCCCCTGTTTTAGTCATTCCCGATTGATGAGGCTTGAGGCTAATGTTTACCTTTTAGAATAGCATTCACACTTGGAATGCTAACACTGCCTTCCAAGCAACGATGCAATGATAGCATTCATCCATACAAGTTGTCCTGGGTCTGGACAAACCGAATCGCCGTCTCCACTTCTCACGATATCATCATTCGTAACGTTCAAAATGGATCGAAGTGGTTTTCGGATAATTAAATCTGATCCCGGTCTCTTCGAAACGATCAACGAATTTGGCCAGATTTGATATTCGGTTATTTAGCTACCAAATTACACACATAAGCACTCACTAGGCGCATTTTAAATTTCTTTCGAAACATTTATTTCTAAAATATCTTAACAAAGATATATATATATATATATATATCCAAATCCCTTCAATATTTCAATATTTGAAGCCATTTCAAATTCTTATATCCATAACATGGTATTCCAGACCATATCATTCTTTAGAAATATTTCCAATTATAATTTATGACCCATTACTTAGAAAAATATTTCTATATAAATCCTTTCATAGTTAGAATAATTCCAAAACCATTTAATTTCAATACTTAGGAATATTTCCTCTTTTCTCACCAATCTTTGGAATTTTATTAATTCCTTTTATAATTCCCAAAAATTATCGATTATACTTATTTATAATAGATCTATCAATTTATAATTCCTTTAATGAATTTAGATTCATTTTCGAAGTTTCCGGGTCTATTTATTTTGGAAATTCACCTAAATTCCAAAAATCCCACTATAACTCTTCCCTCATACACTCACATCCGTTAACAAAGCTGGCTTTACCATCTCGAGAATATTTATCAAAAAATTCCAATTTCGCTTTTAAATTATATGTATAATAGTAATAATAAATTTCAAAGATAAGGTTAAATAATTATTTAAAAAAATCAAAGTACTTTAAAATAATATCAATATCTAATTCCAATCCATCTATAGAATTTCTAGTCAATTTACAAAGCTTGTTTATAAACTTAGAATTTATTTCAACAAGGTTTAATTATTTAAATAACTAACTTTTAAAAATATTTCAGTGTTAAAACGGTTTATTACATAGTTTAAAATTAAAATCCTCTTTTGAAAACTAAATTAACTTTCCGAGAAAAATATATTTTAATCCCAATGTATAACTAATCCAATTTATCAATCTCTTTCTCGATTTATAACACATCGACCGCATCCCAGTTTCATAACCTTTCACATTCTAGAAAATAGAATCTACCATTTCCTTTTTAAACCGTTCACTTTGTCTCCAATTTATCAATTGATAATTTTTCCACTTTATTTATAAACATTGTTTATAAATTTCTTAATCTCATTTCCAGTTTACAACGATTCCCTCATCACTTGAATCCATTTATAAATCAATTTCTAATTAAAATTCCATTTATAAATTTATTCCTTAAATAACCCAAATTATATTCCTAATCCATCAAATTCCGAATTTTGACTCCCATTTCATATTTGTCTAGAATCCTATTTAAAATCCATAATAACCAATTTGATACTTTATTTCCAAATCTCCAAATCTATTATACATCTTGATTCTTAAAACCCTTTAACATTTAACAAATATCGCTTGAATTTTTTGTTTAAAAATCTTTTATATACATCATTTTAAAATCTCTTTTTAAATTATTTCACGAAATAGTTAAGTATAAATTTAGAATCAAATCATTTATTTTACCCAAACCAATCGCTCCAAAATTAAATATAATATCATACTTCCAAAATTTCCTTTTTATTTTCTTTCCAATTTCAAAAATAATATTCATGGTATTTTAAAATACCAAAATTATGGGCCAGTGCAACTATAGCATCAAATAAATCAACCAATATCATAATCTATCACAGATTATTCAACCCAACAAATATCACTTATATATAAAATTAAATTCAACATTTTTGGGGAATCCAGTTGGATCCCTCCAACTTGTTTCCCTGCATCCATAGATGTTAGATAAATCACAAAAATAAAATCCCGCTTCGAGGCGGGATATCGCGGTATATAGGGTCATCCGATATTATGTGAGGCGCATAGGATCTCATCCGCTCTAATCGGTGGGAAATAAATCCAACAATTAATATATATAATATATATATTTATAACATCCAAACTGATAATAATTTATAAATTCAACCAGGCATCCAATAATTAATTTAAATTATTTAAATTAACTCCAGCAATCCAAAAAGAGTGAGATTTACTCACCTTGATTTTTATTGTCGCTTTCACTTCCTGATTTCGATTTAAATTCGAACGCGTTCGAATTTAACTGAAAATTCTGCAAGCTCTAAATTCAGCCAATTTGATCCCATAGAAAAAATCTCGTTAATACGAACCTAACACGACTGATCGCATTGGATTCTAACCTAAAACGACCGAGTTATGGAGTTTATAAGAATTGGAATATTACTTAACCAAATTTATATAACTAAAATTTTAAATTCAATTTTTCATACCCATCTCAAAATCTCGGCCCAAATCAAAGCTCACCCGCCTTTTCCCTTCTTCCCCAAATTCCCATTCGAATGCACACACGAGAAAACTTCCATGGCTCGTGCACGTGCACGCGACTCCCCACTACCACCGTCGCTACCAAACCCTCCCCACGTCGCCCTCCACGAGCTCGACTCGCATGCCTTCTCTCGCCTTGACCCAGCCCCCCCCCTCATCGAAACGCGACAGCCACAATCCTCCCCAGGCCGTACGACCACGTGCAGTCACCACACATGACCGGACCTCCCCAAAATTCTGACGCAGCTGCCCTTCACCCTCGTGAGCCTGAATACATAATCGATTTCGTGAATTTCCTCTTACATCGAAAACAATATGGAACCCTAGTTTACAACCTTAAAACTATAGCTACTGATGCATACGAAAACTTGCACGTAACCCTCGAAACAAATGCAGATCGAAGACCTAGCTGAGATGAACTTTATAAAGCAAATTTTCAGATTTTTAGGTACCCATACATTTAATCTTATTTTTCCCAAAATCTTGCTTTCTTCTTTTCACATAGAAGAGGAGGGAAGAAACTTTTATTATAAAAAGTTGATGGGTACGGGTTTGAATAGGTAGGGGAGGCTCAAGTGGATGGGTCGGCCGATAAGAATGTTTTATGGGCTGAGGTGAAAGGATGGTCAAGTCAATATATATTATTTAATCTCAAACAGTCTAGATATTTAATTTTGAATTCCGACCGAGGCGTGCCGCCAGGCGTTAATAATGTTATATCCCTATTCCGAACGCAATGAAACAAGTCTCGAGTCTTAATTCGATCGGATATGGAAGATAGCCTTTTGAACCCGATTATAATATTAAATTTCCGATATTAAATTCAACGCGTTTCTATACCGTACGACCAAACGATAACTCCAAATGCTACGAAATTTGAAATCTGATAATAATACACTATTACGGATCCAATGGAATTGGTTTCGTCGAAATCCGAGACTGTGCCCCGGAAGGCTATTTTCACTCGTTAATTTAAACGTTTAAATTTTTAAAATCGAGTAAACCAGTTATACATCCAATTTAAAATTTTATTTACCTTCGTTCTTATTAATATAAATTTAACAAGCCTAAAAATCATTTTTATTTAACTTAAATCTCAAGATTCCATTATTTTACCAATTTCCAGTATTAAATTTAACAATTATTTTATCCAATTATCATTATATTTGAAATTCAGATTATAAAATCTATAAAATTAACTTTTAAATATTTAAAAACAGTTAAATATTCCAATTTCAAATAACCTAAAATTCTAGGTCGTTACATTCCTCCCCCCTTAAAAAAATTTCGTCCCTGAAATTACCAAGGTAAGAAGATGACCCAAAACCCATTAACTTTCACTAAACCAATCAGCTGAAACAACTTCCTAAATCCATTTAAGCCTTCAACTTTCCATAAATCAATTTGTTGAAATCTTACTATTACTTCTTAATAAATTTCCAAAATCATCCATAGATTCCAAATAATTTTATTTATTCAATTATTTCAAGTTATACTCGAAATCAAATTTTATTATCAAAAATTTTCTTCAAAATTTTCTAACTCCTTAAATTTTCAAAAAAATTTGCCAGCGTCTCCTTTGCGCGGCTAGATCCGAACAACTACAAAATGCCACTGTAGGTTCAAACCATCCAAAGAAAACAAAAGCCAAGTGGCTCAATCATAAAACCATCAAATTTGAACAATAATTTTAAACATGTACCTTTTAGTCGGGAAATCAATTCTCTTTTGATATCGAAGACACCGATTTAGTTCTTACTTTTATATACTTGTATCTAATTTACTAATGATATCCAATCATATTATTCAAAATCATTTTACTTTGCAATTTCAATTTCCAATACCTGCTTTACTTAAGCCCGTACGATGTACATATATTATCTGTACGCAATATCAAATCCGATCGCTCACACGATCACACAATTTCTCTTTCGAACTAGTATCGTTCACATGACTCCCTAGTGCGGACTCAGATCTGGTTCCTTGATCGGAAACCATCATTCTCCTTGCATAGCCATATACTATGATAGAGAATTCCAGAATCAATCAAAAATCCATCCAGGGTTCGCCGTCGAAAATCGAGCTAAAAATCCTAACTCGAATCGATATAAATCATCTCGAAATTCTGTGCTCGAATCTGGATATAATCGTTATGCGAATAAAATAATATACGTACAACATACGTATTAATTCCAATTGATTTTTAACTACCCAAAATTCTCTTATTCACATTTATTCCATTTCCATTCAAATTCAATTTCAATTCTACTTAACTCAATTTATCTCCAAATTTTAAATATTGAATTTTATCAACCATATCCCAAACCATATTTAATTCACCAATTATCTTAATTAGTTCCATCCTCTAATTCATTCAAATTCCAATCAATTCTATTTCCAAAATTTATTTCATTTAGCCTGTGACGTCCCACCTCTATACTCACACTAGCCAAGGACACTACGGGGTAATGCCGTCGACTAGCGCGAAGAATAAGGCTGTTGAGGAGCGACCATCTGTGTAATTACTTTGTGCAAGTACCGATATGTCTGATAATATAACTTACATTTCATTTCAAGAGGAAATCCGACATATCAAATACAAACCAAAAGCTACCACACAGTGGCTATGTGGACTTCGGAAACAAATATAGAAATAAACATAACACAAATCAGACACGGATATTCATATCACTAAGGCGGAAACAGATATGAATATATCACATAGAAGTGTACATCAAAGTAGTGGTCATACAAGATCCACTACATCGAAAAAGAATATATACAAGAGCTAGACAAAAGAATAAGTATACAACAAGGAGTCTCTATCTCAAATGTATACCAACAAAAACTACAATGCTAAAGTAGTTAGCCAAAAGTCAGAAGCTAGTCCCTTCTAAATAGTCAAGTGGAAGCACCTGTAACACCTCGGTCTGACCCGAGTATTATTTAAGAAGAAAATAATAAACAGCTCAGTCTAGCTATAAATATCATATAAAGTGAGATAGGATAAGAGATATGACAAAAACGTATGATAACAATAAGCCATTGTAACAGCCCGCACCTCACTTAATGCAGATATTGACCCCAACTTAGTCACCTCCGCCTCATGGGCTAAGCCAAGGTGTCGGGTTTTGTTCCTCAAAAGGCCTCGACGTTGTTATGAGGTGAAGGCTTTGGTATATAAGCACCCACTTCATATTGTTTTTCCACGATGTGAGATTATTATTCCCATTTTGAAGAGGTGTTACAATCTCCCCTCCCCCCTTTAGGGCACAACGTCCTCGTTGGCTCATGAACACAACACCACCCAGGCGTCGTGGCTGTAACACGTACAGACCACAATTCCGGCTGGGTATGGCTCTGATACCAAACTCACATATTCTAGCTTTGATTGAGATTTCAAGGTAAGAAATCTCAATTTTGTTTGTTGCATGTTAATTTGTGTATCACTGTCAGTAAATTGTGTATATCTCTTTAGTTTTAAATCGGAATTTGATTTTCTATGAAGTTATGGAAAGCTTGAAAAGAATGTGACAACTTTCATGTTAAACACTTTCGAAAATTTTGTGCATAGAGGGTCGAAAAATCCAATTCAAAATCGCTGCCCTGTCACTGTAAAACTATGACTTTCTGTCCTAAGTGTTGTTGGTAATTTAAGCATATCTTTTTCGTTTGATGTCCGAATTTGATGATTCTTGATGTTTCTGAAAGCTTAGATTATCTGCTAGAACTTTCATGTTTTGAGTTTTGTTAAATTTTGATGGTTACATGGTCAAAAGTTCATTCTAGTATCGATGTCCCAAAACTAAAACGACAGCTGTAGTGAACTTCAGATCTGAAATTTGTTTTGGTTGTACCTTTCACGTTTCTTATCTAAATTCAATAATTTTAGATGTTCCGAAAAGCTTAGAATTTGTGCTAGAAGTTTCATGTTTTGAGTTTTATGAAATCTCGACGTTAGCTTGGTCAAAACTATATTTTTTTTGTTGCTGTCCCGAGAGCAAAATGACAACAATAACAATCATTGAACTAAGAATTGTATTAGCTTATATTTGCTCTCATTCTTGTTCGATTTTGATGATGTTTTTGAGATGTTTTTGAGATGTTTTTGAGATGTTTTGAGAGCTACGATACCTATCAATAGGCTAGCTATATTTGGAGAATATGAAATCCAAATTTAAATATAATTTGAATCGATTTTGGGTTAAATTTGAATTGAATTCGTATTGAATTCAAGTTATCGGTCTTGAGTTATCTTTCTTGTTTTTCATTGTTTTCGAGCTCGATTTTCATTAAACCATTTTGCAGTGATTTTTGAAATAAATGGACTTCACCATCGACTTGGGATATGGCATTGTTTTGTGTAGTAGTCCTTCTGTTGGGAACTTTTGATGTATATATTCTTTTGTGGGGAATGTATGTATATATTGTGGTTGTATACCACTAGTGGCATGTTGTATTACATTTGATGTATTTATTTATATGTATTGTTTCTGTGTTGCTATTCTGTGACTTGTAATTGATAGTTATTATATTTTGTTTCTGAATCGATCCTGTAGCCACCGTAGTACTGTATCAGATAGGAATTAAGTATGTCGAATACTCGAGACGCAATGAAAAAAAAGGAGTATAAATATCGACGTACTTAGCTCTTATCTAATGCAAGACTATGATGGTCGCCCCTAACCAGCCCTATTCTCCGCATTAGTAGACAGAATTACTATGTGATTCTCTTTGTTAATATGGGTCTCAGGGTGGGGCGTCACAGCCATACTGCGACAAGTATACATCAAATAACAACAAAAATCATATAATATCCCAAATCATCTCAAACATCCAAAAAAAATCGCATTCTTTAAATTATTCACCAAAAACACAAATAATTGATAGAGCTTATCAACGCCTATCATCAAAATTGGTGAAACACAAATTCTAGAAACCATCAACTAGAAATCCAGAAATCACAAAGGGGGGAGGTCTATCACAAACGGGAGCATGAAAACTCACCAACACGTGCATCACAAACGGGTCGCTAACCCATGGTCGCTAACCATAGAGCCGGTGCAACGACGTAGTACAATGGTACACCCTAGGAACCTGAAACTCAAATAAGCCGGAACAACGACGTAGTACAACGGTACGCCCGATGAAACGAACTCCATAAAACCCATAGGTCGCTAGCCTATAAAAATGAGACGAAGCTCAAACAGAACGGGGTACAGTCCCCCACACGAACAAAGAGACATCGCATATCGCTAGTCTAAACCACAAAATGATCATCATCGATCATCAAGAAGTGTCGATTACACTAAGTTAGTAAATAAATGATTTTAGCTTCATGTCCCATAACCACTGGCTTAACTTAAATATTTACGAACAAATTGTAGATTTCCACTCGAAAATTGTCGCAAGATTTTCAATCGAACAAGTCCAAAAATTAACCGACGAAGTAAACGCAAGCGTTTCATACCACTTGTTTTGCTAAGTCGTTTAATTAGATTTCTCATACGAATGAGGTAAAGGTTTGTATATACTAATAGGTTGGAAAACGGTTTTATAAACGAGCTTTCTATTAAAAATAGAGTTGAAATCATCTTTGTGAAAGAGTTTGAATAGTTACTACTAGTATATAAACCTTTGAATTTTAAAGTGACAAATCACCAAAATTGATTGTAAAAACAATCAATCACCAAAATTTCACATATGACAATGTGAATTAAATCCATAGAAATTGATATCAAATCCATCAAAATGGATATTCCCAAAAAAAATCCCGAGAAAGAAGTCATCAAAGTCGATAAATGATAACAACAAATCGGATCATCAAAAATCGATTAAAAATCGGAAACCCACACAAAACTGCCTAAAATAGGAAAAATGCACATTTCCCAGATTCAGTCGACTGGACTGTATGGTCAGTCGATTGATACATGCTTATAAACTCTTGGTTTCCAGGTTCAGTCAACTGGCCATATACGTCAGTCGACTGATAGATGGACAGAAGCTTTCTGTTTCTAGGTTCAGTCGACTGATACAAGGCCAGAAAATTTTCTGTTCCTAAGTTCAGTCGACTGATCTTACAGTTCGGTCGACTAAACTGTCATTTGCAGTATTTTCAGTCTAGCCCAAGAAGGGCAAAAATCCAACGGAAGTGATCGGACGAGCAACGGAGTCTAGGGATTTATGCCAAGCGACAAACCCAACCTTATAGGCTCTTCGATACACCCTAACAACATGTTCAAACATCAAAGATAGGATTTTTAAAGATTTGACTTCAAAACACCAAAAATTGGAATATTCATCAAACCAATTCAATTCAAAGGCAAATGGACAAGGAGTAGATGTTAGGAATTACTACCTAACAACTACCAAAGATATAGACATAGATGTGAGTTCAAAAACTCATCTTTTAAACCCAAAACAACAAATGAGAAGCTCTAGAACAAGCAAAGATTGATTTCTCTTCAACAACACCTCTAGAATCTTCAATCTATTATCAAAGGTGAAGTTTTTCCTAAGTTAGGTTATAGGAATTTCTGAAAATTGAAGAGGGATTGAGATGGAGAAGATGAAGAGGATGCTTACCTAAGCTTCTCTTGGATTTTGGACTTGAATTTGAGTTTCCTAATCAAAGCTAGGATTTAGGAATTTTAATTTCCTCTTCTTTCCCCCATTTTTACTTTAGCTTGAGAGTGTTAGGAAACGAGGAGTGGAATGAATGAAGAGGAGTGGAGTTGGGTTATTTGTTAGGTTGGTGGGCTGAAACCCAAACCCAAAGCCCTAAATGAAAATATCAAAATTTTACTCAACTCCAAACATATCGATGTTTATACTCAAAAAGGTCGCAAACGCCATTTTGGACTCAATGGAAGTGGTCTTGAGTCCTAATTCGACTGTTTGAAAAAAGTGACATTTCGGACTTAAATCCGACTAACGATGCTATATTTAAATAAAACATTTAAATATACAATCGTAAAATATGCGGGTTGTTACATAGCCCATCTTAGGCTAATTTTCTAAATCCCATTTTATTTAACTTAATTTAAGTTAAATTCCATTTCATAATTCAATTCCAAATTTGTACTTTTCTTACATTGAACAATTCAAACATTGTTTTCTCCTGCTAATTTCCAAATTCATAAGCTATCAACTTATTCTCTCATATTTCCAAATAAAACATTTAAAATCAAAATCCCAGAGTTTCAACAAGAACTAACTTTTGAAAATATTTCAGTGTTAAAACGGTTTAAATTACATAGTTTAAAATTAAAATCCTCTTTTGAAAACTAACTTAACTTTCCGAGAAAAATATATTTAATCCCAATGTATAACCAATCCAATTTATCAATCTCTTTCTCGATTTATAACACATCGACCACATCCCAGTTTCATAACCTTTCACATTCTAGAAAATAGAATCTACCATTTCCTTTTTAAACCATTCACTTTGTCCCCAATTTATCATTTGATAATTTTTCCACTTTATTTATAAACATTGTTTATAAATTTCTTAATCTCATTTCCAGTTTACAACGATTCCCTCATCACTTGAATCCATTTATAAATCAATTTCTAATTAAAATTCCATTTATAAATTTATTCCTTAAATAACCCAAATTATATTCCTAATCCATCAAATTCCAAATTCCGACTCTCATTTCATATTTGTCCATAATCCTATTTAAAATCCATAACCAATTTTATATTTTATTTCAAAATCTCCAACTCTATTATACATCTTGATTCTTAAAACCCTTTAACATTTAACAAATATCGCTTAAATTTATTGTTTAAAAATCTTTTATATACATCATTTTAAAATCTCTTTTTAAGTTATTTCACGAAATAGTTAAGTATACATTTAAAATCAAATCATTTATTTTACCCAAACCAATCCCTCCAAAATTAAATATAATATCTTACTTCCAAAAATTCCTTTTTATTTTCTTTCCAATTTCGAAAATAATATTTATGGTATTTTAAAATACCAAAATTATGGGCCAGTGCAACTATAGCATCTAATAAATCAACCAATATCATAATCTATCACCGATTATTCAACCCAGCATATATCACTTATATATAAAATTAAATTCAACATTTTTGAGGAGTCCAGTTGGATCCCTCTAACCTGTTTCCCTGCATTCACAGATCTTAGATAAATCACAAAAATACCAATCCCGCTTTGAGGCGTGATATCGTGGTATATAGGGTCATCCGCTATTATGCGGGGCGCATAGGGTCTCTGTTGATCCATGAGTTTTGATTCATGACACAAGCTTCAGAGATCATACGACGAGAATGCTATATGAGAGCGACAAAAAGAGAATAAGTGCATACCGTGCACTACAAAGAAGATAATCTTACGATTCAGAGATTAGTATGGATATTTTATTTCATTTGAGTCTTAGAACAATGTTAAAATCATTCCTCAAATAGTTACACAAGCACACAAAACTTGTAACGACCCGATATTTTGGACCATTCGCATCCATTATAAGTGTATAGGTAGACACTCATGCCGAAGTTGAATTGCTCAAAATACCACGTTGTTAATTTAAATTTGGCAAAAACTCAGCATATGCAGTAAATAAATCAATCACAGAATCACAGACACAGAGTAATACAATAATACGCAGCGGAATAGATAAAATAGTAGTTCATGAAGCTACTATATAAACATCAGAGTTAGAAATAAAATACAACAGAATATCTCAAATGCAGTGAAGTCTCCAATCCAAACAGATGACTTCTGTGAACGAATCAACTGGAAAGCTGAAGCTGAATCAATAGTTGGATCTCCAAACGAAGCTCCAAACTCCAAAGATGAGTCTCAAATGCTGTATCACTCGGTCTGACCCGAGCGTAAAGCAAAACACAAAACACTCGAGTCAGGATTAACATTCTTATATAAATAAATCCAACTCAAGTGAAATATCAACTGAATACATGTAACTTAAAGGATGTTTGGGATAACCATCCTCTAAGGATCTTCAGAACTATCTACAAGGTGGAAATATACATTATAACACTGTGGTCATTTCAATTTAATTTATACTTCAAAACCCAAATATCATTTTATTTCAAATATAACCATTTTCCAAGATAGTAAATATATTAATTAATTTAATAAGTAAAGTATTTATAATTTCCTCAGGTCTCACAAGTCGATTCAATTTAGCTCAAATTCCAAATTCAAATTTATTCAAAGCTCAATTCATCAATTCAATTCAGTTCTAAAGATACCATTTAAATTTTCAATATATTTCAAAGCTTTAATATTCAACATTTTCAAAGTTCAATTTAACAGTTTCATATAGATCTTGATTTAACTTTATTATTATTTAATCAGGGAAGATCCACTTAATAAATTCAATATCATTTAACTAGCCTTAAATTTCATTTCTACTAAATATTTCCTTAAATTTATTTAAACAAGAAATATTCATTAAATTATTTAAATCAAACTCAAGTTATAAATCATATCTTAAATTCCAATTTCAATAAGCGTTATATTGGTTTAATTAAATAAAATTCTTTACTAATATTCAAATTATCTTCCCAACCTTAACTTATTCAAAAATTTTACCAAAATCTATTTTGGAAATATAAATTTTATAATTAACATATTATATGTATTAAATCCATCTTAATTTAATATCATTATTAAATCTATATATCATTACCATTTATATAAAATTTTAAGAATCAACATTTGTTAAAATCATATATTTCTTTCCAAAACCATAGAATTCATTTTTTTTTTTTAAAAAAAAAATATATATATATGGACCAACGGTGTCTGTATATATATTTATCATATGGTTGAGTGATACGGATATTTATCATTTCAATCCGAAATTTAAATATATACGGGTAGATATCATTTCGACCCGTAATCCCAATTTCAATTCAAATGAAAATCGCTTGGGTTTATCATTTCAACCCATAACGAAATTCTCCTATTCTAAAGTCCGTTCGGGTATGTATCATTTCAACCCATAGTGAATTCTATACTAACAGGGAACTTGCAGAGTGATAACAGATACTAAAAAAAAAAATATAACAACAGGCATATATCATCAGTATAAATAACATATACGGGTGTCAGATGTCACAGGTGAACAGATACAAATAATAGTAATAACAGGCATATAATACTAGATACTGGTGTCAGATGTCACAGGTGAACAGTTATAGATAATAGCATATATAACAATGTAAATAACTACAGCAGCATATTTCAATTGCTATTTCAATTGAAATCAAATTTAAATAATAAAAGAACGTTAATCGTGAGTGATTGCTCACCTTTCCGAGGCTAGAGAGGAATACAGAAGATGACACGGATACGCACACTGATACGGGCACTGAATTTTTGAATGACGAATCGAAGCAAAGCAAAGTCGGTACGAATTCAACGATCAAAGCTGATAATAAAAATAAATGGAACAAATCAGGACGGGGTCGATGAAGATAAAAGGGTATAAGCGACTTATAAATATATATAACTATATATATAAAGAAAGAATCGTATTCTAAATTCAAACATTTAAATATATATATGTATTCAAAATTCCATTGCTTCAAATTAACATACATTACAATCATCATATATACAAATGCCGGTTAGTATATATACATCCTACGTGCAGACTATAAATCAACAAATATGCAAACAATATACCTATATATATGCAGACTACTCACAAAACCATATGTAATTTAAGATAAATAATAATATATGTATGACTTATATAAATTCTTGTGTATATATATCATCAAAATTTTATAAAATTTCCAGGTATAGACTGACATAACTTTTCAACAAAGTACAATATATCATCATAAAATACTCTAATATATGTATTTAATTTAAAACAACTTGTATGAACAGCAGGTTTTATAATGCATACACTTAAAACCAACATGACATAAAATATATATATGCTGTTCCAAAATCCCTTACGTGCTGTACTGTAAATAAGAATAGATTTTTATACAAGTAATTATATACACGTTAAAAATAAAGCTATAAACATAACCGAACACGCGGCACATATCCAAATATATGTAACACACGCAACTCCCACATATAGACCAGATGTGAATATATATATGTGTTCCAAATCCAACGAAACGAATTTACCCATACATTTCATATGCAAACTTCTCAATTATTAAGTTCTATAACGTATGTACTACCATACTCATATAATATTAAGGGAAAATATAAAAATATGTCTTGTTATAGCCTTTATATATACAAATAAAACAACAGATTATTTAAACTTAGGTACACTATAAATCCAATTGGGAGAATGCATATCATACGTAAACAATATGCGAACTTACAAAAGGGAGGAAGGCAGGATTTCGATCAAGGCTCGGTAGGCTGGTGTTGTAAGCGGAGCACGGCGTCGGATCTGGAGAGGAGGCGGAAGGCGAGATCAGGTTGGGCGTGCACAGGGGTGTCACGGCGGAGGAAGGTGGTGGCTGGTGGTGTTGGTCACGGTAGAGGGGAAGGCGCTCGGAAATCAAGGAGGAGAATGGGAAGACAATAGGCTGCTCGGCCATGGTGGCTTGGGTCGATCGACACCAGGGGTCAAGGAGGAGGAACGGATCTCGTGTCGAGGAGGTCTGGGCAGAGGTGAGATGTGATGCGTGCTTGGTTGCCGAGGTGTTTCACGGTGATGGGTTGTCGAGGAGATGGTCGTTGGCCAAGGCCATGGGTGTGGAAGGCGGAGGAGGTTGGTGAGGTGGTTGGAATTGATGGAGCTCGGGAAGAAATGATGAGGGCCGAACGCTTATCTCTGTTTGTTTTTTTTTCTGGGAAGGTTGGAGCCGAAAACAAGAAGAGGAAGGAGTGGGCAGGTTGAAGAGGAAAGGATGTACACGTTTACTTGCTTATTATTTTATATAATGAAACTTTTGAACGGCACAGATGAATGAAGGTGGGCGGACCGTCATAAGTTGACGTGATTTCCAAGTAATAAAACAATTGAATTCGAATGGTGGTAGTTCCAAAGTCGAAAGCAATTTTTATGTGAACGGTAGAAATAGTAATCATCAACCTAAAAAAACTCTGAGAAAAATAAAACAAAAGCAACGGCTAAAAGTTGATTCAGAAAGAAAAAAAATTAAAGCAATTAATGGCTTGCTTGCACGGAACATCACGTTTGAATTTTGAAAAGGCACGGTAAGTTAAAAGTCTCCATTTCAGTACCGATACGACACACAGTTTTATTGTTTCCGTCGCGTACCGGACCTCAAAATACAGAAATGAATATACTATGGAGATCAACACGATAAGACGATCAAAACGGTATACAGATATTGGTGGTACGATCATCGGATCAAAAATCGATAACCGGTACCGAAAATGCTGCTATTTGGTCAGAAGTAAGATAAACGGAGCAGTAAAAAATCCAAATTTGGAAAAACGAATTTCGCAGTCTGATTCAGAATGATCTGAATAAATTTTCTCCTGTTGACATATTTTGGTTTCGGAAAACTTTTAAATTCACTGTTATTAATCGGTTTGATTTGAAATAAAATTTCACAGGAAAATAAACTTCAATATTATCAGATGAAAATTTACCAGTTGCTATATTAAAATAGACGTATTCCAAATAATAAATTTTTATTTTCAATTTTATTGTTTAAAATTTCACAAAATTTCAATTAAATATACTTTTAAAACCATTAAATTTTGCGGGTCGTTACACTCTCCCCCACTCAAAACTTTTCGTCCCCGAAAAGGAAGAGTTGGAAGAATAGAAACAACCAGACAGAGAAAAAAAAAAAGATTGAAAGTCAAGATTAAACAATAAATTTGAACTATATAAATTTTACTAAAAATTTTAAAACTTCATTTGCAATTCAATTATCTTATATACGTTAAAACCTTTCAAAAATCCATTTGTAAAATTTCTTGCTTCCTTTATACTACCATTTATATGTTTAAATGACACCTTTATAAATATATGAAAACCATTTGAAAACAATTAATTTTTATATTTACAAAGAAGTTATTTGAAAACATTAAATCCATAATTCATAAATTTATTAATTCTATCTAAAATACTTTTCAAATATCATTAATAAATCAAAATCATTTACTTTAAATATGTCTTATTGAATTCATAACTTCTAAAATATTTATAACACTAAAATTTCTATTAACCCATGTAGTATATAAATAAACAATATTTAAAGGGATATAGTCAACAAGGAGAAGAGGGGCTTGGAAAAACAGAATATAGGTGAATAAATAAAGCTGAGCAGATAAGATAGATTCAAAAGATTAGTATCGGACATGAATAATTAATTCAAACCATTAGGATTTCAATTTCAAATATTAATTCAAAATTTCTTTGTTGGAAATACCTTTATAATAAAATACCTTTATAGTCGAAACAAATTTCCTTTCGAAAATACTTTTATAACTCGATGTTTCAACAAGTTTATCCTTGTTCCTGTAGACTCTGGTAGTGCGTTGATCAGGCGCAGAACTAGAATTCTCCAGGTACTTAGTAGACCTGTTTCAACACCCAGTGAAAATACTGGAAAACTTTTTTTTTTAAAATAGATATGGAAAGTACAATCCAATCAAAAACGAATCAAATCATGGATCGCAGATACACAATGGTTACGCCTGGGTCCCCCAGGAAACATCCGTACCTTTTAAGCATTCACTGCCTTGCGAATTTCGCCATGCAACAAAACTGTGGACCGCAGGATACATAAAAATGGTTATGCCTGGATCCCCCAGGAAACATCCATACCCCATAAGCAATCTCTGCCTTGCGGATTACGCCACTAACTCGACCATAGATCGTAGATACACAATGGTTACGCCTGGATCCCCCAGGAAACATCCGTACCTTTTAAGCAATCACTGCCTTACGAATTACGCTATGCAGTCGAGTTCGTAAGACCATGGGTAACGCCATGGAATTCGAAGGACACTCGAGTATCATATCCGGAAAACCAAAAATCAGAGAGAATAATATCGATAGAATGAATCCAAGATGTGGCCACAAATCGGATATCAAGCAGAAGGCACTTTCCATATCTTTACTTCGAAAATATGTATCATATAGTACCTTTTCAAATCACTTTCAAACATCGTACTTATATAAAATCCATTATATATAAGATTTAAATTTCAAATCAAATACTTTCCAAAATCAATAGTATATCAAATCATACTTATATATAAGATTTCACTTTCAAATTGAGTACCTTTTCAAATCTATAGTTTTCGAATCAAATTCATACTCATACAAATCAATTTTATATAAGTTCGACAACTCCCAAATCAAGTGTTTAGTAACATAAGGTTCTCAAATTTTAATTTGTTTCAATGTTAGTTCAATTTCAAAACCATATACCGTTTCACCAAATTATTCCTTCTCGAATTAATTATCTTTTAGTTTCAAAGTTTCCAAAATAATAGATTTAGAAAATAAATCCAAATTTCCAAATCAATAATTTAAGTCAACCAATCCATTTCCAAAATCAAATATTTTCAAAATCATCTTATACTTACGTAAGGTCTATCTTATATAAGGATCAAATTTTTCAAAATAAATTTCACTGTATGAAGAGCCATATGGGATTGAATATCTTTTCTTTTATGAGTTATATATCTTTGTAATTTAAATTGGAAATTTTCTTTTAGTAAGCAAAGATATTCTAACCCGACAGCTTTCAATTTCAGCGTTAAAATATATCAATGATATTAGGATATAAGATGCACATACGTCATCATTTCGCAGAATCACATTTGATCGCTCGCTCAATCACACAAGTTCGCTTTCGAACTAGTATTGTTCATTCGACTTCCCTAATGCGGATTTCGATATGGTTTCTCGACTAGAAGCCATCAGTCTCCTTGCATAGTCATATACTATGATAGAGAATTCTAGAATCAAGCCCAAAATCCATATCAAATATTCGCCATCAAGAATCAAATGAAAAATCCTAACACGAAATGGTGTAATTCACCTCGAACTGGTGTACTCAAACTTGGATCAATTATGCGAAATAAACAGCATACGTACAACTTATATATTTATTCTAACTTGTTAAATATATAGTTTCATAAAGATGTTACTAAGTTAAAACATTTAAACTAAATTTTATTCAAAATATTTTGAAAACCAAATCCTTTTCAAAACATTTCAAATCTAAATTTCATATTAGAAAATTTTAAAATTTTCTTATTCATTTACTTAACCAAACAGTTTCAACTTATTTAAATCATATTACTTCATACTTAACATTCAAAACAAATTTATATACTTTATCAAAATACTTTTCAAAATTTCTTAGCTTTGAAAAATTAACCTTGATTTGGAAGTGCTCGAACCTTCAAAATAGTTGAAGAAATCATTTTCAAATTCAGGAGTTGGAAATCAACAACAAATCAGTAAGTCAATTTCAAAAGATAGGCTTATATCAAATTCAAAACACGAGGACTGAACACCGGCTTACTTCAAATCATTTCAAGTATATATACATATATCTTTCGAATATCAAATCATACTTTGGAATTTTAAATCAAAATCGGTTTCGCAAAATCACTCGCGTAGCAATGCTACTAAAGTGGCCTCTCCCCCACTATGAAACTCGAAAATCAACATCGATGATGCGTGCACTCATCACCGAAATTATTTTCCAGCGACATAAGTGAGTTCTGGACTTCTATTTTCTCAAAATTCTTGTGAAATTTCTTTGAAATCATTCGAAACTTATTAAAATCATTTGAAACATTTCTTATTCGGAAAATACTTTTAAATCATATTATTATTATATATTTCAAAATCTTAGAACCAATTTCGAAACACCGGGGTTCAAATCTCGAATTTCAAATTTAAAATCCTTCAGTTAAAAATCATTTTGGATAAATCAAATTTCTTATCTAACTTTCAAGATTTCAAATCCTTTCAAACTTCAAATTCTCATTTTTAAAAGGTATATATAATCCTTATTGAAAACATTTTCACTTTTACATATATAGAATAAAATCATATTTATCAAAATATTAATTTCGATATATATAACAATTTCTAAAATACAAACAAGCCCGATCTTCAAAGGATGATTCAAGAATGGATTTCAAAACAAAGATAGAAATTCAAACTAGAGGGACTCTAATCAAATAGGATTCTGATTCGAAGATGAGTTCGAACGAAGATGAGATAATTAATTTCAAAATAGAAGATGAATATACTTATATAAATCACGGATGACCCTAGGGTCAACCGTGACTTCAGGAATAAGATCGATGCAGAATTCCAAGAAAATCAACATTCGGTCGCAAGAGATAGCGGCATCTAAACCAAAGATATAGAAATCTCCGGTGAATCAATGCCAATTGTGAAGGAGTTTCACCCCTTCACAAATCATTCAAAGATTGGTGGGATCCTATTCTTAAAGAGATCATTCGAAGTGGAGTTATGGGACACTCCAGAATCAAAAGAATACAAATAGAGAGAGACAAGAATGAATTTTGGAACCGTAGGGAACGTTCCAAAGTTCAAAGGAAATCGAGTCAAAAGGAAGAGATTAAACTCGAACGAAAGTGATTCTGTAAATAAATTTACTATATATGCTAAGCTTTGCCTAGAGCCAATGCTCTGATACCAACTGTAACGACCCGATATTTTGGACCATTCGCATCCATTATAAGTGTATAGGTAGACACTCATGCCGAAGTTGAATTGCTCAAAATACCGCGTTGTTAATTTAAATTTGGCAAAAACTCAGCATATGCAGTAAATAAATCAATCACAGAATCACAGACACAGAGTAATACAATAATACGCAGTGGAATAGATAAAATAGTAGTTCATGAAGCTACTATATAAACATCAGAGTTAGAAATAAAATACAACAGAATATCTCAAATGCAGTGAAGTCTCCAATCCAAACAGATGACTTCTGTGAACGAATCAACTGGAAAGCTGAAGCTGAATCAATAGTTGGATCTCCAAACGAAGCTCCAAACTCCAAAGATGAGTCTCAAATGCTGTATCACTCGGTCTGACCCGAGCGTAAAGCAAAACACAAAACACTCGAGTCAGGATTAACATTCTTATATAAATAAATCCAACTCAAGTGAAATATCAACTGAATACATGTAACTTAAAGGATGTTTGGGATAACCATCCTCTAAGGATCTTCAGAACTATCTACAAGGTGGAAATATACATTATAACACCGTGGTCATTTCAATTTAATTTATACTTCAAAACCAAATATCATTTTATTTCAAATATAACCATTTTCCAAGATAGTATATATATTAATTAATTTAATAAGTAAAGTATTTATAATTTCCTCAAGTCTCACAAGTCGATTCAATTTAGCTCAAATTCCAAATTCAAATTTATTCAAAGCTCAATTCATCAATTCAATTCAGTTCTAAAGATACCATTTAAATTTTCAATATATTTCAAAGCTTTAATATTCAACATTTTCAAAGTTCAATTTAACAGTTTCATATAGATCTTGATTTAACTTTATTATTATTTAATCAGGGAAGATCCACTTAATAAATTCAATATCATTTAACTAGCCTTAAATTTCATTTCTACTAAATATTTCCTTAAATTTATTTAAACAAGAAATATTCATTAAATTATTTAAATCAAACTCAAGTTATAAATCATATCTTAAATTCCAATTTCAATAAGCGTTATATTGGTTTAATTAAATAAAATTCTTTACTAATATTCAAATTATCTTCCCAACCTTAACTTATTCAAAAATTTTACCAAAATCTATTTTGGAAATATAAATTTTATAATTAACATATTATATGTATTAAATCCATCTTAATTTAATATCATTATTAAATCTATATATCATTACCATTTATATAAAATTTTAAGAATCAACATTTGTTAAAATCATATATTTCTTTCCAAAACCATAGAATTCATTTTTTTTTTAAAAAATATATATATATATATATATATGGACCAACGGTGTCTGTATATATATTTATCATATGGTTGAGTGATACGGATATTTATCATTTCAATCCGAAATTTAAATATATACGGGTAGATATCATTTCGACCCGTAATCCCAATTTCAATTCAAATGAAAATCGCTTGGGTTTATCATTTCAACCCATAACGAAATTCTCCTATTCTAAAGTCCGTTCGGGTATGTATCATTTCAATCCATAGTGAATTCTATACTAACAGGGAACTTGCAGAGTGATAACAGATACTAAAAAAAAAATATAACAACAGGCATATATCATCAGTATAAATAACATATACGGGTGTCAGATGTCACAGGTGAACAGATACAAATAATAGTAATAACAGGCATATAATACTAGATACTGGTGTCAGATGTCACAGGTGAACAGTTATAGATAATAGCATATATAACAATGTAAATAACTACAGCAGCATATTTCAATTGCTATTTCAATTGAAATCAAATTTAAATAATAAAAGAACGTTAATCGTGAGTGATTGCTCACCTTTCCGAGGCTAGAGAGGAATACAGAAGATGACACGGATACGCACACTGATACGGGCACTGAATTTTTGAATGACGAATCGAAGCAAAGCAAAGTCGGTACGAATTCAACGATCAAAGCTGATAATAAAAATAAATGGAACAAATCAGGACGGGGTCGATGAAGATAAAAGGGTATAAGCGACTTATAAATATATATAACTATATATATAAAGAAAGAATCGTATTCTAAATTCAAACATTTAAATATATATATGTATTCAAAATTCCATTGCTTTAAATTAACATACATTACAATCATCATATATACAAATGCCGGTTAGTATATATACATCCTACGTGCAGACTATAAATCAACAAATATGCAAACAATATACCTATATATATGCAGACTACTCACAAAACCATATGTAATTTAAGATAAATAATAATATATGTATGACTTATATAAATTCTTGTGTATATATATCATCAAAATTTTATAAAATTTCCAGGTATAGACTGACATAACTTTTCAACAAAGTACAATATATCATCATAAAATACTCTAATATATGTATTTAATTTAAAACAACTTGTATGAACAGCAGGTTTTATAATGCATACACTTAAAACCAACATGACATAAAATATATATATGCTGTTCCAAAATCCCTTACGTGTTGTACTGTAAATAAGAATAGATTTTTATACAAGTAATTATATGCACGTTAAAAATAAAGCTATAAACATAACCGAACACGCGGCACATATCCAAATATATGTAACACACGCAACTCCCACATATAGACCAGATGTGAATATATATATGTGTTCCAAATCCAACGAAACGAATTTACCCATACATTTCATATGCAAACTTCTCAATTATTAAGTTCTATAACGTATGTACTACCATACTCATATAATATTAAGGGAAAATATAAAAATATGTCTTGTTATAGCCTTTATATATACAAATAAAACAACAGATTATTTAAACTTAGGTACACTATAAATCCAATTGGGAGAATGCATATCATACGTAAACAATATGCGAACTTACAAAAGGGAGGAAGGCAGGATTTTGAGCAAGGCTCGGTAGGCTGGTGTTGTAAGCGGAGCACGGCGTCGGATCTGGAGAGGAGGCGGAAGGCGAGATCAGGTTGGGCGTGCACAGGGGTGTCACGGCGGAGGAAGGTGGTGGCTGGTGGTGTTGGTCACGGTAGAGGGGAAGGCGCTCGGAAATCAAGGAGGAGAATGGGAAGACAATAGGCTGCTCGGCCATGGTGGCTTGGGTCGATCGACACCAGGGGTCAAGGAGGAGGAACGGATCTCGTGTCGAGGAGGTCTGGGCAGAGGTGAGATGTGATGCGTGCTTGGTTGCCGAGGTGTTTCACGGTGATGGGTTGTCGAGGAGATGGTCGTTGGCCAAGGCCATGGGTGTGGAAGGCGGAGGAGGTTGGTGAGGTGGTTGGAATTGATGGAGCTCGGGAAGAAATGATGAGGGCCGAACGCTTATCTCTGTTTGTTTTTTTTTCTGGGAAGGTTGGAGCCGAAAACAAGAAGAGGAAGGAGTGGGCAGGTTGAAGAGGAAAGGATGTACACGTTTACTTGCTTATTATTTTATATAATGAAACTTTTGAACGGCACAGATGAATGAAGGTGGGCGGACCGTCATAAGTTGACGTGATTTCCAAGTAATAAAACAATTGAATTCGAATGGTGGTAGTTCCAAAGTCGAAAGCAATTTTTATGTGAACGGTAGAAATAGTAATCATCAACCTAAAAAAACTCTGAGAAAAATAAAACAAAAGCAACGGCTAAAAGTTGATTCAGAAAGAAAAAAAATTAAAGCAATTAATGGCTTGCTTGCACGGAACATCACGTTTGAATTTTGAAAAGGCACGGTAAGTTAAAAGTCTCCATTTCAGTACCGATACGACACACAGTTTTATTGTTTCCGTCGCGTACCGGACCTCAAAATACAGAAATGAATATACTATGGAGATCAACACGATAAGACGATCAAAACGGTATACAGATATTGGTGGTACGATCATCGGATCAAAAATCGATAACCGGTACCGAAAATGCTGCTATTTGGTCAGAAGTAAGATAAACGGAGCAGTAAAAAATCCAAATTTCGAAAAACGAATTTCGCAGTCTGATTCAGAATGATCTGAATAAATTTTCTCCTGTTGACATATTTTGGTTTCGGAAAACTTTTAAATTCACTGTTATTAATCGGTTTGATTTGAAATAAAATTTCACAGGAAAATAAACTTCAATATTATCAGATGAAAATTTACCAGTTGCTATATTAAAATAGACGTATTCCAAATAATGAATTTTTATTTTCAATTTTATTGTTTAAAATTTCACAAAATTTCAATTAAATATACTTTTAAAACCATTAAATTTTGCGGGTCGTTACAAAACTTTTTATATCAAAATGGTGTTCACTGTGCATATAACATCAGGTCAGCCGACCGACCAGGATCCTCGGTCGACCGACCCTGTATCATATGCACAGTGACTTTCTGTTTTGTATACGTTTTTCAACTCAGCTGACCGGCCAGGTTTTCCGGTCGACCGACCAGAGAAAAACGGCTAGTTTTCTGAAGAGACGCGATCTTTTCATGAAGAGTAATGTCCTCTATTTCAAGAGGTATGGACACTACTGTTGACAAAAACTATTCATGAAAGATCACAACTCTTCTACAACTATATAAACATATTCAATTCACTTCTACAATCACCGATTCTTGTTTATATTTCTGAAATCTAATCTCTATTCATTTCTGCAAATAAAAGCATTTATTCTTATTTAATATCACTAGAATCCTTGAATTTATTCATATACTTTGATTCTACGTGATTATCTTCCTTCTAAATCTTCACACACATATATACTCTTGAGGATTTGATTATAGGAAAGCTGTACTATCAAAAGACAATCAGTGTTATTCAGAACACATTCGTCAACAAACTATTTGTATTAAGTTGAAGTCCTCTTCGGCTGTTGAGGCGGAAAAATTCCTGTTCGGCTGCTCAGGTGTCGTATACCTATTCCTCCGGGTTAAGTGAGGGGTTTAGTTTAAATCCAGAGGGTATTCTGGGACTGGACGTAGAACGGGAAGTTCGAACCAGTATAAAAATTCCTGGTGTGCTTACTTTAATTTGTACTTTACTGTTATTACTAGTTTCCGCATTAACATACCATATTACACGATCCTTAGTACTGCACGTACACTTTCATTTGGTATCAGAGCAAGGTCATCTTATAACCATCACAAAGTTATTTGATATTTACTTATTTTTAGTAATATGGCAACCACACAAATTAACGATGTTAACACTCACACTAATTCTAGTTTCACAGAAGGTCAATCGACTTCACGACCTCCACTTTTCAATGGTATAAATTATAATTATTGGTCAACTAGAATGAGAATCTATATGCAATCAAGTGGGTTTGATATCTGGAATATTATACAAAGAGAATACACAATTCCTACTGGAGAATACTCGACTTGGAGTAACACACAAAAACTAGATGCTACATCAAATGCTAAGGCTATGAATATTTTATTTTGTGCATTAGATAGAAATGAATTCAATAGAGTTAGCATGTGTACTTCCGGCTATGAAACATCAATTTGAAAACTTTAAAATGAGGCCAAATGAATCTATAAATGACATGTACTCTAGATTTCAAGATATTTATCATGCTCTATTATCTCTAGAACAAAAGTTTACTGATTTTGATGTTGTTACAAAAATCTTGAATTCTTTAACGGACGAATGGGAACGAAAAGTCCTAGCTATTGAAGAAGCAACTGATTTGTCAACATTAAAACCAGAAGAATTGATAGGTAATTTGATGTCCTACGAAGTAAATTTGCAGGCAAAACGAAATGGAGCACAAGAAAAGAAAAATGTAGCATTCCAAGCAGAAAAAGATGATTCCGACTCAGATAATGAAGATATGGCGATGATCGCTAAAAATTTCAAAAAGTTTTTGAAATTCAACAGAAACAAATTCAAGGGAAACAAAAATAATTCCAACAACAATTCTAATAGCAGCAAACCATCATCTTCAACAATGGAATGTTATGAATGTCACAAGAAAGGACACATGAAGAAAGATTGTCCAGATCGTAAAAAGAATAATTTCAAGAAGGACAAAACCAAACGAAAAGCTTTTTCAGTCACTTGGGACGACACTGACTCATCATCCTCATCAGAGAGTGAAAGTGATAATGAACAAGCAAATGTATGCTTCATGGCTTCGTCAAACGATGTAAGTGATTTTACTTTTGAAGATTTAATTGAAATAAATTCTGAATTAGTAAATTTAACAAAACAACTTAAAAAGAAAAATAAGGAGTTGCAAAGAAAGTTAGATAGAACAGTTTTAGAAGTAGATATGTTAAAAGATGAGAAGGTAATATTGGAAGAAGAACTTGAAATCTCTCAACAATCGAATTCTAACTTATCTTCTCAAATTACGTCAATATCTGAGGAACTAGAAATTCAGAAAAATAAAAATGATGTTTTACTTTTTGAAAATAATGATTTAATATCTAAAATTAAGGATTTAGAGTTAGAAAAATCTAGTCTTAAAAATAAAATTTGATGATATTTCTAAAAATGTTTCTAATTTCAATAAAGGAAGAGAAAATCTTTCTAGTATATTAGAAAACTCTCAAACTCCTAACAATAAATCTGGACTAGGATTTAAGAAACAAAATACTTTTGCTAAAAGTAAAATTAATAATAAAATTAAGAAAGATATTAGGAAAACAGTTTATTCAAATACTAAAACTATTAAGATATGGATTCCAAAAACCAATAATACATTAATAAGGAATAAACATATCAAAAGTTTTATGGAAAATGTTCATAATAATAATAATTATGTTTATAAAGGGAATTCTGAACCCGTATGGGTTTGGCTTCCTAAGATCTAACTCTTAGGACCCTAAAAAGATTGGGTACCAACTTTTTATAATTTTTTGCAGGTACCACATAAAAAGAGAGGAAAATGGATTTTAGATAGCGGTTGCTCAAAACACATGACTGGAAACAAAGAAATGTTATCAAACATTATATACTCAAATAGAGGAGCAGTCACCTTTGGAGATAACTCAAAAGGGTATATCATCGGCAAAGGCAATGTCAATAGCAACGGTACATCTAATTTACCTCTCATTACTGATGTTTTATTAGTTAAAAATTTAAAACATAATTTATTAAGTATTAGTCAACTATGCGATAAAGGTTTTAATATAACTTTTTCAGAAAATAAATGTAACATTTTTGATAAAAATCACAACATCATTTTCGAAGGAAATAGAGATAAAAATATTTATATCCTAAATATGAATATTAATAATGATTCAAATTTGTGTCTAGTAGCTAAAGAAAACGATTCTTGTCTTTGGCACAAAAGATTTTGTCACATAAATTTTAATACCATCAACAAACTTGCTAAAAATAAATTAGTTAAAGGGTTACCTGATATAAAATTCAAAACTAACATATTTTGTGATGCATGTAAATTAGGAAAATTAACAAAATCTTCTTTTAAATCAAAGAAAGTAATATCTACAGAACAACCACTTGAACTTTTACACATGGATCTTTTTGGTCCAACTCAAGTACAATCTATTAATCATAATAGATATGTTTTTGTTATTGTAGATGATTTCTCTAGATATACTTGGATTTTCTTTTTGAAAAATAAAAGTGATACTTTTGATAATCTTAAAGTTTTTGTTAAAAGAATTCAAAATATTAAAACTTTAAAGATTAAAAATATAAGAAGTGATCATGGAGGCGAATTTGAAAATGAAGTTTTTGAAAAATTTTGTAACAAGAAAGGTATTAACCATAATTTCTCTTTTCCTAGAACACCACAACAAAATGGAGTTGTAGAAAGGAAAAATAGAACGTTACAAGAATGTGCAAGAACTTTACTAAATGGAACAACTTTATCGAAACATTTTTGGGCAGAAGCTGTAGCCACTGCTTGTTACGTACTAAATCGCGTTTCTATTCGTCATTAACTAAAAATACACCATATGAACTTCTAAATGGAAGAAAACCAAATATTTCATATCTAAAAGTTTTTGGTTCGAAATGTTTTATTTTAAATACTAAAGATCAATTAGGTAAATTCGATCCAAAATCCGATGAAGGAATATTCGTTGGATATTCGGAACGAAGCAAGGCTTATCGAATTTATAATAAACGAACTCAAATTATTGAAGAAAGTTTACATGTTTCTTTCAACGAAAATTTTAAAAATATAAATCCGAGTGTTACTATTGATTCTGATGATGAATCTACTCAGAATGAGAATATTAGTACAAATGAAAATCTTGATATTCATGAAACCAATACAAATGTAACTTCTAATTTAATAAAATCTCCACCTAGAATTTTAAAAGATCATCCTGTGCAAAATATAATTGGAGAAGTTAATACGAATGTTAAAACCAGACATCAATTAAATCAAGCTGGTCATGTTGCTTTTCTTTCTAACATAGAACCTAAGAATATAAAAGAAGCTTCAACTGATGACTACTGGATACTTGCCATGCAAGAAGAATTAAATCAATTCGAACGAAACGAAGTTTGGGAACTCGTTCCTAGACCTAGTGATCAATCAGTCATCGGTACTAAATGGGTTTTCAAAAATAAAGCAGATGAACTAGGAAATATAACAAGGAATAAAGCTAGATTAGTTGCACAAGGATATAATCAAGAAGAAGGTATTGATTACGACGAGACGTTTGCTCCAGTCGCCCGACTTGAAGCAATACGAATATTATTAGCTTATGCGTGTTTTCATAATTTTAAACTATATCAAATGGATGTTAAAAGTGCATTTTTAAATGGATTCATAAAAGAAAATGTTTTTGTTGAACAACCACCTTTGTTTAATCATGAAAAATTTTCGGATCATGTATATAAACTTAAAAAGGCGTTATACGGTTTAAAACAAGCACCACGTGCTTGGTATGATCGTCTTAAAGGTTATTTATTAGAATCTGGTTTTGAAATCGGTAAAGTAGATCAAACACTTTTTATTAAGAAAACTAATAAAGATATTTTAATAATTCAAATATATGTTGACGATATTATTTTCGGCTCGACAAATGAAAAATTATGTCAAGAATTTTCAACTATAATGACAAATGAATTTGAAATGTCTCATATGGGAGAATTGTCATATTTTCTTGGAATACAAATTAAACAAATTGAAAATGGAATTTTTATTAATCAAGAAAAATATTGTTATAATTTAATCAAACGTTTTGGTCTTGAAAATACTGCAGCCAAACCAACTCCTATGAGTACAACGGTTCATCTCGATAGAGATGAAGATGGCAAAAGTGTTGATCAAAAGTTATATCGTAGTATGATAGGTTCTTTACTTTATTTAACAGCGAGTCGCCCCGATATTATGATGAGTGTCTGTTTATGTGCTCGATTTCAAGCAAATCCCAAAGAATCACATATGAGAGCAGTTAAACGCATTATTCGTTATCTAACTAAAACCAAAGATTTCGGACTATTTTATCCGAAAGAATGTCCTTTTGAATTAGTTTCCTACAGTGATGCTGATTTTGGAGGAAGTCGGACGGATCGAAAAAGTACGAGCGGAACGTGTCACTTCATTGGACGTTCCTTAGTCTCTTGGTTTAGTAAGAAACAAAATTGTGTTTCTTTATCAACATATGAAGCAGAATATATATCTGCTGCTTTGGCATGTGCACAAGTCATATATATGCAACAGACATTACAAGATTTTAATTGTCATCTTGAAAAATCAATAATTTATTGTGATAATACCAGTGCAATAAATCTTTCAAAAAATCCGGTTAATCATTCCCGAACAAAACACATTGATATTCGTCATCATTTTCTTCGTGATTGTTTGGAAAAAGGATTAATAAATCTAGAATTTATCAACACTGAAAATCAAATAGCTGACATTTTTACTAAACCACTAAATGAAATTTCTTTTATAAAACTAAGACGAGATTTAGGTATAATGTCGTTTAAAGACTTATGAATAAAAAAAAAAATATATATATATAAAATGATGAAAAATATAAAATTATTTTTCTGACCAAAGCGGTACTCGAACTCATGACTTCTGACTTATATGTTAGATGTTGTAGTATAGCCACTTGGGCTATGGGTGTTTCTTGTTCCAGCTCTGTTTCTAATTTGCATCATTAAAACTTAATTTCAGAATATACTATTTTTTGACTCTAAAGCATTGTATGTCATTCATTTGTAAACAGTTTTTGTTTAAAGAATTCTGTGATTAAAACTAAATTTTGATTTTAGACCACTATTTTTTTTAGAAAATATGGTTATATATATACATACATATGTTTATTGAATAGAACATAAAATACAAAAATTTCTTACAACACAAAACTTGAAACAAAAATGTCTTCTAACAATGATGTCTACAATTCTGAAAATTCTCATCTCTCTTATACATCCCCGGACGACGACTATTCTGATCGTATCCCCGAAGGTGGTCCTTATCCTACATTTCCAATGCCAAATCGTGTTTTAGAATTTCCCTCTCCAGATAATGATCCCCGACACAGGTGGAAACCATGGGAAGACTCTCATACAGGTTATACACCTGATAAAAAGATAGGGAAAAAGGAAATGGTAGTAACTCCATCAACCAAACAAAAGATTGATGAAATTCATCACTACCAACAACAACAGATGAATATGCAAAGGGAACTTTATTACGAACAGAAAGTCACGGCAAGACGTTTAAGCTTCCTTGAAAAGATTGCCATGAAATTTTGTTCATCTAAGAAGGATGATGTTGCTGAACCTTCTTACAGAACTCCATCTCCCTCTAACCATGTTCAATCTCCAATAGCTCCAATATGGTCACCGGTAGAAAACGTTCCATCTCCAAATTCATGGGAACGTCGATGCTAATTCATCATGGCTATATTTTAGTATATATATGTTTTTTTTTAATAAGCTGTATAGATAAATATAATGTAATAATATGATTATATGTCTATAATTCTTATTTAAAAAAACAACATGAAAATGTCTATTGACATGCTTTCGGTCGACCGAAATGCCTGAACCGGTCAACTGAAGCTGTCCCGAGAAGTTTTTAAAAACAGATTTCTTCCAAGTCGGTCGACCGAAATACCTGACTCGGTCAGCCGAACGTATTTCCCGAATGACATTAGAATATTTTTTAACTCGGTCAACCGAATTCCCTGCACCAGTCGACCGAAGCTTTTCCCGAAAGTTTCAGCACTGTTCTGAACCTCAACTCGGTCGACCGACCCAGGTCCTTCAGTCGACCGAACGTGTTATTCTGCTGAAATTGCCTTCATATTTTAACCCAACCCTTCACCTTTTTATCTCACCTCTTCACTTTACTCTTCCACAACAGATTTGAACCCTAGCCCCCATTACAACCTTCCTAAATTTCTTCAAATTCTTCAAGAAAAATGGCTCCCAAAAAGAAATCTAAGACTACCGCTGGCCAATCTTCCTCAACTCCTGTAGATTCTCAAATTGCTTCTTGGTTAGTAAGTGAAAAAGCTTTAGAAAGATGGATAAAGTTTCAAGATGCAAAAATCTTTGAGGAGTCTTTTGTAAGTTATCCTGATTTTACCGCCTACGGTGTTGAAAATGCCGCTCTTGAAAGTGGTCTTGATGCTTTTCTTGACCATAGGAAAAACAACTTGAAGATTAATCATATAATGGTCAAGTTATTCTTAGCAAATCTCAATCTTGTCAATCCACCAAGAAACACTGAAAATTGTGTTTGGACATCGGTTTGTGGCACATCGATGTTTCTCTCCATTGATCGAATGAATCATATTTTAAATGCTCGACCGGGTGGAATCTCATTACATGATGTAGATTGTAATCCATCAATTCGTGACCGCCTAAGTCACTTATTCTTTGAAGATGATGCTACCGACTTAAGGCAAACTTCATCTCTTCGACCTAAAGCACGACTTTTTCATCGATTCATGATGAAGTCTATTGTTCCAAGAGGAGGGTCGTACCACTTAGTATATCCCGAAAACTTCAAGGCGTTATATGCTATGTGTGGAAACATTCGGGTAAATTGGACACAACTTCTTATGGATGAATTCCTTACATTCAACCAAGGAAAAATGCTCCATATTTACTATGGAGAATACATAATGCGGTTGATTAACAACTTTGTCACTCATGCACCGGAATCCGAAACATCCAAAGTTCGTACCTTTGACTCACGAACAATAAAATTGATGAAGTTACCTGATGCACCATCCCAAATTACAACCTTTCAGAAATGGCGTACCATTCCACGAGAACAACTACGTCGTAGCTATTCTACTCCTCAACCCTCCACTCATTCCACAGAACGTATAACTCGTCAAACCTCTATCCAAAGACCACCTCCCGGTACTAGCACAGCGGCTGCCATTGATATTTTAGCCCAAAATCAACTAGCTTTGGATTCTCGCCTTCGAAAAAGTGATGGGCGTTTCAAAAAGATCAAAGGCTTCTTCGTAAATTTATGGGATGCCTTATCATGCTCTTCTGAAGCCGGTGCTTTATTTGTTGCTCCTGGAAAAAGACCAGCACCAAATTTCTCTTGGTCTACATCCGAGAACACAAGTTCCAGCACATCGGCAACTCCCGCACCTACCACTCAAAGACGGGGTAAGGAACCGGCTCCTCTCGATGAAAATCTTCATCCAGAACAGTGGGATACCGACGATGATGAGGAGTAATTGTAGTATTTTTAAATTTATTTTACTTTCAAGAATTTCTTGTACTTTATTTGTTTTTTAATTAATTGTTATGTTATGTTCTAAGCAAACATCTTTAAATTATTTCTAATTAAGCTCAAGAATGTACCATGTAAATTTAAATGTTTTGCATTACTTTATTCTGTTATAAGTATTCCTTTTTGTCGATGACAAAGGGGGAGAAATGTATGCAAACTAACGAATTTTTGCAGAAAAGTCGCCATATACTCAGGGGGAGAACTATAATATATATGTCAATATTACTTCGTCACATAAGTATTGTCATCAATCAAAAAGGGGGAGAATGTTGATTCATGAGTTTTGATTCATGACACAAGCTTCAGAGATCATACGACGAGAATGCTATATGAGAGCGACAAAAAGAGAATAAGTGCATACCGTGCACTACAAAGAAGATAATCTTATGATTCAGAGATTAGTATGGATATTTTATTTCATTTGAGTCTTAGAACAATGTTAAAATCATTCCTCAAATAGTTACATAAGCACACAAAACTTTTTATATCAAAATGGTGTTCACTGTGCATATAACATCAGGTCGGCCAACCGACCAGGATCCTCGGTCGACCGACCCTGTATCATATGCACAGTGACTTTCTGTTTTGTATACGTTTTTCAACTCAGCTGACCGGCCAGGTTTTCCGGTCGACCGACCAGAGAAAAACGGCTAGTTTTCTGAAGAGACACGATCTTTTCATGAAGAGTAATGTCCTCTATTTCAAGAGGTATGGACACTACTGTTGACAAAAACTATTCATGAAAGATCACAACTCTTCTACAACTATATAAACATATTCAATTCACTTCTACAATCACCGATTCTTGTTTATATTTCTGAAATCTAATCTCTATTCATTTCTGCAAATAAAAGCATTTATTCTTATTTAATATCACTAGAATCCTTAAATTTATTCATATACTTTGATTCTACGTGATTATCTTCCTTCTAAATCTTCACACACATATATACTCTTGAGGATTTGATTATAGGAAAGCTGTACTATCAAAAGACAATCAGTGTTATTCAGAACACATTCGTCAACAAACTATTTGTATTAAGTTGAAGTCCTCTTCGGCTGTTGAGGCGGAAAAATTCCTGTTCGGCTGCTCAGGTGTCGTATACCTATTCCTCCGGGTTAAGTGAGGGGTTTAGTTTAAATCCAGAGGGTATTCTGGGACTGGACGTAGAACGGGAAGTTCGAACCAGTATAAAAATTCCTGGTGTGCTTACTTTAATTTGTACTTTACTGTTATTACTAGTTTCCGCATTAACATACCATATTACACGATCCTTAGTACTGCACGTACACTTTCATTTGGTATCAGAGCAAGGTCATCTTATAACCATCACAAAGTTATTTGATATTTACTTATTTTTAGTAATATGGCAACCACACAAATTAACGATGTTAACACTCACACTAATTCTAGTATCACAGAAGGTCAATCGACTTCACGACCTCCACTTTTCAATGGTATAAATTATAATTATTGGTCAACTAGAATGAGAATCTATATGCAATCAAGTGGGTTTGATATCTGGAATATTATACAAAGAGAATACACAATTCCTACTGGAGAATACTCGACTTGGAGTAACACACAAAAACTAGATGCTACATCAAATGCTAAGGCTATGAATATTTTATTTTGTGCATTAGATAGAAATGAATTCAATAGAGTTAGTATGTGTACTTCCGGCTATGAAACATCAATTTGAAAACTTTAAAATGAGGCCAAATGAATCTATAAATGACATGTACTCTAGATTTCAAGATATTTATCATGCTCTATTATCTCTAGAACAAAAGTTTACTGATTTTGATGTTGTTACAAAAATCTTGAATTCTTTAACGGACGAATGGGAACGAAAAGTCCTAGCTATTGAAGAAGCAACTGATTTGTCAACATTAAAACCAGAAGAATTGATAGGTAATTTAATGTCCTACGAAGTAAATTTGCAGGCAAAACGAAATGGAGCACAAGAAAAGAAAAATGTAGCATTCCAAGCAGAAAAAGATGATTCCGACTCAGATAATGAAGATATGGCGATGATCGCTAAAAATTTCAAAAAGTTTTTGAAATTCAACAGAAACAAATTCAAGGGAAACAAAAATAATTCCAACAACAATTCTAATAGCAGCAAACCATCATCTTCAACAATGGAATGTTATGAATGTCACAAGAAAGGACACATGAAGAAAGATTGTCCAGATCGTAAAAAGAATAATTTCAAGAAGGACAAAACCAAACGAAAAGCTTTTTCAGTCACTTGGGACGACACTGACTCATCATCCTCATCAGAGAGTGAAAGTGATAATGAACAAGCAAATGTATGCTTCATGGCTTCGTCAAACGATGTAAGTGATTTTACTTTTGAAGATTTAATTGAAATAAATTCTGAATTAGTAAATTTAACAAAACAACTTAAAAAGAAAAATAAGGAGTTGCAAAGAAAGTTAGATAGAACAGTTTTAGAAGTAGATATGTTAAAAGATGAGAAGGTAATATTGGAAGAAGAATGTAACAACCCGAGTTTTTCTACTCGAAAAACCGGACCATTTGAGTTAAGAAGAAGAGGTAGAAGAAGAAGAAAAATAGAAAACAACAACAGAATCTCTCATACGCAGCGGAATAAACTATAATAGGTAATAACAGATCTTTACACAAAAAGAAATCTATATCTGTTTATATATACATCATCCCAATACATCATCAGAGTACATCACATCAATATCATACAACTGGACAGTAATCATAACTTGTCCTCACAATCTGAATACACAGCGGAATATATAACTCAAATACGAAAGTACGTATCGCCATCCAACTCCACAGCATCATTTCCTGTAATTTATAATACTCGGTCTGACCCGAGCATCATATAAAACAATACCCGAGTCAGTCTGGAATACCAGCGTGAGAAAATCACACTCAATTGATTATTAAAGTTTCAAACCCTTTGAAAACAAAAGCATCTCGTAAGACCACGCCACAAATAAACATGTCGGGTTTTTACCTTACGATAGCTAAAACACTTTTTATCAAATTCCTCTGATATTATAATAGTGTCTATATACACATACTTATTAAAATAGCTGAAATTGTTACATTATTAAATTCCAGCATACTAGCCACAAAAGTGGGTAATACAAACAAATACCGTACAAGGCACGTAGGAAAAATGGATTTCCAACGAATGACTAGGCACTGGGGTACCACCTGTCACAGTACGTGGCCTAGATCACTGTACCGAGGAGTACGCCCGCTCCCCTGCAACACAAGGCCGGAACCATCCCTTACTGGATGATCCCGAATAAAATCACCCCACGGTTGGGATCAGCAACCGCACCACTAAGCCGAAATAAAAAGGGACATCTAGACAGGGATGACCTTACCCTCCAGTGGGAGCTACCCACGAAGCCTTGCTGCATAACCCCTGATTTTCAGTCATTCCCGGTTGATGAGGTTCGAGGCTAAACGATACCTTTTAGAGAACATATCCCTTAGAATGCCCATCGTCCGCTGACGATGTTTCGCAAGCATTCGTCCATACAAGTCCGTCCTGGGTTTGAACGGAACCGAAGGCACTACTCCTACTACATCCATTTTGGAAATATCCTCAGGATTAGTAGCGACTAGCCCTTGCACTTCACTGCTCCATCTTCGACTCCGAAATCGTTACACGAAACGTACAAACCGGATCGAAGTGGTATTCGAGTCTCCAGACCTAGAATCCTGGTATACGGAAACCCGATCCCGGTCTCTTCGAAACGATCAGCGCATTTGGCCAATATTGATAGTCGGTTATTTAACTATCAATTAACATCCACAAACAACCATCACATAATAAATAATTTCCCACATTATTTATTTGCCCAAATATCTTTCCAAGATATATTTCCAAATTTTCAAACTCCTTTTGAAAACAATTTCAAAACAGTTTCCGCTTACGGAAAACATTTCCCAAATAATTATTTCCACTGAATCACCAAGTACAAAATACTTTTATTTTTAAAATAATTTAAAAACACTTTATTTTAAATATATTTTATAACATTGAAATCAAACTACTTTAATACTTTATTAAAAATATATACTTTAAAATAAACCACTTTATAAATATAAACTAAATTTCTCTTTTTAAAACAGAATAGCAAATCACTTTTATATAATTACTACAATAATAGATTTTTGAAACTACTTACTTTAAAAAGTTAACTTTTAAAAATATTCAATTTTCTAAAACATGTTTTTTTTTTTTTAAACATATTAAAACTTTTAACTTATATTTAAAACTACCTTGAAAACGTACTTGGCTATCCAGAGAAATACACTTCTCATTTCCATCCTTTAAAAATAAACCAACATTTATTTTAAACCAATTCATATCCCTTTATAAATTCCCACCTTGAATTTATATTTTCTAATATCCACTGATATTTTATTTTACTTTATAAACCCAGTTTATAAATTCCAAAATCTCACATCTCTTTTAAAATTCCAATTTTAAACAACTAAATCAATTTTCAATTGATTTTCCAATTTACTTTACTTTACTTTGAAATAAATTTCCTTTACTACTTCATTTATTTCAAAATACATTAACTTTTAGATTTATTCCTTTATTTGAGTTAAAACCCTTTTTAACTGAAAATACCAATTTTAAACTTCCAAAATTCCTTCTTAAGCCTTTAATTAAATTTAATCCTTACATTCAAAATAAATCCTTTATTCTTTAAATTTAATATCACTTTAGTTTAAAGTTAATATTTCCCTTGTTATTTCGAAATTCCCTTATTCCAATTCACTTGAATTATTTACTTAAATTTTACTCTTTTATTTCTTTCAAAATCCAATTCAATATATTTTGATAACTCCTTTTATTGAAATATTCAATCCAACCATATCATCTAATATTTCAATCATCAATAAAATCATCACAGGATATCAAATAATCTAAATAATTTTGAGGAATCCAGTTGGATCCCTCCAACCTGTTTCCCTGCATCCACAAACGTTAGCACAATACCAATTCCACTTCAAGGTGGAATATCGCAGTATATGGGTTTATAAAATATCATCCGCTATTATGCGGCGCATAGGGTCTCATCCGCTATATAAATGCGGGAATATCAACAACTCCAATATATACATATGCCAATATGTATATATTTCTATATACTACTATATATATATAGCATATCAATAAATGCAATCATCCAATCAATGATTTAAATTTAACCATTTAAATTTAAATTCAACTGAGTGAGATTAACTCACCTTTGCTTTTTAATTTGCAGTCCATTCCATCTCGACTTGGTTTCTCGATTTATGACCTTGAATAAACAATTTACGATTTATTACTATTTGAATAAATCAAACAAATAAATTTCCATTTATTTATTTAGTTTCAACTAAAATTCTGATTTGTCTGATTATTAATTTTTGGCAAATTTTCTTTTATTACATCTTTCAGAACAAAAATAAATTAAGTAAGTAAATCGTAAAATTTTATCACAAATCCTTTATAAAATTTCCTTCCAATACCTTACATAGATGCCTGGTGCATACATTTATCTTGTACAGAACTAATTAATAATCCAAATTTGAATTTAAAAACAAAACTATTTTAGATCTAGTTGTCTAATTAATTTCTTTTCTTCCTGCTTATCTTTCCGGTAAACAATAATAATCATTATTGTAAAACAGTAATAGATTTTACTGTTAATCTTTTCCAATGTATGAATGCTTGTTAATTTAAATAAAATAAATGGGTACCTCACAGCAAACCCCTCCGTTATCGAATGCCGAACCATTGATCGCGCCTAGCTTCGTCCCCAAATCGAAGCCTTCTGCTAACTTCCCATGCCGCGACGACTCCGAGCACCCTTCCTAAGTCGAACATCGTGACTTCCCAACTGCCGAGCCCTAGAATCAACGCGCCAGCTTCCCCAGCCACATGCGCTTCCCAGTGACCAAATACGAGGCCCCGACATCGATCCCTATCCCTAAGTTCGAACGCGAACGAGAACCCCACCCAGTCGCCTGCTCGATTCGACTTGCCGCCAACATCCTTCCCAGACTTTGACAGCGCCGCCCAGAACATAAGCCCTTCGTCGATCGTCTCGAGTTCGAACTCGAACTCTCGTGCAGGCGATACAAGTCTTCGAGCTGATCTCGAGTTGAAGAGGAAAACGAAGTGGAGGTTCCGCCTTTCCCTTCTAAAGTTTTCGAATGAAAAAGGAATGGCGAGCATGGGTTTTAATCTGAATGAATTTGATCAGCATAATTTTTGGACGAGTTCGATTTTTACTTGATTTCGAAGATAAAGGCTTCGGCCATTATTTTTGTTTTCAAATTGATTTAAGCTGAATTGAAGAGAAGATGATTTTACTTCGGCCATAAATTCTTCGATCTATTACACGTGTTGGGTTGTTTACCTTTAAGGGGACGCGTGTTCTACCAGTTGAACACGTTTTTAATTGATATAAAATTTCAAAACATAACAAATCATTTTTAAAGCTGATTCCAACACTTCTATCCACTTCAGTATTATCTAGATAAATTTTATAAGTCTTCAAATTATTTTTAACAGGCTTAAAGCTCCAGATTCAATAATTCAAAAATTTTGATAATTAAATTCAACAATTAATTATCCAATAATTAATGATATTTGAAATTCAAGTTAAAAATTAACCTTTGAATATTTAAAATTAATTAAATATTCCTATTTCAAATGCTCAAAATTTCCGGGTCGTCACATTCCTCCCCCCTTAAAAGAATTTCGTCCCCGAAATTACCAGTTAAGAGAAATGATTCGATACCCGTTCTTTTTCCCAATCCAAATAGTTTTAACAACTTTCCATAACAATTCTTTTATTAATGATACACTAATCATCTTTTAACTTCCCAAACTTATTCATAAGTTCAACCCATATCACCTACTTATCCATTCAAATTTAAATTTGAATTCAAATTTTGAATTATCAAAAATTTCCCAAAATTTTTCTAACTCCCTAAATTTCTGAAAAATTTCGCCAGCGTCTCCTTTGCGCGGCTAGCTCGGTACTACTACAAAATGGCTCTACGGCCTCTCAATCTCAAAAAGAAAACAAAAAGCCAAGTGGCTGGATCCAAAACCCAATCAAATTTCATACAGAAATTCAAATACATACCTTTTTCGGGCCATTAAATTTTATCTTCTAAAATCAAAAATCCCAATTATCCATTGCTTTTATACACCTGTATATCCTACTAAGCAATAATATTTAATCACAATTCCAAAGTCATTTTTTTACTTTTCTTTACAAATTTTCAATATTTGCTTTACTTAAGCCCGTACGATGCACATATATCATTCGTACGCAAAATCACATTCGATTGCTCAATCGATCACACAATTTCACTTCCGAACTAGTATCGTCCACCCGACTTCCTAGTGCGGACTCAGATCTGGTTTCTTGATCAGAAACCATCATTCTCCTTGCATAGTCACAAACTATGATAGAGAATATCCAGAATCAATCAACAATCCATATCCAGGTTCGCCGTTGAAAATCGAGTGAAAAATTCCAACTCGGATCGATATATCTATCTCGAAATTCTGTGTTCGAATCCGGATCAAATAGCTATGCGAATAAAATAATATACATACATCTTACGTAATTAGCCCAATTGATTATCAGTTATATCAATTCTCTTTATTCACATTCCTTTTGATTGTTATCCCCTTATTCACAACTATCCCATTTCACAACTTCAGTTTTAGTCTTCATTCAACTATTCACTTAGTATATATTTTTTTATTTTTCCATTCCAAAATTACTAAGTATACCTCCAATACAAATTTTCTTAAGAATTTCATTCTTCAATTCTTAAGTTCATATAAATTTTCTTATATTTATTTACTACTTCACCACTGAAGTGTATATATTCAAATTGAATTCCAATTTCATATGAATTTTAATTTACTTCAATTTACTTAAGTCAATAGCTTAAGTTTATTTTCCATTTAACCAACCCTTTTAAGTTTTATTTCCATCTTTCATTTGATTCTTATTTAATCAAATTCCATCCATTTATTTAATATAAGTGGTCCATTCACTCAATCATTATGAATTTTATTTTCCATACTCAATTCATCTGGAATGATTTATTAATAACCAGGTCATTTCCAATTTATTTTCACTTATTTGGATTTCATTCGCAATTCAAACCATCACTATTTTAATCCAATTTCATTAACTCACAATTCAATTTCATTAACTAATTTATTATCAAATTAGTTCCTCCGCTGGTTAAAATTAAATACTTGCTTTTTAAATCCCAAATATCACTTCACTTAATCATCTGAAGTTCAATTTGTTTTATAATTCAAGTTTGGATTTATTTAAAAATTAAGATTGCTCATCTTAGTCGTTTCCATTTGATAATTACAATTTCAAATTATAACTCTTAATGGTTCAAAGAAATGAATTCCCATTTATGACTTACAATTTCATTTCTATTCATAAGTTTTAACTTACTTACTTAAGACCTGGGACTATTCATTTAAGTCCATTTCATCTTTATAATCAAATTTCAAATTATTATACTTAAGAACTTAAGAATATGAATTTCTTTACACAATTATAAGCATTTTACATTACCTTTATATTCAATTCAATTCAACTTCAACTTACTTACATTTAATTCAATTCCAATTCTCAATTTTATTTAACTCATCTTAAGTTAAATTCAAATATATTTTATTCACCTTCATATACTCGAATTAAATTTTAATTCTAGGATACAATTTTTATACAAGTTTTACAATTCATTCACCTTCAAGTTCTCTAACTATTTTATCTACCAGCTTATATTACTCATTGAGTTATTTCCATCTCATAATTATAATCCCAGAATTTAACTTTCATTCCTTTCTTATTTCAATCAACTTCATTCTATACTTTATATTGTTGATTCATTTAAATTTCCACATATTTTAAATAGAATTCCCAGAATTCAATTGCCCGGTTTTATTTCAAAAACCATTTTGAATCCATAAATAATTCATACATATCTGGTATATCACCTCAAATCCCAATTTCCAAAATAATCTGCTTTTATCAAACAATTTTCCCTTTGAATTTCAAAACCAACCCAGTTCACAATCATTTCCAATTTAAAACAGTTTGGTAGCAATTTCTCTTTGGAAACTCGAAAATAGACATCGATGATGCTGCAGTCATCACCGAAATTATTTTCCAGCGACCGAAAGAGAATTTAATGCTTTTATCACTTTGAAATATTTCAAACATTTTTAAATCCCAAATTCCACTAGATTTCAATTCAATTTCAAAAATATTCATGAAATAATATCACTATTATTTCCCCAAAACCTTTAAAAACTATTTTTAAATCCAAAGGAATTTAAATCTTTCCCAAAACTTCAAATTCAAAATCCATCCAATTTTTATATCCAAACATTACTCTGGAATTCTATCACATTTTATTTCAAGTTATAAGTCACATTTACAAATTACATTTACAAATTTCATTTGCTTATGAATTTATCTCATTTGATTATAAATCACATTTATAATTCACATTTGTATATAAAGTTTATCTCAATTTATAAATTTCATTTATAGTCTATATTTCAAATTCCATCTTGTTATATAAATTTATTCTTCAACTTGGGTTATAAGTTTTCAATTTCTACTCAATAATGAGACTAACTCATTATTGTCATTTTCTAACAACCAAGCAACCAAATATATAATTTACAAAACTTATCCTTTTATATATAAAAATAATTTGGGCAAAATTATTTCATTCACCCTATTTAAAACAATATTGTGTCGAACTGTTCTATTCAAGTGTTTAGAAACCCCTTCGATACAGTTGTCCAGACTGTGCCGACGAAGGTTTATATGCCACTCAATAAATCAACCAACACAATATAAAACCATTTTTATATCCACTAACAAATACGCGCTCATATCTATTAGTACTCTCAAAATTCCCACCAGAGCCAAGGTTATCGCTAGCCTAAGCTCTGATACCAAGTGTAACAACCCGAGTTTTTCTACTCGAAAAACCGGACCATTTGAGTTAAGAAGAAGAGGTAGAAGAAGAAGAAAAATAGAAAACAACAACAGAATCTCTCATACGCAGCGGAATAAACTATAATAGGTAATAACAGATCTTTACACAAAAAGAAATCTATATCTGTTTATATATACATCATCCCAATACATCATCAGAGTACATCACATCAATATCATACAACTGGACAGTAATCATAACTTGTCCTCACAATCTGAATACACAGCGGAATATATAACTCAAATACGAAAGTACGTATCGCCATCCAACTCCACAGCATCATTTCCTGTAATTTATAATACTCGGTCTGACCCGAGCATCATATAAAACAATACCCGAGTCAGTCTGGAATACCAGCGTGAGAAAATCACACTCAATTGATTATTAAAGTTTCAAACCCTTTGAAAACAAAAGCATCTCGTAAGACCACGCCACAAATAAACATGTCGGGTTTTTACCTTACGATAGCTAAAACACTTTTTATCAAATTCCTCTGATATTATAATAGTGTCTATATACACATACTTATTAAAATAGCTGAAATTGTTACATTATTAAATTCCAGCATACTAGCCACAAAAGTGGGTAATACAAACAAATACCGTACAAGGCACGTAGGAAAAATGGATTTCCAACGAATGACTAGGCACTGGGGTACCACCTGTCACAGTACGTGGCCTAGATCACTGTACCGAGGAGTACGCCCGCTCCCCTGCAACACAAGGCCGGAACCATCCCTTACTGGATGATCCCGAATAAAATCACCCCACGGTTGGGATCAGCAACCGCACCACTAAGCCGAAATAAAAAGGGACATCTAGACAGGGATGACCTTACCCTCCAGTGGGAGCTACCCACGAAGCCTTGCTGCATAACCCCTGATTTTCAGTCATTCCCGGTTGATGAGGTTCGAGGCTAAACGATACCTTTTAGAGAACATATCCCTTAGAATGCCCATCGTCCGCTGACGATGTTTCGCAAGCATTCGTCCATACAAGTCCGTCCTGGGTTTGAACGGAACCGAAGGCACTACTCCTACTACATCCATTTTGGAAATATCCTCAGGATTAGTAGCGACTAGCCCTTGCACTTCACTGCTCCATCTTCGACTCCGAAATCGTTTGTAACAACCCGCATATTTGTCGATTTTTTATTTAAATATTTTATTTAAATATTTCATCGTTAGTCGGATTTTAGTCCGAAAAGCTACTTTTTGCAAACAGTCGAATTAGGACTCGAGACCACCTCCATTGAGTTCAAAATGTCGTTTGCGATCTTTTTGAGTGTAAGCTTCGATATGTTTGGAGCTAGTCAAAAATTTGACCATTTGCACTTTGGGTTTGGTTTTGGGTTCAGCCCCTTTGCCAACTTAAACCCCAAACTGAATCATCCCTCCCCATTCACTCTCACTTCCTCCTCTTGCTCAGTTCTAAAGCAAAAATGGTGGGAGAGATGGGAAATTAAAACTCCCAAACCCTAGTTTCATCTTCAAATCAAGTTCTAGCTCCAAATTCTAAGAGAACCCATTGGTAAGCATCTCCTTCATCTTCTCCAACCCGTTCTCCTTTCAATTTCAGAAATCCTAAACCTAACTTTAGGAATGTTCTTCTTTTTGAGCATAGATTCAAGCTCATTTGGGTTGTGTTGAAGAGTGGTTGATTCTCCCTTTGCTTTCAAGCTCCTTCTTCATTGTTTTTGTGAAAAGGTGAGATTTTTATCTCACATCTAAGTCAATAATTATCTTCGATTGTTAGGTATGAATTCCTAACACTTATTCTTGTGCAATTGATTTTGGTTTGGATTGATTTGGTGTATATTCCAATTTTTGGTGTTTTGAAATCATAATCTATGAAAATCCTTTTATGGATATTTGGACATTGGTATTTGAGGCGTGTCGAAGAGCCGTTAAGGCTGGGTTGTCGCTTGGCGTAAATCCTTAGTCGTTGTCGCTCGATCGATCGCTTCCGGTATTCATTTGGCCATTTTTGGTCTAGGTTCAGGAAATGCCCTGAACCCCAGTTTCAGACGTCTGAACGTAAGATTCAGACGTCTGAATACTATTTTGGGAAGATTTTTATTCCCAGATTCAGACGTCTGAATCTTTGCCCCAGACGTCTGAATTGGCTCGATTTCAAACAGAAAGAAAATAGGCTTAAATTGCCTATTTCAGACGTCTGAAATATTTCGTTCAGACGTCTGAATCTGTGTTCTGGAAAATATTTCATTTTCCAGATTCAGACGTCTGAACCAATCATTCCAGACGTCTGAATCTGCAGTCTTTTGCCTATTTCCCTATTGTGCTTGAATTTCCAACTCTAATCAATTCGTGTTGATTCCCTTTTTGTTGTTATCATTTATTATCGGCCACTTTGTTAAGTCGCCCACCTATTTTTCCTTAGGTCGCTGGACAGCTTGCCTTCACTAAGTCATACCGTGACGGGGCGCTGCCCCGCACCCCGCCGTGGGCGCTGCCCCCTGGACCCCCGCGACCTGACCGGGCAGGTCGAACCCCGAATAACTCTGCGTAGGCAATCTTATCCGAAAACCATTCAACGGAACTTCTTACTTTGATGGTTTTGGGAATTGATTTCTTTGGGTTTTTATTCACGTCTTCGAATGTGAACTTTTATAATTGATTGTTTCTACAATCACTTCTATGACTTGTCACTTTAAAAATATAAAGGTTTCAATACTAGTAGTAAATATCAAAACTCTATCATCAAAACGATTTCAACTCTATTTTCAATATCAAACTCGTTTATAAAACTGTTTTCCAATCTACTAGTATATACAAACCTTACCTCATTCGTATGAGAAAATATAATTAAACGGCTTAGCAAAACAAGTGGTATGAAACGCTTGCGTTTACTTCGTCGGTTAATTTATGGACTTGTTCGATTGAACCCTTTTTGTGACAATTTTATAGTGCAGATCTACAATTTGTTCGTAAATCTTTGAGTTAAGCAAGTGGTTATGGGACATGAAGCTAAACTCTTATATTTACTAGCTTACTGTAATCGACACTTCCTTATGATCATGACGATCATTCTTGTGATTTAGACTAGCAATTGTGCGATGTCTCTTTGTCCGTATGAAGGACTGTACTTCATTTTATTGAGCTTCGTCTCATTTCTTTATGGGCTGGCAACCCAAGTACTTTTTATGTGTTTTGATTCATCTGATGTACCGTTTGTACTACATCGATGTCTCTGTCTTTCCAATTCATTGGACGTACCGTTTGCACTGCGTCAATGTTCGATTCATCTGATGTACCGTTTGTACTACATCGATGTCTCTGTCTTTCCAATTCATTGGACGTACCGTTTGCACTGCGTCAATGTTCGATTCATCTGATGTACCGTTTGTACTACATCGATGTCTCTGTCTTTCCAATTCATTGGACGTACCGTTTGCACTGCGTCAATGTTCGATTCATCTGATGTACCGTTTGTACTACATCGATGTCTCTGTCTTTCCAATTCATTGGACGTACCGTTTGCACTGCGTCAATGTTCGATTCATCTGATGTACCGTTTGTACTACATCGATGTCTCTGTCTTTCCAATTCATTGGACGTACCGTTTGCACTGCGTCAATGTTCGATTCATCTGATGTACCGTTTGTACTACATCGATGTCTCTGTCTTTCCAATTCATTGGACGTACCGTTTGCACTGCGTCAATGTTCGATTCATCTGATGTACCGTTTGTACTACATCGATGTCTCTGTCTTTCCAATTCATTGGACGTACCGTTTGCACTGCGTCAATGTTCGATTCATCTGATGTACCGTTTGTACTACATCGATGTCTCTGTCTTTCCGATTCATTGGACGTACCGTTTGCACTGCGTCAATGTACCGGCTTTCATGCTCCTGTTTGGGATTGGCCATCCTTTTCTTGTGATTTCTGGATTTCTAATTTATTGATTTCTGGAATTTATGTTTCACCACCTTTATTTAGTTGGCATTGATATGTGTGTCATTTACTGTGGCTTGGTGAATTAAATAAAGAATATGACATTCTTTTTATGCTATGAGCTTCTTGAGATTTTGTATGACTTTCGTGATTTTATAATGTATACTTATCACAGTGTGACTTTATTGTTAACATACGTTTTATTATCATATCTCATATTCGATCTCATTTTATCTGATAATTATAGCTAGACTGATCCGTTTATTATTTTCTTCTTAAATAATACTCGGGTCAGACTGAGATTTTACAGGTGCTTCCTCATGACCTCCTACCTGGAGCCATCATCTGACTTTTGGCTAACTACTCTAGTTTAGTAGTTTTTGTTTGTATACACTTGAGATTAGACTCCTTGATGTATACATATTCTATTATCTTGCACTTGTATCTATTCATTTGTGTTATTGTGGATCTTATTTGACCACTACTCTGATGTACACTTTCATGTGTTATATTCATATCTATTTCCGCCTCTGTGATATGAATTGTCTGTGACTGATTTATGTTACGTTTATTTCTATATTTGTTTCCGAAGATTATATATAGCCACCGTGTGATAGCTTTGTGTTTGTATCGGTATGTCGGATTTCCTCCTTAAAAGGTATGCATCCTATTCTATCTGACATATCGGTGCTCGCACAAAGAAGTTACATGGATGGTCGCTCCTCAACAGCCTTATTCTCCGTGCTAATTGACAGCACTACACCGTAGTGTTCTTGGTTAGCGTGGGTATAAAGGTGGGGCGTCACATCGTTACACGAAACGTACAAACCGGATCGAAGTGGTATTCGAGTCTCCAGACCTAGAATCCTGGTATACGGAAACCCGATCCCGGTCTCTTCGAAACGATCAGCGCATTTGGCCAATATTGATAGTCGGTTATTTAACTATCAATTAACATCCACAAACAACCATCACATAATAAATAATTTCCCACATTATTTATTTGCCCAAATATCTTTCCAAGATATATTTCCAAATTTTCAAACTCCTTTTGAAAACAATTTCAAAACAGTTTCCGCTTACGGAAAACATTTCCCAAATAATTATTTCCACTGAATCACCAAGTACAAAATACTTTTATTTTTAAAATAATTTAAAAACACTTTATTTTAAATATATTTTATAACATTGAAATCAAACTACTTTAATACTTTATTAAAAATATATACTTTAAAATAAACCACTTTATAAATATAAACTAAATTTCTCTTTTTAAAACAGAATAGCAAATCACTTTTATATAATTACTACAATAATAGATTTTTGAAACTACTTACTTTAAAAAGTTAACTTTTAAAAATATTCAATTTTCTAAAACATGTTTTTTTTTTTAAAACATATTAAAACTTTTAACTTATATTTAAAACTACCTTGAAAACGTACTTGGCTATCCAGAGAAATACACTTCTCATTTCCATCCTTTAAAAATAAACCAACATTTATTTTAAACCAATTCATATCCCTTTATAAATTCCCACCTTGAATTTATATTTTCTAATATCCACTGATATTTTATTTTACTTTATAAACCCAGTTTATAAATTCCAAAATCTCACATCTCTTTTAAAATTCCAATTTTAAACAACTAAATCAATTTTCAATTGATTTTCCAATTTACTTTACTTTACTTTGAAATAAATTTCCTTTACTACTTCATTTATTTCAAAATACATTAACTTTTAGATTTATTCCTTTATTTGAGTTAAAACCCTTTTTAACTGAAAATACCAATTTTAAACTTCCAAAATTCCTTCTTAAGCCTTTAATTAAATTTAATCCTTACATTCAAAATAAATCCTTTATTCTTTAAATTTAATATCACTTTAGTTTAAAGTTAATATTTCCCTTGTTATTTCGAAATTCCCTTATTCCAATTCACTTGAATTATTTACTTAAATTTTACTCTTTTATTTCTTTCAAAATCCAATTCAATATATTTTGATAACTCCTTTTATTGAAATATTCAATCCAACCATATCATCTAATATTTCAATCATCAATAAAATCATCACAGGATATCAAATAATCTAAATAATTTTGAGGAATCCAGTTGGATCCCTCCAACCTGTTTCCCTGCATCCACAAACGTTAGCACAATACCAATTCCACTTCAAGGTGGAATATCGCAGTATATGGGTTTATAAAATATCATCCGCTATTATGCGGCGCATAGGGTCTCATCCGCTATATAAATGCGGGAATATCAACAACTCCAATATATACATATGCCAATATGTATATATTTCTATATACTACTATATATATAGCATATCAATAAATGCAATCATCCAATCAATGATTTAAATTTAACCATTTAAATTTAAATTCAACTGAGTGAGATTAACTCACCTTTGCTTTTTAATTTGCAGTCCATTCCATCTCGACTTGGTTTCTCGATTTATGACCTTGAATAAACAATTTACGATTTATTACTATTTGAATAAATCAAACAAATAAATTTCCATTTATTTATTTAGTTTCAACTAAAATTCTGATTTGTCTGATTATTAATTTTTGGCAAATTTTCTTTTATTACATCTTTCAGAACAAAAATAAATTAAGTAAGTAAATCGTAAAATTTTATCACAAATCCTTTATAAAATTTCCTTCCAATACCTTACATAGATGCCTGGTGCATACATTTATCTTGTACAGAACTAATTAATAATCCAAATTTGAATTTAAAAACAAAACTATTTTAGATCTAGTTGTCTAATTAATTTCTTTTCTTCCTGCTTATCTTTCCGGTAAACAATAATAATCATTATTGTAAAACAGTAATAGATTTTACTGTTAATCTTTTCCAATGTATGAATGCTTGTTAATTTAAATAAAATAAATGGGTACCTCACAGCAAACCCCTCCGTTATCGAATGCCGAACCATTGATCGCGCCTAGCTTCGTCCCCAAATCGAAGCCTTCTGCTAACTTCCCATGCCGCGACGACTCCGAGCACCCTTCCTAAGTCGAACATCGTGACTTCCCAACTGCCGAGCCCTAGAATCAACGCGCCAGCTTCCCCAGCCACATGCGCTTCCCAGTGACCAAATACGAGGCCCCGACATCGATCCCTATCCCTAAGTTCGAACGCGAACGAGAACCCCACCCAGTCGCCTGCTCGATTCGACTTGCCGCCAACATCCTTCCCAGACTTTGACAGCGCCGCCCAGAACATAAGCCCTTCGTCGATCGTCTCGAGTTCGAACTCGAACTCTCGTGCAGGCGATACAAGTCTTCGAGCTGATCTCGAGTTGAAGAGGAAAACGAAGTGGAGGTTCCGCCTTTCCCTTCTAAAGTTTTCGAATGAAAAAGGAATGGCGAGCATGGGTTTTAATCTGAATGAATTTGATCAGCATAATTTTTGGACGAGTTCGATTTTTACTTGATTTCGAAGATAAAGGCTTCGGCCATTATTTTTGTTTACAAATTGATTTAAGCTGAATTGAAGAGAAGATGATTTTACTTCGGCCATAAATTCTTCGATCTATTACACGTGTTGGGTTGTTTACCTTTAAGGGGACGCGTGTTCTACCAGTTGAACACGTTTTTAATTGATATAAAATTTCAAAACATAACAAATCATTTTTAAAGCTGATTCCAACACTTCTATCCACTTCAGTATTATCTAGATAAATTTTATAAGTCTTCAAATTATTTTTAACAGGCTTAAAGCTCCAGATTCAATAATTCAAACATTTTGATAATTAAATTCAACAATTAATTATCCAATAATTAATGATATTTGAAATTCAAGTTAAAAATTAACCTTTGAATATTTAAAATTAATTAAATATTCCTATTTCAAATGCTCAAAATTTCCGGGTCGTCACAAAGAACTTGAAATCTCTCAACAATCGAATTCTAACTTATCTTCTCAAATTACGTCAATATCTGAGGAACTAGAAATTCAGAAAAATAAAAATGATGTTTTACTTTTTGAAAATAATGATTTACTATCTAAAATTAAGGATTTAGAGTTAGAAAAATCTAGTCTTAAAAATAAAATTTGATGATATTTCTAAAAATGTTTCTAATTTCAATAAAGGAAGAGAAAATCTTTCTAGTATATTAGAAAACTCTCAAACTCCTAACAATAAATCTGGACTAGGATTTAAGAAACAAAATACTTTTGCTAAAAGTAAAATTAATAATAAAATTAAGAAAGATATTAGGAAAACAGTTTATTCAAATACTAAAACTATTAAGATATGGATTCCAAAAACCAATAATACATTAATAAGGAATAAACATATCAAAAGTTTTATGGAAAATGTTCATAATAATAATAATTATGTTTATAAAGGGAATTCTGAACCCGTATGGGTTTGGCTTCCTAAGATCTAACTCTTAGGACCCTAAAAAGATTGGGTACCAACTTTTTATAATTTTTTGCAGGTACCACATAAAAAGAGAGGAAAATTGATTTTAGATAGCGGTTGCTCAAAACACATGACTGGAAACAAAGAAATGTTATCAAACATTATATACTCAAATAGAGGAGCAGTCACCTTTGGAGATAACTCAAAAGGGTATATCATCGGCAAAGGCAATGTCAATAGCAACGGTACATCTAATTTACCTCTCATTACTGATGTTTTATTAGTTAAAAATTTAAAACATAATTTATTAAGTATTAGTCAACTATGCGATAAAGGTTTTAATATAACTTTTTCAGAAAATAAATGTAACATTTTTGATAAAAATCACAACATCATTTTCGAAGGAAATAGAGATAAAAATATTTATATCCTAAATATGAATATTAATAATGATTCAAATTTGTGTCTAGTAGCTAAAGAAAATGATTCTTGTCTTTGGCACAAAAGATTTTGTCACGTAAATTTTAATACCATCAACAAACTTGCTAAAAATAAATTAGTTAAAGGGTTACCTGATATAAAATTCAAAACTAACATATTTTGTGATGCATGTAAATTAGGAAAATTAACAAAATCTTCTTTTAAATCAAAGAAAGTAATATCTACAGAACAACCACTTGAACTTTTACACATGGATCTTTTTGGTCCAACTCAAGTACAATCTATTAATCATAATAGATATGTTTTTGTTATTGTAGATGATTTCTCTAGATATACTTGGATTTTCTTTTTGAAAAATAAAAGTGATACTTTTGATAATTTTAAAGTTTTTGTTAAAAGAATTCAAAATATTAAAACTTTAAAGATTAAAAATATAAGAAGTGATCATGGAGGCGAATTTGAAAATGAAGTTTTTGAAAAATTTTGTAACAAGAAAGGTATTAACCATAATTTCTCTTTTCCTAGAACACCACAACAAAATGGAGTTGTAGAAAGGAAAAATAGAACGTTACAAGAATGTGCAAGAACTTTACTAAATGGAACAACTTTATCGAAACATTTTTGGGCAGAAGCTGTAGCCACTGCTTGTTACGTACTAAATCGCGTTTCTATTCGTCATTAACTAAAAATACACCATATGAACTTCTAAATGGAAGAAAACCAAATATTTCATATCTAAAAGTTTTTGGTTCGAAATGTTTTATTTTAAATACTAAAGATCAATTAGGTAAATTCGATCCAAAATCCGATGAAGGAATATTCGTTGGATATTCAGAACGAAGCAAGGCTTATCGAATTTATAATAAACGAACTCAAATTATTGAAGAAAGTTTACATGTTTCTTTCAACGAAAATTTTAAAAATATAAATCCGAGTGTTACTATTGATTCTGATGATGAATCTACTCAGAATGAGAATATTAGTACAAATGAAAATCTTGATATTCATGAAACCAATACAAATGTAACTTCTAATTTAATAAAATCTCCACCTAGAATTTTAAAAGATCATCCTGTGCAAAATATAATTGGAGAAGTTAATACGAATGTTAAAACCAGACATCAATTAAATCAAGCTGGTCATGTTGCTTTTCTTTCTAACATAGAACCTAAGAATATAAAAGAAGCTTCAACTGATGACTACTGGATACTTGCCATGCAAGAAGAATTAAATCAATTCGAACGAAACGAAGTTTGGGAACTCGTTCCTAGACCTAGTGATCAATCAGTCATCGGTACTAAATGGGTTTTCAAAAATAAAGCAGATGAACTAGGAAATATAACAAGGAATAAAGCTAGATTAGTTGCACAAGGATATAATCAAGAAGAAGGTATTGATTACGAAGAGACGTTTGCTCCAGTCGCCCGACTTGAAGCAATACGAATATTATTAGCTTATGCGTGTTTTCATAATTTTAAACTATATCAAATGGATGTTAAAAGTGCATTTTTAAATGGATTCATAAAAGAAAATGTTTTTGTTGAACAACCACCTTTGTTTAATCATGAAAAATTTTCGGATCATGTATATAAACTTAAAAAGGCGTTATACGGTTTAAAACAAGCACCACGTGCTTGGTATGATCGTCTTAAAGGTTATTTATTAGAATCTGGTTTTGAAATCGGTAAAGTAGATCAAACACTTTTTATTAAGAAAACTAATAAAGATATTTTAATAATTCAAATATATGTTGACGATATTATTTTCGGCTCGACAAATGAAAAATTATGTCAAGAATTTTCAACTATAATGACAAATGAATTTGAAATGTCTCATATGGGAGAATTGTCATATTTTCTTGGAATACAAATTAAACAAATTGAAAATGGAATTTTTATTAATCAAGAAAAATATTGTTATAATTTAATCAAACGTTTTGGTCTTGAAAATACTGCAGCCAAACCAACTCCTATGAGTACAACGGTTCATCTCGATAGAGATGAAGATGGCAAAAGTGTTGATCAAAAGTTATATCGTAGTATGATAGGTTCTTTACTTTATTTAACAGCGAGTCGCCCCGATATTATGATGAGTGTCTGTTTATGTGCTCGATTTCAAGCAAATCCCAAAGAATCACATATGAGAGCAGTTAAACGCATTATTCGTTATCTAACTAAAACCAAAGATTTCGGACTATTTTATCCGAAAGAATGTCCTTTTGAATTAGTTTCCTACAGTGATGCTGATTTTGGAGGAAGTCGGACGGATCGAAAAAGTACGAGCGGAACGTGTCACTTCATTGGACGTTCCTTAGTCTCTTGGTTTAGTAAGAAACAAAATTGTGTTTCTTTATCAACATATGAAGCAGAATATATATCTGCTGCTTTGGCATGTGCACAAGTCGTATATATGCAACAGACATTACAAGATTTTAATTGTCATCTTGAAAAATCAATAATTTATTGTGATAATACCAGTGCAATAAATCTTTCAAAAAATCCGGTTAATCATTCCCGAACAAAACACATTGATATTCGTCATCATTTTCTTCGTGATTGTTTGGAAAAAGGATTAATAAATCTAGAATTTATCAACACTGAAAATCAAATAGCTGACATTTTTACTAAACCACTAAATGAAATTTCTTTTATAAAACTAAGACGAGATTTAGGTATAATGTCGTTTAAAGACTTATGAATAAAAAAATATATATATATATATATAAAATGATGAAAAATATAAAATTATTTTTCTGACCAAAGCGGTACTCGAACTCATGACTTCTGACTTATATGTTAGATGTTGTAGTATAGCCACTTGGGCTATGGGTGTTTCTTGTTCCAGCTCTGTTTCTAATTTGCATCATTAAAACTTAATTTCAGAATATACTATTTTTTGACTCTAAAGCATTGTATGTCATTCATTTGTAAACAGTTTTTGTTTAAAGAATTCTGTGATTAAAACTAAATTTTGATTTTAGACCACTATTTTTTTTAGAAAATATGGTTATATATATACATACATATGTTTATTGAATAGAACATAAAATACAAAAATTTCTTACAACACAAAACTTGAAACAAAAATGTCTTCTAACAATGATGTCTACAATTCTGAAAATTCTCATCTCTCTTATACATCCCCGGACGACGACTATTCTGATCGTATCCCCGAAGGTGGTCCTTATCCTACATTTCCAATGCCAAATCGTGTTTTAGAATTTCCCTCTCCAGATAATGATCCCCGACACAGGTGGAAACCATGGGAAGACTCTCATACAGGTTATACACCTGATAAAAAGATAGGGAAAAAGGAAATGGTAGTAACTCCATCAACCAAACAAAAGATTGATGAAATTCATCACTACCAACAACAACAGATGAATATGCAAAGGGAACTTTATTACGAACAGAAAGTCACGGCAAGACGTTTAAGCTTCCTTGAAAAGATTGCCATGAAATTTTGTTCATCTAAGAAGGATGATGTTGCTGAACCTTCTTACAGAACTCCATCTCCCTCTAACCATGTTCAATCTCCAATAGCTCCAATATGGTCACCGGTAGAAAACGTTCCATCTCCAAATTCATGGGAACGTCGATGCTAATTCATCATGACTATATTTTAGTATATATATGTTTTTTTTTAATAAGCTGTATAGATAAATATAATGTAATAATATGATTATATGTCTATAATTCTTATTTAAAAAAACAACATGAAAATGTCTATTGACATGCTTTCGGTCGACCGAAATGCCTGAACCGGTCAACTGAAGCTGTCCCGAGAAGTTTTTAAAAACAGATTTCTTCCAAGTCGGTCGACCGAAATACCTGACTCGGTCAGCCGAACGTATTTCCCGAATGACATTAGAATATTTTTTAACTCGGTCAACCGAATTCCCTGCACCAGTCGACCGAAGCTTTTCCCGAAAGTTTCAGCACTGTTCTGAACCTCAACTCGGTCGACCGACCCAGGTCCTTCAGTCGACCGAACGTGTTATTCTGCTGAAATTGCCTTCATATTTTAACCCAACCCTTCACCTTTTTATCTCACCTCTTCACTTTACTCTTCCACAACAGATTTGAACCCTAGCCCCCATTACAACCTTCCTAAATTTCTTCAAATTCTTCAAGAAAAATGGCTCCCAAAAAGAAATCTAAGACTACCGCTGGCCAATCTTCCTCAACTCCTGTAGATTCTCAAATTGCTTCTTGGTTAGTAAGTGAAAAAGCTTTAGAAAGATGGATAAAGCTTCAAGATGCAAAAATCTTTGAGGAGTCTTTTGTAAGTTATCCTGATTTTACCGCCTACGGTGTTGAAAATGCCGCTCTTGAAAGTGGTCTTGATGCTTTTCTTGACCATAGGAAAAACAACTTGAAGATTAATCATATAATGGTCAAGTTATTCTTAGCAAATCTCAATCTTGTCAATCCATCAAGAAACACTGAAAATTGTGTTTGGACATCGGTTTGTGGCACATCGATGTTTCTCTCCATTGATCGAATGAATCATATTTTAAATGCTCGACCGGGTGGAATCTCATTACATGATGTAGATTGTAATCCATCAATTCGTGACCGCCTAAGTCACTTATTCTTTGAAGATGATGCTACCGACTTAAGGCAAACTTCATCTCTTCGACCTAAAGCACGACTTTTTCATCGATTCATGATGAAGTCTATTGTTCCAAGAGGAGGGTCGTACCACTTAGTATATCCCGAAAACTTCAAGGCGTTATATGCTATGTGTGGAAACATTCGGGTAAATTGGACACAACTTCTTATGGATGAATTCCTTACATTCAACCAAGGAAAAATGATCCATATTTACTATGGAGAATACATAATGCGGTTGATTAACAACTTTGTCACTCATGCACCGGAATCCGAAACATCCAAAGTTCGTACCTTTGACTCACGAACAATAAAATTGATGAAGTTACCTGATGCACCATCCCAAATTACAACCTTTCAGCAATGGCGTACCATTCCACGAGAACAACTACGTCGTAGCTATTCTACTCCTCAACCCTCCACTCATTCCACAGAACGTATAACTCGTCAAACCTCTATCCAAAGACCACCTCCCGGTACTAGCACAGCGGCTGCCATTGATATTTTAGCCCAAAATCAACTAGCTTTGGATTCTCGCCTTCGAAAAATTGATGGGCGTTTCAAAAAGATCAAAGGCTTCTTCGTAAATTTATGGGATGCCTTATCATGCTCTTCAGAAGCCGGTGCTTCATTTGTTGCTCCTGGAAAAAGACCAGCACCAAATTTCTCTTGGTCTACATCCGAGAACACAAGTTCCAGCACATCGGCAACTCCCGCACCTACCACTCAAAGACGGGGTAAGGAACCGGCTCCTCTCGATGAAAATCTTCATCCAGAACAGTGGGATACCGACGATGATGAGGAGTAATTGTAGTATTTTTAAATTTATTTTACTTTCAAGAATTTCTTGTACTTTATTTGTTTTTTAATTAATTGTTATGTTATGTTCTAAGCAAACATCTTTAAATTATTTCTAATTAAGCTCAAGAATGTACCATGTAAATTTAAATGTTTTGCATTACTTTATTCTGTTATAAGTATTCCTTTTTGTCGATGACAAAGGGGGAGAAATGTATGCAAACTAACGAATTTTTGCAGAAAAGTCGCCATATACTCAGGGGGAGAACTATAATATATATGTCAATATTACTTCGTCACATAAGTATTGTCATCAATCAAAAAGGGGGAGAATGTTGATTCATGAGTTTTGATTCATGACACAAGCTTCAGAGATCATACGACGAGAATGCTATATGAGAGCGACAAAAAGAGAATAAGTGCATACCGTGCACTACAAAGAAGATAATCTTATGATTCAGAGATTAGTATGGATATTTTATTTCATTTGAGTCTTAGAACAATGTTAAAATCATTCCTCAAATAGTTACATAAGCACACAAAACTTTTTATATTAAAATGGTGTTCACTGTGCATATAACATCAGGTCGGCCGACCGACCAGGATCCTCGGTCGACCGACCCTGTATCATATGCACAGTGACTTTTTGTTTTGTATACGTTTTTCAACTCAGCTGACCGGCCAGGTTTTCCGGTCGACCGACCAGAGAAAAACGGCTAGTTTTCTGAAGAGACGCGATCTTTTCATGAAGAGTAATGTCCTCTATTTCAAGAGGTATGGACACTACTGTTGACAAAAACTATTCATGAAAGATCACAACTCTTTTACAACTATATAAACATATTCAATTCACTTCTACAATCACCGATTCTTGTTTATATTTCTGAAATCTAATCTCTATTCATTTCTGCAAATAAAAGCATTTATTCTTATTTAATATCACTAGAATCCTTGAATTTATTCATATACTTTGATTCTACGTGATTATCTTCCTTCTAAATCTTCACACACATATATACTCTTGAGAATTTGATTATAGGAAAGCTGTACTATCAAAAGACAATCAGTGTTATTCAGAAGACATTCGTCAACAAACTATTTGTATTAAGTTGAAGTCCTCTTCGGCTGTTGAGGCGGAAAAATTCCTGTTCGGCTGCTCAGGTGTCGTATACCTATTCCTCCGGGTTAAGTGAGGGGTTTAGTTTAAATCCAGAGGGTATTCTGGGACTGGACGTAGAACGGGAAGTTCGAACCAGTATAAAAATTCCTGGTGTGCTTACTTTAATTTGTACTTTACTGTTATTACTAGTTTCCGCATTAACATACCATATTACACGATCCTTAGTACTGCACGTACACTTTCAGTCTCATCCACTCCAATCGGCGGGGAATAAATCCAACTACTAATATATGTAATATATATATATATCATCCAAACTGATAATAATTTATAAATTCAAGCAGGCATCCAATAATTTATTTAAATTAACTCCAACAACCAAAAAGAGTGAGATTTGCTCACCTTGATTTTTATTGTCGCTTTCACTTTCTGATTTCGATTAAATTCGAACACGTTCGAATTTAACTGAAAATTCTGCAAGCTCTAAATTCAGCCAATTTGATCCCATAGAAAAGATCTCGTTAATACGAACCCAACGCGACTGATCCATTGGATTCTGACCTAAAATGACCGAATTATGGAGTTTATAAGAATTGGAATATTATTTAACCAAATTTATATGACTAAAATTTTAAATTCAATTTTTCATACCCATCTCAAAATCACGTCCCAAATCAAAGCCCACCCGCCTTTTCCTTTCTTCCCCAAATTCCCATTCGCCTGCACACGCGAGAAAACTTCCATGGCCTGTGCACGTGCACGCGACTCCCCACTACCATCGTCGCTTCCAAACCCTCCCCACGTCGCCCTCCACGAGCTCGACTCGCCTGCTTTCTCTCGCCTCGCCCCAGCCCACCCCCCTCATCGAAACGTGATAGCTACGATCCTCCCCGGTCTATACGAACGCGCGCAGTCACCACACATGACCGGACCTCCCCAAAATTCTGACGCAGCTGCCCTTCACCCTCGCGAGCCTGAATATATCATAGATTTCATGAATTTCCTCCTACATCGAAAACAAGATGGAACCTTAGTTTACAGCATTAAAACTATGGCCACTGACGCATACGAAAACTTGCATGCAACCCTTGAAACAAATGCAGATCGAAGACCTGGCTGGGATGAACTTTATAAAGCAAATTTTCAGATTTTTAGGTACCTATACATTTAACCTTATTTTTCCCAAAATCTTGCTTTATTCTTTTCACAGAGTAGAGGAGGGAAGAAGCTTTTATTTTAAAAAGTTGATGGGTACGGGTTTGAATAGGCAGGGGAGGCTCAAGTGGCTAGGTCGGCTGATAAGAATGTTTTGTGGGCTGAGGTGAAAGGATGGTCAAGTCAATATATATTATTTAAATTCAAAAAGTTTAGATATTTAATTTTGAATTCCGATCGAGGCGTGCCACCCGGCATTCATAATGGTATACCCCTATTCCTAACGCAATGAAACAAGTCTCAAGTCTCAATTTGATCGTATATGGAAGATAGCTTTTTGAAACCGATTATAATATTAAATTTCCGATATTAAATTCAACACGTTTCTATACCGTACGACCAAACGATAACTCCAAATGCTATGAAATTTGAAATCTGATAATAATACACTATTACGGATCCAATGGAATTGGTTTCGTCGAAATCCGAGACTGTGCCCCGGAAGGCTATTTTCACTCGTTAATTTAAACGTTTAAATTTTTAAAATCGAGTAAACCACTTATACATCCAATTTAAAATTTTATTTACCTTCATTCTTATTAATATAAAATTAACAAGCCTAAAAATCATTTTTATTTAACTTAAATCTCAAGATTCCATTATTTTACCAATTTCCAGTATTAAATTTAACAATTATTTTATCCAATTATCATTATATTTGAAATTCAGATTATAAAATCTATAAAATTAACTTTTAAATATTTAAAAACAGTTAAATATTCCAATTTCAAATAACCTAAAATTCTAGGTCGTTACATTCCTTCCCCCTTAAAAAAATTTCGTCCCCGAAATTGCCAAGGTAAGAAGATGACCCAAAACCCATTAACTTTCACTAAACCAATCAGCTGAAACAACTTCCTAAATCCATTTAAGCCTTTAACTTTCCATAAATCAATTTGTTGAAATCTTACTATTACTTCTTAATAAATTTCCAAAATCAACCATAGATTCCAAATAATTTTATTTATTCAATTATTTCAAGTTATACTCGAAATCAAATTTTGTTATCAAAAATTTCTAACTCCTTAAATTTTCAAAAAAATTTGCCAGCGTCTCCTTTGCGCAGCTAGATCCGAACAACTACAAAATGCCACTGTAGGTTCAAACCATCCAAAGAAAACAAAAGCCAAGTGGCTCAATCATAAAACCATCAAATTTGAACAATAATTTTAAACATGTACCTTTTAGTCGGGAAATCAATTCTCTTTTGATATCGAAGACACCGATTTAGTTCTTACTTTTATATACCTATATCTAATTTACTAATGATATCCAATCATATTATTCAAAATCATTTTACTTTGCAATTTCAATTTCCAATACCTGCTTTACTTAAGCCCGTACGATGTACATATATCATCTGTACGCAATATCAAATCCGATCGCTCACACGATCACACAATTTCTCTTTCGAACTAGTATCGTTCACACGACTCCCTAGTGTGGACTCAGATCTGGTTCCGTGATCGGAAACCATCATTCTCCTTGCATAGCCATATACTATGATAGAGAATTCCAGAATCAATCAAAAATCCATATCCAGGGTTCGCCGTCGAAAATCGAGCTAAAAATCCTAACTCGGATCGATATAAATCATCTCGAAATTCTATGCTCGAATCTGGATCAAATCGTTATGCGAATAAAATAATATACGTACAACATACATATTAATTCCAATTGATTTTTAACTACCCAAAATTCTCTTATTCACATTTATTCCATTTCCATTCAAATTCAATTTCAATTCTACTTAACTCAATTTATCTCCAAATTTTAAATATTGAATTTTATCAACCATATCCCAAACCATATTTAATTCACCAATTATCTAAATTAGTTCCATCCTCTAATTCATTCAAATTTCAATCAATTCTATTTCCAAAATTTATTTCATTTAGCCCGTGACGCCCCACCTCTATACTCACACTAGCCAAGGACACTACGGGGTAATGCCGTCGACTAGCGCGAAGAATACAACTTATACATATTCAAATTAGTTTCAATCAATGGAATTGGTTTCGTTGAAATCGGAGACTATGCCCCCGGAAGGCTATTTTCACTCGTTAATTTAAACTTTTAAATTTTTAAAATTGAGTAAACCACTTATACATCCAATTTAAAATTTTATTTACTTTCATTCTTATTTATATAAATTTAACAAGCCTAAAAATCATTTTTATCTAACTTAAGTCTCAAGATTCCATTATTTTACCAATTTCCAGTGTTAAATTTAACAATTATTTTATCCAATTAACATTATATTTGAAATTCAGATTATAAAATCTATAAAATTAACTTTTTAAATATTGAAAAACAATTAAATATTCCAATTTCAAATAACCCAAAATTCTGGGTCGTTACACATATTCTCTGTTACAGATACCACCGGAAAACCTGAACTATATTCTCTCAAGGATCTAGCAACCCCATGCCGCACACCAAAAGAGAATACAACTCTAAAGTGTTTAATACTTCCTAATAGAAATCACAAGAATTTAACCTAGATATCCCATACTACGTGGTGAAATTCGAGTATTCGCTAATAGGCTAGTTAGTTCCACTCGGACGTTCTATTCAATGAGTTATGCCGTATTCGATGAAGCGTTACTCGAGAGCATTTAAACCAATCGATAACACTAAATCAATTATTAGTATTCCCCATATTATAGAACTATGTCTCTCAAAACAATTTCTCTTTTGAGTTTACCATTTAGAAAACACTATTATAATTTTCCTTAAATCCGAATTATTCTAAAAGTGCTTATTTTATGAAATCAAGATTTTTTGTGTTCCAAAACCATTGATAATTAAAGTTTCATAAATTAAGGTGGTTCACAAATTATGTTCCAAAGGCCATATGTATATGTATGTATGTATATATATATATATATATATGCATATACATGTTCCAATTTCTTAGTTTTAAAAGATCCACAACTTCCAAATCATTTTCTAAAACTATATATTCATATTCCGAACCCAAATTAATATTTACACACTTATTTTATAACAACTTCATTTATATTTCCAAAAATCCATATTTTTAAATCCATAACTCTTGGTGTATTATAAATCATAATTCTTATGATTGCTATTATGAAGTATTTAACACTTTACAGTTGTATTTACAAGCTTCTAGTAAATACTGGAATTTCACCATGCGGTATAAATATTATTTGGGACTTTAGAGTATATTCCTTTTAGGGTTCGGTGGGACCGATAAATCCTTAAGAGTTATACTCCTGGATTTCTTTCCAAACTTAAATATATAATAAACTAGAGTTTTCAAGTTATGGTTGCCTCGGTCATTTTAATCGGTCGAGATTTGAGATTTCCCCGATCCTTGTAATTGGTTGAGATTCTGTGTTACGGTAGGGATGGTTCTTGGTATTAGATTGGTATGAGTGATACCAAAATGTTTGCATGGTATGGAAAATCAGTAAGATTGGTATGTACGATCAGTTGGGTGATCGGTATGGAATTGGTTTCTGTGTATTAGAGTATTGTGTTTTGTTCTGTGAATTAGTGTTTAGTGACTAATATGTGGTTGTGACCAAATATATTTATATCTCTGGCATGAAGTAAATTCCAAGACAAATTAATTATGTGACTTGGTATATCTTCAACATTGGATTTAGTTATACGTTATTTGCTCTGGTGTTACATCTTGTTCTCAACCTTTTGGATATTTAGAGATAGTCTAACCCGGATGTTATTTTAAATGCTCGGGTCAGCCCGAGACTTTTCAGGTTACAGGACAAGTAGGCCTTTGGATGGTTAGGCTAGCTAGAGATAAGCTGTTTGAATTTTAGTTTATCTCATATAGGATTTTGTGTGTGTGTGTGTATATATATATATATTAAGATGTATATATGAGATTAGAGAATTGTAACACTGGTATATTATGTGAGTCTAGTATTTTATTTTGTAGACTCATGGTTTGTATATGTATGAGATCTATTATTCTGTTGTGATCTGTGATTTCCATTTTATATGATATACTGTTCTGATTCTGAGAGACCAATGTGTTTATTATTTTGAACTAAGACTGTACACGTCAAATTTATCCTAGAGATTTAGTGAAAAGGTAAGTATGACGTGTCAGTGTTAGTTTAAAGTCAGATTCACATTTGGTCACCCTTAATAAGCCGTATTCTCAGTATTATCAGATGACATTATTTATAATATTCTTGAATAATATGGGTATCACGGTGGGGTTATTACACCCACCACCTCCTCCGTCGACTTCAATAGCCCCAAGCCTACCACCTCCTCCTCTCTCGACTTTGAACGAAGCAAGCCCTCCACTTCCTCCTCCCTTGACTTTGAACGTCACCGCCTCCTACTCTCTCGATGTTGTTGCAAGGCACGAGCCGCTTATCCTCACCTCATCGGCCACCTCGTCAATCGCAGCAAGACAAAACCACCACCTTGTCGATTGCCACAGGCCAAGCCGCAAGTCCCTCCTCCTAGTCGCTACTCAAGGCACCATCGATATGATATATTGTCCTGATTCATTTCCTATGCAATGCTATGATTTGATAAGCTTCGTATATATATAAATTCATTGGTTTGTATTCGTTGTCATTGATATAAATTATTATAAAACATTTTCATTGGTGATTAGCTTCGTATATTGATATAAATTGTTTGATAATTCATTTTCATTTGAAATGGTATTAATGATGTTTGAACCGGGCCGGTCGAAAGCGGGTAAAATAGGTAGATTTTAAAAAAAATTCATACTTTTGATCTTTTGGGCCTACGAAGTCTAAAGCTATATTAGATCCAATCTAATATAGCTTTAAATAAAAGCATATTTCATTTAAATTGTATAAAATGGAGTTTGAATTTAATTAAACTTAAATGTATGGGTGTATCAAATACACTAATATGTGTACAATTACTTGTTAATTAGAGAAGGAAACCATTCATTTCTCTCTCTAAAACTAATGCAATTAATTGAGGGAAGTTTTTACTTTATTTGGAGAGAAAACTTTTCATTTCCCTCTCTTCAATTAAATCGAACGATTTATTAAATGTCATTAATAGCAATTTATACATAGCATAAATTATGAGTATATCCAAATATATACTATAATGAATATTGTGTAAGTGCAACAAATAAGTAGAGTACTTGATTAATTTTACTATGTATAGCTGCTGAGATTTACACCACTACAGACCCATTTGTTTCTTTGTATATACCTTTGTTGTTCAGAATTTGGACTTTAAAATATATGTGAATAACTATAGATAAGTTTACATATATACATGTTAAGAAGAAGTTTCCTTATATTATATGTTTTCAAATCAAGAATTAACAATTATAACATTAGTTTTAATCAAGGAAGAGTTTGAAAATATATTTTACAGTTTTACAAAATAGTCCATTTTGATTTAAGTTGAAATAACATAAAAACATGTGTGTGTGTGTGTGTGTGTGTGTGTGTAATTGCAAGTATGTTTCAAGTTTAAAATAACATATGTATATATAAATTATAATTCAAGTAACATATATGTTTAAATTTAATGTTAACAAATTTAATTCAATATTTTAACTTAGGTAGGAAATATAAAGGTTTGTAATTTTACACAAAAGACCTCTTATGAATTCTAGAATAAAAGGAAACTTTTACTTTTATGAATATGATAACCAAGAGAATTATTTTCTAGTAAATAACCATATAACATAAGAAATCAATTTTCATGGTAAGTTTAAATAATCAATAAATAGAGTCTATTTGTGTTCAGGTATACAAATGTTACAAAATTTTATATAACATAATAAAATAGTTTTACACCTTTTATTAACAATAACTCCAAAACAATGAAAAAAGTAGTCGGACAACTTAGACACATACAAATTCGTTATAAGATAATTTAGATCTAACTATACAAAGAATATGGACAAACAATTAAATGAGATGGAGAATTTGAAATATGTCAATCGTAATAAATATATAGTTGATGAAGATGTAGAACAATTGGTGATATAAATTAAATCAACCTAATGATCATACAATTAATTAAGGTGGATGAAGAAGGGATCTAAGTTATATTACAAGATGAACATACAAAATAGAAGAGATGTACAATGAATATAATTTAAACCATATAAACATGATGAATATAAAATTAAATAAAATTAGAATTACCTAAAAATGAAGCTAATGATTTGCACATTAAATGAAAAAATCTCCTCAAATATCTAAGATCCACACTCAGTCCCTGTAAAAGAAGGATGAATCACTTATGTTTTATTATTTTTGATGTTTGCATTTGATTTGAATTTGATAAAATTTTGAAAATCTTTATTTTTTTTAACCATAGAAGATTAGGAGGAAGGAAGAGAAAAGTGAATGGAAAATGAATGCATGTAGAAAATAACTTAGTGCACTTTCCTAATAAATTGTCCTAATTATCTTTGCCTCTCCACTCTCTCTCTCTTCATATGGTATCGGTTTAAAATTATGTGCTGACATAAAATTTCATTCCTTCATGCAATTATCTTTTATTTACACCGATTTAAAATTACACGATATCGTATATCGATGCATGCAAATATAACTATTATAAAAGCATTCAAATAATTAGAAAAAACTCTCAAACATCAATGAATTAAATAATAATTAATGTTTCTTAAATATTAGTTAATTTAATTAATTTACCATATTTTATAAACCGATTAAATCATGTGGTTCTTCGGATAATTCATCATTACGGTTGTGCACCTCAAAATTGTAAATTCTGTTGGCGACTAATTTTGAACAATTCGAATACGAACGTTCACATATCACCTTAGTTAGCGGTGTGACATTTGGTTGAATTTATCGCTTACACATCTTTTGGTAAAATCCAATTTTACTTATTATAAGCGGTACCTTGTAGTAACGATTATTTACGTTAATTTTCTTCGTCAAAACAATATTACATTAAGACTTATGGAATTTGGTTTTGGCCAAAACTACAACGTCGCCCACATTCAACTTTGTAATTCAAAACACGAAATCCTTAGATAAATAACAATAATTATTATTAACTGTACTATTCTGGCCAAAGACTTTGATTTTGAGTTGACTACATTTGACCATGATACTAATCCCGTATAACCGAGAAGAAGAATTCTCTATTGAATCGCATTTCACTTCTAATACTTCAACTTAGACCCAATTATAGTCGTTCAAAAAATGTCATACCACGATTTAACTATAATAAAAGTGGAGTGTCCTCATTGATGTTTCATGGTATTCATAAGTCGAGAGAATTGTGTAACATCATCTTTTTGAGATTGTCTTGTCTATTTGACCTTAGTTAAAATGACCAACAAAGAACTCTCGAGTGAGTCATTTCATAGTTATCCAATAACTATCAATTGGTGATCCCTTGGTGCCCCAGTAGCCATGAGAAATACACTACCCAACATTTGGAGAGTATTACGTACTCTAGTCTCAATGGATGAATCGTTACCCTTTCTTAAAGCATCTTGACTAGGAATATTTAAAACAATATGTTATTTTCAATATGATAAATTCTCATGATTTTAACACTTTGTAATTACTATCCCATAACATATAATTTATGAATTTTTCATTTATATACTTTAAATTTATCACGTTAAGTATTCTGTGTCTTTTCTTTCTGTTATTTGATCTTGTGTGCTAGCGTAATTAATATTGAATTCGCATTGGTGTTCAATCGACAAAATTATATACTGGTCAATCACTTTTGCATATTACTAATAAATCCTTCCCTACATTTTTCACTATAGTGATTAAATTCAAATTATTAGTTACTATATGTAAATGATTAACCAATACTTATTAAATATAAATTACTGTTATTAGTTATTAATTGTTCATTTTAGTTATCATTTACTTAGTTGATTATTTATTAATAAAGCAAATAAAATAAAATACACTCACTTACTTCTTGTTTGTTTGAACCCTCAAGTTTCAAATCCTTTGTTGAACCACGGCTTACTAGACTCGAACTCTGTGTTCAACAAAATGTGATCTAACAATGTTTACAAATTTTCTCTCTCATAAATTCTTTAGGATAGATTTAGGCGGTACTATATATCCACTTTTTTTTTCTTCTCTTACCATCTATTTTTCATCAATCCATAACTTTTAAAATACTCTCTCACCCTTGCATATCCATCTTTTATTTATTTTCTTTAATAAAATAAGCATTCATTTATTTTGATTAGGATAATGGTACACAACGTCCATGGACTTAAATCTCATCAACTCCAATTCTTTTTTCTGTAAATTTCCATCAATTCAAATTTTGATTAGGCAAGTTTGGCTAATTCGATAACTTTTAAACCTTCATATACTAAGATATTTGACATTATCATTCGAAATATCTTTGCAAACGATATCATTTGAAATATCTTTACAAACGATAAAAATTGATGATATGACAAAGACGACTCAAAAATATAATAGCTCAAGTTGATAAATAAATTCAAAGCTTTTTTGTAAAGTTTGTAAAAATCAAATATTTTACATTAACATTACACGTGGATGTTTTAAGAGGTTTTCTTTTATTTTTTTCTATATCTTTAAATGACATTAGATAGTGTATTAATGGATGTATATAGTATGTCCTAGATTTAACTTGATATTAATTTCCATTTAAAACAAGATTTGATGGCACATGACATAAAACCGGTGAGGACAAAAAGATATTAACAAGCAAGTAAAAAAGTAAAAGTTAAGAACAAAAGGAGAAAGAAGCTACTCCACTCTTTTTCAAATAGAAGGAAACTCAGATTTAGATCTGAAGTAAAGAAACATTTATTTAGTACTACACAAGATACATGACTCTTAAATTTGGCACTTTACTTGTTGCATTTTGGAATCTCAGTTGCTAAAACTTCAATTTTTAATCTCCTTGCTTATTTTGTCCACCTCATTCATTTGATGCAGGCCAGCCGGCTTCTCCCTAATACTTCAATTGTGCATCAACTGTATAATAATCACAATAAAAATTAAATATCATCTTCATCTTATATAGCATGAATATAAATTCATGATTAAAATTTATAGTTATGTTTTGAATTTGTTTACATTTATATGTAGTTCTCTTTCCATCCCTTATTAATTTAGCATATATGGATTTGTATTCAAATTAATGATTTAATCGATACTTATATTTAAGGGCTAAGAATATATTCCAGAGTATATTCATATTCAATGCTATAATATATAACAAATGATTCTAGCATATTTTATAATCTTTTGCTAGCTCATACAAACGTCCAAATACAGAAAAATATCTTAAAACAAATATCTTAAAATAGTTGTATATACAAAAAAAAAAGACATATACGTTTAATTTGTCAGAAATAAAACAAATTAAATGGATGCCAACTACATATGAGATTTAAAGTCAAATGCGGGTCTATAGTTCAGACCCAAAGACACGGAAATAATTTTGGCGTATTTACGGAAACCGACATTCCATATTTCGGTCACGCGCCGGTCACGTGCCGTAACTCTTCTCTATATTAAACCCTTCTCTCCCTCTCTTCAAATTCACAGATCTCGATTCTCATATAGAAACAAGTACGACTTTGGTAGAAGAAATGGCGACTCCATCGATTCCAAGCACGCCGCTTCTGAAAGATGAGCTCGACATAGTGATTCCGACCATCAGAAATTTGGATTTCTTGGAAATGTGGAGGCCGTTTTTTCAGGCGTATCATCTGATTATTGTTCAGGATGGCGATCCCAACAAGGTCGTTAAAGTGCCTGAAGGATTCGACTACGAGCTGCACAATCGTAATGATATCAATCGAATTTTGGGACCTAAAGCTTCGTGTATATCGTTCAAAGATTCTGCGTGTCGGTGCTTTGGTTACATGGTGTCGAAGAAGAAGTATATCTACACTATTGACGATGACTGCTTTGTAAGTTCATTTGACATTCTCAATTTTAGATCTGGTATTTATTTTGCTACGTCCTTTTTTTCTCATTTGGGTTTTATTGAAGGAAGTTGAGTTTATAGGAATTATATAACTAGGGTTTGCATTTAGTGAAAATAAGAATTCTACAATTTGTTTTGGGCCAAGAGATAGTTTAGGGGGATTTTAATTTCTAAATTTGCTTCTATGGGTTTTGTTTAGCAAGAGTTTGGATTAAGTGTGATAACGTTCCAGTTTTGTTATTCAATGTCGATTGTTGATCCATAAATTATTTCTCATATTGTAGTTTGCCACAGTGACCTCCATATGTAATTCTAACCGTTAAATCACAGATCTAGTAAGTTACCCTGTTGACTTTAATCATCTATTATAAACCTGTTCAGCTGTAGCCAAATAATAAACTTATAATCTAATTCTATTTGCATCAAATATTTACTTGTATGATCTGTGGTGCAATGATCGAGGTTCTCCATTGCATTTGCTAAGTATTTGTATGTTTGTAAAATTAAACTTACAGTTCAAACACTATATTCTCTGCATATAATCCTCCTGAAAATGTGAAGTATGGGTTAATTGTATGTAAATCAATTGATCTAGTGGCCGCTATCTTCATTTATTAATAATAGATAATCTTTGGAGCTTCCACTATTGATTCATAGGTATTATGTTGACTTAATTATCCATTCAAAAAGTGTACTTTAGGTAAATATTCATCTGTAGCCAGTTATAAACTTGTATACTAATTATATGTGGACAAATGTATTTGGATGATCACTATTGCAATGACCAAGGTTCTCCATAGCATTTGATAAAGAAACTATATGTTTGCAAAATTAATCTGACACTTCAAACATTGTGTTCTTTTCATATAATCCCGGTGAAAATTTGGTGTATGATTTAATTGTATGAAATTAATTGATCTGATGGTCAATATCTATATTTGTAAATAATTGGTACACTTTGAATCCAAGCAGCATTGCTTTGTATGTTTTGTTTTTGCCTATATCTTTATCTTGTTCATTACCAGCTAACGTATTTGAAACTTGGTGGTGAACTTTTGTGCTAGGGAATTTTTTCTAATTTATTTTGAATATCACGAACAGGTTGCCAAAAAGCCATCAGGAGAAGATATCAATGCTCTTGAGCAGCACATAAAGAATCTTCTAAGTCCATCCACTCCATACTTCTTCAACACATTGTATGATCCCTATACTGAGGGTGCAGACTTCGTTCGTGGTTATCCTTTCAGCTTAAGAGAAGGTGCCAAAACTGCTGTATCTCATGGCCTTTGGCTCAACATTCCTGACTATGACGCTCCTACTCAACTTGTCAAGCCTTTGGAAAAGAACAAGAGGTACAACCATACATATTGCCCAGATAGTATAGGTTTAAACCACAAATGGGATGCAACATTAACTTATTCTGCATTCTTTGTTGCACTGATGGGTGCAGGTATGTGGATGCTGTGTTGACCATTCCTAAAGGAACATTGTTTCCCATGTGTGGAATGAATTTGGCATTTGATCGTGAGCTTATTGGACCAGCAATGTACTTTGGTCTCATGGGCGATGGACAGCCAATTGGGCGTTACGATGATATGTGGGCTGGTTGGTGTGTTAAGGTGAGCAACTTTTTATGTTCTGCACAATATAATGCATATACTGTACTGTAGCTATTTTTTCTTGGTTCACTAAATGACTTGTTGCTTGAATCACATCATATATTTTAGTTGTTTATGTTGAAAGGACTATAGATATTGATTGAAAGGGTTTGTGTGAAAAATACTTCAAAATTTGACATTCTCTCATTCAGTAAAATAATGACATCACTTTTACATATAGCACGACAAAAAGAAAAATAATAATTAGAAATATCAACAACCCAAACTGTACTTAATAAATTTCCGTTTTTACTAAAAAGGCACCTTATTCAAGACTTGAGGCTTTTTAACGAAGTATTGATGCAAGGGTAATATATATTCCCTATCATTGCATTTTGAGCAAGAAAAATATTATTAGTTTAAATGCTTGATCTTAAATTTTGTACTTGAATACATAGGGTAAAACAAACATGTGCTTGATGATGATAATCTGTTACTAGAATCACCAAACAGCAATGGATTTCGGTCCTTTTTACCAGTTTCACATTTAAGTGGATTCAATTTTGTTAAAGTGCAACATTGTTTGAAATCATTAGATCATTAATCAAATTGTTAGGGTTTTCCTACTCTAGTTAAAACTAGAGTATGTGATCATATCTCATGATCCAGCATTCTGACGTTCCTTTAAACATTCATGAAAATTGGTGTTTTCTTGCTACAATGAAAATTAATGTTTTCTTGCTGACTGTAGTGAGTCTTCCCTATTGATGTTTGCTGAAGTTATACTTCTTGTGCGTATAACCTACTGAAAATATTCAACAAAAGAGGAAAATTGAGTGTGTGTGTGTGTGTGTAGTTAGCTGTCTTAACCCTGTACAAATATACAAAATGACATTCAAGCCAATCCACTAATCCCTGATTCCAAGTCAACCCAATATTAAGAGTATTTATGTCCAGGACCAACCAAAGACAGCTAATTCTCTGTGTATTTGTTACAGAGTCGTTTTCTTCCTACCAAAATTAGTCTATATTATGTTTCAGATTTGTCGCTATCCAACTTTCAGAACACAACAATCATAACAATACACCGGCACATAGAATTCTAAGATCTGGCTTCATGAAACCTAGACACTTCTCAGTAGTTAATAATCGAATGAAGAGGTTTCATAAAAAGAAACAAAAAAGGTACAAGAGAAGAAATGCTTTAAAATATGTGTTTTTGTCATAAATATATACCAGAATAAGAGGAGATATATAAAAGCCAAATTAATAGGGAACATGTGAAGAAATAAATGGCTTTGAATACATGATGGGTGGTAGCTGTGTAATAAGTAGGCTTGTTGCTTCATATAAGAAGTGTATATCCTTGCGTTTGACGATTGATCACGCATTACATTCAGACTAAAAACAAAATAACGTAGCATGATACAAATAAAGATGTTTTCCCCCCTGATTTTGCAGGTGATATGCGACCATCTAGGACTAGGAGTGAAGACAGGCCTACCGTACATATGGCACAGCAAGGCAAGCAACCCATTTGTGAACCTGAAGAAGGAGTACAACGGCATCTTCTGGCAGGAGGAGTGCATCCCGTTCTTCCAGCAGGTGACCCTTCCCAAGGAGTGCACCTCGGTGCAGCAGTGCTACCTCGAGCTATCCAAGCAGGTCAAGGCCAAGCTCAGCAAGGTCGACCCTTACTTCAGCAAGCTGGCCGATGCCATGGTTACATGGATCCAGGCCTGGGACGAGCTCAACCCCTCTGCCGCTGCTGTTAAGGAAGAAGCTGCCCCCAACGGACCTACTGCCAAAGCTAAATAAGGGATTACTGCTGCTGCTGCTGCTACTATAGTTTTTCTCTAATGCTATACTGATGAACTCTTTACTTTATTATATGTTCTATTTTTAGTATCGAGACTTTCTTTTTTGGAGGATGATGGTTCAGTGCTATTTATTTCAATTTTCAATTATTTGTATTCCCTTTGAGTTTCTTGTTATTTACTATAAACTATTTTTTTCCCCCCGTGTTCTCTTGTTAATTTGATACTGGATTTGTTTCTGTGACATGCTTTTGTTGGCGATAAAATTGCACTGTTGCTGCTAGATTTCTGTTGTACGTTTCAGTAGACAAAATGGAAGAGGCGCTATTTCAGGATATGCGAGTAGTAGGAGATAATTGTACGTTTTGTAGAAAAACAGTCAGATGTATAAGATGGCAAAATGGATCTAGATAGGTGGAAGTAGATATAAAATAGAGAATCATAGTTTTTTCTTTTTCCTTCGACTTCATTTTGACCCCTTTGAGTAAACCCAAGACGTTGTTTTTGTCATTTATTTTTTTGCTGTGTGTGTGCGCGTGGGGCGCGCGCGCGCGCACGCAATATTCCCAACCTAAAACCGTGTGGAAAGTATCCTTCTGGCTTTTTTTACTTGTTAAACTTAGCTGTTAGAATTACTATGGGCTTTTGGCCGTCAATACTTTCGCATTGTTGAGGCCCACAATTTAAATAGGAACATTTTTATGTTTTTTGTTATAGTATGAGCATGCATTTAGAGCATAATCAAATTAATCAAATTTTAATAAATTAAAGATGCTTTCTAATATCAAGCATCTGTACCTTCACTCGATCAACAAATAACCAACCGTATCATCTCACAGTGATCAAAATTTTACCATGGCAAATATTAACAGTTCAAAAACCTTACCGCTGTCAACCATTAATTGTTCAAACATTAATTGTTGTGAAAACATACAAAGGGCGGACAATTAGATCCGATAACAGTAAATAAAACCAAACTAACCCACAAAGATTCGAACCCAAATCAAAGTCAATAAGTCTCGGATCTAGTTTGGATGTTGAAAATTACTTTTACCAAAAGTTTTTTATGATCTTTTTGTTCAAAAGTCCCGAACAAATCCGATCCAAACTAATCCGATTTGAAAAACCCGATCAAAAAATATTAAACTATACGCATTTTTTATGTTATTACCCAATCAGATCCAAACCTAATCGAACTTGATTAGGTTTTAAAACATATAGATTTGTACTCGATAACATCGATACGTCTAAAATTGAGACCTGGATCAGGTCTAATTGTCGTTATTAAACATACCACCAGGTAAATAAGAGACTTAGGTGGCGTTGGTTTGAAAACGAATTTTGTGTTTTACATTATTACGGTGTACATTAAAATGCATGGAAGTGGATGAGATGGTGAAAAAAATAATTTGAAAAATGGTTTTTACATATAAACTTTAAAATGGCTTTTCTTCTTGTTTTCCAGTTTTTGAAAATCTGATGTGACACGTATGTTCAATTTTTGTATTGGTTATAAGTTTTCAAAGGAGAACAGAGAAATTGAAGAAAGATGAGAGAAGGCATGTTAGGAGATTATTATTTTCACCGCATGCATAATTCGTTTTCTTTCTTTCCGCTAATTTTGTAACTATTATGACAATTGTAGCACTACGATTAGAGAGTCATGCTTAACGAGCATCTATTTCAACAATGGATATATTAAGCCTTGGATGAATACAGTCAACTGTCTAGTTAATAGAACCAAGAACGCCTATTTAATAGACGTCTGATCTAGACATATGTTTAAATGTGTTTAAAAATTAAATTAATAGACATGTTGACTAATTCAGAATATTACATTAAAAACTTTTCTTCTATTGGAGATGCCTTCTTTCTTCCATGCTGAATCTAAAGCCTGAATTGGCTTCTGTTGAAAGATGCTCTAATGCGAAGTTAAAATCAATATAATATAATAGTAAAGCAAAATTTGCACTATTGTTTCTAAATCATTCTTTGTATCTTGTCAGCAATGGAATAGTGCGTGTAGGCTTAGGGGCAGAATGTTGCAAAGTTGCCGTATGGTTATCTTTTCACTTCTCCCTTTGCTCTTTATGATCAAGATTTTTCTAACTTTAGTTCTCTTCCGTCTTTCATGTTATTTGACATACATATTAAGACCGAAAACACAAAATTTTGTTTTCAAACCAAATACCATCTAAGGTTTTTCCATAAGCTAAAAACATGAATTCACGAACAAATAAAAATTGAAAAAAATAATAAAAAAAAAAAAAGGAGGAGGAGGCCCGTTAATTCAAATCAAAGCATCGTTAATTCTAAACCAAAATTAACTAATTTTGTATTTCGTTCAATCTTGTGTATTTAGGAACAGGTAAAAAAAACTCTTCCATCTAACGGAGCTTGATGACGAGCGTAATGTCATGCGCGAACGGTAAGTTGTTTTTTTTACAAATTATACGTGCTTAACATATTCAAAAGAACTTATTTTCATAAATATTTACTTATGTTTTTGCGTTGGAATCAAATGTAATCAGTTTGAATTTTAATTTCTAAGTTGCTTCGTTTAATTTTTTTTGTTAATCTGAATTTTTATTTCTAAGTTGCATCGTATAATTTTTTTTGTTGGTTCGAATTTTTGTTTCCGCTATCAATTAATACAAAGCAAAATGTATAAAAAGTTTATTTATTAGATCATATTTTAAGTGATATTAAGTTTGGTAATATATGTAAAAAAACATTATGAATTTGCAAAAAAAAATATTTGCTAGATCCTATTTTTAAGTAATATTAATATTTGTTAATATCTATAAAGATGTGTTTTTGCAAGTTACGTTGATAGCAGAAAAATGCTACACCAAAACTATTATATTTAAGTCCTAATGGCACGCGACATTTAAATAGTATAAACGACACATATGTTTTAATTTGAGAGCAAATTTAATTATATTATATATTATAATAAACAACTGTTATTATAAACAAATAAGTATAATATCTACAGGATAGTATGGAAACTATAAGTATGTAATATAATGATAAACTTATAAAAGTGGTTGACTGCAATTTTCTGATTCAAGTATGTAACATAATCATATGAATATGGTTTAACGCGTGTAAACTCGATTTATTTAACGTTGTGTATCAAACCAAAAATAGTAGACCCTCGAAAGAGGATACATAATGCAAGAGCATTACAATTTTTTTGCTTTCTATAATTTCTTTACTTTCTATATAAAATACCCGTCGATGTCTATAAATCACTTGTCAAATTCATTTTTAGTGCAATTTCATCTACAATTTAAATTTATATTTTGTTTCTTATAAAGCTTCAAAACATCAAAATGGGAAGTATTTCCTAGTAGTATAAGTTTTTATTTAGATATAAAGGTATCTCATTATACGATGGAGACATGTAGATGATAAACTATGCTTCTAGTTGTCTTTGTTACTGATTTCTATGTCCAAATTACTTTTTGATTGAATTTCATCACTCCAGCTGTGACAATTTATTCAAGTATGATTTATTTTTTATTTTTTTTGCATGTGGATATTTCATATCTTCTCTCTAAATATATGGTTTATTACATTATCCACAATAATAAATTTGTTACTTGACCCTTTAACTTTATTTTTCAAAACAATACTTTCAAATTGAGGGATTCTACTTCATTATATTTCTAAAGAGCTACTTACATAATTTTGTTCCAATATCAACCAAAACTTAATATAATCATCATAACTGCCTCTACTGTATAATTTATATTCACTACATATAATTCAAAACAAACCGTGTGCATAACATGATTCAGAATTATGAGACAATACAAAAAACAATCGAGGTGAGCAGATATCTCAGCTTGTACTCTACCGAGCTAAAGTTGTCATCTTGGTTTAATAAAAAAAATAGAGAGAGAAGAAAAAAGAAAAAAAAAATAACGAAAAATGAAATATAAACATCGACTGAATACTTTTATAGTAAGTTGAAATAATAATAGACAACTGAATAAAAGCTAACCTGAAAGTTATGATGTGTGAAAACAATGGTGGCCAGCAGCTATGAACAGCGATTGAATAAAAGCATCAGTATATGACAAATATCATGCTTTCACTTAAATTCAGGAACAAATAATTGTAATAATACTTTATTTACTCTCCATTTCAATCTGTTTTGAATCTAACGTATAATAAAATGTTGAGCTTCTTAATCCTACTGACCATAGTATGCGGTTGACAATAATATTACACGTAATATAAGTGCAGTGCTATGTGCATCGAATTTAGGATCAGGTACGTAAATGCTATTTTTAAAACCAATTAATAGATGCACTGAGCTTAGAAACAAATATGCAGATGCTATGTTTTAGGATCAATTAATAGAGCAAATTTTTTAAAGAATTGTATATAAATGACAATTTTGGAACTTCGTGGTCGAACCAAAACATTGCGCTTCCACGTCAACTATTAATAAAGATGTTTTCTTGCTCTTTTGTGATAATTGCGTTGATTTCTTTATTGTTGAGTGGGTTTATGATTTGTAGGCTTTATAAGGAAGCTTTTGAAATGAAAGCACGTTTGAGAAGAAAGGACCTCTTAATGTTGGCTACATCCATTAACGTCTCAAATATTTCTTTCTCCACCTGGTTCTTTCTAAAATAAATGCCTCATTACTTACCATTCTCACTCCATTTTAAATCAATTATACCATTATATTATTTTTTAATTGTTTTGATTTCCTAATCCATTTTTCATTCCATCGTTGAGTTAACATGTCAATATAAGCAGGCCCGGTCTGAGGTGAAAATGTGTCCTGGACAAATTGAAAAAAAGGGCCTTGAACTCTCATATATACATCAGTAGAGGGAACAAATTCGTAAATTCATATAAAATTTGGGCCTGGCAGGAGTATAACCCAGATCTTCATATCAGAGTATAACACAAACGTCACTTCCTACTAAATCAGAAAGTGCATTGAACTGCTATGCCAAATAACTAATTTTAAAGTTAATCGAAGTACAAATGGATCCCATTTGATGTTGGGCTGAACGGTCGCCCAGGTGGCCCATTCTTAGTTTTCAACTCCAAATTCGTTTGGGATGCTATTAGTGCCAAATACTCACTACAATTTTGTTGTGTACCGTATGTTATATAGTATTTACTATGTATCATTTGGACACTTAGATTTGAACAACACTGTACATTATTGTTAACTAGCATGTTATATTTTATACCAGCCATATTAGTAATGCTACTTATAAATAACATCCAAACTTTTTTTTAATATAAAGCTATTTTATATCAATATATTTTATAATGCAAATTTGCAATATCATTTTATGTTTTAATAGTACTAACAATAATATTATGTGAATAAAAAAAAAGCAAAATAACATTTAATTTTACAATGCTGTGTTGTAATAATATTTTATGTTTTAATGTTATATAGCAACATTATGTGAAGTGCAAAATTGTATGTAGTGATTCATGTTATAATACTAGCTTGTAGTACCATTTTATTCAACATTACATGTTTATGTATTTTTCTATGCATTAAATTTCTTGCTACTTTTTATACATTGTTTTCTACCGTCATTTCATTTTTATATGCACTTCAAATCGTTTTTTGTTGAAATTGTATAATGCTATTTGTATATATCAATTATCTATATGTATGTATAGCTTTTATAACGATTCTAGTTTATAGTAGCATTTTACCTAAATATTACTATTTTCACACAATTTTTTCTTATAATAATATTGTATATATACATGATGCTAAATTTTGTTGTCATTAGTGATTGGTGAGTAAGTGGGTGAAGTGGGGGTGAAGAATTAATGTTGTCACGGCCACTACAAGAGAATGGGTGATTTTCGACGGCTCGTAGCCGTCACGAGCCATCGGAAATGCCATCGAAATACGGACCACGACTTTCGTCCATTTCCGACGGCTTCGATAAAGTTATTGCGACGGCTGACGATGGTTCTCCCGATGGCTTTTCCGACGGCAACAACGTCCACGTGGCATGACAATTTTCCATTAAGCTGTGGGTAGCCGTTGCAAGTTTCGCCCAGAAAGCCGTCGCTCGCCATCGAAATAAATGGCCAATAGGCCGTAGGTAGCCGTTGGGAATCTGGGTAATTTTTTCTTCTGCAGCACAACATCACTTGCATGCCAATATATAACACAACTCATCAAAATCAATATATAAGCCATATATATAAGGTGAAATCAATATCAATATAAAACTCAAACCTCATCGTATCAAACGCAAAAATATTCAATAAATACAAAACAAACCTTCCATCATCAGTCTCACCCATCCAACTCCAATATTTACATCCAGCATCAATGTACAATATATACATCCAACATCCAACATCAAACTCCATATATCAATTCCACAAATCAAGCACCAAATCAACCACACAAATCAATGTCAAACATCATATGTCCATAAATTAACCTCACCATCACTCAATGTTTATATACACCAGTTTAAAAAAAACTGCAAATCGTACCTCAAGACTCATCATCGTCTCCGGAACCACCGGACGAAGGGAATGTTCCATAACGCTCCACACACTCGGCCAAACGCTGGTTGAGCAGCTCCATTTGCACTGCTCGGAGGCGGTCCTGCTCCTATAGCTGTGCAATTTGTTGTCTAAACTCATTAATCTCTGCGTTGTCCTGAGCCCTTCGGTAAGCCCTTTGTGACGTCCGAGTCTACAAAACAAGTCAAAATATGTTTAAGTTATTACATAACTTTTATAAAAATCAAGCAAAATTTACAACGTAGTTAATTTTATAAATTACCGATTGGTTGTCGTAGCCGTAGCGCTAGTTTCTCTGGGTCGAGTCTATAACAGTGTCAAAGATCGCGTCCTCCTCATCAGTGGTCAACTGCTCCCGTCCGGAATGCTCAAGCATCTGCGCACGTGCCGGCATAAATTTTTCTACAACGCAAAATTAAATACAAATAAATATTACATGACATCATTATAATATTTTATAACTAATTAATTAAAATGATGTACATATACAATAATATTACATGTGCGGCGTACGCTCTATCATCCTCATGCCAGACATACGACACTGATCCCTCGTCGTCTGTTTGCCTAACGACATGGGTATGCTCAAACACGTGCATATACGAGACGGGACCCCCACACACTCTTTCATGCAATAATTGGTGTATATTATTGTTATTCATACAAATTTATACTTAAAATATAATAACTGTTCATAATTGCAATTAACTAATTTACCAGGTCTCCACGATGATCCTGGAATGATTATAAACCACCACGGTGTGTGATAGGATTTTTCTGCCTGTTCGCAGAGTTCCTTGTCCGACTCCGCCTGCAAATTAAAAATTAAGATTATATTTTACAGGTACAAATGATGTATTCTGTACTGAATAAATTAAGGTGATAACTGATAGACTTATCTTGAACTCGTCGCTACCCCTCCATGCGACCCAAGCATCCCAGACGTTGGCGCCCATCCATTGTGGCTTCTTCTCGGTTTTTCTTATGGTAGATATCGTATCGCTATAATTCTTTACCACTTTTGAGTTCCAATGACGTTGGCAAAGAGACACATCATCCTCTTGTAAGTCTACTGCTCCTTGTATATATGTTGAAAAATATAAGTTATACATTTATACTTAGTCAGTAAATTGTAAAGTGATTATATATAATGGTATATAATTTTAAACTTACCAGTAAGTCCTACCATATGCTCTCCCATACATGGTCCGGGATCCTCCACTTTGGTCAGCACTCAGTCATATGGCTCATGTATGCCTGCTTCGATATGCTGAGCACAATGTTAGAAGGCTCAAGCTCAAAACCTCTACATTAAATATGATACAAACAACTCATGACTGATATATCATATAAAATATTTATAATGCTGAAGTAAATTTAATACTTGCAAGCCATCGGCTTTCGGTAACAATCTAACTACCGTACACGACGCCTCCTATGAAGGGCCACTGCCATCACCACCACTGCAACTTATCCCTCTCTGAGACCCAGAGGGGGAACCAGACTGTGAAGAACTCCACCACCTAAGGAAAAACATCTGTAATACCTGTCACATACATATTATTTTATTATGGCAGAATATATCATTCAATTATGATTAAACATATCAAGATTTAACATCAATAATCGCATGTAACATACAAAAAAAGTGTAACATCAATCCTCCCATAAATTACCTTTTTTCAATATGTATACTATTAAATTAGTCCTCGTCGTTTTCTGATTCAGACTCTGTCTCGTACTCTATATTGTTTTCCTTTGTGGTCTCAAATGCTTCTACTAATACATTTGATTTATCATTTTGAGGTCCTAGATCGGTTTGATCATCTGTTATTGCAAATTCGTCATTTTCCTCGATATCCGCTTGGTACGCTTGTTCCTTCGAAATTTTCTTTCCTTCAAACGTAAATCTTGCATTCGTTTAAAAAACCGTCGACCAATCTACTTTATCTCTTTTTAGAGATGGATAAAGAGCATAATAAACTTGTAGGGCCTGTTTTGCTAGTATAAATGGATCGTACTTATGATAATGTGATGTATGCTTTATTTCAATAATATTATATTTTTGGTGCACATTGATTCCAGAACCTGAAACATTACTGAACCAGTTGCATCTAAACAAATAAACTTCTTCCGCAGGTCTGGTGAAATATGTTAATTGCAAAACCTGAGTTAACACGCCGTAAAAATCATTTATACGATCATTTGGATCATCACTACCTTTAACATATACACTGGTATTGTTAGTTAATTTTTCAGCCCTGTATTCTTTGGTGTTGAATTTGTATCCATTGACAAAAAATATTGGATATGTCTTGACTTTTCTTTTTGGTTCCATCGCAAGATGTTTCAACCATTCGTCGACCACACAATTTACCGGATCATATATGTGGTTCGAAAACCAAGTAGCAATTTTTGCTGATATCCCCGCTTGGATGCTGTGATTCATAAATACTGCATATATAGATAATATATTGCGTTATAATTAATACACACATGTGTTATAAGTTCTCTATGGCGATCTCACACCAAATAATTCGGCACGAAACCATATTGGTGCAAATGAACTATTACCATATCCGGTATCAAATGCTTCAATAGTTTGCACCTACTACATGGATAATGAATTTCTTCGTTGTTTCCATTATTACGTAAAGCGAATTCAATAAAGACATGTACACCATTTTTAAAACATTCACTTATTGAGCCTCCAATTTCTCTTTTTATTGGTACATCCGGCTCCGATCGATAAAATAATTGACCATTTTTCCTTCTTTAAAACATAAAAACACATTAATCATTTACGTCTTGACATTTTATTTTTCAAATAAATCATACATTTAAATTTTTGCAAATATATAATATTATTCTATTTAATTTTATTTTCAAACAGATTTACACAAATTATTATATGAATATAATCTACAATTTTTAGGATATTGTTTTGCACTTTGATGGTTGGTCATCCTACTTCCCATTACAAACACAGCAGTAATTATATTTTGCAAACTATTTTTTTTAAACGATTCAACAAAATTTCGGCAGCACTTCCCTTTTGTTCCCTGTATCGTACACATATGTGTGTACACAGGGAACAAAAAGAAAGTGTTGTCGAAATTTTGTGAACCGTTTAAAATAAAATGATTTGCAAAATATAATTACCACTGTGTGTGTAACCTGTCCAATACAGGGACAAATCCGACAAATATTGTACCAGATGAATATAAATGTCCATTCTGTGATAAAAACGAATATTCATACAACGATCATATACAATATTTGTCGGACGGGGCCAAAAACTCTGTAAGGGATTTACAAAAAGTAAAGCGTATTATACAACAATTTTTACAATAATTTATTTTTATTCTGAAAAATGCACACACTAAATCGTCGTTTTAGTCATCTTGAAAACGCATACACAAAATTCTGAGCATCGACACTAATTAATCGAAAGTAGCCCTAATGCGCATATGCACTAATTAATCAATGCATATACACCAATTAATGCACATATACACTAAACAAACTTTTTCTCTCTCAATATTTCAATGATAAAAAATTATAATAACAACCCAATTAGCATTCAATAGGGTATACCAAACAATCAATGAGGTATTATACAACTATAACAACAAATTAACCCTAATTTAACATATCATAATTAAATAGGGTTTATACATTAAACCTTTTTACCGAGAAATAGCTAACGAAGAGAGTTGAAAATCGAAGATCGAGACCTGCCGACGGCGTGGAAGCTTGCTGACGGCGTGGAAGCTTATTGACGGTGTGGAGGAGAAGATTTCTGATTTGAGGAGGAAATGAAAATGAACGAAACTGTCGGCCTGGGGTTAAGATATTCGTGACTTTTCGATGGCTTCCGACGGCCGGCAACGGCTTCATTTGCGACGGCTTCCAACGGCTAGTTTATTTTATTTTCATTTATGCCACGACAATTGCTTGCCGTCGGCAGCTATCACAAAAAATCGACGACCCGTAGGTGACCGTTGAAAAATGGTGTCGCAATTTACTGTGTTTCTAGTAGTAGGCGTGCTAAGGGTGCATGAGAAGTGGTAGATGTTGAGAAGATGAATGAGTTACATTGGTAGGGTTAAAGTTTAAGACGATGTAATTGATAAAGTTAGGGCTAATTCTATAATTTATTGTAAATCATTAACTCTATAATAAAATATTATTCAAAATAAAAGGAGATTTTCCTTCTGTTATATACTTGTTGTAACGACCCGTAAATTTCAACTGTTTTAGTAACGCAATTAGTTGAAATTTTGTGAAATTTTAAACGATAAAATTTTGAAATAAAAATTTAATATTTGGAATACGTCTAGTTAAACATAGCGACTGGTAAATTTTCGTCCGAAAATATGAAAGTTTATTTCGCGCGTAAATTTACTTCAATTTAATCAGTTAAAAAGCGATGAAAATAAAATGTTTCCGAAACCTAAATATTTTTATATAGAAAAATTCTAAACCATCTTCTGAGCAAAATGTCAGTTTGTCGTTTTTCCAAATTCGGACTTCTTTGGCTCCGTCGATCTTATTTTTCTACGTTTTTCTTGCATTTTTCGTAGTAGAAAATTCAAAAATTTGAAATTCAATCGTACCACTGATATCTTCATACCGTTTTGATCGTCTCGTCGTGTTGATCCCTGTAGTATATACAATTGTGCATTTCGAGATCTGGTACATGACGGAATCTGCGATACGATCCGTCGTATCAGTATATGTTTTAAACTTTGGTTCATCATTGTCCATTCATATACCATCGTGAAATTTCAATAGTCTTTTGTTTTAATTTTCCTTGAAAATAGCAACCTGACCCTCACCATTCCATCGGTTGATATTTATTTTGCTGGTTCATTTCTATTGGTGGTTCGTTTTCTCTGTTGTCCCTTCATGTTCCAACTCTGGTTTATATGTGAAATAAATAATACAACATCCTCTTTTTGCTGAAGGCATTCACATCTATTTACTTTCCTCCCTTCCCCACTGTTCGGTCTCCATCTCCATGCCGCAATTAATCACTCAACTCGTGCAACCTTTCCCATCACCCACCAACCCACACACACGACCAGACATCAGCCCAGCCGAGAAACCCTCCGCCTGTACCCACCCTCTCGCCTTCCGCCCCGCTCGCCTACATCACCATCTCAACCAACATCCATTGCCGAACCTACCACTGTCCTCCGCCTTCACATCTCTAGACGCCAAGACCAGCCCTCCGCCGAGCAGCCCAGTACCGCCACCAAACTCCGCTTGCCTCTTCCTTGCAGTTCGGCCAAAAGCAAGCCACCCTGTTGCCGAGTCTTTCCAGTTCGGTAGAGCACACAACAACCACCGTTCCATCTTTCCTCCTCCATTCCCGGCCTTGCTCCACCTTCCAGTTGCTGCTAGTACATTTTTCCTCTTCTATGTTCGGCTACCCATATCTCATCTCGGCCGTGCATATTTTTAAGTGAGTATCTATATATATTTAGATATTTTATATGCGTCAGTTTGTATCAAATGCAAGCTAGTAGGTTTAGTTGTTTATAATACATGATTATATATAATATTGCTTATAGTGTATAAGTTATATACATATCAGTATATATATGTTTGCACTCTTGTTTTGTTATACACTTTGATACCAGTATGTTTGTTTTAAAGGTTTATACAGTATATATATATTATTAGTTTTATACTGTAAGTATATATAGAATCAAAAGTTGTTATGTATATGTAGTATATTATAGTATAGTTAGAATATGACAGCTTTTCTATGTTAAAGTATGTAAACAATATATTTGTTTGGTGGCTAGAAAAGAACAAGATATAGTAATATATATAAATTGAGTTGTCAATGTTTGTCTTAAGATGTATAAGTATATTTATATTATACGGTTAGCGGTTTTACATTGTTCAATTATATATATAGGTTAGTATGGAAGTTTATAATCTGTTAGTTTATTTTATAAATTCATGCATGTTATAGTGTTGTATTATATAAGTCTACTATATTCTAAGTTTTATTTTGTTGCATGATCTTAGTATGCTATATATATATATTAAGTTTTATATACAGGTATTATATAAGTTTACACATTTGTTTTATAAAACATCAGCTATATTTGAGATACTGTATATATAGCATTATATGTGTTGATGTAAATAAATTTTGGCTGCTGTATACATACATATGTATACAGTGTAGAAGAAAGGAATTTTATATATTTTATTTCTAATGTATGTTTAAATTTGATTTATAAATACAAATTTTTAATATGGCTGTATAAATATAGTATTTTGAAAATATATGCATGGTATGTTAGGATGAAATGAATATAATATATAAGTATTATTTTTTTATTATGTACAAATATGTGCTGAGTTTCATATATGTATTTTAAATTGAAACAATATGTTTTGAAATAACATTTTTAATTCGAATGTATTTGAAGTTAGAATATGATTTAGATATATATATAGTTATATGCAGTCATATATACAAGTCCACTTTTATCAAATTATCTCCATCAATCCAGTTCTGATTTGAATTCGTCTATTCCTATTTATCAGCTTATCCGTCTAATTCGTGATTGGATTCGTAACTTATCTCATCCGCGTCCAATCTTTCCAGCCTCGAAAGGTGAGCACTCACTCACGATTAACGTTCTTTTATTTATTAAATTTGATTTCAATTGAAACGACAATTGAAATATGCTGTTGTTAGTTATTACACTGTTATATATGCTATTGCCTGTATCAGTTCACCTGTGACATTTGACACCATTATCTGTTAATTATTTATATGATGATAATGCAGTTTGGCTGATAATTGATTGATTATTGATGTTTATATTGGACGTTAAATTGTTAGTGTTAAATGATAAATAGTATGCAAAAATTGAAATGGATATAGGATAGTTAACAATTTTAAGCTGATTTATATGTTAAATTTGATTAGTTGAATATGACCCCTTTTAATTGTTAAATTAATTGACATGTAGAATAGTGATAATTACACTTTGAACCATTGAACGTATATTTGATTAATTGTTGTAATGTTAAAATTGAAATCGAATGACAATTGAAGAACGGTATAAATATTAGTGTAATAATCTTTAATCTACATGAAATGATAGTGTAGATTGTAGAGATAATTATATTAATTCGTACAAACAACAATGCGAATTAATACGATTATTTCGGGATTATTTGAATTGATTATTGGATTGTTATTGTTTGTTGTTATTGCTTGTTTATTTACTTTGACACCATCCCAGTTATCACACTGCAAGTTCCCTTTGTTATACTTTGATTTTTGAATTGAATTGGAATCGGGTTGAAATGATAAATACCCAAATTGAACTTTGACCTAGGATAGAAAATTAAATAAAACCCGATTGGTCAATAATTTGATTTAAAAATAAAACGAAGATTTTATTTGGAAAAATATGGTTTTGAAATGAAGTTGAAATTTGAATTTTATGAAAGGAAATGTTAATATTTAATAATCTGAAACAAAATATTAACAATGTAATTGATAAAAGAATGTTGTTTAATTTGAGAAATGATTGAATTTAAGTTTGAAATGACTTAATAATTAAGTTTGAAAGTATGATTAAGTTTGAAATTTATTAAACCTTGAAATTATTTAATAATTAAGTTTTGAATTTATTTAATAATTAAATAAGATTGAATTATTTAATGATTAAATTGAATTGGATTTCTTTAAATAAGAAAAATTGAACTTTTGAATAAGTGAATTTTACTTCGTAAATAATTGAAATTGAGTTTCTTTATTAATTAAGTTTTGGAAATTATTTAAGTAAGTAAATAAGTGAAATTGAATTTCTTTAACAAGAAATAAAATGTGATTTATTGAAATTAATGTAAGACTTGAAATTTAAAGAATTTGATTTGATGAATTTAATTTAATTTAATTTGAAAGTTTTGATATAATGAAGTTGAATTTTAATAATGGATTTAATGAATTGGAAATCAAATAGAAATTGTTTTGAACGATATATTTATTTAATATTGAATGAAATCGATAAATGAATTTAAATTGATTTGAATGTTAAATTAAATTAATTTAAATGTTTTCGAAATGAAACTTATATTCGAACTTGAATCAATATTTGGATTGTTCTAAATAGAAATTAAAATTGAATTATAAGATTTTGAAATGGTAATTTGGAAGTTTTGAAACGTAAATTATGGAAATTGATTTAGTAAGAGAAATGAAATGTTGATTTATAAACTCTGATTGAAATTGAAATTGATTTGGTTTTGAAATAAATAAACGACCAATCGGTGAAATAATTTCGAAGGTTATTAAAGAGACCGGAATCGGTTATGGATATACTCTCTATCTAAACCGAAAACCACTTTAATAACTATATGCGGAGTGATGATCCAGAATTAAGTGGTTGGATTGATGCTCGTGATGACTGAAGAAAGAGAACGATGATGGATAGCCTTGACACTTGTGTCAAATTGGAAATGACTAAAACAGGAATCGTGCCGGGCCAATGGAGGATTAGCTACCTCAAGTGGACACACTTCTTCGAACTACCCATTATTTGTTGTCGATTGGTGCACCCTTGATTTTGGGAGTGTTGTTTCACGGTGTTGCGGGTGCTGCGGCGTTGCGTTCTCACCAGTCCGGATCAGGCAAACGGTAGTATCACTACCTTGGGTATTGCCTCATGTGCCTTGTCATACTTGTATCCCTTTATTCGCAACCACTACGAATTTGTTTTGTACCTTTAGTATATGGATTGCCCTCTGGTGACTTCCGGTTTTGGGGAAACTACGGTCTTGTATATGCTTTTGGGAATAAAAATGTGTTAAGGGTGGAATGGGCCATGACTTAACACTATTTTGATATCTTTATATTACTGATAGACATTATCTACTTATCGTACACTACTACATAGTAGATAGTTTAACGGATCCTTAAAGGATGGTTATTCCAAACATCATTTGAGTTACTTGTATTTCAATTGCTATTTCACTTGAGTTGGATTTATTAATATGAGAATGTTAATCCTGACTCGAGTGTCTTGTGTTTTTTGCTTTACGCTCGGGTCAGACTGAGTGTACCAGTATTCGAGACTCACCTTTGGAGTTGGAGCTTTGCTTGAAGATCCAGCCATCTATTCTACTTTCAGTATTCGATGATTCCAGTGATGTATTCTGATTTGTATCTGATGTATCGTATTACTCTTCCGTTGTATCTGGTTTAACTCTGATGTAACTTATACATTTATATAGTAGCTTCATGAACTACTATCTCTTTTATTTCCGCTGCACTTATTACTCTGTGTCTGTGATATGTGATTATTTATTTACTGTATATGTTCAGTTTTGCCAAATTTAAATTAACAACGCGGTATTTTGAGCAATTCAACTCCGGCATGAGTGTCTACCTATACACTTATAATGGATGCGAATGGTCCAAAATATCGGGTCGTTACACTTGTCATACTATGCTATTTAATTATTTAATTTAACTATACTAAACATAAAATTTCTTAAATAATAGTTATGTGATAATAACTACAATGTGTTGAAATTTTTGAGAAATGAATCACATTAAAAAAATAATGTTTTAAATATTCATAATCAAGATGTTTCGAGACAGAATATCGATATATCCGTTGAAACTAGAGTACGTAAAGCTCTCTAAATGTTGAGAAACATTATTACTTATGGCTATTGGGGCACCAAGGATTACGTACTGATAGTTATTAGATAGCTATGGAATTACTTATTTGAGAGTTTTATGTTGATTTATATAATTAAGATCAAACATAGAATCTTGAAGTGACGATATTATGCAGTTCTCTCAACTTGAGAATATCGTTGAACTTTAATGTAGACCGCACTCCACTTTGATTAAAGTTAAATCGTGGTATGTCATCAATGATCGACTATAGTTGCCTCTGAGCTGAAGCATTAGAAGTGAAACACTATTCAATAGAGAATTCTTCTCCAAAGTTATATGAGGTTAATATCACAGTCAACTGTAGTCAGCTCAAAGTTAAAGTCTCTGGCTAGAGCAGAACGATTAATAATAATTGTTATTATTGTACTTAGGACTTTGTGTTTGGATTAAAAAGTTGAATGTGGATGATATTAGAATTTTGATCGAAATGAAATTTCATAAGTCCTAAAGTGATATAGTTTTGATGAAGGGAATTTGTGTAAATAAACATTACTACTAGGTATCACTTAAATAGTGAAACTGGATTTTACTAAAAAATGTGTAAACGATAAATTTAACCAAACTGTCCCCATACTTGACATAAAGTATGGATCGTATATGTATATCAAATATGCAAGTGTGCTAGAAAAACTATCTTATCAACAGTAGAATAAAGTAAATAAAAAAGAACAGTCACACTAGAGTTTTTATACTGGTTTGGACCTCCCGTCCTACGTCCAGTCCCGAAGCTCCCCTTCGGATTTCACTAAACAATCCTCGCTTTTCCCGGAGGAATATGCTAGTTACAATAGTTTCTTTGTATGTCAAGAATGGGCTCTAGAAAACACGAATATTGACTGCTCAGTACAAATCTTCTTATAATCTCCTTTTGGTAATATGTATAAGTAAGACTTTGATTTTAGGAAGTAGAATTGATGAATATTGTTAGCCTTTGGAAATATAGTATGCAAAGAAATTTAGGCAGAAGATTCAGAAAGATTTTTTGTGATTTTTATGTACAAAATCTTTGCATATATATAGAGAATAAAGAGTTATAATGAAGAGTGATATCTTTTTAAGTTTGTTTCTTCATTCAAAAAGTTGCATCTATCTATAGAGAAGAGATATGATGAAGAGTTGTAAAAATGTCTCTTTATTGGAAGAAGACGCCTGTTCAGAAAGATTAACCGTTATTCAGCACAGACGTCTGGACATTTGTTCAGACATGTGAGCGAATATATATATTTTTAACCAGAAGACATGTTCAGACGTCTGGGAATAACCTTCAGACGTCTGCGTATTGTGTAGTTGCAAAACCAGTGACTTAAGTCAGACGTCTAATATATATTGTCAGACGTCTGACATTGAAATTTCAAAATGTTATAAACTTTGTGTGTGTGCAAATTCTTTAAGTCATACTAATACTACCAAAAGAGATTTTTACAATTATTTCTAGACAAATAATAGTACTATCATTTAGCTTTGATGATTCTTCTCCTTTGTCGAACTATCTTCTAATCTATGAAGGCTTTTTCTGAAAGTAGATAAGCTTATATATATGTGTGTATAGTTGTTATCATCGAAACCACAGAATAATGGTTCTAACATTCTCCCTCTTTTTGATGATGACAACTATACACATGTCTCCCCCTGAGTTGATTACTCCCCCTATAAATATGTAAGATAATATTTCTACCCCTTTGAAATTATCAAAAAGGAATCACAGATTTCATAACACATCAAGTTTTAATACAGCAATAGTGTAGAAAATGAAGAAAGCTAGTTACATAAGAAGAAATGAAAATCAATACATAAGAACTTACTGATACCCATAATATCCCCAAAAACTGGATGAATCTTCATTTGTTGTGCCTTGTTGCCATTGAGTTTGATCAATATACTCGTCATCCTCTCAAATAGCTAGACCCTGGAAAGATGTGTAATGATCATAGTCTTGCGGATCATGTGACATATGATCTTCTTCGGAATGATGAGACAAGCCTTTGCTCTCCCCAGTGTCAAGACATATGTGTTCCTTACTTGGACGATGTGGAGGTTTCTCTGTAGGCCCTACTCCTGCAGAAGGTTCGGCAGAAAAGACAGGTGCATGTGGTGGAGCATGTGAAGGTGAAGATGAAGACCGTGGTGAAGAACGACCACGAACCTTTCGAAGAACTTTTCCTAATGTGGTAACAACTTTTTCTAATGTCTTCTCAACCTTTTTCATTCGAGTAGAAAAAGAACGGTCTAGCGTAGACATTTTCTTGTCAAGCATCTGTTGATTTAAGGAGAGCAATCGTTGGTTTTGAAGTGCAATATCATAGAAATTCTCTGCCAGACCTGCGAATATTCTAGCTTCTTGTATTTCGGAGTCTGAGTAATATCCTATAGCGGTCGAAACTTTGGTAGGCTATGAAGGTTGAGTTTGAGTTGGTTGCTGTTGTTGTAGTGGTGGAGGTTAATATTGGTAAAAAGAAACAATTACTGGTGGTACTTTTGGGAGATGCATTAAAGACAGGAATCGAATTCCACTGTTTATATCAGGTATTTCTCCATATTGTGAAAGGTATGAAGGGATACCTAGTACTCGTAGAATGCGCATAATATATGGAGCATAAACAATACTACGATGAGTTGGAGTCCAAAAACTTTTTATTTGATCAAAGATATATTGAACCCAATTAACTTGTATATGACCAAAGATAGCATATAGTGCCTTATGATCATCGTCGTATACTTGCTCATGACTTCCTAGTCGGCGAATGACAGTGTTTATTATCATTTGGTTTAATAGACGTGCTTGTGGATGGAAATTTGATGGTTTTAATTTCCGTGAGTCGTCTTCCCAGATTAGAAGAGTTATTGCATCTCGTGGCGCATAACGTTTATCAGGGAGTTCCTGTAAACTTGTTCCTTCATATGAAGAGTTTAGGATTTGGCCAATCATTTCAACATTAATTTTAACCGTTTCACCATAAATACTAGTCCATATCCTCATCAGCCGGATTCCAAATGGTAATAGAGCTCAAATTAATTAAGAAGAGGAAAACAACGAGTTGGTCGATATTACCCGAATTGTTATCATAGTCGATTAGGTAAAAAAGACCTGCATCTGATAGTAGTTCGTCAGCGTCATAGTGAGCGAATCTTCGTAGAGGGTAAAACAGACCGAAATGAAATGGCTTCTTCTCAAGTTCTTGAAGATGTTTTTTCCCGCATCGTTTTTCGAGAATCCATTTGTCGGTATGATTATCAGTGAAAAAATTTTGGGAAGGATGTTGAGAGCTTTGCCCTATAGATGGCTTGCAGCATTTTGCAACTAGATTTCTTGGCTTAGGAGTCATTAAAATTGAGTGATTTTGAGGAAGTATTTGATTTGGGGTTTTAGGGTTTGGGGAGAGATGCTAGAAATGGCCGGTGGAAATAAAAGAGGGAGGAAAATATGATTAATAGATAAGTGGGAGGGGTCTAGATGACGTTCAGACGTCTGATAGGTAGCAGACAAATGTCTGAGCGTTTAGGGTTTATGGACAGTGAATGCAGGCAGATGTTTGGGAAGATAATGCAGACGTCTGTCATGTCGGTGTAAATATTCCAGAGAAAAAGTTCATACGTCTGGGATTGCACTCAAATGTTTGTGCTGAAATGAGTTAGAAATTTGAATAACAGAGTTTTGTGACAGACGTCTATATGTAAACGCAGACGTCTGTACTAGAAGGTGGGAAATTTCTAGAGTTTATTGACATGCGTCTGGTTGTTGTCTTTAGACGTCTATGATTAAATAGTGGAAATTGTATACTTTTTTATCCGTCTGTTGTATTAATCAGACATTTGATGCATAATTTTAGACATCTGCTTTTAAAATTTTTTGTTTCCTAATACAAGTGTTGTTTTTATTGATTGATATAAGATAATACAAAATAAATGAAAAAAATTTTACAAATTTTTATTTAGAGGAGGTCGAAGACTTGTTTGGTTTTTTCCAAGAGTTTGGTTCAACCTTTGTATGCTCGTTTAATGGTCGTAGTGGTGACCAGTAAGGAGGTATCAGACTGTGTTGCTCATTTGACGTTCCTTCACCCCATAATCATCGTGGGGTAATCCTCTGTACTCTTGGAGGAGTTTCCTTTAATCATGGAGACTTTACATGCATGCAATCCTTCGTTGGAGAATGACCACAGATGGCTAGAATGCAATCCTTCGTAGTTGAAAATGATTGTGTTTTTTTAAAGATGTTTTCAAACATATATATATATTCACAGTATGCTATTTTTAAAAAGAATCTGTTTTTATTTGTTAAAATTACTGGTAATCGAAAAATGGAGTGGTTAAAAAACAAGAGGCTATAAACTAATTGGCTAAAGAAGGAAGAAAATAATAACCATAGATTTTATAACAGTTCTGTTGTAGAGAAGAGTAGTCATTTTATATATCATGCAGTGTTACAATTCCTAGATCACGACGAAGCTTAATAAATGTTTGTTCACTTAAGGGTTTTGTAAAAATATCAGCAATTTGATTTTCGGTATTTACAAATTCTAGAGTTATTATTTCTTTTTCAACATTATCTCTTAAAAAATGGTGACGAATGTCTATATGTTTCGTTCGTGAATGGTTTATTGGATTTTTCGATAGATTTATTATACTAGCGTTGTCACAAAAGATTGGAGATTTGTTTATAATTTTTCCGAAATCTGTAAGAGTTTGTTGCATATATATTACCTGCGCACAAGCTAGAGCAGCTGCAATATATTCTGCTTCACAAGTTAAAAGTGAGACACAATTTTATTTTTAACTGAACCATGAAACAAGTGATTGTCCGATAAAGTGACAGGTGCCACTCATACTTTTTCTATCAGTTCTACAACCACCAAAATCCACATCACTGTAGGATACTAGTTCAAAAGAACTATCCTTAGGGTAAAACAATCCATAATTTGACGTTCCAAATAAGTATCGTAAAATACGTTTAACTGCCCGATAGTGTGAATCTTTAGGTTGTGCTTGAAATCTTGCACACAGACACACACTTATCATAATATCGGGTCTACTTGCCATTAAGTATAAAAGAGATCCTATTATACTTCGAAACAATTTTTGATCAAAGCCTTTACTGTTTTCATCTTTGTCTAAATGTGTAGGCGTACTCATGGGAGTAGGTTTACTAGTTGTTTTATCCATACCAAAATGTTTTAATAAATTGTGACAATATTTTTCTTAATTAATAAAAATACCATTATCTGATTGTTTGATTTGTAATCCTAAGAAGAAATTTAATTCTCCCATATGTGACATTTCAAATTCATTTTTCATAATATTTGAAAATTCATTACATAGTTCTTCATTTGTTGATCCAAATATAATGTCATCAACATATATTTGGACAACTAGAATATCATTTAGATTTCTTTTTATAAATAAAGTTGTATCTATTTTTCCAACTTGAAAACCTGAATTTATTAAATGAGTTTTAAGTCTGTCGTACCAAGCACGGGGTGCTTGTTTTAAACCATACAGTGCCTTTTTTAATTTATAAATATGTTCAAGGAATTTTTCCTATATGAATAAAGGAGGTTGTTCAACATATACTTGTTCTTTTATATAGCCATTTAGAAATTCACTTTTTACATCCATTTGAAATAGTCTAAAGTTATGATGAGATGCAAAAGCAAGTAAAGTACGTATCGCTTCTAGACGTGCAACATGAGCAAATGTTTCCTCAAAATCAATTCCTTCTTCTTGGTGATATCCTTGAGCTACTAATCTTGCTTTATTAAGTACAATGTTTCCATCTTCATCAGTTTTATTTTTATAAACCCATTAGGTCTTATTACAGATTGATCGGTGGGTCTTGGTACAAGTTCTCATACTTCATTTCTTTCAAATTGGTTTAATTCTTCTTACATTGCTATAATCCAAGATTCATCTTTTGAGGCTTCTTTAAAAATTTTAGGTTCAAAATTTGAAATAAATGCAACGTGACTCATTTGATTTAATTGATGTCTTATAGAAACTCTTGTATTTAAATCACCAATTATATTATTAATCTGACGATTTTTCAATATTCGAGGTGGTGATCTTAATACATTATTTTCATTATTATTATCTATATTTGTTGTATTTTATGTAGGTTGTAGTAATTCATCATCATCGTTATTTTTGGTAGTAGAAAATTTTTCATCAAAGGATACATGTAAACTTTCTTCGATAGTGTTAGTACGTGTATTAAATATTCTATAAGCTTTGTTGCGCTCTGAGTATCCAATAAAGATACCTTCGTCAGCTTTTGAACCAAATTTACCTAGATTATCTTTAGTGTTTAGTATAAAACATTTTGAACCAAATATTCGAAAATATGATACTTTGGGTTTTTTTACCAAAAAACATTTCATAAGAAGTATTTTTAGTAAATGTTCTTAATGTAATACGGTTTAATACATAAGAAGCAGTAGCTACAACTTCTGCTCTAAAATTCATTGGTAGATTACAACTGTTAGTCATAGTTCATGCACATTCTTGTAGTGTACGATTATTCCTTTCGACAACACCATTTTGTTGTGGTGTTCGTGGAAATGAGAAATTATGTGTAATTCCCTTTTGTTACGAAAATTTTCAAAACTTTCGTTTTCGTATTCATCCCCGTGATCGCTTCTTATACTTTTTATTTTAAGATTCATTAAATTTTAAATGTTTTAGTAAAATTTTTAAATATCTCAAAGTTATTACTTTTATGTTTCAGAAACAATGTCCATGTGTAACGTGAAAAATCATCTACAATAACAAATACATATTTGTTATGATTTATTGATCTTATTTGAGTAGGTCTAAATAAATCGAGGTGTAATAATTCTAAAAGATGTTTTGTAGAAATTTCCTTTTTTGATTCGAAAGAATTATTTTTTAATTTTCGAAATTGACACGCATCACATAAATTATTAACTTTATAACTTATTTTAGGAAGTCCTCTTACCAAATTGTGTTTAGCTAGTTTGTTTAAAGATTTAAAGTTTATATGACATAATCTTTTGTGCCAAATCCATGGATCATTAAACTCAGTAGCTAAACATAAATTGCTTGAGTTATTAAACTTCATATTTAAAAGATATATGATTCTTTTCCTTAGACCTTCGAAAATCAAATTTTTATCTTGATCATATATATTGCATTTATTCTTCTCAGAATCAATTTTAAATCCTTTATCACAAAGTTAACTAATGCTCAAAAGATTATGTTTCAAGTTTTTTTTACTAAAAGAACGTTTGTAATAACAGGTGAAGTGGACATACCAACATTGATGACATCTCCAATTCCTATGACAAATCCTTTCGAATTGTCTCCAAAAGTTACAGTGCCGCCATCCTTGTATGTTATATTTGATAACGTTTGTGCATTTCCAGTCATGTGTTTGAAGCATCCACTGTCAAGTATCCATTTCTCCTTGTTATTTGATATTCTTTCGGGTACCTGCAAGATAAAAAACAGTTTAATTGGTACCCACTTCTTTTGTTAGGGTCCTAAATGTTAGAAGGCAATGGTTGCCATACCTAAATGGATTTGGATTCCTTAAAAAGATAATTTTTGTTACAAACAACATTTTTTAGGTAATTTTCTATGTGTTTTTGTCTAATTAGATGGTTATTGGATTTCAGAATCCATATTTTAATTATTTTGGTGTTATGTTTCTTTCCTTTAATGTCTGACTTCTTAAACTTGTTATATTTTGAACCAGAGTTTTTCTATATTGAAGATTTCTTAAATCCTAGTCCATTTCAATTTCCATAAGGTTTTGAAATTTTGATCAAATTATCTAAGTCTTGTTTTCCTTTATTAAATTTTGACACATTGTTAGTAATCTTTTCTAATTTATCAGAAAGATGAGAAATATTAGATTTTAATGCTTCCATATCATTCTTTAAAATACCATTTTCTTTACTAATCTCATTATTTTCTAGTTTAACTTTTCCTATTTCACATAATAAAGACTCATTTTGAATTTATAAATTCTTATACTTCTCTTATGAAGTTTCTAATTCTTCTTCTAAAATTGTTTTCTCATCTTTTAATAATCCTATCTCAAGTTCTAAACGATTAATTTTGACAACATATTCTTTATTTTGCTTTTTAGTTTCTCTATATTTGTCGTGTAATTCAATACTAATTTCCATTAATTCATCATAAGTAAGCTCAGATTGTACCTCATCAATGTTTGCCATAAAACACACATTTGCTTGTTCTGAGTCACTCTCATCACTTTCTGAAGAAGACGACGAATTAGAATCATCCCATGTTACTTGCAATGCTCTTCTCTTTTTCTTGAATTTTTCGAATTTTTTTTCTTTTTATCATTGTTGAGTTGAGGAAAATATTTCTTCATGTGGCCAAATTTGTCACATTCGTAACATTTGATTGAGGTCTGATTGGAGGAATTTGATTTGCCATTATTAATATGTTTTCAATTACGAGTTACTGTATTTTGAAATAACCAAGCTCTGATACCAAATGACAGAATTTATGGATCGTATATGTATATCAAATATGCAAGTGTGCTAGAAAAACTATCTTATGAACAGTAGAATAAAGTAAAATAATAAAGAACAGTCACATCAGAGTTTTTATACTGGTCCGGACCTCCCGTTCTACGTCCAGTTCTGAAACTCCCCTTCGGACTTCACTAAACAATCCTCGCTTTGCCCGGAGGAATATGCTAGTTACAACAGTTCTTTGTATGTCAGGAATGTGCTATAGAAAACACGAATATTGATTGCTCAGTACAAATCTTCCTATAATATCCTTTTGGTAATATGTATAAGTAAGACTTTGATTTTAGGAAGTAGAATTGATGAATATTGTTAGCCTTTGGAAATATAGTATGCAAAGAAATTTTAGACAGAAGATTCAGAAAGATTTTTTGTGATTTTTATGTACAAAATCTTTGCATATATATAGAGAATGAAGAGTTATAATGAAGAGTGATATCTTTTTAAGTTTGTTTCTTCATTTAAAAAGTTGCATCTGTCTATAGAGAAGAGATATGATGAAGAGTTGTAAAAATGTCTCTTTGTTTGAAGAAGATGCCTGTTCAGAAAGATTACCTGTTATTCAACACAGACGCCTGGACATTCATTCAGACGTCTGAGCGAATATATTTTTTTTAACCAGAAGACATGTTTAGACGTCTAGGCATAACCTTCAGACGTCTGCGTATTGTGTAGTTGTAAACCCAGTGACTTAAGTCAGATGTGTGATATATATTGTTAGACGTCTGACATTGAAATTTTAGAATGTTATAAACTTTATGTGCGTGAAAATTCTTTAAGTCTTACCGATACTACCAAAAGAGATTTTTACAATTATTTCTAGACAAATAATAGTACTATCATTTAGCTTTGATGATTATTCTCCTTTGTCGAACTATCTTCTAATCTCTGAAGGCTTTTTCTGAAAGTAGATAAGCTTATATATATATATATATATATATATGTATAGTTGTTATCATCGAAACCACATAATAATGGTTCTAACAATACTAGCTAAGATGACATGCGAACGTTAATATTTGAATTATTTGATCTTAATCGCTTATTAAATTTACAGATTTGAGTCGCATTACCGTAATGTTGAATACTTCGAAATACCACTTGATTTAATTAAATTATAATTGTTATCAATTAATAAATTAATTAATATTTATGAAGTATTAATCATTGAATTTTATTTGCTTTATTTGAATGTTATTATTATTTGATAAAGTGCATATATAAAGTCTACTGCAATTTTTATAGGTATTTTGATTAGATCTAAACGAGTTGTGTTCATCATTCTAGGTGCATTTCAAAAGCTACAGATTTTAGTTAATAATTTTAATTTCATTATTATTTTATAATCACATATGTTTTCCATTATATTTATGTTGTTTAGATCCCAATTTTATATAGAATTTACATATATGTTTGTTGTTCAGTCTTACACACACCCACACACATTCATAATTATCTAAATAAAAAAACACATCAAACATCAAAATAAATTCATATTACTTTTGTCCAAATTTAGAAATATTTATTTTGAAATTTAGAATGATTTTAGATGTTTTTTAATTTTTTAATTAGATATATGTAATTTTATATACATATATAAAATAGTTGTTATATATATTAAATAATTTAAAACTAATTTGTATCTACACATATGTTTTCAAATTCAATTTTTATTTCCGTATAATATTAATTGATATAAATATAAATTTAAATCAATTTAATTTAATTATAATGTTGTATTAAAAAATTTATGGATTTGGCATAACAAAAAAACTCTTTTTTGCTAAAATCATTTTAAGTCAAAAGTAAAAAAATCAATTTTTTAACATATGTATATTTACTAATTAATAATCTATAAATAAATATATTTTTAAATTAAAATCGAAAAAATATTTTAAAGTATATTTCTTCAAACACACACATTTATATAAATATTATATATATATATATATATATATAGAGAAACTACCCATTGATGGCAATCGGGAGATCATTTTGCGTTTTTTCATCTGGAATTCAAAAATTAGCAAAACTGTGTTTCTTGTTATATACTTAACTGCCGATCCAAGGATATTAGTGGCTATTCAAACTTCAATAACATCGATTACTAGGTATTCTTCTTTTTTTGGAAATTTCGAACCATACGATATCACTAAATTGCTAAATCTAAGATGAGTCGAAAAGCAATTCGCATAATTTTGAGGCAAATAATCAGATCTGGGCTAAACGAAGGCAAACTTTTGGAATGGATTGGGGATTAATGGTATAAAGCGAATGCTGATGAACATGGCATGGAGTGCAGTCCAAAATCAGATTTAGATTAGGTAATTTAGATATGCAAATTGGTTTTCAGACTCTTAATTGATGCGGCTACGGCTTCAATTTGCCAACTTAATTCTCGCTTTCATTAGATCGTTCGTTCTTTATGAATGCAGTATATGAAAACGCTTATTATAGAAGGAGAAGTTAGAAAGGGGACAAGGTTAAGATACAAGGGAACATTGAAAGTAAATAGCTAGTTTGAGATCCAGCGGAAGTGAAATCAGTCATGGGGTAGTTTTTGATAGATAACAGGATGGAGAATGTGGATGGCATCCTAATCTATACCGATTGTACGAAATATTTGATTATTCAACATGCAAGTATACTAGATCCTGGGCATCACTATGAAATGGTTTTTGACATGAATCCAAGAGCCAAGGTGCTTCAATGTTTACCGACGAAGAAGGCATCGACCGTAATGCTTTGGTCGAAGGGATAATCGCGAACCCTGGTTTTCCTCGTCTCGACCTTCCTTATAGATCTGGAGAGCAAATCGACCTAGGAAGCAAATTTCCAAACGAATTTGGGCTTTGCAATTATCTCAGTGAGATGGAGAAGGCAGATTCAGAACATGTTTTGATTCCTTTTCACGTGTGGATGATAATGGCGATTCATAGATTCATGTTAAGAATGGTAAGGGAAGAAGGGTTCCACGTGAGTTGAGTAAATGGTTATTTCAACAAGTGTTTAATGATAAGGTACACACGGTTACAATGGCTTGGAAATAAGATCACGTGAAGAGCAATATTCTTGTTACACTAAGTACTTTGGATAGAATGCAACACGTATTTAACTCGTTATATTTGTTGTTGGCTATTCTCGTCATGATCAGAAAGGGTACGTGAGCCATGTTTTACAGTTGTTGAGAAGATTGGGTTGAATGTGTTCATACACACTGCTACGTGGTGAACTTTCTTGGGCTTCATAGAATTATCTATGATCAATGGGTGAAATTATAATGTAAATTATGTATACTTATTTTCTCGCAATATGGAGGCCTGTTATTGCTGGGCCATATTACATGATTGTACCATGTAATTGTATTAGTAGCAATAAAAGGAACCTATTTTAAGAAAATATATATATAAATATTTGAAATTTAAATTTAAAATAGATATATTTCTAGCTCTAGATCCGTATTCAAATTTACAGCTAATACAATTTATTATAGATACTAATTCAATCTATTTTGAATTTGTTCAAATATTTAAATAAATAAAATTATATATATATATACATATATATCTCTGTGTGTATTTGTATATAATTCAAACATAACTATGGATAATAATGTATACACGGAGGGATAAATGTGTCCATTGCGGTTAACTCCCAACACCTATAAATGATTACATTAGTCATGTACACTTCTTATGTGTTGCACGTGCACTATACATATAAATATATTTGAGACACAAATATATTATTACCCAACGAGTACATATGCACGCCCAGGTGGGCCTGCATTTAACCACAATGTGCATGCATTTTTATTTATACCCGTGGAAGTAGATTTGATAGTAGCATCCCCACATTTGAACGCCGCCTAGGCAGAAACCACTATTTTTTTTGTTCAGACTGCAATAACTTCTTCATACTAACTCGGAATCAGGTAAAACTTCGATCGATGAACTCCCACCTAAATTACGAACAATATGGTACACTCAGACACTTCATCTTGTGAACGCACACTGTAGTTCTTCATAGGGACTGGTAGTTTACTTAGAAAATAACATGCTACCACATCCCCATATTTGAACTCCGCCTAGTGCAGAAGCCGCTATTTTTTTTGTTCAGTCAGCAATAACTTCTTCATACTAATTCGGAACCCGGCGAGACTTCAACCGATTAACTCCCACCTAAATTACGGACAATATGGAACACTCGTATACTTCATCTTATGAACGCACTGTAGTTCTCCATGAGGACTGACAGTTGTACTTAGAAAATAACAGGCTACCACATCCCCATATTTGAACTCTACCTAGTGTAGAAGCCGCTATTTTTTTTGTTCAGACTGCAATAACTTCTTCATACTAATTTGGTATACATCGAGACTTCGACTGGTTAACTCCCACCTAAATTACGGACAATATGGAACACTCGGATACTTCATCCTGTGAATGCACACTGTAGTTCTCCTTGGGGACTGACATTTGTACTTAGAAAATAACAGGCTACCACATCCCCGTATTTGAACTCCGCCTAGTGCAGAAGCCGCTATTTTTTTTGTTCAGACTGCTATATTTTCTTCATACTAACTTGGAATCCGGCGAGACTTCGGCAGATTAACTCCCACCTAAATTACGGACAATATGGAACACTCGGATACTTCATCTTCTGAACGCACACTGTAGTTCTCCATGGGGACTGAGAGTTGTACTTAAAAAATAACAGGCTACCACATCCCCATATTTGAACTCCGCCTAGTGCAGAAGCCGCTATTTTTTTTGTTCAAACTGCAATAACTTCTTCATACTAATTTAGAATCCGGTGAGACTTCGACCGATTAACTCCCACCTAAATTACGGATAATATGGAACACTCGGATACTTCATCTTTTGAGCGCACACTGTAGTTCTCCATGGGCACTGACAGTTGTACTTAGAAAATAATAGGATACCACATCCCAAATTTGAACTCCTCCGAGTGCAGAAGCCGCTATTTTTTTTGTTCAGACTGTAATATTTTCTTCATACTAACTCGGAATCCGGCGAGACTTCGACCGATTAACTCCCACCTAAATTACGGACAATATGAAACACTCAGATACTTCATTTTGTGAACGTACATTGTAGTTCTCCATGGGGACTAACAGTTGTACTTAGAAAATAACAGGCTATCACATCTTAATATTTGAACACCACCTAGTGCAGAAGCCGCTATTTTTTTTGTTCAGACTGTAATAACTTCTTCATACTAACTTGGAATCTGACAAAACTTCGACCGATGAACTCCCACCTAAATTACGGACAATATGGTACACTCGGATACTTCATCTTGTGAACGCACACTGTAGTTCTCCATGGTGACTAATAGTTGTACTTAGAAATTAACAGGCTATATTCCCATATTTGAATACTATTTCTCTATGAGATGTAAAAGGGTATATTTGGAATTTAAAAAAGACACCGAGTAAATTTATTCAATGAATTCTCTTTATTAGTAGTAATAAAGATAGAGTGAACGATTTCCGTTATTATAATGAGGGGTATTTCTAGTATTTCAAAAAGACACGGTTGAATTCCTATTCAAGGAATTCTCATTATTAGTAGTAAATATATAAATAAAATAAAACCCTTTACATAAACAAATTAAATAAAATAAAGATTTATTTAACAATACTTTAGATTGGATCTGAAATATTTTATACTTCATAGGCTTCATAAGATCTAAAATGGATTTTGTTTTAAATTCACTCATTTAACCCACTGTAACCTGGCCCAGTTCATTCAACGGTATTAGAGTCCAAAAGCCTCTGCGGTGTAAATTAGCAGTATTAATGCTAACTTATTAAAGCTAACCTCATTTAGTAGAGTGTCTAGAAAGGTCGTTTCTAATGTTGGGTTTGGAAAATTAGGTACGCTCTACTTGGCTACTGGGTTATGGTAGAGGTAAGGGTATGTTACAGGGGTAATCATGTAATTTGTTACATAGAACTAACTCAATAACCTATCTTATTCAAAGTAAAAGGTGTTTTCTTTATATTATAATACTTGTTATTTTGTGATATAATTAATCTAGTAATTAATTTAAAGTATATTAAATAGAAAATCCTTAAATGATATTTTATGTGATAGTAATTACAATGTGTTGTAATAATGAGACCATATTAAAATGACATGTTATTTTAAATATTCCTAATCAAGATATTTCAAGATGGGATATCGATACATCCATTGAGATTAGAGTGCGTAACGCACTCCAAATACTGGACAACATAGTACTCATAGCTGTTGGAGGCACCAAGGGGTTACGTATTGATAATTATTAGATAATTATGGAATGACTCACATGAGAGTTTTCGGTTGGTTAATATAACTAGGGTCAAACGAAGAATCATGAAGTGACAATGTTACATAGTTCTCTCGACTTGAGAATACTATTGAACTTCAATGTGGACACTCTACTTTGGTCAAAGTTAAATCGTGGTATATCATCAATCAAATGACTATAGTTGAGTCTGACTTGAAGCCTTAGAAGCGAGACACTATTCAATAGAGAAATCGCTTCCTTAGTTATATGGGGTTATATCATAGTTAACTATAGCCAATTTAAAGTCAAAGTCTCTAGTCAGAGTAACACGATTAATAATAATAATTATTATTGAACCAAGGAATTTTTGTTTGAACTATTCAAGTTGAACAAGGGCAATGTTGGAATTTCAACCAAAACCAAATTCCATAAGTCTTGATGTGATATATTATTGATGAAGAGAATTGATGTAAATAATTATTACTACCGGGTACCGTTTATAATAAGTAAAATTGGATTTTACCAAAAAACATATAAATTTACATCATTTAGTCGCACAACCGAAATAATAAATACACCAAATGAACCACACAATTTAATAAATTTATAATCATTATAAATAATTAGTATTTATTAAATATCAATTATTAAATTTTATTTGATTATTTTTAATGACATTAGTATTTAATAAAGTGCATATATAAAATTTGTTAACACGTGTCTCGATATACGATATTGATAGAATGTATAAACTAGATTTAAATAAATTAAATGCTAAGTCATTTTGGAAATTTTCGAGGGCACCTATTATGGATACACAATAAAGAAAGAGCGAGGATTTAATTAGATTTAACTGGGATTCAAATCAAGAAAGTTTTAAAGGAGGGAATTGAAAAGTTTTAATGTTTTATTTAAAACATATTCTCTCTCATTCATTTCAGAATACTCTTCGGACAATTCACTTTCATTCCTCTCCTCTTCCATCCCAGTGGAAAATAATAGCTTCCAAAGCCTAATCATTTTCAAAATTAAAATCAAATAAAATCAAAATAAAAGATGTTCTCATCTCTTGATTATTGCAAAAATCTGAAGATCGATTCAACTGGATCTAGGAGGATCGATTCATCGTAGAAGGTGTAATTTTTGGCAACATCCCTATATAATAATCTAATTTAATATATTTATGTTACTCATATGTTTGGATCCTATATGATACATCTACTATTTATGGTTTATCTTATAACAAGTAATTCAACCCTTTTATCTCTATCTCTGTTGAAAGTATGTTAATTATGTTGATTTAATTCAGAATTGTTTTGCTCTTCATATCATCTCAAAATATATTCGTTATTATTAATATGATTGTCTCCCTTCTCCTTTGTTAATTTGTTGATTTCTTTTGTGTTGTTTAGATTTGTATGTTATTATCACGATATACATATGCCTAACTCGTCCAACTCCTTTTCTATTGCATTAAAATTTTGTTAATAAAAAAAATTTGTTTGATCCAAAATTTATAAATTGACTTTTGTGTAAATTCTAAATCCTTTATTTCTTTTCAACTTTAAAATTTTAAGTGTTTCCTTCCAAACTAAAATCTAAATTTAAATGTAATTTTAAATTCATATGTGTGTGTATTTAATTCACAAATGTTTACATATAAATAATTGTTTTAAATCTAAAACATTGATTGTGATGCACGCACACATGATAATGTACATGTTTTGCTCTAATTTGTAATTACATGATGGATCTTTTGTAATAAATGTCATATTTAATTTCAAACATTTCTTTATTTAAAACAAAAATTATTAACTGTAATTTTAGATTACAAATAATATCAAATTGCCTAATATGTTTTTAATGTATACACATATAGTTATATACTTCTCCACTTTTATTATGTATAAATATTTTAAATTAAAATCTTGGACAAAAAAAAACACATTTAAAAGAGGAGTGGGTCTGTTGCAGTGTAAATCCCAACATCTACATACGACCATATTAACTATATACACTTCTTATCTGTAGCACCTGCACTTCAAACAAGCAAGTATATATTTATATAATTATAGACTAAAACATTAAAGAAAAACCTATAATAAAAATAAAATAAAATAATGATTTTATTTAAAATATTTAGATTGGATCTAAAATCAATTTAGGCTTCATAGAATTAACAAAGATCAAAATAGAATTTTTTTTTTGAAATTCACCCATTTAACCTGCTTCCGACTAGTCTGGTTACTTCAGCCTAGTCCAAAGGATGAAGTAGGCCTAAAGGTTATGCCCAATATAAATGTTAGAATTGACTTTGGGTCTTGGGCTAATTTTTCAAATCCGTTTTGAAAATTTAAATAACAAATTTAATTATTATGTTCAAAGTATAAATGAAATTTTATAAATGTTATAAAATATATTTTGAAAATTAATTAATTATTTTCAAAATTTTATTATAACTAATTAGATTAATTAAATGAATAATTAATAAAAGAGTTAATTATTTAAATTAAAACATATAAAATGATATATTTGTCTTAAAATGTTAATGGTAAATAATGATAATAATAATAAAATTTAAATTAATTATATTTTAATTAAAATTATTTTAACGAATTAAATTAAATTAATGTTAATTAATAAATAATATACATGTATGATATTATATGTATATATTTATAATTACTACAAATTTTATAGCTAATGTGTTAATTAAATAAATAATTTAATTATCATTTAATTAATAAAATTAAAATTGAATTAAATATGATTTAATTAAATAAAGTGGAACTATATGAAACTTAAATTTGATTTAAGGAATAAATACATATGTAAAGTACATATACCATGATTTCAGATGTGTCCGACACTTGAATCACGGGAGTATTTCATATAAGGGTATTTAATAAGAAATACATTATTCCATAAGTGGTATCACTCAAATAAATATATTATAATTCATGAATCTCTTTTATAAATGTTGTCATCTACCATTTATAATTTAATAAATTACTTGCATACTCTTTAGTTGTTGGGAAAACTCAAGCTAGAGATGTTATGTGTAGTATTTAATATATTAACAAGACGAGGTAAGATAACAATATGTATTTATTGATTAAACTCATGGTACATATATTATACTTAGGCTATTGCAAAATTTTAGGTACGAGTGAATAATTTCTTTTGATTTGTTGAGCAGACTCAAGGTCAAAATGAGACTAGGACAATGACCACAGGTTCAGAGTTGTATATGACACAACTGATAAAGTGTTATCCATCGTAGCAGGCCTATGATTTGTTGAGAAAACTCACGGTCAAAATCCCAAGGCAAGCGAGTCCTACTGTCATAAGAGAAGTCAAAAGACTTCTATATTTCTCTTTGGGTTTTAAGAAATATACAAAACTAGTGGGAGCTTATTAGTAAAATGAAATTAGTATTTAACTTTACTAGTAATACAAGAACATTTGCTATGTATAAATATCCTAATCTTCTTAAAATTAAATTTGTAGAAATATATCCACATCGAATTTATTTTTAGTAAATTACAAGCTCACTGGACACAACTACGTAGAGGGGCTAAGAGCAATTAAAATAACACTAACCTATGAGTGCTTATGGTCATCAATTCATGAACCACCAAAAGAAAAATCCGCTGACGATGTGGATCCCAAATTAATAATAGCTTATAACTAATGAGTTGCAAACCTAGAAATCGCCTAAGTTTACGTGCTGTCTACATTAGACAAACTATGGCAAAGACATTACGAAAACATATTTGTCCATCAAATTTTCAATAGCATCAAAGCGTTGTTTGGAGAGCTATCTCGTTCACAAGATATGATATTTCTAAGAAATTGTTCAATGTGAAGATGACGAAGGGCATGTGTGTGGACCAGTACGTCTTATTATGAAAAGGCTATTTTGATAGCCTTTCCTAATCGAACGTAATGGTAAGTAATGAGCTACAAGTGGACTTGATCCTAGGGTCTCTTACTCCATAGTTTGAGCTATTCATATTGAATTATAATATGAACAAAATGAATGTAAACCTCATGGAGCTACTCAATATGTTGAGATTAGCCGAACCCTCATCCAAAGATCAAGACGTCGTGCTCGTTGTCAAAGGGAAGACATGTTCTTCAAATGGTACGAAGAAGAGAAAGCGTTTTAACAAGAAGAGTAAAAAGAGCCCTTCAAATGACAAGGGTGACTGTTACCACTATCACAAGAAGAGGCATTGAAAGAAATTGTCTGGATTACCTGAAAATTGTCAAAGAGAAGAAAGAAAATAGTTCCATCACTCCTATAGGTATATTTATGATTCAAAATTGTTTTATAATCTATAGTTGTCTTGGGTTTCAGATACTAGATCTGGAATTCATATCTGTAATCCATTATAGGGGCTTAGGGATAGGCGGATGTGACAAGGGTGAAATGAGGATTCAAGTTGCTGATGGATCTCTAGTAGATGCAACTACAGTTGGAGGCGATCACTTGGCTTTTCCAAGTGGATTGGATTTAATTTCAAATAATTGCTATTATGTTAAAAACTTTATTTGTATAATTTCTATCTCTAGATTGCCGGGGACTGGATATGTCTTTCATTGTGTTGACAATGTTATGAACGTTATGTTTAATGGAAATAAATATGCAATGGTGCTTTGGATAATGACATTTATGTGCTTAATTCTAATCATATTTGTGTTGTGAATAATTTTTCTAATGTTGGCATTAATGATCATTATCTATGGCATTATAGAATAGTTCATATTAGTGACAAACGACTGCATAAATTAAAATCCGAAAGTTTTCTACTGTCATTTGATATTTGTGAAGACTATGCACCCTTTTAGTTGGAGTAATGATAAAGTTAATGAACTCTTGGGTCTCATACATACTGAAGTATGTGACCCAATGCCTATAGTTAACAAAGATAATTCTTCATGTTTTGTTACTTTCACTGATGAATTCTCAAGACTAAGATATATATATATATATATATATATATATATATGTGTGTGTGTGTGTGTGTGTGTGTGTATTAGGAACAATTGATTTATATTTTCATGAGAAATTTAAAGAATATAAGAATGATGTTGAAAATCAAATGAACCATAGTATTAAAATATTTTGATTTGATCGAAGAGGTGAGTATGTTGGACAAGAGCTCCAATAGCACTTAAAAGATAATGGGATTGTCTCTCAGATTACTTGTAACGACCCGTATTTTATGTTTCAAAGAATCGTAAAATATTATTTTAAAATCTAGATTAGGTCGTATGATGTTATAACTTTGAGTGATGTTGTGTAGTGACATTTTTGAAGCTTAGAATTTTACCGAATGGTTTTGATCCTGTAAACTTCTAAGGCTTATAAATTTCGATAGGATCCCAATTAGGTGCCGACACCACTTCCATTAGAAAGAGATGATAGTTTATCTTTTTGTAGAGTGGTCATAATAGCTTTTGGACTTATCATTTAGGAGATATAGCTAGTTGAATATTGGATAGTTTTTGGACAGTTAAGTGGGTAATTAGTTAGATGTAGGTTAGGTCCAAGAGCTCAGTTTGGGAATTGTGCTAAATGGAGCTGTTGGGACATTCTCTTCCTCATTGTACACTTCCCAAAAATAGTAATAACCTTCATTAAACCACTTCTTAGCAAAAAACAACCACTCCCTACTTTGATTAGCTTAAGTATGTCATTGACGGGTAGTTAGTAAGGGAGATCTAAGATCTACTATTTGGACCACCTAGGGAATACATCTGCCATTCTACCTCAAATTTATCTCAGGATTCATGTATGTTGGTACAAGGCGAGATATTTTTCAACCCTCGCTATTTTATGCATGTTGATATAGTAAAATAATGATTTTTAAGATGATTTTGGATGTTAATATGTTTTTAATTATAGATCTAACTTTAGTAACATCTTTAAATCGAGTTTAAAAAGATAAATATATATTTTAATTCATGTTCCATCATTTTGTAAATCAAGTCTTCATTTTTTATATGGTTTGATCCATCTCAATACATGTTATAAATTAATTAATATATGTTGCAAATCAACATGTTTGGATGTTATATGATGTGTGTATGTGATTGTGTGATGTGTTCTTAAGTCGTTTTATTGTAGTTAGAGAGTGGTCGTCATTTTGTGCAAATCAATGCCAAAAATGTTCAAAACATAACGCAACCATGGTATGTTGTTCTTTTAGGTCTAGGGAAGCTACAAAACAATATGCATAGGGTTTGGATGAGATTTGGTGGAGTTTTGGTAAAATTGAAATCATATCGATGGTGGAGATCAAATCAAGTCGAGGGTGAGGTTTCTTTGAGGTTCTTGCTGTTTGACATGATAATAGAATGCTAAAACATGGAGTGTGCTTTGAGCTTGCGAGGAATGTTGAGAGGTTTTGGGGGAATAGAAAATTGGCTAAGTAATCTGACCATTGAGAGGTTTCGGTATAGCAGCTTTGGGCTTTAGGCATAGAAGGTTCGAAGTTTTAAGCATAGAACTTTGGGCTAACTAGTAGTGAAAAGTTTTAACACTTAAAATTTTTTGGAGGCCAAGAAAATTAGGTCGATGCTAAGAGGTAAAAGAGTACTTAACACTGAAAGGTTGTGACTTTGGGTCCCATGTAGTGGCATTTTGGGATGAGGAGGTCTTGCTTGAGGAAACTCAAGCTATAGTGAGAGGTTTGGGGTATTGGAGAAAAACTTAACCATTTTGGTTAAGTCCTCATGTCGACACCAACATGCATGATTAGGGGTTGGTCAATCACGGTTAACATTGGTGGAGGCAATGTAATGATTTTAGAACTATGGCGAGATAACTATACGACTAGTGGTAGGCATCTAGGGGTGTTTCAGACTTTGATATGTTAATGGGTGAGTCATTTTGGTCTAGCACTATGGGTGAGAGGTGTATGAATCATCTTAATTGATTACTTAAGGTAAGAAGTGTATGTGGAGTTGGTGATTGTCCAAGGAGGCACGTTCAATGGGTGAAGCGATGCGGTAGCACATGGTGTGTTCCGGTATCGAGTCATATGCGAAGGTGATCGTTGGTAACTCTGGATGTGATATGTGTTTCATGGGGAAAGGGTATGTGAGGATGCTCAACTTTGTACCTTGGACCTTGGTGATGATCTAGCTTGCCTTGGTGATGGTAGTACCTTGGTGATGGTAGGTGAATGAATATAGAATTCAGTAGCAACATGGTTTATTGTTGACCTTGGTGATGGTTGTATGAGTTAACATAAATTAGGAGGCATCTTGTGGTGATGCGGGGCCTTGGTGGTGGTAGGAGGATACGAGACCTTGGTGATGGCATGAGCAAAGTGAGACCTTAGTGACGGTTGTCGTTGCGTGTTCGCTATGTGTTTGTTATGGTTGTTATTATTGGTATGATTGGTATGATTGTTGTTTGTTTGTTATGGATTTCTTGTGACGTAGGTATGCTATGTTGGGTACCCGACACCCATATTATACTTAGTGTAGTTTACCTATATGATGATGATGATAGTATCACGTATATGGTGTTATGTGCAAACTTGTTGGATAAAGGAATAAGTCAGGTATGATTTTCCATACTAAGTGCCTCTATTTTACTATATCGACGTTTATAGTATCTTGAGATTATTTATCGCTCACATCAGATTATTGTTTGACTTAAGGTTTTATGCTTGCTTCTTATAATTTCGGGTACTCTTAAACGATTAGACTAGATACTAAGTCTGAAATAGCACATGGAGCTGTTCAATGGATGAGCAGGAGGCTGACACTTATCTATATTATATTTTGGAGCTTATTACTATTTTCACTGTGTAGCACTATGAAGCTTTATCATTGCTTGTTTATTTTAGTGATAGATGGCTAGAGTTTATTTATCAATTGTATAAACTCTATTCTTTTTTTGTAAAACTATATTAAACATATGTTCTAACGTGTGATGGTTCATATGGTTATATTTCTATTTTGCCCATTTTATATCTATTTGATTATTATATTTATCATTGCACCATGGGATTTACGATAGGTTCGATGATTGTTTTAATTATTTTACCACTTGACTATAGCTCTACATCAGTTGGTTACCATTGCAGTGCACTATACTTGTGTATTATGTACTGAAAGTGTAAGGCGGTTGTCATGTTTGGTATCAGAGCTTAGTTGCATGGTTAATCTAAGTTGATGTAGGATCCATTAGAGGTAGAGTAAGTGGAATACTCTTGAATGGGTTGAGTGATATATGAGAGAGCATATTTGTTATATATTTTTGTTCTCAAAACTATATATTAGTAGTATATATATAGTATAAGTCGCAAGCATTCACAAGTACCATTGATATAGTTTTCCTTTATAGGAGACTCATCATCCTTATTTTAGATTTTATGATTGAGCTGACATTGGAGTAGGGGAAGAGGGAGTAGGCACGTGGGCAAGTAACTCCGATATGCAGATTGTTTGCACCAAAAATGGTCACAAACACCCAATAGAAACTCATAGAGATTAAAAGATGAATGAAATTAAAAACATAGTCGAGAAAGTAAATGAACACACAGATTTTTATAGTGGTTCGGCAATCTTAGCCTATGTCTACTTCATATTTTTATTGATCTTGCGATTGATTATGATTACAAGAATGTTTGGACCAGGTGGGATCCATTAGTACAAGAGTGAAGAATAAAAATGGCAAAGACTAGGTAGTGGAAAGAAGGATCCCGTTTATGAAAAATGTCTGCTGTATTTATAGGTGAAGACGTGTATGAATCGGGTTGAAATTTCACTAGATGAACCTCCAAATCCGCAGGGGCCTACCTGAATGATTGGTAATCGTAATTTATCATTTTGGAACGATTGGTAATAATAGTATCGATCGTTCATATGAGCTCCAATGGGGGTGCGATTGTTTCTAGGGGTGCTCCATGATGTAAGCTACTTGCTCTCCAAATTTTATGCAATTCCGATTTATGGTTTGTGAGATATCGCGTTCCGTGAAACTATGGATTGTTCCGGTTGGTTTATATCGATCGTTAGGAACGATCAGTAGAGAACGATCGGTATTTTGTGAGTCCTGTCCCTCGATCGTTTATGGGGTTCCTACATGCCTTTAGACCTTGCTCCTAAATATGGTGTCATTCTGAATTATGTTTTGTGAGATATTCACCGATCTCTATTATATTCGGATTGCTTGTTGAGTCATACCGATTGTTATGAACAATCGATATATAACGATCAGTAATTTCATGAACTTGAGAGTTTTGGTTTGTGATTGTTCTGGTGGGCTCCACTCTTCAATATATTGATGCTCTGAAAGTTTCAAATGCATTAGACTTGTAGATTTTGTGATATCAACCGACCATTGCTGATTTGTGCTATTTTATGGATCGTCCCCGATCGATCCATATAAATTCTTTCTCTATCCGTGACTCGAGCATACAGACTCGGATTGACTTGAAATTGGAAATGTAACCTCACGAGTCCTTCCTTGTCACTTCATACCGATTGCACCTTGATTGGGACCTAGCCCGAATTCGCTCGACCAATGTCCATAGTCTTGTACATAACTGAATTTCAAGGTTGGTAACCACTCATTTTTAGTCAAGTCTTTTGATATCATGACCTTGCCAAAAGGCAGGATAAAATTTGCCCCTCAAAGTACGTCTTGTTTCAAACATGACGTGCTTTGAATCATCACAAGCTAGAATCATCAGAAATAAATCCATCTGGTTTACCGAATAGTCGTTATCCTTCTATTGAGTTGTTTATTCGCTGACAATTATGTCTCCCTCTGTTCGTAATGATGCTTGGTCGATATCCGATAGTATAAATTATGGATTGTAAATTGTCAATTGTCAACTACATTCGGTTCCATTGAGCTAGTAGGCTTCAGTTATCTGATCTGGTTCTTTCTCTTATAACCCCATGTGAGAATTCAATTTCTATCGATTTCACAAAATCAAATTTTTAGGATGTACACGTGCACGTTCAGGTATACATTTTCATTCTCGGTTCCCGGATGCATTCATATGCTCATGGGTTGTTGCCAACTTGGTGGAATGCAATTCAATCATTTTTAATTTTTTGTCCACCAATCCTTCTTGCTCCAAATCTTTATGGATACAGGATACAGGGATTGGAGAAGTTGATGTTGAAGAGATCGCCGATGACGATCGATTATGGGTTTGAAGCATATGGGTCGGCCTTGAGGTTGAATGTGGCCTGCTGCATTTGATCACTTGGGAGATGAAATGTGGGGTAGTTTCGGTTAGTTACAGGCATGGTTAGGCTTGGATATTGATGGCAATAGGAATGGTGTTTCTTTAAAAATGATTTTGAGTGTAGGACTTCTCTCAATATTCGTCTGATTTTGTCGTGGGCAATTCACCGAAGTAGGATAATGGATAAACCCTTCCTGTACATGATTCCTTCTCAGATGTTGTAGCGTGAAGCTTTACGGAGGATCTATCGTTTTTCATTCCTCCGTTCGGGAAGGGTTCCCCAATGTAGATAGTCTTTCATAGGGGTCATCGATGACTCCTTGTCCGGCTTCATTTCCAAGATCCGGTCGATCTCCATTTGGTCAATGATTGGAACATTAAGTACTTTGACCAGGACTAAGCCCATTTACTGCGCATTCCTTGAACTGGCATACTACCAGATGGGAATTGCAAATGACCTGTAAGGTTTTTACTTCCAATTATTTAGCAAGCTTGAGCTTGGCAATCAAGGCTTCATATTCAGCTTCATTATTTGTCACAGGGAAATTGAGTTTTAGGGCGTAGCAGATCGATCGTTCCTCGGGAGTCGCTAACACAACTCTAGCGCTAGGACATCGGTCGTTGGATGCTCCATCCGTGTACATCTCCCACCAAATGGTTGATTCTACACTGCTCCCCGGAGAGTCGTCTGGTGCAGTAAATTCGACTATGTAGTTCACCAATGTATGTCCCTGGATAGCTCTCCGAGGGTAATATGTGATGTTAAATTGGCTCAATTGAATATTCCACTTGAGTAATCTTCTAGATGTCCCAGGTCGTTGTACAAAGTGTCGTAATGGCTGGTGAGCATAGATGTTAAATGGATGAGCCCGAAAGTAAAGGCATTGCTTTCATGATGTAATCAACAAGCAGTACGCGAGCTTTTCCAGCTTCGGGCAGTTTCTCTAAGCATTTGTCAATCACTTGCTCGATTATTTGTATGTTACTAATTGCCTAAATCTTCCTAAGACTGGCTTCAATTCTGCGAGAATTGACGATGAAACCCAAGAGTTTCCCTGACGCAATGCAAAGAGGGCATTTCAAGGGATTGAGTTTCATTTCATGTTTTAGGAGAAATTGAACATCCCCGCCAAGTCATTAATGTGGTCGTTTGATCATCGTGATTCGACGAGCATATCATCCATATATACTTCCATTAGTTGCCCGATGTGATCTTTGAACATTCGGTTGACTGGCTTCTTATAAGTGGCACCAATGTTCTTAAGTTCAAATAGCATCACAACATAGCAATATAATCCCAGATTGGTAATGAAACTGGTGTGCTCCTAGTTGGGGACGTTCATTAGGATCTGATTGTATATAGAGTACACGTGCATGAATAAAAGCAGTTCATATCCATCGGTTGAGTCTACTAGCTAGTCGATCTTTGGAAGTAGAAAGCTGCCCTTTGGGCATGCCTTGCTCAGATTTGGGTAGTCGACATATGTTCGTAATTTTCATTTGCTTGTCTCGTAAGTAGGGGATTGGATACCCATTCTGAGTAGAGGGCATTGTGGTGGTTTTGAGTAAATTCACCTCTACTTTAAGTGCGGCAGATATCTCCGGATCCATGCTGCATCGTTTTTGATTCACTGAGACATGCCTTGGGTCGATGCTTGATGCATGGCTTGTGATAGTCGGTGAGATCACACACATGTTAGAATGGGTCCAAGCGGTCACATCAAGATTCGTTCGAAGAAAAATAGACAACTCTTTCATCATCGTTGCGCTTAGCCGAGATCCGATCTTCAGCACCCGTGATGGGTCATCGTGACTAACCGTGATGTTGATATCAGCTCAATAGGTGCAGCCTTGGATCCGAATGTATGCAATTATCTGCAACGATTGAGGATCATGCTTATAGGGACATCGAATCAAGTGCCGAGTAAAATTTAGCCCTTTATCGCATGTAATTGCATAGCTGGCTTTTGCTTTGAGTTTGAATTTGCTTGTGTATTCAAGTAACGTGCTTTCCATTTATGTACTCATGATCCGTCGCTCGTCGTTCAAGTTTGGGATGATAGTCAATCGCCTATAAGCCTGGGCATCGATCTGATGATTCAATCTCTAGGCATTCTTTTGGTCGTAGCCTCGAGTTGTTATAATAGGCACGAGTCATAGGATCAAGCTGTCGTAGTCAACTCTTAGATGATCACACTTTTACCCCCAGTCTCGGGTAGATGGATGTACTGCGCGGCCGGTCGAGTTTCGTCTCAGCTGTGTTTATACTGTAATCCAAGCTTTAAGAATCAGAGTTGATTGATGAACGGTAGGATCATATTCATCTTATTTCTTGCTCGTGCCTTCAAGTCTGAGGCATACGCCGATAATTTGCAAGGCAGATCATGTCCGCTTTAATTTTGTATTCTTTCCCGTCGAACCGTGGGACTGAGTTAATTGATAGAAGGCTGAGTCGCACCTATCCTGTTTTGTATTTTGGTTTTTCCTTCCAGGGGAATACTTCGATGCTTTGTCATTGATGTGCATGTAAATGTGCATATTTTACTTTCATATTTAATCTACTTTTATTTTAAATAAATGTCATAATTGGGTGTTTTTACATGTTTAAAACCAAATTTCAAAAATGTGTTCGAGTCATCATTCATACATCAATTTGGAGGTAAATTGGTAATTTCATGCATATATTAATTTTGAGAATATTCACTTGCACATTTTATATTTTTTTAGAAATTTGGATGGAAAATGAAAGAAGCTTTCATGGAAATATGCATGCACAAGGATGGAAGAAAAAAGGAATGAAGAAATAAATCAATTCATGCAACATGGAGGACCCCACCTATCCACTTACCTTAATCTACAATTAGGAGCTAATGCACAAGTCAATAGAGGTTAAAGTTACATGCGCACTTAATAGATGATTAATTCATGCTAATGATATTTTGGTGGCCACACTTCCTAAAGGGTATTTTAGGAAGCCCCATAAAATATGGATTATGGTTTTATGCATGTATAAATAGCCCTCTGATGTTCATGTAATGGTCCTTTAATCACTTATCATATTTTGCAAGTTGTAACTTAAAATCAAATGAGAAATAAAATGGCTTCCTATGCCTCTTTCTTTTTCTACATGCTCTTTCATTTTGTGTTCATTTTTATTTACATGCTTTCTTCATTTTCATGTTAGCAGACTAGCTTTCTTTTTTATGCACTTATTTTAATTTTATCTTTATGCAAGTAGTTTAGTTCTCTTTTCTATTTTCATAGCTCTTACTTTCTTTGCTTGTGTTTAAATGTTGAAATTTACATGTGTTGATATGATAACACAAATGAGTAGCTAAACCCCTTCAATTTAGGGGTAATGAAGCTCTCTAAAATTATATAAATTCAACATATTTTGTGATTTATGATCCCTTTTATGCTTCATGAAAAGTTAGTTTATGAAGTAAGTTTATAAAAGGAATTTGATAGCCTATGTTGTAATCACAAATAGGCTATTCTTATTCAAACATAAACACAATTTACATCATTGACTAACTAAGTGATTTTTGATTGTGAAATTAAAGTAGAATAAAAAATTGATGATCTATGTTACTAAATAAAATAGTAAATAAATCATACTTATAATAGCTTTGCTTTGACTTCATTTTCATTACAATTGATAAGTGGTTTTATGTGCAGTATTATAGTTTGATGGTTTATGTTATGTTAATTAATAACATAAATAAACCATACTTTTAATAAATACATCACTAATTCCACTTAAGATCAAAATAGAGAGATCATAGATTATTTTTGTGTTGATTTAGGTAAAAATATGAGAGTGGATTTTCCTCTAAATTGTTTTCTAATCTCATATTTTTATTCACTTTGTTTAACTAGTTTTTTTTTTTACATTTTTAGCTTAAAACAACTTCAAATCTTCATTTAATTTGATTAAGTAGGATTTTAAATCATTTCATTTCCCTACGGATCGACCCATACTCGCGACGTATAAAAATTGTACGCCGTACGCTTGTGGTTATTTTTATTATAATTTTTCGGCGATTTTCTAAATCGATAGAAAATTAGCTGATTCAACAAGTTTTTGGCGCAGTTGCCAAGGAATTAATTTGACTTTATTTCTATTCTTTGAATTATTTTTGTTTGGTTTTAGTGTGTTTTCATTTTGTGTGTTAATTTGCATTTAAAAAAAAAATTATGTTGTGTGTTTGTGTGTGATTTTTGTGTTCGTTGTGTTTGTGTGCTTGTTTTCTAGTTTCATTTGCATTTGCATTTCTATTTTTAAAGAAAAAACATACACAATTTCAAAACAAAAACAAATTTTTTTTTGTTTTTTTTTGGCAAAGCCAGCGAGGTTGACTGGACCCCTACCAGTTTTATTGCAACACAATAAAAGAGTACAATTCAAAGCAAAAGAAAGAGAGCAAAGAAAATAAAAATAAAAACAATAGACAAAGCAACAAGTATCAAACCCAACCAAGCATAATATTGTCAGGATAAACTCTGTTGCCATTCCTCAATTGCTTGAGGGTGCCTATCTTAACTTCATGCCATAGAATATCAATCTTCTTCCTTTGATTTTCAAAAACAATTGCATTCCTTTCCTTCCATATAACCCTCAGGTATATTTTCAAACATACTGCTAAAACTTTAGGCCTATCATTTCTCCATCTAGTTGCTTTGTAAATAATACTCCACACCATGCTAGAACTACCACTTGAAAGATTATAACCAGTAATGCCACTAATTTTGTTCAATAAGGTTTTAAGAGCAGGGCAGTCAAAGAACAAGTGTTCAGTAGTCTCCTCATGCAACTCACAAAAAAGACATAAAGGGGAGCAAGCCAGACCATATTTAATCAAATTACTTCTGGTGAGAAGAGCATGATTTATGACTTTCCACAACATCAAGTTGTCAGAAGGCACAGAGTCATTGGACCAGATTATAGAAGTCCACCTGGAGGCATGCAGAGGAGCATAATCAATAACAAAATTGTACACACCCTTAACAGTATGAGGCTTCATATTCCATGTGACAGAATCCAGATGATGAGCAGAGCAGTAGTTGACTTGAATTTCACTCCACAACTGCCTGAGCTGTTGATTACTACTAGTTGGCAGTTGCAATTTCCCTGCATGCACATAATCATTTGCTTTTGCATCATAATGTATTCCAGATTGCTGTATCTGTTGATAGTCACACACCTTTGATAAAATTATTCCTTTGCAAGACCATGGTTCATGCTAGAAGCTTACAACATTGTTGGCAGCAAGATGATATTGTACCATTGGGAGATATATCTCTCTTAACTTAAGGATATTTCTCCAGATCCAGCTGCTGTTTTGTGGTATATCCATACACCAAAAGTATTTAGTCTTTATGCAATGCTGCCATATCCACTTAACCCATAAGCTACTTCTCTTGTTGATGAGGTCATCAAAATGTGTACTTATTGCTGCATAGTTCCACTTCCTAGCATTAATAACACCAAGCCCACCCAGACTCAGGGGAGTTTCGAATTTTGCAAATGAGCAAGGCATTAGCTTCCTATTGTGAATACTGCCTGACCAAAAATATCTATTCATTGCAGACCTAACTAGTTGCAACAGCTTAGTTGGGAGGATTAAGGTACGTGCCCAGTAGATTAAAGAGGAAAAAACAACAGTTTTAATTAGGACAAGTCTTCCACTTTGAGTCAGTTGCCTATTAGACCAAGCATTCATAACAGATGAAATTTTATTGTATAATGGAATACAGTCAACATTTGTAATTCTTTTAGAGATTAAGGGAAGACCTAGATACCTCATATCATTATCCATGCAAGAGAAACCGATGTGTTGGTAAAGAGCAGCTGCCTGAATACCACTAACTCCAGCAATTAACATGGAAGATTTAACTTTATTAATTGATAGGCCTGTCATACAATAGAAGGACTGCAGAGCCTCCATTATACCAGTCAAAGAGGGAAATTCAGGCTTAGTAAACAACATAACATCATCAGCAAACATTATAGAATTAATTTGAAGTGAAGAGCACTTAGGATGGTACTTAATTATCTTCTGACTGTATCTAGATTTAAGAATAACAGTAAACACCTCCATAACCAACAAAAATAAGTAAGATGATATAGGATCACCTTGTCGAATGCCTTTACTACTTCTGAAATATCCTACAGGTCTGCCATTTAAAACAACTGAGAAGGTTGGAGTGGAAATGCATACATATATCCAAGACACAAATATTTTAGGAAACCCCATAACTGCCATAATCCTAACAATTGAAGCCCAATGAATAGAATCATAAGCCTTAGATATATCAATTTTAATAGCAGCAGAAGGAGTCACTTTGGCTCTACTATAACCCTTTAGCAACTCGTGAGCTAGAAGCACATTATCAAGTATATTTCTGGAAGGTATGAAGGCAGATTGATTCATGGAGACAATGGTAGGCATTACACTAACCAGACGAGAAGCAATAATTTTAGAGATACATTTATATATTACATCACAACAAGAGATTGGCCTGAAGGAGGAGACACATGTTGGAGGAGAGACTTTAGGGATTAGCGCAATATTAGTACAATTAACTTCCCCGAGTAACTTGCATTTAGAGAAGAAATTGTGGATTGCCTGACAGAATTCATGGCCAAGAACACTCCACGTTGCTGTAAAGAAGGTCACATTAAGGCCGTCAGGGCCTCCAGATGATTGCTTATTCATAGCAAAACGAGTGGCTTTTATTTCCGCATCAGTAACAGGCATAATAAGAGTTTGAGCTTCATGACTTGATATGCAGGGCAGAGCAAGAGTTGAGATTTGTTCTAGATCAGGAGTGAATCCATTTGAATTTCCAAGCAGAGAAGAGAAGTAATCTACAAAGGCCTGATCAATAGAATCAGGAGTAGAAAAAAGGGTTCCTTGATCATCATAAATACTAAAAATATTTTCTCTAGCATGCTTGACCTTTAATGAATCATGGAAATACTTAGTGTTCTTATCTCCTTCAACAATCCATTTATTATGCAATTGCTGCCTCTTCATATTAGCTTCCAAGCTAAGAGTGTTGTTCACATCACTGTATAATTTGCCTTCAACAGCAGCAGCATGCACATCAAGGGGATGTTCCATCATATAATCCTGTTGATTCTTCAATTGTTCCTTAAGAGTTGTTGAAAGCAAACTACCAGAACCAAATGTGGATGAAGCCCACAATTTGATCTCCTGTTTTATTCTTTTTAATTTCCTGCAAAACTTATACATGGGGTTACCAAAGCAATAAAATTCAGAGTTAACATTAGAAACTAAGGCAAGAAAGTGGTCATGCTTGAGCCAAGCATTAAAAAATTTGAAACTTCTCTTATCCTTTCGTAAATGGTGACCCAACGTTAAAATCAAAGGAGAATGATCAGACATTATGGGATGAGGAAGGAAGACAGACAAGGAAGGCCAACGGGTGAGGGCTTGGATGTTGCTGAAAGCATGATCAATTGTCGTGAAAGTACGTACTCCACTACGACTTCTATTGTTCCAAGAGTACTTAGCTCCTGACTTATTAACCAGAATTAAGTCAGACTCAACAACAACTAGATTGAAAGGAGCTATGTCTCCAGGACTAAGAGGATTACCACCACATTTGTCAGTTAGGTCAAAGCAAGAGTTGAAATCACCTAAAACCACCCAGGGGTGAGAAGATTGTCTTAAAGGAGGCAAGGAGTTGAAGAAAGAATTCCTAGAAGGGACAGAGTTATCAGCATAAACAAAGGTGATGTAGAAGGAGGATTGGGTTTGAGTTTCATGGACATGAAGGTGAATGTATTGTCTAGTAGTTAGAATTGGAGATAAAGTAATAACTGCAGGATCATATAATAAGGATTCGACCATATGAAGCTGTTTCAAGATTGTGATGGTAATCCCATGCAGGATTAATATTAGCAGCAGCGTTGATAGATAACGGTAGATTAAGCTTGGTTTCAAGCAATCCAATAAGACTAATATCATAAGTAGAAATGATACTTTTAACCTGATCAAGTTTAATGTTACTATGCGCACCTCTGAGATTCCAGGTAGCAATTTTTTTATACATATAATAATTATTTTTGTTTGGAGGAGTTATTTCTTCTCTTTGCAGAAAGAGATCTAGTTTCAATTTCTCTACAAGGAAGAGGATGAGGAGAGGAAAGATGAGCAGTTGAATGGGAGGAGGAAGGAACTTGAGTTGGAATAGGTTGTGGAAGAGGGATAGAGATACTTGAAGGCCATCCTGGCAAGTCAATGGAGAAGTTGTATTGAAGTGGATCATGAGGTTGAGAATCATCATCAGACTTGAACATAGAAGTAATGAGTTGTGTTATACTGGTTTCAAAAGCTTTACACCAAGTTTTATCAAGTTTTGTTACTAGTGTAACTTCTTGTGTATGCACATCAGCAATGCCATTACCAATTTCCTTGCTTTTACCACAAAAGGAAGTTATATTATTATGTATTTGCTGCACATCAACTTTCAAAGATGGTAGTTCATTATCAGCTGCATTACCATCATCAGATTTTGTATTATTCAGGGGAGTTTCCTTACATATTTCTATACAATTTACCTCAGAAGTAATTTCTCCTTCCTCCTCCTCTATAATTTCCAAAAATTCATGCCCATTCACATCATTTTGCAAAACATTATATTTATTGTGAGTTATAACAGTACATGTTTGATCAACTTTTTGATTTCCATTATGAATGGTATTTGCAGATCTAGTTTCCTCATTTACACCATGATCAGCTTTATCCTCTGTTCCTATAATTTTCCTTGCTTTGTCTTCCAGATCCTTAATTAAGTCTACTTTTTTTCCTTTATTTCTATTGACTTTTTGCCAGACTTGCTTCACTTTATCTTGTTTGTCAGAGTATTTCCCCTTCCTCACCCTGTCATGGTTCACATCACCAAATTACTGATGATCGATAGTTTCACATTGTTTATCATTCTCTTCAGTTACAGATTTCTTACAAGTACTTACCAAATGCCCAAACTCCTTACAAACAGTGCAAATTTACGGCTTCCACAGGTAATCAACTTTAACAACCTGATCAGTCCCATCAAGCAGTTTAACTGTGAAGCATTCTGGTAATTCATTCTTAGGAGTGACTTCAACTAAGCATTTGGCAAAAGAGATACGTTCAAAATTTTCAGTTGACTCATCCATACATAGAAGTTTGCCAATCCTTGTTGCTAACCAGTTAATTCCCAATGGAGACCAAGCATACAAAGGGATGTTAGATAACTTAACCCAAACTGGAACTGCTTTGATGCTACTACAGCTATTGCCTACATTTTCATCCCATGGCTTAACAATGAATAGTTTGTTCCTCATCACCACTGGATCAGACTCATAAATTCTAGTCTTATCATCTTCATTTGAGAACTTGAACAAGAACAAGAAACCATCTGATTTAACAGATATGGATTGTGACGCCCCACCTCTATGCTCATAATAACAAAGAGTATTAAAAGAAATACTGTCTATTATTACGAAGAATAAGGCTGGATAGGAGCGACCATCCGTAGTTGGCCTTACACTAATATTGGTTATCTCGATAGGAGTGGTATATACTTTTTATTTTTCATCTATTATTTATTTACTCCCATCGACACACCCAATTATCAGTATAAAACAAACCACGATAGTTCATAATAGTTTAGGACATTAGATATAACAATAACACAGATAATATAAATGCGGAACACAGATTAACAAAAATCTCATATATATATAACCGATGTCAGTTACAATATAGTTGACACAATACATATGATACAACTACAACTGTCGACTCTAGAAGTTATATATACAAGTACATTATCAACTAATATACATGAATACATATCGTTCTATACAATGACACGACTACTACAGAAGGACAATGACAACTTCAGAAGATGTGAAAAGTCTTCAAATCCCGAACAGCAACTCAAAGAAAGAAATCTACAACCTGAAATAACTCGGGTCTGACCCGAGTATTACATTCAAAAGAAAATAATACACGGGTCAGTCTAATTCAAACTCAGTTATTAGTGCATAGCAGCAATAATAATCAGATAGTCAAATAGACGACAATCACAGAAATCTCGTATATCCAACTCTCGATACGAGAATTGGATAACGGCATATATAACACTTAATAGTGTTAAACAACAATTCAGCAATCCAAATCAGAATACAACTCCAAAACACTGAAATTAACCAACGAAACAATTCAACAAATCGAAACATCAATTTAAAACTATCAAATCTGATAGGGCTGCAGTACACGCACGCGTGTACTGCCTCGCCACTATCGCAGGAGGTACATAAAAGCTCAGAGAAATCACAAATGATCACAAGGTCAAATCCCGAAATCGGGATTCAACTCAAGGAAGTTCGAAAACAAATCCAATATCTCAAGTGGTCAAGACAGCTAATTTATATACAAGTTACCTCACACAACTGTAAAGAGAAGACCACAAGGCAATTTCAAGTAATAACAATAACTCAGATAAGAAGCAATGCCAATTCGAACATATATATATACGTATCAAATGATGTATATACATACATGACTGCATGCTTATATATGAAGACTAAAATGCAACTGGGTGCAATTAGTCTCCAAAAACAAGAATGTACAAGTGAAACAGGCTACATGAACACAGTGAAGTACTACCCAATGCAGCTACAAGAATGGTCACAGGCGTGTACACCTAACTGCATGCATGTGGTTGTGAACAAGCTAATGCAAGCTAATGCCATGAACAATGTACTAAGGCTACAACTTCACATAACCCAAACAGTATACCTGTATGCTAATAATTCTCGACAAAAATCAAAATGTACACTTACTCAATTAGGTTTTGTGTAATTTAGTAAAACTGTATGAACTGTGAAGTCATAATATATGATGTCTGCATATTCTATACTCATATTAATAAACAACAAGTGATACAAGACCCAGTAAAACGCAGTATCGAAGTGTAAATGAGAGTATCAGGTTTTAACAAGACAATGAAGCATGAAGCAGTTCAATATCACAACACATAACATGTACGACATGAAATGTCGTCATGATATTTCAAGCAGCAGGTCAAATATATAGGGGCCGAAGTGAGTACACAAAGGAAATACAAAAATCAACCCACAGTCATATGCAATGACCAGCGACAGTTCGATGTAATGCCCAAAGCCAACAATGAAAGCTATTGCAAAATATAAGAAAATCCCAAATAGATGGCACTGCACATGAATCGAATAACTCGAGTACAATGCCAACAACAAAAACACAGCAAAATCAGAGTAAACCAACAGTGGACAAAGTCACAACAATGTCAAACATCCCAGTATAATCGAGTGGTCGATCAAACAAAATCAACAAATTCAATTTCTATTATTCAAACGAACATACAGGGATTCAAACCCTATAACAACCCAATCAAGAAATCACGAAAGCCCACTGAAAACAATAGACGAAGTCGAAATCATCACAGGTATCAAAACCATATCAATGAAATCGTCACTATCCAAACAGAACAGTGCCAAAGAAATCAACATCGAAGGAAAGAAAAAAAATGATTTTGAAACTGAGGCCAACTTTATCACATTTTAACGAATCGAAATAGCATATGACACAAAATAATCTATTTACAACTGGCCAACGGGGAGTTCAAAACTGCTGTCAACGACCGAAGTCGAGAAGAACGACACAGCCAAGATAAAAAGGGACGATATCAACTCGTCAATTCAAGAGACGAAATTACTAAGAGCACGAAATCATCTACAGCAAACAAAGGCAATATCACGAGCCGAAGCCCAAAAAGATTGGAGTCAACCAGTTCAAAAGAAATCGAAGCCAGGTTAAACAACAACCAGATCATGCGAATAAAACAGAAGAGTCAAGGAGTTCGAATTGGATGTGAGTGAAAGTTTCACTCACCTTAGCCACGATGTTTCGGAGCAGTCGAAGCCAAAGTCCAAGTCGCCAGAGAATCGATCGCCTTCGATTGAGTAGCCATGGCCGCGATTTAAAATCCCGAAGCCCCAATTTGTTCGAAGCTCTAACCTTTGACGGGGAGGGGTGAGCGAGAGTGAAGAAATCTTGAAGCCGACATTTACTTTTGGGAGACGAAGACGAACGAAAACATCGAGCCTACTTGAATTTGAAGAACGAACGAACGCCTCCATTTTTTTTCTCTCGTTCAATTTGGTTTTAGGGTTTTCGAATGGAAGTCAAAATGGGGGACGGGTTATCAACCCTTAATAAAATCACAGCATCACAAAGCATGGGCCGAGATGATTTTTAAAGCCCAACTAATTCCTTAATCAAATTTATACTAGAGTTTGAAACTGATTTAAAACACTTAACAAAATTTTCAAACGAGTTTCAAACTGGTTTTTAAAAATTTTCCAAATAGCAATCGAATAGGAAAGAAAACCGTCCAGAGATGATAAATAATCGGTACGCAATACCGGGTTGTTACAGACTCCCCTCTTTATAATAATTGCGTCCCCGCAATTTTCATAATTAAGGTCGTCAAGAATTATTATTCTTCTAACATAAACTAGTTACGTTAGAAAAATAAAGATCGAGAACCTAATACCAAAGAAATCTTTCAAATGCATACACGAGATTCACAAATTTTCAACAAAATCTAACTATCAAGATAGATAATCAGAAAACAACGAAACTGAATAAATGCAATCATCAGCGATATTCATATATCAACAAGATAATTAAAATTCAGAGAATCACAAAGCAACAATGTCTAATCATCGATACGATAATTAGAAAAACAACAAAAGCTAATTATCAACAGAGATGATTAGAAAGCACAAATCACCATTCGCAAATTGCAAATATCTAGTTGTCTAACGGATAAATAGAAAACACGAACTTCATAATCAGCAAATACTAACTATCAACAGTGATAGATAGAAAATGGAAATTCAATATAATCAACCTATTCTAGAATCAATTGGAGACTAGAAAATTTCATATCAATAAAATCAGCAAACATCAATTATCTAATTATCTCAAACGATAATCAGAAGACAAATCAGCACATATCTAATTACCACAACCGGTAATTTAAAATTTCAAATCAACAAATATTCAATTATCAAAAACGATAATCAAATTTCAAATTCAACAAATATTCGATTATCAAAAGCGTTAATTAAATTTCAAATCAGCAAATATTTAATTATCTCAAGCGATAATTAAATCTAAAATCAACAAATATTTAATTATCTAAGGCGATAATTAAATCTCAAATCAACAAATATTTAATTATTTGAAGCGATAATTAAATCTAAAATCAACAAATATTTAATTATCTAAGGCGATAATTAAATCTCAAATCAACAAATATTTAATTATCTCAGGCGATAATTAAATCTCAAATCAACAAATATTTAATTATCTCAGGCGATAATTAAATCTCAAATCAACAAATATTTAATTATCTCAGGCGATAATTAAATCTAAAATCAACAAATATTTAATTATCTCAGGCGATAATTAAATCTCAAATCAACAAATATTTAATTATCTGAAGCGATAATTAAATCTAAAATCAACAAATATTTAATTATCTAAGGCGATAATTAAATCTCAAATCAACAAATATTTAATTATCTCAGGCGATAATTAAATCTCAAATCAACAAATATTTAATTATCTCAGGCGATAATTAAATCTCAAATCAACAAATATTTAATTATCTCAGGCGATAATTAAATCTAAAATCAACAAATATTTAATAATCTCAGGCGATAATTAAATCTCAAATCAACAAATATTTAATTATCTCAGGCGATAATTAAATCTCAAATCAACAAATATTTAATTATCTGAAGCGATAATTAAAAGCAACAAATATCCGATTATCGAAAACGATAATCAGAACCCATATCAACAAATATCTAATTATCACAAGCGATAATTAGAAACAACCGATTATCAAAAACGATAATCAGAACTCATATCAACAAATATCCAATTATCACAAGCGATAATTAGAAACAACAAATATCCGATTATCAAAAATGATAATCAGAACTCATATCAACAAATATCCAATTACCTACAGATAATTGGAAACAACAAATATCTAGAAATCAATTAAGAAGACTAGAAAATCAACATAAAAGCTTGGATCGATCCCATCAGATGGCGAGTTTTTAATTCGCCGCACGTGCATCTTAGAGTGGCCGAAGCCTACCAAGTACTCAACATAATTTTTGGCGCCCATCAGATTGACCCGAAGGTCCGCAGAGTGACCCGAAGGTCTAGTACTGGTATTTGACCTGAAGGTCCATCAGAGTGGCCCGAAAGCCCAACAAATGACCCGAAGGTCCAACAAATGACCCGAAGGTCCTCATAGTGGCTCGAAAGCACACAAAAGCATCAAAATATTTCAATTAACGAGTCCGGAATTAACCGAAATAGCAAACGCACATGTCCCATACCACGTGTTTTACTAAATCGTTTGATTCTCTTCATCGTTTCCTTGAAAGTGTGAAATCATCAAAATCATCAAAACAACAGATATTCAATTAACGAGTCCGGAATTAACCGAAATAGTAAAAGTGTGGTTCCATACTCCGCACTTTTGCTAAATCGTTTAAATCACTTCATCGTTTCCTTGAAAGTGCAAAATTGTGTATTTTGTAAAAATACACTTTACATTCTCAAATGGACAAGTCCGGAATTAAGCGAATCAGTAAAAGAAAAGGGTCATAGTCCTCGATTTTGCTGAAACGTTTAAATCTCTTTCTCATTCTTTTGAAATCGTAAACTGTAAAATTTCTGAAATCAATTTTTTATTTATTTTGTAAAAATAACAATTCACATTCTCAACTGAACAAGTCCGGAGTTAAGCGAAACAGTAAAAGAAAGGGGTCATAATCCTCGATTTTGCTGAATCGTTTAAGTCGCTTTCTCATTCTTTTGAAAACGCAAACTGCTAAAATTTTATAAAACAATTTTTGTTTTAAAACGATTTTCCAATCACGTGATTAAAGCAGCAAATCAGTAACAATTTCGATAAGGAAATTGTGCTTCTCAAAATACAGTAAAAACGATCACAAAACAGCATTGCGGAATAACCGCTAGAAAATCCACTTTTAAAATTTGTCAGTTACTGAAGTCAAAGCGACAGTAATTTTAAAACGTCAAAACCTCATCAAAATAATTTACATCAAAATGTAATATCAGTGAATTTTCATTCATCAAAATGCCAACAAAACACCTTGCTTCAAAAATTTAGCATTGGTGTAAAAATCTCGTTATAAAAATAACGGCAACAAAATACGTTTCATAACCAAGCATCGGTTCAACGTAAAATAAATGCAATAACGTGCAATTCAAATTTTTTTTTTGCACGTACTACAAAATAAACAAAGAAATCATTCGAATATATCTTCAATGAAGATAATTCAAAACAGCAAAAATCTAATCAATAAATGATTAGTACCAAAGAAAGCCAGCGGAAATTTCAACAAAAATCACATATCTGCAATTTCTTCGAATCCTCAATTCGGATTCGAAATTCTCAAAGAAACAAAATAATTACAGCTATGTAAACGACAAATGAAATTCATATCAATTTCATATTTTGATTTTTAAATCAAAAAGATTATCAGTTGTACTCAGCGAAGACAGTTTCACTGTTTCCGCTGCGCACTCTGATAAACAGAACACAAATCAATCAAATCATCAGAACACAATTTCACTATTATTTTTAAATAAAGTTATTTAAAAATTTCATCCAAATTTCAAAACTTTAGTTTTGACTCAAATCACAGATAAAACATCGACTAATAGTTGTAACATATGTTCCATCCAAGTTATGTTTTATATTATGTCCATAAACCCCAAGCTCTGATACCAACTGTGACGCCCCACCTCTATGCTCATAATAACAAAGAGTATTAAAAGAAATACTGTCTATTATTACGAAGAATAAGGCTGGATAGGAGCGACCATCCGTAGTTGGCCTTACACTAATATTGGTTATCTCGATAGGAGTGGTATATACTTTTTATTTTTCATCTATTATTTATTTACTCCCATCGACACACCCAATTATCAGTATAAAACAAACCACGATAGTTCATAATAGTTTAGGACATTAGATATAACAATAACACAGATAATATAAATGCGGAACACAGATTAACAAAAATCTCATATATATATAACCGATGTCAGTTACAATATAGTTGACACGATACATATGATACAACTACAACTGTCGACTCTAGAAGTTATATATACAAGTACATTATCAACTAATATACATGAATACATATCGTTCTATACAATGACACGACTACTACAAAAGGACAATGACAACTTCAGAAGATGTGAAAAGTCTTCAAATCCCGAACAGCAACTCAAAGAAAGAAATCTACAACCTGAAATAACTCGGGTCTGACCCGAGTATTACATTCAAAAGAAAATAATACACGGGTCAGTCTAATTCAAACTCAGTTATTAGTGCATAGCAGCAATAATAATTAGATAGTCAAATAGACGACAATCACAGAAATCTCGTATATCCAACTCTCGATACGAGAATTGGATAACGACATATATAACACTTAATAGTGTTAAACAACAAATCAGCAATCCAAATCAGAATACAACTCCAAAACACTGAAATTAACCAACGAAACAATTCAACAAATCGAAACATCAATTTAAAACTATCAAATCTGATAGGGCTGCAGTACACGCACGCGTGTACTGCCTCGCCACTATCGCAGGAGGTACACAAAAGCTCAGAGAAATCACAAATGATCACAAGGTCAAATCCCGAAATCGGGATTCAACTCAAGGAAGTTCGAAAACAAATCCAATATCTCAAGTGGTCAAGACAGCTAATTTATATACAAGTTACCTCACACAACTGTAAAGAGAAGACCACAAGGCAATTTCAAGTAATAACAATAACTCAGATAAGAAGCAATGCCAATTCGAACATATATATATATATACGTATCAAATGATGTATATACATACATGACTGCATGCTTATATATGAAGACTAAAATGCAACTGGGTGCAATTAGTCTCCAAAAACAAGAATGTACAAGTGAAACAGGCTACATGAACACAGTGAAGTACTACCCAATGCAGCTACAAGAATGGTCACAGGCGTGTACACCTAACTGCATGCATGTGGTTGTGAACAAGCTAATGCAAGCTAATGCCATGAACAATGTACTAAGGCTACAACTTCACATAACCCAAACAGTATACCTGTATGCTAATAATTCTCGACAAAAATCAAAATGTACACTTACTCAATTAGGTTTTGTGTAATTTAGTAAAACTGTATGAACTGTGAAGTCATAATATATGATGTCTGCATATTCTATACTCATATTAATAAACAACAAGTGATACAAGACCCAGTAAAACGCAGTATCGAAGTGTAAATGAGAGTACCAGGTTTTAACAAGACAATGAAGCATGAAGCAGTTCAATATCACAACACATAACATGTACGACATGAAATGTCGTCATGATATTTCAAGCAGCAGGTCAAATATATAGGGGCCGAAGTGAGTACACAAAGGAAATACAAAAATCAACCCACAGTCATATGCAATGACCAGCGACAGTTCGATGTAATGCCCAAAGCCAACAATGAAAGCTATTGCAAAATATAAGCAAATCCCAAATAGATGACACTGCACATGAATCGAATAACTCGAGTACAATGCCAACAACAAAAACACAGCAAAATCAGAGTAAACCAACAGTGGACAAAGTCACAACAATGTCAAACAGCCCAGTATAATCGAGTGGTCGATCAAACAAAATCAACAAATTCAATTTCTATTATTCAAACGAACATACAGGGATTCAAACCCTATAACAACCCAATCAAGAATCACGGAAGCCCACTGAAAACAATAGACGAAGTCGAAATCATCACAGGTATCAAAACCATATCAATGAAATCGTCACTATCCAAACAGAACAGTGCCAAAGAAATCAACATCGAAGGAAAGGAAAAAAAATGATTTCGAAACCGAGGCCAACTTTATCACATTTTAACGAATCGAAATAGCATATGACACAAAATAATCTATTTACAACTGGCCAACGGGGAGTTCAAAACTGCTGTCAACGACCGAAGTCGAGAAGAACGACACGGCCAAGATAAAAAGGGACGATATCAACTCGTCAATTCAAGAGACGAAATTACTAAGAGCACGAAATCATCTACAGCAAACAAAGGCAATATCACGAGCCGAAGCCCAAAAAGATTGGAGTCAACCAGTTCAAAAGAAATCGAAGCCAGGTTAAACAACAACCAGATCATGCGAATAAAACAGAAGAGTCAAGGAGTTCGAATTGGATGTGAGTGAAAGTTTCACTCACCTTAGCCACGAGGTTTTGGAGCAGTCGAAGCCAAAGTCCAAGTCGCCAGAGAATCGATCGCCTTCGATTGAGTAGCCATGGCCGCGATTTAAAATCCCGAAGCCCCAATTTGTTCGAAGCTCTAACCTTTGACGGGGAGGGGTGAGCGAGAGTGAAGAAATCTTGAAGCCGACATTTACTTTTGGGAGACGAAGACGAACGAAAACATCAAGCCTACTTGAATTTGAAGAACGAACGAACGCCTCCATTTTTTTTCTCTCGTTCAATTTGGTTTTAGGGTTTTCGAATGGAAGTCAAAATGGGGGACGGGTTATCAACCCTTAATAAAATCACAGCATCACAAAGCATGGGCCGAGATGATTTTTAAAGCCCACCTAATTCCTTAATCAAATTTATACTAGAGTTTGAAACTGATTTAAAACACTTAACAAAATTTTCAAACGAGTTTCAAACTGGTTTTTAAAAATTTTCCAAACAGCAATCGAATAGGAAAGAAAACCGTCCAGAGATGATAAATAATCGGTACGCAATACCGGGTTGTTACATGGATCCACGTAATTTCCATGCTTTTTTAAGATAGTACAATACAGTCGTGTATGGTAGAGGGTTGTCAAGAAAAAATCCAACCAAGTATTCTTTCCACATAGAGTTACCTGCTTTCACTACATCAACAGGTGGAACTAAAGCATCACCGTTGTAGTCAAGTTGTATGACACGAGGAACATATTTCCCAGCATTAATGGGTTTCGCTTTGAAAAGAGAATTCCATGCTAGTTGTGTTTGAGGAAGGGGTAGCAAAGGAGGAGTAGAAAGATTCAGGGCAGAGGTCTTGGAAGAAGAAGAATTTGCCAAGGTGGCAGAGACAGGATGGGTTCTGTCAAGAGGGATGGTAGAAGGTATAGGAGGTGATAGGGAAGCATGGTTAACAGCAGAGGGTGGAACTAGTAAAGGGGATGAAGGACTAGGTTGCAGAGAGGATGATGGATGGGATGGTTCAGCGGGAAAGAAAGAAGAATTTGGGAGGGTCCCCATTTTCGAAAGAAAAAAAGTTTTGAAAACAAAAATATTTTATTTCCTTTTAAATTTGAATTTCATTTTTTTGCAAGTTTACAATTTACATTGCATTTACAATTTACAATTTAAATTAAATTTTATTCCCTATCACTGTTACATAGCATTACCTCTGGTACTGTGCATTTCTGTGCATCAAGAAAAGTGCATAACTTCTCCCCCTCTAACCCAGTATATCTCCACCACCTGACTGCCACACTTCGCCCTGTCCACTATCCATCATCCTCTTCCAGTCAGCAAATAACCAAACAAATCACCATTCAAACTAACAACCTCCCTCTTCTCTACATAGCCATCCCACACTGCTGCCTGTCAACTTCATCAACCACCACAACCATCTCCTTCAACTAACCCCTACAACTCAACAACAATTGTCACATACCACAACAACTGTTTGTGTCAAAATTGGTCACAGATTCCAGAAGTAGTGAAAGCACTAGTGTTTACACACAGATCCACAATATCCAAACACAGATCTCAGATCCAGATAAACTAGAGAATAAAAATGAAGAAATAGCAAAATTAAAATGTAAGAAAGCAAGAAAGAACACAAGATTCATAGTGTTTCGGCTATCTCCGGCCTACATCCACTTTGAATCAATCCTTTTATTCCTTTTGTATTGAGATTACAATTACAAGCCTTTGAACATCAATCAACAAAAGAGCAGAATTTCGGCATAAAGAGCAGAAGAAGATCCCCTTTTAGTTGCCATAGGATCTCTATTTATAGGTGTAGATCCAAAAATATCCACCTCAAAACCTAGAATAGCTCTTCTCTTCGCAGGTCGGCCCACCAGATCGATCCAGAGTGATTCGGGATCGATCCAAGTATAATTCATATCGATCCAAATTGGATCCAATCGAGTTGAGATCGATCATGGACGTTCTTGAGTGAATAAGAATGCTCTTGTGAAAATTTCATAGCATTTGAACTTGTAGAATGAGAGTTATGATCGATCCAAGTTTGCATTTGCGAGTAGGCTGGAACCTTCGTATCCATCGAATAGTGCGTATCCATCACTTTCGCCTCCATCAATTCGTATCCATGCCTCTGTTCATATCGATCCCTGAATGCTTGCCTTTCGTATCCATCACTTGTGCCTTTGTTCGTATCCATCAATTTGGCTCCATCAATTCGTATCGATCAATGATGGATCGATACGGAATGCCTCCCTAAACTCCTTCAACTGTCGCCTCGTGTCCATGCCTTATTCCTACTTTTGCATCGATCTCAAATGTCCTGTTGAAGTCGTATGACTTCGTATCCATCGGTTGCTCCTCTGTTTATATCTTTTGTATCGATCCAATACCTGATCGAAATGAAATGCTCTTCCAAACTCCTGTGATCACTGTTTCATTTTTCGTATCGATCCCAGCCTTAATTGATACGAAGTACGCTGCCATACCGAAGCCGTGTCCAACCAAATCGATGCACATTGCATCGATATGAAAGCCATCGATCTCAAGACCAATCGATCCAAACTAACTACCACCATGATCGATACGAAGAGATCGATACAAAGCCACTTCTTATCAATATTGATCCATCCATAACTCGATCATACGAACTCCATTTGACCTGAAATTTGAAATGTAACCTTTCCTAGCCTTGCTCATCATTCGAAATCAATCTCGTCTTGACTGGAGCTCGGTCAAATTTTGACGGTATCGATCATAGCCTTGTTTTCAATCGATCTTCAATCCTGATATCCATCATTTACAGCCAATTTGTTGATATCCCAGCCTTGACCAAAAGATGAGATAACATTTGCCCTCTAAAACATGCCTTATGGTAAGAAGGCGTGTTTTGAATAGCTTCGAATCCGACATCCAACGTCCATATTCCATCCATAGCCATACCATCCGATCCATAATCCAATCTGTTACCAAGCCATTCTATCAAGTGTCGTAGCCGTATCCTTATCCGAATCCGTGACCGCTCCGAGCCGATATCCGATTCCGAATCCAGTAACCAAATCCTTAGCCAATTTCATATCCATCCGAACTCGACAACCGAGTTCTAATCCATCCATATCCAATAACCGAATCCATGACCTCTCCGGGTCGATATCCAAATCCGAGACCACTCCCGGTCCTTAGCCGAATCCGGGACCACTCCGGTTCAATACCCAAATCCTTAGCTGTTCACAGCCGTTATTTGAATCCATATCCTCTCTGGGTTCTTGCCAAGCACAACCCACACTCGACGACCCTTACTAAGCAATGCCTTGGTGTTCTTGGTTCAGTGTTTCTGAATGCTGGGTAATGCCATGGCTTAAGTCCTAAGTCGAATCCTGGTCGCTCCGGACCCTTGCCGAGTATAGTCCATACCCAACGACCTGAAATAGTAACCGATAGATAATATTGGGCCTAAGTCCTAGGTTGAATCTTGGTCTCTCCGGACCCTTGCCGAGCATAGTCCATACTTGATGACCTGAATAAGCCGATTCACCACGTTCGGACGAAGCGACTTACCCCTTGCCAGGCATAATCCATACCCGATGACCATTTACCAAAAACCAGATAAAAATCCAATCCGAAATCCAGATTAAATCAGAAAACCAAAAATCCATACCAGAAATCCAAACCAAAGTCCAAACCGGAAAATAAGCATCCAAACCAAAGTCCAAACCAGAAAGCAAATAAAACCAGGAGTTTAAACCAAACTCCAAAACTAAACCAGAAAAAAGAAAATGTCCAAACCAAAAGAGAAAAAGCAGATTTCACAAACTAGAGCATCGCGGTTTATCATCATCTCAGAGCATGCCTAGGGCTATCTCCGTCCCTGTACATGAGTAAGTGACTTGGTCGTTTGCCCAGAGTTTGCTACTTATTCCATATCATCCCTGTCAATCGATAACCAATCGACCATCATTCCTGGGTCTCGCGCCATCGTCATTTGAGGTAGACGGTGGCTGCTCCTGTTCCATCGCTGCATTCTGAGTTCTGACATATTACCGCAACTGACCACTCCTTACATGCTCCTCGATTATATCCTTTAGATGCCTGCAGCTATTGGTATCATGCCCATCCAGATCATGAAAGAGACAATGCCTTTCGGATGCCCTCTCGCGTTCCGAGGGTTCCCTCCTGCCGGCCTTCGAAAAGGAAAGCGATCCCGAGTCTCCATGAATATTCACTCCAATGTTTCATTCAATCCTGTGTAAGTGGAGAATTTTGGCTCTCCCCAGCGTTTCCTTGCCCCGCCAGAGTTGTCATCCAACTTCCTCTTCCCTTTATCCTTATTCTTACCCGAGCTTTCACTAGATGGTTCTCCATCCTCAACCGCGCTTGCTTCCTTTAACTTCATATCCGAGCATGCATCTTCCTGTCGAAGAAATCTTTCGGCCTCGTGAAAGAACTCCCCGAGATCCATTGGTGGATCTCGAATCAATGATACCTTGAAATATGAGTTATCCCTGAATCCTGACACTGCCACCATTAAAACCATCGATGGATCCGGCCGATCCACCAAAGCAACCATTGCATTGAACCGAGTTAAGAAAGTCCTGAGCGATTCCCCTATTCTTTGTTTTACCGATGTCAGTGTCATCACATTCTTCAGCCTTTTGATATGAACTTGAAACTACTTCAAAAACATGTCCACCAATTCTGTCCATGTCCTAATAGATCCATCTTCCAACTGCCTGAACCACATAGCAGCTATATCCATCAAGTACAGAGGGAAACACCGGGCCATAACTCCCTCCGATGCCCCAGCACTTTCATGTGTCTCGTGTACCTCATCAAATGATCGGTAGGATCAGCCCTGCCGTTGTACACCTCCAGAGTAGGTAGCTTGAACTCTGGTGGATTCCTAGCCATTCTGATATCATGGGTAAACGAACTCCTATTTACTCCTTCCAGATCTCCGTTTGCTAAACCTCCGCGCATAGTTTGCCTGATAATCTCAGCTAATCCGGTGTTGTCCACCAAGGGTTGCCCCCGAGTCCCCGAGGGAATTCTGGTACATACTCTTCGTCACGTACTCTTGTGCTCCTGTCGGTATCCTGTTGTGTGGTGTCACCTGGAATTCCTCCATGAATTGGTCTATCATTGCATGGTGGTGTGCCCCCGAGTCTGGATCCATCCAAATTGGTAACTGTGTGCTGATTTGGGGCTGCGCCCTGTTGAGCCGCTCTATCCGATTGCCTGTTGGGTCCTTCTGTTCTAGCTCCGTGGATCTGAACTCCAACAGCTCCTGCTGCTCCTTCCTGTCCAAACTATCTGAGAAAGTTCTGCATCATTTCCTCCTGCCTTTTCAACAATTCTTCCTGCATAGCTCCCATCATCATCTCCATCTCATATCTGGTAATGAAAACCGAGGCCTGATTTACTCCTGAGGAAGCCTCCTGACTCCCTTCGTGCTGACTCCTTTCCGTTCTTTGTCTCCTTGTTGATTGCTTTGTCATGGTTCCTTTTAGATCTGATCCTTTAGCTTTTCAAATCTGAACTCCAAATCTGGTATAGTGGGTGCCAGTCTTTCTCAGTGAAAGCACCAAATTGTTTGTATCAAAATTGGTCACAAACCTCAGAAGTAGTGAAAGAACCAGTGTTTACACACAGATCCACAATATCCAAACACAGATCTCAAATCCAGATAAAGTAGAGAATAAAAATGAAGAAATAACAAAATTAAAATGTAAGAAAGCAAGAAAGAACACAAGATGTATAGTGGTTCGGCTATCTCCGGCCTACGTCAACTTTGAATTAATCCTTTTATTCCTTTTGTATTGTGATTACAATAACAAGCCTTTGAACATCAATAAACAAAATAGCAGAGTTTTGGCGTAAAGAGCAGAAGAAGATCCCCTTTTAGTTGCCATAGGACCGCTATTTATAGGTGTAAATCCGAAAATATCCGCCTCAAAACCTGGATTACCTCTTCTCTTGCACAGGTGGGCCCACCAGATCGATCCAGAGTGATTCGGGATTAACCCAAGTATAATTTGTATCAATCCAAATTGGCTCTAATCGAGTTGAGATCGATAATGGATGTTCTTGAGTGAATAAGAAAGCTCTTGTGAAAATTTCATAGCATTTGAACTTGTAGAATGAGAGTTATGATCGATCCAAGTTTGCATTTGTGAGTAGGCTGGAACCTTCGTATCCATCGAACAGTGCGTATCCATCGCTTTCGCCTCCATCAATTCGTATCCATGCCTTAATTTGTATCGATCGCTGAATGCTTGCCTTTCGTATCCATCACCCATGCCTTTGTTCCTATCCATTAATTTGGCTCCATCAATTCGTATCGATCAATAATGGATCGATTCGAAATGCCTCCCCAAACTCCTTCAACTGTCGCCTCGTGTCCATGCTCTATTCCTACTTTTGCATCGATCCCGAATGTCCTGTTGAAGTCATATGACTTCGTATCCATCGGTCGCTCCTCTGTTTATGTCTTTCGTATCGATCCAATACCTGATCGATACGAAATGCTCTTCCAAACTCCTGTGATCGTTGCTTCATTCTTCGTATCGATCCTAGCCTTGATCAATACGAAGTACGCTGCTATACCGATGCCGTGTCCAACCAAATCGATGCACATTGCATCAATACAAAAACCATCGATCCCAAGACCGATCGATCCAAACTAACTACCACCATGATCGATACGAAGAGATCGATACACAACCACTTCTTCAATATTGATCCATCCATAACTCAATCATACGAACTCTGTTTGACCTAAAATTTGAAATGTAGCCTTTCCAAGCCTTGCTCATCATTCCCCATTGATCCCGTCTTGACTGGAGCTCGGTCAAATTTTGACGATATCGATCATAGCCTTGTTTCCAATCGATCTCCAATCCTGATATCCATCCTTTCCAGTCAATTTGTTGATATCCCGGCCTTGACCAAAAGGTGGGATAACAACAACATCATCCTCATCAACTCATAACCTAACTGTACTGCCATTTCAAACCACATATCCATCTTACTATCTGGTACATCCTTACCACTGCACAGTCCTTACCACTGCATTGACATAGTTACATCGCATCACCATTACTGTCAAACATCATTCAGCTTCAACTGCTACAACTCCTACACTCCTACAACCAACTTCAGTTCAAACTACAGTTCATCCTCTACTTCCACCTATACCATCTACATCACTTAAAACAAGTTTTTTTTCATTTATCACTTAAAACTTCAGTTGAAACTTCAATTCATCACCCTTTCAATCTGTAGTCACCACCCACATCCATCAACTACTGCCTGCCAATAACATTACACTTTCCAAATCATTGCTGTTTCCATAGGACCAAAACCCAATATCAGTGCACCTTCACTTCTGCCTTCCTATCTGACATACAACAGCAGCCATATTGCACTGCCCACCATCCCTCAATAGCAACTCCATCAACATTCAACATAACCACTGTCCATAACCATTCATTTCACCACAGTGCCCAAACATCCAACCTCCTTCACATCAATCGAACTATCATCCATAACCGAACATCAAACATCCCCTCCGCCTTCCTCTTGCAACCTCAATCAGACACTGCAGACTCAGTGCAAACAACCAAACCAACATTCACTTCTACAAACACTTCTGACTTCATACTCCACCCTCTACGACTGTTGGGTGAATTCTTACCCGGAAGACCTCGAGACCCAGAAACGTGATCCATTCGGCAGACCTCATTCGGCAGTCCTCCCTCGAATCCATTCGGTAGACCTCCATCGAATCCGTTCGGCAGTCCTCCCTCGAATCCATTCGGTAGACCTCCATCGAATCCATTCGGCAGACCCACCGGTCCAACCTCACCATCCCACCACCGGACCAACTACCACCGGTCCAACCTCACCATTCCACCACCGGACCAACTACCACCGGTCCAACCTCACCATTCCACCACCGGACCAACTACCACCGGTCCAACCTCACCATCCCACCTCCGGACCAAGTGATGCCGAACCAAGTCATACCAGGCCAGATCACATCAGCCCAGGCCCATCTGCGACCATACATATCCTGGACCCCTACCCCTAGCCTCACTCTATAAATAGAGGGGCAAGGGTACAACAATGGGGACGAGTTTGAGAGCTCAAGCACGGAAGGAACTTTCAAACAACTTTCTTTTACTTGTATAAAAGCTTTGTACTTGTAATCAAAAGAAGAGAAGAGAAATAACATATAAAGTGGACGTAGGCACATTCTGGCTGAACCACTATAAATTTGCGTGTCTTTTTACAGTTTAACCCCTGCTTTTCATATATTTGCGTAAATCACTCAAATCGCTAAGAACAACATAAGATCCATTAAATTATACAACTTTGAGGTGTTTGTCCATTTTTTGTGCAAACATTTTTGGTGCTTTCATTGAGAGTTGAACTCAGGACCTTCAGCTTCATCTACTTAACAAGTTTTCCTAACAGCATCGTCCGCCACTTGGAAAACATGCCTCCCAAACAGAGAAAAGATGTTAACAAAGGAAAAAACATCGCATCCAGTAGTCTTCCTGACCCAGCTGTCGCGAATCAAGTAAATCGTCCTCCTCCAGCAACGGTAACAAATGAAGGACAGGCTAACCCAACCACTCCTGCCACGGAACAGCCTGCAACAATTACTAGGGCAGATTTGGACAGAGTTGTTGTTGAAGTAACTAACCGCTTCACGTCCCAGCAGGAAGCCTTGGTGGACCATCTCATGTCACGCTTGAGGGACGCTGAAGAATCCAACCGCAACACTGAATCATGGGGCGAGTCCCAGTCTGGAGGATCTCAGAGACAACAAAGATCTTCCTTCTTCGAAGGAGCTAACGGCAGGAGTAGCCGTGGTAGGAGCCGAGACCGAGCCCAGCCCGAAGTTAGGCCTGAGGAAACGTTTGGTGCCGAACCCAACGGGGAAGGTACCGGGCGAAGGTCAACTGCAGCTGAGCCTGTCATGCTGCCTAACCACAGAAACACCAGTGAACGGGGCCGAGCTAGAGTTCAGCCCGAAGTTGGACCCGAGGAAGTGCTTAGATCAGAACCCAACAGGGGAAGATCAAGGCAAGGGCCAACTGTAGCTGACCCAAGCATGCTCCCAGAAGATCAAAGGCAGCCACTGGAAAATATGAGGAATGATAGACGATACCATCCCTACAGGTTGCCTGGACGGAATCAACCCCACAGAACAGAACCAAACTCATTTCTGTCCGCTCCAAATTCTGATGAAAGGATGGCGCGCTTATTCAGAGAGTGTGTCCAACGGGAGCAAAGAGATCGAGGGATAGGCGCTAGGGTAACCAGCCCTTTCGCCCGCAATATCGAAATTGCTATCACCCCCCGAGAATGGAAGATGCCAACAATGGAACCCTACAAAGGAACCTCCGATCCCGTTGTACACTTACAGAGGTACACGCAGCATATGCTCATGAGTGGAGCAACAGAGGGAGTACTGTGCAAATGCTTCCCGCTCTTCTTAGCAGATCTTGCTACCTCCTGGTTCTGTCATCTACCCCAAGGATCCATCAGCTCATGGGAAATGTTGAAAGAAAAATTCATCAGTCAGTTCCGCATTCATGTGGAGCAACCTAAGGACGCTTATTCCTTATCCAGCGTCAAACAAAAACCTGGAGAAAAGCTGCAGCAATACCTAACCAGATTTAACGCCGCAGCAGCCGCAGTTCAAGATGCCGATGAGAAGCTTATCCTAATGGCCCTCTGCAGTGGGGTGCATCCGGACACTAAATTTGCTAGAAGATTGACAAAAGAAAAACCAGCTACTTTACCCGATTTCTTCCATGAAGCCGGGAAATACATGAGGCTTGAGGATGCTGCCATTGAGGGGCAATCAGGACAGCAAAGTAAGACGACCCATGGCAACGCCCCTGCTGTGGCGAGGGATGTTCGAAGAAATGATTCCAGAGACAATGCTGGGGGCAAGAAAGTAGAAAAACGCCTATATCGGCCAGGACCAAGATTTGACTCTTACACCCCTTTGAACGAGACCGTCGAAAATATCTTCCTTGCCACCCAAGGCGAAGTTAGATACAAACGCCCACCATACAAGAAGGAATCAGATAACGCACAAAAGTCTAGAAAATTCTGCCGCTTCCACGAATCTCACGGACATGATACCAACGAATGCCATCATCTCCGAGATCTGATTGAGGAACACATCAGAAGGAAAAAACTGGAACGCTATGTAAAAAGTCAAGACAGGACTCCAGCTCCTGCCAATGAAAACCCAAGGCTACCCTCACCAGGGACCGGCAGAGGCGACCGCAACGCTAGCAGCTCTAGTCAAGAGAAGATAGTGGTCCATACCATCTCAGGAGGTCCGCACATTGCAGACAGAAGTTGGAAAGAGATGGAAAGATATGGGAAGTCGCTTAGAAACAATAGGGACTGTGTCAATACGGTTATAGAAGAGCGCCACCCAAAACGGAAAGAAAGTGATGACATCACATTCAGTAAACGCGACCTAGAAGGAAGACAGTACCCTCACATGGATCCCATGGTTATCTCTGCTCGACTCGGTCCCGCCGAAGTTTATCGAATCCTGGTAGACACTGGAAGCTCTGTAAATATCCTGTTCAAACACGCATTCGACAAAATGAAGCTATCAATGAAGGATGTATCTCCCTGCGATAAACCACTACACGGTTTCACTGGAGATGCGAAAATGCCCATCGGGCAGCTGGACCTCTTCGTTGAAATTGGAAGCCATCCCCGCTCCGTTATAAGGAAACAGACGTTTGTGCTGATAGAAAACCATTCGGCCTACAACGCCTTCCTAGGAAGACCAGCCTTATCTGACTTCCAGATTGTCCTAGCCCCGTGGTGCCTGAAAATGAAATTTCCAACAGACAATGGGGTAGGGGAAGTGGAAGGAGACCAGGATATTGCACGAGACTGCTATGTAACCGAACTTCGCAACAACCACAGGAAAGATAAAGGGAAAGGTGCAGAGATTGCCCTCTGCACAAAAAGCCTTGAAGCATAGCAACTAAAGAAAGCCCCTCCTCTTCGATACACCAGCGACCCTTTCAATGAATTAGACCCTAGGGACAAAGAGGAGGAGGCCACCGCCGAGCCTGCGGAGGCTATGGAGTTTATATCTGTAGACAAGCATGACCCAAGTAGGCTACTGAAAATTGGGTCCCAGCTGAAAGCTGAACTGAAGGAACAACTCATTGATTTTCTCCGCCACAACTTGGATGTGTTCGCTTGGTCACACGCTGACATGACCGGAATCTCCCCCGACATAGCGTGCCACGTACTAAACATTGATCCTACCAAGGCGCCTGTAAAACAAAAAAAGAGAAGTATGGGGGCAGAGCGATCAGCAGCCCTCGATGAAGAAGTAAAGAATCTACTCGCCAATGACTTCATACGAGAAGCTATTTACCCAGAATGGATCGCCAACCCGGTACTAGTAAAGAAGGCTAATGGGAAGTGGCGGACCTGCATTGACTTCTCCAACCTAAACGACGCCTGCCCAAAGGATTGCTTCCCGCTTCCCAGAATCGACCAACTTGTAGACAGCACAGCCGGGCATGAACTCCTGTCTTTTATGGATGCATACTCAGGATATAACCAAATTCCTATGCATGCTCCCGACCAAGACCACACTAGTTTCATCACCGACCGGGGTTTGTACTGCTACAAAGTGATGCCCTTCGGACTTAAAAATGCAGGAGCTACCTACCAGCGCCTCGTCAACAAGATGTTCGCAGGGCTAATAGGACGAACAATGGAAGTATATGTAGACGACATGCTGGTAAAATCACGGAAAGCCAAAGATCACGTAAGCCACCTAGGCGAAATGTTCCAGGTACTTCGACAGTATGGAATGAAGTTGAATCCACTAAAGTGCTCCTTCGGAGTGTCATCGGGAAAATTCTTAGGATTCATCGTCCATGCCCGAGGGATAGAAGCAAACCCTGAACAAGTCCGAGCATTAAGGGACATCAAGATACCTTCCACCCGAAAGGAAATGCAAAGCCTAAATGGAAAAGTGGCTGCCCTAAGCCGATTCATCTCCAAAGCAACGGACAAGTGCGTCCCCTTTTTCGAAGCTCTAAAGAAAGATAAAGGAAAGTTCGAATGGACGGACGAATGCTTAACCGCTTTCCTTAACCTAATCGAACACCTCCAGAAACCACCGGTACTCTCGACCCCAAGCGAAGGTGAAGAATTATACCTATACCTTGCTGTGTCATCTCACGCTCTAAGCGCTGCCTTGGTAAGGGAAGACAACCGCACGCAACGACCAGTTTACTTCGTCAGTAAAAGGTTTACTGGGGCAGAAGTCAGATATCCTAAGCTTGAAAAGTTAGCATACTGTTTACTAATCACTTCACGAAAGCTACGTCACTACTTCCAATCCCATTCCATCAAAGTTCTGACCGATCAACCACTGAGGCAGGTACTCCATCGTCCCGACACTTCCGGGCGACTACTTAAATGGTGTATTGAGCTGAGTCAATATGATATCACCTATCACCCTCGCACCGCCATCAAGGGACAAGCCATGGCTGATTTCATTGCAGAATTCACTACCAACGAGGATAAGGAGCAAATGGAAATAACAGAAGATATCAAGTGGAATCTCTTTGTGGACGGTGCATCTAACGAACAAGGCTCGGGGGCAGGTGTGGTAATAATCACCCCCAGGGGAAATAAACTGCACTATGCTATAAGGTTGGAGTTCGCTGCCACCAACAACGATGCAGAATACGAAGCAGTAATAGCCGGATTAGAAATTGCTATCGAGATCGGAGCCAATTCTTTGTGTCTTCACAGCGATTCTCAACTTATTGTTAATCAAATACTAGGGGAGTTCCAAGCTCGAGAAGAACGACTCATCGCATATCTAAAGAAGGCCAAGTTACTTCTCAGCCGATTGGACCACTACTTAGTCAAACACATCCCTCGGGAAGAGAACCAAGAGGCCGACGAATTGGCAAAGCAAGCAAGTATGAGAGACGTCGCCATCTTCGGGGCAGTAACTGTCTCAAAGCAAACGATCCCAAGTTTTGAGCAAGTGAATCTGATAGCTGCAACCGAAGAAGCAACTTGGATGACTCCCATCCGAGACTACCTACAAAATGGCACACTACCCGACGGGCGTAACGAAGTCAAGAAAATCTTGAGGAAAGCATCCCGCTACACAATACAAGGAGACATCCTCTATCGGCGCGGGTTCTCTAACCCATTGTTAAGGTGTGTCGCCGGAAGGGAAGCCAAGGAAATCTTATCCAACATTCATCAAGGAAGCTGCGGAGATCACACCGGAGGGCAAACGTTAGCAAAAAAGATACTCCGATACGGATATTTCTGGCCCACCTTAAGCAAGGACGCCTTAGATTTCGTCAAGAAGTGTGACAGATGCCAAAAATTTGCTAAGATCCCTCGGCTACCAACAACCGAAATTACTCAGATGACCAGCCCTTGGCCCTTTGCAGTATGGGGAATTGACTTAATCGGTGAACTGCCAATGGGTCGAGGCGGCGCCAAATATGCTATAGTAGCAGTCGACTATTTCACCAAATGGGTGGAAGCAGAACCTCTAAATAAAGTATCTTCAGCGAAAGTTATCAACTTCTTAATCAAAAATGTTCTGTGCAGGTACGGAATCCCACTAAAAATCATATCAGACAATGGACTTCAGTTTGACAGCGAGGAATTCGCCAACTGGTGCCAAGAACACGGAATTCACAAAAGCTTCTCATCCGTAGCATATCCCCAAGCAAACGGACAAGTCGAAGCAGTCAACAAAATTCTGAAAACTCTGATCAAAAAGAAGCTCGAAAAGTCAAAGGGCGCTTGGGTGGATGAACTCCCTACGGCACTATGGGCCTACCGCACATCTTTCAGAACATCAACAGGGCACACTCCTTTCTCTTTGGCATACGGATCGGAGGCTATGCTCCCAGTTGAAACTATTGTGCCTTCCCACCGTAGGATCCACTATAACCCAGAAGAGAACGAAGAGCTCCTCAACATGTCTTTGGATCTAGTCGAGGAGAGAAGGAATGATGCAGTCCTAAAAACAACAGCCCACAAGCAAAAGGTGGCAGCACAATACAACTCCAAAGTCAAGCATCGAACCTTACGAGAAGGGGATCTTGTCCTCAAGCGAATCTTCCCTCGCCCCGAAGCACTAGACCCAATCTGGGATGGACCATATGTAATTCATAAAGATCTCCACAACGGAGCCTATATTTTGTCAACAGCGGACGGAGAGGTGTTCCAGAGGGCATGGAACATCCAACACCTCCGTCGATACTTTTCTTAACTTGTATTGCCCATATGAAGTGAATTAACAAAGAGAATCAGTGGACGTAGGCATTTTTTCGTGCCGAACCACTTTAAAAAAGCCTTGTCTCTTTTTTAACTTGTTCCTTTGTATCTTGGCTGCTTGTTAGCTTTATCCTTTTCTGTTGAACAAAATCCTGAGCATATAGCATTTCTATTCAAAGCACTCCACAATGCAACTTCACGTGGACAAGACCCAACAGGTACTATGCGAATCTATGCCCTCGCCAATGAGACACTTTTGCTCCAGCATCCCTCTGCTGCGGGTTAACTCATTGCTCGCGACGGCCCTTAAAGCCAACTGTAATGAGCCGATTATAAGCCACCGAGAAGGCCGACTATAGCCGAGGCAACTCATTACGGCGTTAGGCTCGCCGGCAACTGTGAACCGACTATAAGCCCCAACATAAGGTGTGGCCAGCCAGGGGCAGTTCACAGTTGACGATCGGCACCCACGCTAGCCGGCCACAGTAAGTCGAATAATACCCATGAGTACGGGCCATAATGGCCCGGGTAGTTACTGTGCGCGATCTCGGCTCCGGTGTGTCTTAAGTGCGGCTGTGGTAAAAAAGAATTAACTCCCCGCGGAGGCGTAAGATGGGTGACAAATGTCTCCAAGACCCACAGCTAGGGAAAGTGACTACAAAACCCGTTTGCCACGAACTTAAGCACATCGAAGGCCTTCCGTGACTGGAAGTTTTACTATTTCACATATTTCAATTTTACTTAAAAAACTTTCCTCCTATCCTCTGTAACAAACCATAAAGTACAGGATGCAGGGTAAGAGATACCCGCCAATGGATGCAGAGATTCACAATCAGATGGCAGGGCATTCAACCGCTTTCCATGCTTGGTCATACAAGATATTCGAAGCTGCCATTTGCAAACAGAACATGAAAGGCGGTATTTTCTTCCTTTATGTGCAGATGCATGACCGTAATTTAATTTTTTCACACCACACGCTAACATTGCAAGTCACGAGATTATGATTTAAAACCAGAAGCTGACATCAAACACAATTTAATTACAAGAATATACACAGCTATATTCCTCATACGACATGTCAAAACAGCAACAAACATTCAAGAAACGACAAAATCGGCTTAAGTCAAAAAATTACACGTCAAGAATAATGATTGATTATTACAAGTAGCAAGAATTACAACTTAGAAGTTACTCTACTGTCTTAAGATTAACAGATACAGCAATGCCAAGCCTACAAAAAGAATTTTCCAGGTCTAATCAGGGAGCCGGTTGCGTCGAAGTCTTGTCCTTGCTCTGTTGCCCGCCTGTCCGGTCATAAAAAGGATTCATTAGTGATAAGTAACCAAGTTAACGGAAAAGCTAGAAAGGAAGACTTACCAGCACCTGCTTCTTGACCATCCTGGTCGTCATCCTCTACCTGCACACCTGCCTCCTCAGCAGCAAGCAGCCGCATACCCTCCTTTACCGCCACTTTCTCCTCCTTGGTGAACTGGGCAGTGACCACATCCATACTGAAGACCGTTCCGCCCTCTTTATCTGCATCAGCCTTAGCTTCCTCCAAAGCCCGGAGATAGATCTTAGCCATGACCTTGGGATAATCATCCATCCAAGAGAGATTGCCCTGCTTCCAAGTCCGGAAATACATGTCCTGGAGCATGTCATCCATCATTCCCTCGTTCTCCTCAAACTCCCTCATCCGGGCATCAGAAGCCGACAACCTTTCGACGGCAGCATCTCTCTCCAGTCTGTATCTCGAGCAATCAGCCTGAAGGGACCTCCGCATCACCTCCATCTCTTCCCTCAACTTAGCTTGAGCAAGCTCTGCAGCCTCAAGTTTCTCGGACAATTCCTCCACCTGCTCGAGATCCGCTCTCCGAACCTCATCCACCGTGGCAATAGCCATGTCAATCCGCTCTTTGCAGGTAGCTTCCATTTTCCGCAATTCGGCCCGACTGGCCTCTTCCATGGTTTTCCTTAGTCGCCCAGTAGCAGCCTCATGCTGAGAAATCTGAATAGCCTGATCCGCAAGCTGTTTGGCCTGATCCGAAACCACCAATCGAAGTCGGATATTGGCGCTCCCAATCTCCTCTCCGGCCTTAACCAGCCGAGCATGATGCCCCATCAGCTTCTTGGTCTCCTCTACCACCCGATCAATATTAGCCTTGGCCTCGTCTCCCATAGTGACTATACGAGTAGTGAGTAGATCGAGATCTAAGGCCTTGGCTTCGTCAAGTACTCGTACCATGGGGTTACGGGGGAGAAGATGTTCACCAGTGACTTCGTCAAAAGTAATATCATGAGAACTGGGATCCAGATCAGGATGACCCGCAAATGGATTACGGGCCAAGTCGGGACGGTCGATATGAATAACAGAAGGGTTTCCGGACGGGTGCGGAGAAGGTGCAAACTCGCTACCCTCCTCAGTAATGTCATGAATAGGCTGAGCCGGAAGCTGAGGACCGGGCGGAGTTTCGTATAAAGGATGACTCCTCTTCCTCTGCTGAATACCCTCTTCGATGACCCCAAGAAGAGGACGGTATCCGACTACATCCCCGGAGCGTTGGGTTGAGGGCTTCGGCTTAGCAGAAATTTTGGAAAGTTTATATTGCTCAAGCCTGTGACGAAGGTCTGAAGCTTTGGACGTCTTGCCTGCTCCTGATATAAAGAACAAATGTCACAATCTTACATTACTATACGATTCGAGGAACACGGTAAACTACAAGTTAAAAAAGGAAAAGAAACACAGCTGTGGTTGTACAAACCCTGGGGAGGAGTGGGATACTGCAATAAGTCCTGGATTTCATTCCAGGATGGGAGCGGATCATAAAATATTCCTAAGTCCCTATCATTAATGAAGCAACCAGGAGTCAAGAGTTCACCTTGAGTCGCCGGAGCCACCTTGGCTGGAAGGGTCCGAGAAGACTCACTTGCACCAGTCCCGGCTTTGTCCGCCTTCCCGGTCTTCTCTACCAAAGCCGGATCATCATCCAACCCCTCAAAAGCTTGGCGGAGAGCATCATCCGTCCACTCTTGCATTTCGCCTACTTGCCCAGAAGACAGAGCCCTGGAACCATCACCACCCTGTCCATCGCCACCATCATCCCCAAGACGCTCAACGTCACTTCCGCCCTCAGCCTCACCTCTTTCTTCCTCCGCATCTATCTCCCCCTGAGTAAGTGGACAATTGCTGGGAGAAGGACCGTCCGACCTCTTAAGTTTCTTACCTCCGACAGCTGGAGGTTTTGTGAAAGGTTTCCTCTTGCTACCCTCTGCCGTAACCCTCTCTTTGGTCTGAGCAGCCGCCCTCTCCTCCGCCGTTTCCCTCAACTTAACTACAGACTGCTGCGGAAGGATTAGGTTATATTCCAGAAGAATCGCATTTCTAATCAAGTAGGCAGACGATCTATATTTCCCAAGAATGGCTTCTATCTCAGCCGCCGTCTGAACCAGGCGATCAGTCTCCACAACCGGAAAACCACCTGTCGCTAGCAAAAATAAGAAAGTATGAGAAGAAGCATCGCAATCGGAATAGAAATTATAAGTAAAAGCATCAACTTACATCCAGAGGTAAAGCGCCGGATGGAGACGGAGTCGTCCCTAACAAAGAACCACTCTTTCTTGAACATGCTGAATTTAGAGTACAGGTCCAGGACCGGCTTGAAGGTCACAGCGGACTCCAAGCTAATATATGGGGACCCCTTCTTATAGCCCCTTAAATTATACAAGTACCGGATCTCCCGGTTGGAGGGAGCGCGACCATACTTCCTCCGAAAAATAACGAAAAGGCTCACCAGTATGGCATAAGAGTTGGGCTGAAGCTGGAATGGGGCCACCTTCAGATACGTGAGGAAGCTGACTACCCAAGCATTGAGAGGCGGGATAGCACCACACATGCAATGGTACCTACTATAAGCAAAGTATCCTTCGGGAGGACTGTATGGCATGACTCCTGGGCCCGGCAGCAGCATGAGGGCTCTATCGATCCCAAAGGAACGAGATATAACATCGAGTTGCTCCTCTTTGAGAGAGCTAGGAAAGCAGTCAGGCGGGGAATCCAGCAGCTCCTGGGGACCATATCCATCCACTAATGACCTCGGGGCGGGCCCATGACGCTCCGATCCTGATTGAGCTGGGGGCACGGCCGAGGGCTCTCCTTCACCCCCGGATCTCCTCTTATCTGATCGAGTTTCAACTCTTCGAGACATTTATCTACGACATAAGAAAAGCATGATATTAGCACAAGGAGTATGGGAACATAAACGCATAGTTATCAAGTGCCATTCAATGTTTAAATCTTCAAGTTCCGTTCGGTTGGTCAAACTTTCGAGCCTCGTTCGGTATTAATTCATTCGGCATTTTCGTGTTCATTCGGCAAAGATATATACCCGACTCAACACGAGATAGATTCGGCAAGGTTTGATTCGGCGAAGGTTAGATTCGGCAAGGTTTGATTCGGCGAAGGTTTGATTCGGCAAAGATAGATTCGGCAAAGGTTTGATTCGGCGTAGGTTTGGTTCGGCAAGAGTTGTTCGATAAGGAAAAGCAAAGGGGGTATAGCCCCTATATATAGCCAAGCGAAAGGCAACCGGATCAACCGGTTCGGCATTCCTTGCCAAATGGACCTATTTCAACTACGGGAAACGCCCAAGCACGAAACAAAGCGCGACACATGCAAACACGTGCCCCGCTTTGGGGGGCAAATGTTGGGTGAATTCTTACCCGGAAGACCTCGAGACCCAGAAACGTGATCCATTCGGCAGACCTCATTCGGCAGTCCTCCCTCGAATCCATTCGGTAGACCTCCATCGAATCCGTTCGGCAGTCCTCCCTCGAATCCATTCAGTAGACCTCCATCGAATCCATTCGGCAGACCCACCGGTCCAACCTCACCATCCCACCACCGGACCAACTACCACCGGTCCAACCTCACCATTCCACCACCGGACCAACTACCACCGGTCCAACCTCACCATTCCACCACCGGACCAACTACCACCGGTCCAACCTCACCATCCCACCTCCGGACCAAGTAATGCCGAACCAAGTCATACCAGGCCAGATCACATCAGCCCAGGCCCATCTGCGACCATACATATCCTGGACCCCTACCCCTAGCCTCACTCTATAAATAGAGGGGCAAGGGTACAACAATGGGGACGAGTTTGAGAGCTCAAGCACGGAAGGAACTTTCAAACAACTTTCTTTTACTTGTATAAAAGCTTTGTACTTGTAATCAAAAGAAGAAAAGAGAAATAACATATAAAGTGGACGTAGGCACATTCTGGCTGAACCACTATAAATTTGCGTGTCTTTTTACAGTTTAACCCCTGCTTTTCATATATTTGCGTAAATCACTCAAATCGCTAAGAACAACATAAGATCCATTAAATTATACAACTTTGAGGTGTTTGTCCATTTTTTGTGCAAACAACGACCATCACAGAAGCATCACAAACACCTTCTACAAACACTACTTTAAACTCCACTACTACTTCATATACTCAGTTATCCATCCCTCTGTGCACATTTCAGTATGCACATAACAACTGCTGCCATCTGCCTCGACCTGATTCATACTACCTCACCACCAAAACATACAACCCTTTCAAACTGTCAAAACAAACTCCTCCACAACACTTCTCTGTTCACTTATCAACTGCAACCATCATCAACTACATACCACTTCCGCCACAACCTCCTCAAATCCACTTCACACCACATACTGCCTATACTTGCCTGACCACCAAACATCCCTCTACATCCTACAACCGTTCATTACCACCTCTACATCTCACTGATCACCACCCCAAACTTTACTGCATACAAGTTCACCACGAACTACCCTACACACTGACGAAAGCATATCATCAACATCACCATCCCACTTTCTGCCCGCACCTTCCCTCCAACAGTCAATACTCCTGCCTCGCCAATACAACTCCACACGCAGCAACCCTGCACAGTGCACACTAACATCAACCTCAAACGTACATTCACAAACACAATACTTCATCAACACTTCCAACTTCGCCTGCTCCACCATAACCTACTCCTTGCATTGCCTTCAACTTCCACGTTCTGCCAGTCAACCTTCTTCTACATCAAAACTTCCCACTGACCATTCATTGCTGCAGTCACCTAAAAACTATTCATACTACCTTTCACCACTGTACAACTTGCCTTCTCTGAACTACAAACAGCAACCCACCACCGCAATTCACGAACTCCTCCAACCTCATCCAAACCAAACCTTATCACCGCAACCTCCTTCAAATCACCCGCCTTCAAATTGAACTGCCTGATGGTAGAGAAGAGTTGATTTTGGGATTTTTAATTTTCGAAATCCGAATTTGGTTTTCATAGTCAATTTTCGATTTTATTTTTGGGAAGTGAAAAAATTGTTTTAACTGTTGAAATGAGGATTTGGTTTGGTCTGTGGCATCCTTTCTCTTTCTTTTAAAAAATACATTATTTATTTGTTAAGCCAGGCTTGAAGGTCTAAATTTTTTTTTCTTTGAATTTGTTTAATTTGTTTTGATTTAATTTGTTTTTAGTTACATCCTTATTTAAAATAAAATAAAAATAGAGGATTTGTGGTGTTTCTAATTTTCTTTTGTTGTTTTCAATTTTCAAGCATTGATTAAATTTTCAGGTTGCAAAAGCAGACAAGAAGTGCTTGCTAAAAACCGCGTTACTTTGCTTGCTTATAAAAAAATCACCGCTAAAATAATAATTAATTGCCAATAATTCTGCACGCTCTGGTATCGTGCCCTCATCTCTTGTTTTAATTTACTTTGCATTGTTGGTTACTTGAATTTTATAAAAAAATTTCAAAAACAAAAACAAATTTCATTGTAGTTGCATTGTTAATTCACGTTTAATTCTTATTTTGCATTCATCTCATCTTGTTTTTATTTTCTAAGGGCAATACCCAAATCCACGTAAGGTGGGGGATTTCATCACCCCTTCCTTGGCCCAAAAATTGCATTTCATTCTAGAATTTTGACTAATAATAACGGCTAGACACTTGACTTAAAGGTATCACGAGCTCATCTAGGGCTTAATTGTATCTTGACAGTTGACTTCTTTGAACAATTTTATTTCTCGGTGTCTAGGCTACGACAGAGCAATAATCAATCATAAATATTATGGTGATTCGTAAATATTATACTGATTGTTTCTCTGAAGGTACTTAAACCTTCGGCTGCATTACTACGGTGATTCGTGGTGCACCGATAAATCCTGTTCATTATCTGGCTAAGAACTATTTTGCTGCATTAAGACAAAGTATGATTATACAATTTTGGATTAGAATCTACTAAGGATAGAAAATTTGTAATTAAGTCTTTTTCATTCATTTAGTTGCATTATTTCATGCATATTTAAAAAAAAATTCAAAATCCAAAACTAAAATAAATTTGTAAATTTTCCTTAACTTAGTTTTTAGATCTTTTCCTTTGAAATTTTTCAATCAAAACTAAAAATTTAAAACAAAAAATTTGAGTTAGTTTTTAAGAAAAACAAAAATTCGAAATTTTTTTTTTTGAAAAAAAACAAAAAATATAAGAACAAAAAAAAAGTTTGCAAATCCAAAAATCAAATCTCCCTTTTTGAAAAATAAATCTCTTTCAGCAAATATTTTTCCCTAAAAAGAAAAAGAAAAAAACAACAAACAATTTCTTACTTTATTTTCCAAACCGTGCTTTTTCTCTTAAATTCGTTTCTACTTCTTTCTCTTCTCGACTTTTAATTGTGCATGAGTATGTGGACTCGTGACAAAACAACGAACACTTGGACTCGTAACGCAACAACGAATCATTTAACTCGTACACACGATCCTCCTAAAATGGCAAACGAGAATGCCCCTCAAACTCTTATGGATAGAACCTTTCCTGATAGAGTTTCTATCTTCTTGTATCACGTTACCGCCTATAATGACCCATAATTTTTTGATAATTAAAAGCATTGTATGAATAAATGAGGAATGAAATTTTGTAGTAATGAATGAAAATTAAAGGGAATAATCATTGTATGAAGAAAAATGATGAACAATGAATAATGTGAAAGAAAAAAAAAGAAAAAAAATAAGCAATACTTGTAATCTTTGTTTGTGTTGGCTTATGGGATGTTTGGGATGTGATACTTTAAATTGTTTAAGATGTATAAATAATCTATTGAGTTTATCTAAGACTGTTGAGTTTATGGTATACTTAGTAGTTATTTATCATTTTCTACGATTAAAAGTTTCCAAACCCGAACAAACCATCTGTTGGTTGCTAGGGATGAATATTTGATTTCTTTGACTACACGTGATGATTGTATGATTTTTGTGTAAGTAATTGTTGTTATGTTGTGTTGATTGGTTGTTATTGATTGAAACAACATATTAATTTCTCTTTGCATAATTTCAACTCTATTGGCTTATATAAGTGAAATACAGGTTTATGGAAGCAATTGCTATTGCTTTTAGTTTCATAAATAAGCGTTGTTTGCTCGATAAATATATACGATTTCGGATTACGGTTTTCTAGCGATATTATAATGTTTTTCTCGTGGTTTGGGATATATTATTCTGAAATATATGATATATATTATTATTATTATTGATATTATTATTTCGCCCAGACCTCTCCGTACAAAGGAGACTTTGAAATTTTTTTCCGTAAATTTTGGACGTAGAAAATTCTTGTGAAAATAGAAATGTTTTCAAACTTTATTAGCTCGAATATAAAAGGATTTAATTGTTTATAATTTGAGATATTTTTATTTAAATTATCTAATTATGTAAATTAATTGTTTATAAATTTAATATTTTGAATAAGATATATTAATTTCTTAATTACTTATTTCCCTTTTCGAGGATGAAAAGTTTTGAGTGCGGGAGAATGTAACGACCCATAATTTTTCAATGATTAAAAACAGTTAATTTAATAAGGTTTTGTGATTTAATGTTGAAGAAATAAAAATTTGTGATTTAATAATAAGAATATAACTGGAATGAAATGTAATAGTATTAATTTATGGTAATTGATAACTGCTTTAAATGTAATTCCAATTAATTAAAATGATTTAAAAGTTATAATTGGTTATAGACTGTAAATAAATTGTAATATGTGTGTATTAATTGATAATTGGATTAAAGGAGTAATTGATAATTTAAATATGTACAAATTAATGAAATAGGATGAAATTAATTGTAATTGATAAAAGTAGTGCCGTGGTAGTAGTTATGACATTTGTGTGTAGATAACACACTTGAAAATGTTATTAAATTAAGAAAAGATAACGATTGTCATTTGTCACCAATTTATTCAATCTGTTGAATTAAATTTAAAATCAATTGTAATTAAATGTAATTTAATGTTACTTTAATATGAGTTAAGACGATAACTGTAAAAGTAGAATGCAATAAAATGTAGAGAAATGTCAATTGTATTCATAAGGCAATAATTGATTTAATAAAAGAGTGAAACCAAGATAAATTAATTTATTGGGATTTCAAATTATAATTAATGTGAAAATCGACAAAAATTCAATATAATTGAAACGTTGCAATCGATATGGTAAAAGGCGATAATTGTAGAATATTAATGCAATAAGATATAAACAAATGTTAACTATGTCTATAGAGTAATAGTGGACTGAATAAAAAGAATGAAATCAAATTAAATCAATTTATTTGAAATTAAATTATAATTAATTGGATTTAATTTCAGTTGAAATTGAACATTGTAACTGGTGTAATAATTAACACTGAATTGATATGTAAATTTGTTTTAAACTATTATAAATGTCTAAGTAATCAAAAATGATAAAAATTGTTGGATAATAAATTTGAAATTAAAAAGTGATTTAATCAATTTGATAATAACCTAATTAACGTGAAAATAGCCATTTTGGCCACTGTCTCTGATTTTGACGAAACCAGTTTCATCGGATCCGAAATGGTGAATTATTATAGGGTTTCAAGTTTCGTAACGGTCAAACATGTCATTTGATCGTACGAACTCGAAACGCGTAGAAATCAATTTAATTAAATTTAATTGAAATCAATTTGAAATAAACTGATTTTTAAACTAACTTCTTCATACGATGGAATTAGGACTTAAAACCCGTTCCATTAAGTTTAAAAATATCGAAAACATCTATTTTGATGTATGGGATGACCCACTTTCGTTTCGGAAGCGAAACAGGCTTTTTGGTCGCTATTCGTCGTTCGAACAGGTTTGATGTGTTTATTTCTTATCGGACTTTGTTAATATAAATAGTCTTGTTTCCCAAAACCCTAGCAATCATTTTCTTATTCCAGTACGTACAACTCCATCTGTCTGTTCCTCCTTCTAAAATGGCAGAAACCCAAATTTCTAGATTAAGTTGCAAATAAAAATCAAATCGAAAAATTCAAACTCCTCAAGCCATATCAAATTATATATTGATTCAAAGCTCTCGACGAGTGCAACTCAAATCTGCTGTTTGTTTTTGCAATCGGATTTTGGGTTGTCCGGAATTAGCCAAATCATTCTCTGCCGTTTGTTGGTGGTTGATGATCGACGACGGATCATCGAATCGATGCCACCATCACGTATTGAGCGACACGCTTAGTCCATCAGTACAAGTTATTGTGTCATCAAAAGGTTGGATTGGCGTGAAAAATTCACCTAGGGTTTTTATCTCTAAGGCGGCGGCTGCTGCTTCACATCGACGTTCGTGAGTTAGAGCTCGTCGCTAAGGGGTTGGAGCCTTGGGGGAAGGGTCGCGATGTGGTTGAAGCTGCGGAGGCGCGTGCGATTGAGTCGAATAGGGTGGCGGCTGCAAGTCGAGGCGATCGTGTTCGATCTCGGGTAGGCTAGGGTTCAGTTTTGCAGTTGATGACATGGCCGTATGATGGTATTGTCTTTTGTTTTTTAATTTAAATTTTGATTTTCAATGTTCTAATATACATTACTTTCACATACGAGGTCCAATTCACACGCGGTTTGTTTCATTGGGATTGTATCGAAATTCTTGACATTATAACCCTGTTTTAGACGAATTCTAATACTGTTAGATTTAGGCCTTATTTTGGATTTCAAATCAAGTTGAAATAAAAGGTGAGTGTTTTAACCCACTCACAACAACTAAATTTTCTTATGTTAGTTAAATTAAATTTATGATGTGATTAGAAATTAATTGATTGATGTTTGGTATGTTTAGATTGCCATTCTAGTTAATTTGACATTTATTGCATTTAATCATCGTTTAATTTAATATTGAATTCAAATTGTCAATTTAATACCTGTTAATGATAATCAGTAATCTATTGATGTTATTGGTTGATTTGGATGATGATTTGTGATGGATGTTTGATTGTTGATATTGGATGACTGGATGTTATATTTTATATTATTATAACACTACAAGTTCCCTATGGGTTGAAATGATACAAACCCGATCGATCATATAGAATAGGGGAAAATCGTTATGGTTTGAAATGATAGACCCAACGATTTCCATTGAAATAAATTGGGATTGCAGGTTGGAATGATATATACCCGTAAATTTAAATATTTGCGGATTGAAATGATAAATATCCGTATCACTTGACCATAAGGTAGAAAATTTTATACGGACACCGGATTGGTTAAATTAAATGATTTTAAATCTGTAAATTTTGAATTCAGCTAAAATATTTTGAAATAGAGTCTGATTTATATAAGCTTAATTGTTTAAATGAACTGTTAAAGGATAAAATTTGAAATTTTGGAATTGTGTTAAGTAAATTTATTAGAGGGTTTAAATTGGAATTCTAAAGTTGAATTTGAAGTACAAACGAAATTTATCGAAATTGAGTTATTGAAGACGTTTGAAATTGTAACTTTGAAATCTACTGAAATTGGAATAGCTTAAATTGATACTTCAAGATTTGAAATTGGATTTTGATTTGAAATCTGGATATGGTCCAGATTTGTTGAAATGGAAGAAATAGTTAAATTTGATATTAATTTCAAATTTATTTTTAATATAAACTGTTAAAAATGTTATTTTAAACTCTAATCAGTAAGTCTTTCAAACTATTAAACTAAGTTAATCTATTTTAAACCATTTAATCAATTTAAGCTATTTTAATTAACATTAATTAATTTTAATCTATTTAATCCAATTTAATCTATTTTATCCTATTTCAAACGAATTAACCCATTTTAATCTATTTTAAATCTATTTAATCTATTTAATCTATTTTAATTCTACTAAAGCTATTTTAAATCTATTTAAACTATTTTAATCCACTTTTTAAATTATTTTAAAGTATTTCAAACCATTTAAATTATATTTTCAAACTATACTCACTATTTAAACTATTTGTAACTATCCATACTATTTTCTAAATTCTAAATTATAAAGTGGAAGTGGTTATATTTAAACCCTTGATATAAAAGTAAATATAATCAAATGGTATAATAACCTATGTTGGGATTTAAATAATATATTTTGAGTAAATATGATAATTTTGAAATGAGGGTTTAACCTATTTTGAAATTATGATTCCAAAAGTGATATGGTTTGAATTGAATATGATATTTTGATATCAATATGATATGGTTTTGAAATGTAAAGAACCATCCGGTGTGTAATAAGCGTTTGGTTGTTAAAGAGACCGGGATTGGATATTGCATACTCTTTGCCAACACCGAAAACCACTTTAACAACTGTGCACGTGGTGGAGATTCCAAAAATGAAGTAGAATGGTTTGGCGAACGATTCTGTATGAAGTATTTACGTGACCCTGACTCCCGTGAGTCAGCTTAGATGTGACTAAAGCGGGAGCTATACCTGGGCCAAGTGAGGTCATTCCTCCGATTCGACATGCTTCTTTGATACCTTATTTATTACTTTGTGATTGATTTGGTGGCCACCCCTCGATTTTAACTATGGGAGTGTGTTCCGAGGTGGGCGATAGTAGCTGCTATGCGTTACCACCAGTCTGGTTCTACAAAACGGTAGAGTCCTACCCTGGCATTTCCTCGAGTGCCATGTTCACATGCCCTATCGTGCCTTCTACGAGTTTGGTTCATACCATACCTAAGGAGTGCCCTCTGATAGCCCCCCAGTTTACGGAGGAATTACGGTTCTGTATAGACTATGGGAATATATAAAAACGTGTTAAGGGGGATATGGGTAACGCCTTAACGCTATTTTAGTACTTTACTTTACAGTAGACACTATTATAATAGCGCATTGTACTACATAGTAGATAGTTTAACGGATCCTTAGGAGATGGTAAGCCCATACATCTCTTAAGTTAATGCACTCATATTTGACACTAGAAAGGAGATGTCAAAACCCATAAACGTATCCGACGCCGTTACACTCATATTTATTTACTGTTGATTTATCTTACATAAGATCTTTTAGTTCCGACTCGAGTGTTTTGTCTTTTCAATTCGCTCGGGTCAGTTTGAGCTTTTCAGTGCACCAAAGACTACTTTTCTGGAGGACGAAGACGAAGATTTGTACTATTATTATTTATTTCATTTATTCCACTAATCATGTTGTTCCGCTGCATTATTTAATTATTACTGCTGTATGTACCATGATTCTGTATTTTAAAAGTGTAATCAAATGTTATTTGTAAAACAGCTTCATGAACTGTTTATTTGATTATTATATTTTGTCATTCCACTGTGAGATTCTGTGTTTGTTTTCTTTCTTTCTCTACTTTTCTTATTTACCCCATAACAATTAGCCCCTTTGAATGGTTTGAGCTGGCATGTGTGTCCGTCCAAAAAGGAAGGTCGTTACAAGTGGTATCAGTGCTTTGGTTTGGCGATAACCTTAGCTTTGTGGGGGTTTGACTCATATAAATAAGGTAGTAAAACCCTAGAATGAGTTACCGAATGCATATATATGAGAGAGCGTATTTGTTAGTGTTATAAAATGTTTTGTATTGTGTTAATTTGTTCTGTTATGTATTTACAAATTCTGGTCGATACATAGGACGGTATGGCATCGATAGGGATTTCTAAACACTTAATAGGACATACCGACACAATATTGTTTTGAAATATAGGTAAATGAAATAATTTTTCCTATTATATATTTTGAATATAAAATAATAAATTTTATAAATGATATAGTTGGATGTAATATGTTGTTTGTGAGGTAGAGAAATTTTATAAATATTGATTGAAAATAGGATTTACAAATAAAGTAAATATAAATTGGAAGTTTAGAACCGAGGTTTCAGGATTTGAAAATTTCTTTCGAAAGATTTTGGAATATAATATTAGTGTAGTATTTAGAAGTTTTTTCTGATATAAATATTTCAAGATGATTTGAAAGATATGTTTTAAAAGAAAATTATAAAGAAAATAAGTACTGTACTCCCCTCTCTGTCGCTGGAAAATAATTTCGGTGATGAGTGCATGCATCATCGACGTTCATTTTCGAGTTTCAAAGTGGGAAGACCATTGTAGTAGTTTTACTGGACATTTGTTTTGATAAATAAATCTTGATTTTAAATCCCTAAATATGATTTGATATATAAAGGATATATATATATATATTATTTTCTAAATGACTGAAATGAATCGGGTATTTAGTTCTTAAACTCTTTTGATAATCAATAGCTTTCTATTATTTCAATGAATGAAATCTTGACTATATTAATAATTGGGAACTTCTGAAATGAGGAAAATAAGAAATTGGAAGCTTAATAATTAATGAAATATATATAAGATGGGAAATTGTGATATGTAAATCAAAGGATAGGGAAATTAAGAAATGTAACTATTGAACATTTTGTTAGCTTAAATAAATAAGAGAAACTTGTGTAACATTCAATTTTATTCTAAAAGACATAATATATAACTTACCCAATATTGAAATTTGAAATGTTGAATAAGAATATGTAATAGAATATTATACAAGTAAAACTTAGAAAATGAAAGAGTTCAATGGAATTTCTTCCAAAAATAAGAATTCGGATATTATAAATTTGTTATAAACTTAAGCTAATAATTTGAAGTGCTACTGATTAACGAAATAGAAAGAGTGAATACTATAAGTAAATGATTATAAACTTAAGTGATGTCGGAAACCAATTATAATTGGAGTAAATGGTAAAAAGTGAATACTATATATGAAAGGAATAAATGTGAAGGGAAAGGAATTAAAATTTAAGTATAAATTAATTCACAAATAAAGATTTATATTTAAAGGGAAATCAAGGATATAATTTAATAATGAAAGTGAAGTAAATTGAAATAAAATGTATATAATACTTAAATAATGAATTTATTGATCATTTTAAATAATTGAAATAAAAATAACTTATATAAGCAATGAATGCAAAGTAATGGAAAGAATAAAAACATTGTATGACTAAATGAGGAATGAAATTTTGTAGTAATGAATGAAAATTAAAGGGAATAATCATTGTATGAAGAAAAATGATGAACAATGAATAATGTGAAAGAAAAAAAAAGAAAAAAAAATTAAGCAATACTTGTAATCTTTGTTTGTGTTGGCTTATGGGATGTTTGGGAAGTGATACTTTAAATTGTTTAAGATGTATAAATAATCTATTGAGTTTATCTAAGACTGTTGAGTGTATGGTATACTTAGTAGTTATTTATCATTTTATACGATTAAAAGTTTCCAAACCCGAACAAACCATCTGTTGGTTGCTAGGGATGAATATTTGATTTCTTTGACTGCACATGATGATTGTATGATTTGTGTGTAAGTAATTGTTGTTATGTTGTGTTGATTGGTTGTTATTGATTGAAACAATGTATTTACTTCTCTTTGCATAATTCTAACTCTTTTGGATTATATAAGTAAAATACAGGTTTATAGAAGCAATTGCTACTGCTTTTGGTTTCATAAATATGCGTTGTTTGCCTGACAAATATGTACGTTTTCGGATTACGGTTTTCTAGCGATATTATGTTGTTTTCCCCATGGTTTGGGATATATTATTTTGAAATATTTGAGATATATTGTTATTATTGATATTATTATTTCTCCCAGACATCTCCGTACAAAGAAGACTCTGCCGAAATTTTCCATAAATTTTGGACTTAGAAAATTCTTGTGAAAATAAAAATGTTTTCAAACTTTATTAACTCGAATATAAAAGGATTTAATTGTTTATAATTTGAGATATTTTTATTTAAATTATCTAATTATGTAAATTAATTGTTTATAAATTTAATATTTTGAATAAGATATTAATTTCTTAATTGCTTCTTTCCCTTTTTGAGGATGAAAAGTTTTGAGTGCGGGAGAATGTAACGACCCGTAATTTTTCAATGATTAATAATAGTTAATTTAATAAGGTTTTGTGATTTAATGTTGAAGAAATAAAAATTTGTGATTTAATAATAAGAATATAATTGGAATGAAATGTAATAGTATTAATTTAAGGTAATTGATAACTGCTTTAAATGTAATTCCAATTATTTAAAATGATTTAAAAGTTATAATTGGTTATAGATTGTAAATTAATTGTAATAATGTGTGTATTAATTGATAATTGGATTAAAGGAGTGATTGATAATTTAAATATGTACAAATTAATGAAATAGGATGAAATTAAATGTAATTTATAAAAGTAGTGATGTGGTAGTAGTTATGACATTTGTGTGTAGATAACAAACTTGCAAATGTTATTAAATTAAGAAAAGATAAAGATTGTCATTTGTCACCAATTTATTCAATCTGTTGAACTAAATTTAAAATCAATTGCAATTAAATGTAATTTAATGTTACTTTAATATGAGTTAAAACGATAACTGTAAAAGTTGAATGCAATAAAATGTACAGAAATGTCAATTGTATTCATAAGGCAATAATTGATTTAATAAAAGAGTGAAACCAAGATAAATTAATTAATTGGGATTTCAAATTATAATTAATGTGAAAATCGAAAAAAGTTCAATATAATTGAAACGTTGCAATCGATATGGTAAAAGGTGATAATTGTAGAATATTAATGCAATAAGATATAAACAAATGTTAACTATGTCTATAGAGTAATAATGGATTGAATAAAAATATTGACATCAAATTAAATCAATTTATTTGAAATTAAATTATAATTAATTGGATTTAATTTCAGTTGAAATTGAACATTATAACTGGTGTAATAATTAACACTGAATTGATATGTAAATTTATTTTAAACTATTGTAAATGTCTAAGTAATAAAAAATGATGAAAATTGTTGGTTAATAAACTTGAAATTAAAAAGTGATTTAATCAATTTAATAATAACTTAATTAATGTGAAAATAGCCATTTTAGCCACTGTCAAGGATTTTGACGAAACCAGTTTCATCGGATCTGAAACGGTTAATTATTGTAGGGTTTCAAGTTTCATAGCGATTGGACTTGTCATTTGATCGTACGGACTTGAAACGCGTAGAAATCAATTTAATTAAATTCAATTGAAATCAATTTGAAATAAGCTGATTTTTAAACTAACTTCTTCATACGATGGTATTAGGACTTGAAACCTGTTCCATTGAGTTTAAAAATATCGAAAACATCTATTTCGATATATGGAATGACTCACTTTCGTTTCGGAAGCGAAACGGGCTTTTTGGTCGCTATTCGTCGTTCGTGCAGATTTGATGTGTTTATTTCTTATCGGACTTTGTTAATATAAATAGTCTTGTTTCCCAAAACCCTAGCAGTCATTTTCTCATTCCAGTACGTACAACTCCATCTATCTATTCCTCCTTCTAAAATGGCAGAAACCCAAATTTCTAGACTCAATTGCAAATCAAAATCAAATCGAAAAATTCAAACTTCTCAAACCATATTAAATTATATACCAATTCGAAGCTCTCAACGAGTGCAACTCAAATCTGCTGTTCATTTTTGCAATCGGATTATGGGTTGTCTAGAATTGGCCAAATCATTCTCGGCCGTCCGTTGGTGGTTGATGATCGACGGCGGATCATCGAATCGATGGCACCATCACGTGGAGAGCGACGTGCGTAATCCATCACTACAAGTTATTGGGTCATCGGAAGGTTGGATTGGCGTGAAAAATTCACCTAGGGTTTTTATCTCTAAGGCGGCGGTTGCTGCTCCACGTCGACGTTCGTGAGTTGGAGGTCGTCGCTTGGGGGTTGAAGCCTTGGGGGAAGGGTCGCGATGTGGTTGAAGCTGCGGAGGCGCGTGCGATTGAGTCGAATAGGGTGGCGGCTACAAGTCGAGGCGATTGTGTTCGTTCTCGGGTAGGCTAGGGTTCAGTTTTGCAGTTGATGACGTGGCCGTGTGATGGTATTGTCTTTTGTTTTTTTTGTTTTTTTTAATTTAAATTTTGATTTCCAATTTTCTAATATACATAACTTTCACATACGAGGTCCAATTCATGCGCAGTTTGTTTCGTTGGGATCGTATCGAAATTTCAGACATTTTGAAATAGGTTTGGATGAATTATGAGATTGTTAGATTTTGGGTCTTATTTTGGATTTCAAATCAATTTGAAATAAAAGGTGAGTGTTTTAACCCACTCACAACTACTAAATTTTCTTATGTTAGTTAAATTAAATTTACGATGTGATTAGAAATAAATTGATTGATGTTTGGTATGTTTAGATTGTCATTCTAGTTAAATTTGACATTTATTGCATTTAATCATCGTTTAATCTAATATTTAATTCAAATTGTCAATTTAATACCTGTTAATGATAATCAGTAATCTATTGACGTTATTGGTTGATTTGCATGATGATTTGTGATGGATGCATGATTGTTTATATTGGATGACTGGATGTTATATTTTATATTGTTACAACACTGCAAGTTCCCTATGGGTTGAAACGATACATACCCGAACGATCATATTGAATAGGGGAAAATCGTTATGGGTTGAAATGATAAACCCAAGCGATTTTCATTGAAATAAATTGGGATTGCGGGTTGAAATGATATATACCCGTAAATTTAAATATTTGCGGATTGAAATGATAAATATCCGTATCACTTGACCATAAGGTAGAATATTTTATACGGACACCGGATTGGTTAAATTAAACGATTTTAAATCTGTAAATTTTGAATTCAGCTAAAATATTTTGAAATAGAATTTGATTTATATAAACTGAATTGTTTAAATGAATTGTTAAAGGATAAAATTTGAAAATTTTGAATTGTGTTAAGTAAATTTCTTAGAGGGTTTAAATTGGAATTCTAAAGTTGAATTTGAAGTACAAACGAAATTTATCGAAATTGAGTTATTGAAGACGTTTGAAATTGTAAGTTTGAAATCTATTAAAATTGGAATAGCTTAAATTGACACTTCAAGATTTGAAATTGGATATTGATTTGAAATCTGGATATAGTCCAAATTTGTTGAAATGGAAGAAATAGTTAAATTTGATATTAATTTCAAATTTATTATTTTAATATAAACTGTTAAAAATGTTATTTTAAACTCTAATTAGTAAGACTTTCAAACTATTAAACTAAGTTAATCTATTTTAAAATATTTTAAACCATTTAATCAATTTAAACTATTTTAATTTATATTGATTAATTTTAATCTATTTAATCCAATCTAATCTATTTTATCCTATTTCAATTGAATTAACCCATTTTAATCTATTTTAAATCTATTTAATCTATTTTAAATCTATTTTAAATCTATTTAATCTATTTTAATTCTACTAAAGCTATTTTAAATCTATTTAAACTATTTTAATCCACTTTTTAAATTATTTTAAAGTATTTCAAACCATTATATTATATTTTCAAACTATACTAAACTATTTAGACTATTTGTAACTATCCATACTATTTTCTAAATTATAAATTGTAAAGTGGAAGTGGTTATATTTAAATCCTCGATATAAAATTAAATATAATCAAATGGTGTAATAACCTAAGTTGGGATTTAAATAATATGTTTTGAGTAAATATGATGATTTTGAAATGAGGGTTTAACCTATTTTGAAATTATGATTCCGAAAGTGATATGGTTTGAATTGAATATGATATTTTGATATCAATATGAAATGGTTTTGAAAATGTAATAGAACCATCCGGTGTGTAATAAGTGTTTGGTTGTTAAAGGGACCGGGATCGGATATTGTAACGATCAGTATCTTTCGACGCTCGAAAGTCGACATTAATATGTCCACTGTATCAAATGCCGCGCAATCGAATGCCGGAAAATCGAACCATTAGGTTTAAAAGAAGAGGTAGAAGAAGACAGAAGAAAAGAAAGAACAGAAAAATAGAAACAGAAACAATATCAGAATCTCACATTCGCAGCGGAACAATATATAATAGATAATCACTAGTCTTTTAAACAAAGAACTATATCAGTTTATACAATACAACTGAGAGTCAATATACAACTCAATACAACAATGGACAGTTATATAAACTTGTCCTCATACAAAATACACAGCGGAATAAATAAACAAGTACAGGAGTACGTCTCGCCATCCGGCTTGCCTCCAAAGCTCCAGAATATCCAGAATATCCTGATAACATAACTCTAGGCTGCCCGTGTGGAAAATTATGGGCACCCAGAGTTTAGAAAGGAAACAATAAACTCCGAGTCAGTCATGGTGACTGGTATGAGATCGTAAAATAGTTATTTTCACAAAGAAAATAAAATTAATTCGCAATGCTTTTGGAAAATGAAACTACCATAAGACCTCCCGCCACACACACAATGCAAATGCAGAATTGGAGGAGATTTCTTCTTATGATAGTCAAAGATGCTTACTACGAAAGATCAGTTGATATTATTATTAATGTTTAGTGTGGAAAACATTTCGAAAGTATAATATTAATCTTAGCCAGCATACAACCATTATTGTATGCCTACTATAGCTACCATCTAAACAGTGGTGACCACCATAAGTAAATGGCAGGTTCTACAACTAAAACCGTACAAGGTTCGTATTGGGAATTGGATTTCCAACAAATGGTCAGGCTAAGGAACTTCCTACTGACAATGGGTACACCTCTGGATGGACGTCCCGAGAACTAACTAGCTCTCTGCCAACACAAGGCCGGGTTACCCCTTACACTAGGTAACTACTACACGAATATGCCATCCCCCGGTCCTTTGGGACCTTTATCCGAGACGCCTCGATCACAAAGCAACAACCACAAAGAAATGAGATTGGAGCAACCACATAGGTTAAATATCAGGGATCCATACCTGATACCACCCTTTTCCAGAAGGAAATGACATACCCTAAAGGGCGCGACCCTCATAACCTTGCCGCATCATTCCTGTTTTGACCATTTCCGGGGTGAGAGGTCTGACGAAGTCTTGTCCACAAAGCTACACTTCTCACAGAAGCCATGCTTTGATCAACAAATGATCAACCAATGATCAACACACAGCAGCACTCAGCATGTCACATTACCAAATTGGGAATATATCGCTGATAACCTTCAACTACATAACCTCTGAGCTCGTACGTCTCAGAGAAGGGTGTTAAGCTAAGAGAATAAATTCTCCGCCACCAACAGAAATGTATTTGAAAGAAATCAGCTTTATATCTCAAAATGTAATGTCACACATGTAACCATACAAGTCTGTTCCGGGTTCGAACAGAACCGAAGGCACTTCCAAAGAATCCCTTGCAATCCGGATATTCACTAATCACGTCCGGACTTCCCATCACAAGAAGAGTGATATAAATCTCTATACCGGAGCAATTCGGTGCAGAGACATTCGATAGGTTGTCCTTTCATTATCGAAAATACCCGGTCTTCACACCGGTCTTCAATTGCAATTCATACACTTCGTATCATTATTTGGAATGGGTTATCTGACACAAAGGTCCTTTCCCGGCTAAACCGAATAATGAGCGCTTGTTTTAAAAACAAATTCAAATGCCATTTCAAAGGCAAATATTGATAGTCGGTGATTTAACTATCAAACAACATTCACAACAATCATCAGATTTAAATAATTTTCCCAAATTATTTATTTTCAAAATATCTTCACAAGATATATATTTTCCCGCACTTCAACACTTTGAAAACAAATTTCAAATCAATTTTCATCTTTCAACTTTTGAAAATATATTTCAAATCAATTTCCTTACGCGGAATATATTTCCAAATATTTCTTTTAAAAACCAACTTTAGAACCTTTAATTTATATTTTTAAAAGCTACTTTGGAAATATACTCGGCTTTATAGTGAGAATACACTTCCACTTCAAAATGGTCCATTTAAACCAATTAAATAAATCCTTATCGATTTATTTTAAATTTACATCCCAAATCTGTAAATTTATTTCCACACTTTTAAAATAAATCAGTGTTTATTTTTAAAACAAATTTTCCCTTTCCTTTATAATTTCCATTTTGAATTTACATTCCCAAATATTCACTTTCAACTCCAAATCAAATAAAAAATTGGTTTCTCAATTTATTTTCCACACACTAAATCAATTTCAAATTGATTTCCCAATGATTTATTTTCAATTACCAAATTAATTGGTTTTCAAACAAATTTATCACTTTTAGAATAAATCCCTTTATTCTTTCCAAATTATTTAAAATTCCATTTTCAATAAATTCTTAAACTTTAAACAATATTATCCAACATCCATTTATTAATATCTTTTCCCGTATTTCGGAAAAAAATCGATAAGACTACAAAATCAACTTTTTTACCGTTAAATTCTTTCTTTTAAATTTATTCAACTCTAAAAAATAAGTTTACTTAAAGTTTTCCACTTTAATTTCAAAATCCAATTTATATTCATTTCTGGTATCCAACGATACCAAAAATACATTCGGCTAAATTTTTAGCCTTCAACAGTTCCAATCACAAATATAATCACACACAGATTATAAATAATCAACACACAATATATGAAACAAATTCACATAATTTGAGGAATCCAGTTGGATCCCTCCAACCTGTTTCCCTGCATCCACAGATGTTAGCACAATACCAATTCCACTTCGAGGTGGAATATCGTAGTATATAGGATTTATAAAATATCATCCGCTATTATGCTGCGCAATAGGGTCTCATCCGCTATATAATGCAGGAAAATCAATCACCAATATATATATTCCAATATATATATATTGTTATATACTAATATATATATATATATATACTATCACAATCCAAACAATCAATCAATAACTGCAATTCAAATTTTAATTTGAGTGAGAAGATCTCACCTTTGCTTTTAAATTTACAATCCAGTTTCCATTCCAGTTTGTTCCTCTTCATTGTATTAGACCTTGTATAAATAATTTATACACTTTATTAATATTCGAAAAAATCGAATAACAAATTTTCGTTTGGTAATTTTAATCATTCAATGATTTTATTTTAAACCAGTTACTTTAAATAAATTTGTTTAACTAAAAATTAAATTTAAAACTAAATTTCCTTTAATAAAATATCTTAGTAATTAAAATAACTAAATAATTTAATTTAACACTTACCCACCAAATCCATAAACTATTGTTTAAAACAACTTAAACGAATAAATTTAAAAATATGTATACATATATTTATTCTTATCTTTATTATTTTGAAAATAGATATCCATTTGAAAATAGTATATATATATATAGATTCCAAAATCTGTAAAATATATATCTATATAAAATAATCTCTGTCACCATTTAAAACTTCTATCTTCTGAATCTTATATATATACTCATTATTTTCTGTTTTACTATAAACTGCATATATACATATACTTAATTGTTTTTATTAAATTTAATAAAAGAAAAGAAAAAACTACCTCACCGACAAAATCGAACAAACCCAGGTTCGATCGAAATCTCTGGCCACCCGATGTCATCACACATCATCGAGACCCTCTGCCTCGAACCACCATTTGCATGCGACCACTGAATCGCCCACCTCCCTAGGTCGTATCACCACGACCTTCCAGTTCCACGCGACCCCAAGCGCGCGCCATCATGAAACACTCCACCTTCACCGGAATCAACGCCTGACCTACAGGCAAATGCCGAGCTTCCCCTTCCATCCACGCGAACGCGTACGTACGCACCTCCCACTTCGAACTGCTCGCGCGATTCGATTAGACGGAAAGAAGGCAAGGTGAAAACTCGCGACTCCCACTTCGATGTCGATTTTCGAATTCAAGAAGAAACACGGCCATTTTCCTTTTCGAATTTGGGGAAAACGCGGCCGTTTGATTTTTTTGTTTAATGATTCGCGAATAAGTTCGTGAATTTAAATTGGGGAGAACGGTGGTCATGATTTGTTGAGGCTATCGTGATTTTACTTTGAACGAAATCTTCGTTCGCCATTTCTTTTATTTTTTGAAAGTTTTGAACTGAATGCTGGGGAAAGGAGATGTCGTGCTTTGAAAGGAAAAGAGACGTGATTTAACAGAGAGGGATAGGTCGGCTGATGGGAAAGAATTTTGACTGGTGAAATGATATAAGATATTTAAATTAGATTGATAAATTATTGGGCGTTCTTATCTCGTACGATCACACGATAACTCCAGAAACTACAAAAACTGAAACATGATAATAATACAACATTATGGATCCAATGGAACTAGTTTCGTCGAATTCCGAGACTGCGCCCCGGAACGCTATTTTTTTAAATATCGATTTAAACGATAAATTTCAAAACTGAAAAAATAGTTTCCAATTATATTCCGAAGCCTTTATTATCTTCAGTATGATTAATATGAATTTTCTAAGCCTTGAAAATATTTTAAATCAGCTTAAAATTGAAAATTCAAATTTTTACCCAGTTTCAATAATTTAATTCAATAATTTAATTGCCAAATTCATAGCAATATTTTGAATTTCAAATTAAACTATCATTCGAATATCTAAACTCAACTAAATATTCAAATTTCAAATGTCAAAATTCAAGGTCGTTACAATCTTCCCCCCTTAAAAGAATTTCGTCCCGAAATTACAAGTCAAGAAGAGTGCTCCAATACCCGTTTATCATTTTACCAAAACCAAATAGTTTTATCAAATTTTCAAAACAAATTTTTTATTAGAGATCATCATTTCAACTAACTGTCCAAATCTTAACCATAGTTTCCAAAAACTTTATTTACTTCACAATTTAAATTTTAAATTTTCAAAATTTCTCAAAAATTTCCCTAACTCTCTAAATTTCCGAGAAATTTCGCCAGCGTCTCCTTTACGCGGCTAGCTCGGTACAACTACAAAATGTCCCTACGGACTTCCAAATTCCAATAGAAAACAAAATGCCAAGTGGCAAAATCAGAATCCCATCAAATTTCATACTAAAATTTAAAATACATACCTTATCTTCGAAATCAAAATCCAATTCCATTTTCCTATAGCCTTTATAATCCCTGTATACTTTATTTAACAACAATGTCTAAATTTACTTATTGGATTCCCAATACCAATTTTACTTAAGAATTTTTTTCCATTCCTTTCTTAAGTTCAATATAAGTACTTACATACTTCTTAAATTTATTTTCACTTCACAAACAAAGTTATATATTCATTTCCATTCAACTTTGCATTTTCAACTTCATTTGAATTCAATTCACAATTTCAATTCTATTTGAATTCATTTTATCTTCAGAAACCAAACTCCCTTTTCTAGTTCAATTTCTACGTTTCCATTACAATTTGAAAGTCAATTTTCCGTTAACAAAATTTTCCAAAGATTTCAAAATTTTTCTAACTCCCAAAATTTTCGAAAATTTTTGGCGGAGTCTCACTTGTACGGAGGAGCTTTTGCAATTTGACAAAAGGTATAAATATATATACATCGATCCACACGGTCGGAAAAGCAGAAAAACAGTTCATATTTCCTATTTTTATTGCGTAGGCGTACCTTTTTAGCATTTTAAACAAAGCGGCTTATTTATTAGCATTTGCACGACCAAATGCAGCCAAATAGCTTCCAAAAACCTGTACTTACTCAGTTTAAACACGTAAGTGACGTATATATAAAATCTATTCACATTTCACTTGTTTTCAATAACAAACAAGTAATTTTCATAAGCAAAACATTCAAAATAATTCTCATAAGCAATTTATAAAGTTTCAATACAAATTTTAATTGCTTACAACTACATCACATCATTTCCATTCAATTTCAATGGGTCACAACACACTGTCATTGCATTTAAAATTCGAAACCATTCACTTACATTTCATTTTATTTAACTAACTAGTTCCATCCAAAACCATTATGATTTCACATCTTAATCCACTTCCTAACTTACTTTATTTATAATAAAACTATTTCAAGTTTTATCTCTATCCACTTAAATTTTATTTACCACTTAAATTTTATTTACCACTCAAATCGTCACTTTTTCAATTCAACTCTATTTTATTTAACTTGAGTTCATTGAATCAATATAGCTTTGGATTCACATTCAATAATTCATTTCTGAATTCATTTTGTTAATAACAAGGCCATTTCCAATTTATTTCTACTCAAACCAATTTTTATTATTTCTTCCACCTTTATTATCTTTAGTTCATTTCGAACCAATTTTACAACTTCATTTTATTTCACACAATTCAAATTAGTTATCAATATTTCAGTTTCAATTCCAGTTTTATTCTTCACAAATCAAATCCAATTCCTGTTCTATTTACTTACAAATTCAAAATGAATTTCAACATTCAATTTCATTTTCTTGCACTTGCAATTGCAAATTTATTCATTCATTCATTTACAATTTATTTTCCACCGTAATAATTTTATTCCAATCCACTTTTTATCCAACTTATTTTCGCTTCCATATTTACTTTCATCCAACTTCTCTTTAAGTTAGATTTTTTTATTTTAACATCTTCAAACTTTACAAGTTAACAACTTAATGATATTCCATAAATATTTTATATAACACTCCAGAATCTTTTCAAATTATCCTTTGAATTTCCAAAACCAAACCCAGTTTTCAACAACTTCCATTTAAAACAATTTGGCAGCAATTCCTCTTTTGGAAACCCGAAAATGAACACCGATGATGTCGCGATCATCATCGGAATTATTTTCCAACGACCTAAAAGAGTTTAGTGCTTTCATCCCTTCAAAACACTTTTCCAAAATCTTTGAAAATCATTTTTAAACCAAAAAGAATTTAAACTTTCCAAATCTCCAAAATTTTCAAATTCCTTTCAAAACATTTCTTTAAAATTCCATTTCAAATTACAAATCACATTTACAATTTATATTTACAAATTCCATTTGTATATGGATTTTTATTTCTTAACTTTGGAGTTACGATTTCAATTTTCTTTTCAACTTTAATGATAATAATTTAATGTTATCACTTCCAAACATCCAAGCAACCATATACTATAATAATTTACGGAAATGTTTTTCCTTTATATACGAAAATAGTTTTGGGTAAAATTATTTCATTTACCCTATTTTAAAACAATATCATGTCGAATTGTTCTGTACGAGTGTTTAGAGATCCCTATCGATAGAGTTGTACAGACTATACCGACTAGAATCCATATGCCACTCAACAAACCAATCATCACAATACAAAACAATTTTATATTCACTAACAAATACGCGCTCATATCTATTATTACACTCAAACTCATTCTAGAGTACTACTGACTCTATCTCTAATGAGTAACACCCAACAGAGCCAAGGTTGTCGCTTAACCAACAGCTCTGATACCACATGTAACGTTTACGATATCTTTCGATGCTCGAAAGTCGACATTAATACGTCCACTGTATCAAATGCCGCGTAATCGAATGCCGGAAAACCGAACCATTAGGGTTAAAAAGAAGAGGTAGAAGAAGACAGAAGAAAAGAAAGAACAGAAAAACAGAAACAGAAACAATATCAGAATTTCACATTCGCAGAGGAACAATATATAATAGATAATCACTAGTCTTTTAAACAAAGAACTATATCAGTTTATACAATACAACAATGAGAGTCAATATACAACTCAATACAACAATGGACAGTTATATAAACTTGTCCTCATACAAAATACACAGCGGAAGTAATAAACAAGTACGGGAGTACGTCTCGCCATCCGGCTTGCCTCCAAAGCTCCAGAATATTTAGAATATCCTGATAACATAACTCTAGGCTGCCAGTGTGGAAAATTATGGGCACCCAGAGTATAGAAAGGAAACAATAAACTCCGGGTCAGTCATGGTGACTGGTGTGAGATCGTAAAACAGTTATTTTCACAAAGAAAATAAAATTAATTCGCAAAGATTTTGGAAAATGAAACTACCATAAGACCTCCCGCCACACACACAATGCAAACGCAGAATTGGAGGAGATTTCTTCTTATGATAGTCAAAGATGCTTACTACGAAAGATCAGTTGATATTATTATTAATGTCTAGTGTGGAAAACATTTCGAAAGTATAATATTAATCTTAGCCAGCATACAACCATTATTGTATGCCTACTATAGCTACCATCTAAACAGTGGTGACCACCATAAGTAAATGGCAGGTTCTACAACAAAAACCGTACAAGGTTCGTATTGGGAATTGGATTTCCAACAAATGGTCAGGCTAAGGAACTTCCTACTGCCAATGGGTACACCTCTGGATGAACGTCGCGAGAAATAACTAGCTCTCTGCCAACACAAGGTCGGGTTACCCCTTACACTAGGTAACTACTACACGAATATGCCATCCACCGGTCCTTTGGGACCTTTATCCGAGATGCCTCGATCACAAAGCAACAACCACAAAGAAATGAGATTGGAGCAACCACATAGGTTAAATATCAGGGCTCCATACCTGATACCACCCTTTTCCAGAAGGAAATGACATACCCTAAAGGGCTCGACCCTCATAACCTTGCCGCATCATTCCTGTTTCGATCATTTCCGGGGTGTGAGGTCTAACGAAGTCTCGTCCACAAAGCTACACTTCTCACAGAAGCCATGCTTTGATCAACAAATGATCAACCAATGATCAACACACAGCAGCACTCAGCATGTCACATTACCAAATTGGGAATATATCGCTGATAACCTTCAACTACATAACCTCTGAGCTCGTACGTCTCAGAGAAGGGTGTTAAGCTAAGAGAATAAATTCTCCGCCACCAACAGAAATGTATTTGAAAGAAATCAGCTTTATATCTCAAAATGTAATGTCACACATGTAACCATACAAGTCTGTTCCGGGTTCGAACAGAACCGAAGGCACTTCCAAAGAAGCCCTTGCAATTCGGATATTCACTAATCACGTCCGGACTTCCCATCACAAGAAGAGTGATATAAATCTCTATACCGGAGCAATTCGGTGCAGAGACATTCGATAGGTTGTCCTTTCATTTTCGAAAATACCCGGTCTTCACACCGGTCTTCAATTGCAATTCATACACGTCGTATCATTATTCAGAATGGGTTATCTAACACAAAGGTCCTTTCCCGGCTAAACCAAATAATGAGCGCTTGTTTTAAAAACAAATTCAAATGCCATTTCAAAGGCAAATATTGATAGTCGGTGATTTAACTATCAAACAACATTCACAACAATCATCAGATTTAAATAATTTTCCCAAATTATTTATTTTCAAAATATCTTCACAAGATATATATTTTCCCGCACTTCAACACTTTGAAAACAAATTTCAAATCAATTTTCATCTTTCAACTTTTGAAAATAAATTTCAAATCAATTTCCTTACGCGGAATATATTTCCAAATATTTCTTTTAAAAACCAACTTTAGAACCTTTAATTTATGTTTTTAAAAGCTACTTTGGAAATATACTCGGCTTTATAGTGAGAATACACTTCCACTTCAAAATGGTCCATTTAAACCAATTAAATAAATCCTTATCGATTTATTTTAAATTTACATCCCAAATCTGTAAATTTATTTCCACACTTTAAAAATAAATCAGTGTTTATTTTTAAAACAAATTTCCCCTTTCCTTTATAATTTCCATTTTGAATTTACATTCCCAAATATTCACTTTCAACTCCAAATCAAATAAAAAATTGATTTCTCAATTTATTTTCCACACACTAAATCAATTTCAAATTGATTTCCCAATGATTTATTTTCAATTACCAAATTAATTGGTTTTCAAACAAATTTATCACTTTTAGAATAAATCCCTTTATTCTTTCCAAATTATTTAAAATTCCATTTTCAATAAATTCTTCAACTTTAAACAATATTATCCAACATCCATTTATTAATATCTTTTCCCGTATTTCGGAAAAAATTCGATAAGACTACAAAATCAACTTTTTTACCGTTAAATTCTTTCTTTTAAATTTATTCAACTCTAAAAAATAAGTTTACTTAAAGTTTTCCACTTTAATTTCAAAATCCAATTTATATTCATTTCTGGTATCCAACGATACCAAAAATACATTCGGCTAAATTTTTAGCCTTCAACAGTTCCAATCACAAATATAATCACACACAGATTATAAATAATCAACACACAATATATAAAACAAATTCACATAATTTGAGGAATCCAGTTGGATCCCTCCAACCTGTTTCCCTGCATCCACAGATGTTAGCACAATACCAATTCCACTTCGAGGTGGAATATCGTGGTATAGGATTTATAAAACACTACAACAAAAAGGACTTTTTATAGCGTGTAAAAACCGCTATAAAAACTTTCTATAGCGATTCTATAATCGCCATAGATCAACATGTTGTAAAAAGTCTGGTAGATACTATAGCGTGTCATACTTGCAATGGAAAACATATTTTTCTTGCCATCTAAAATAGGCCATATTGGTGCAACTGCTTTTCTATAGCATTATGAAACGTGCTATAGAACTTTTTATGACGCATTTTAGTTGCTATAAATATGTCGACATGCTATATTATTATAGCATTTGAACGCGCTATGGAATCATCGTGTCAACCTTTTATGACACATTGAAATGCTATAGAAAATTCATTACTGTCTATTATAGCACCGTCTTATTGCTATGAAAACTATTTACTCTTTGCAAAATATTTTGTATAGCACTAACATGATGCTATAGTATAACAAAGCAGAACAATTTTTTTATTGCATAGTTAGAACGCTATAAATAAATTCTATTGCACATTTTTTGCTGCCATAACATTCAAAGCTTACAATTTTCAATTCTACTTATATATTATAACTCAATAACCACATTCATCACATTAACATAAGTACACAAATTGAGTCATAAGCCAAATCACAAAATATCCATCTTAGATTCAAGAACATATTTACCTTATCAACAAATATACAACACATAAGTCAACTAAGATTTCATGTCAATGCGCTGCTACTAGATCAAATTAGTCACCGTTACTGGTTTCAATGGGGCGGCTTGGTTCATCAATTGGGCACTTAGTCTTCTTTGTAGGTCTTGAATCACTAGGAATAAATACATCTTCTACACAATCTTTTTCTGAACAAGCTGCTAAAGCACATTCAACATTATCTATACCAGATGTTTCATTATTGTTATTTGTGCCGCATGAATCATTGTTGTTGTCTGCGCCCGATGTATCGTTGTTGCCATGTGCAAAAACAGCATTTGATCCATTACTATCATCATGATGAATGTCTGCTTCTGATTTAGTGTTATATCCAACCTGCAATCATAATTTAGTAAAGGATCATTAGCTGCAAGTATCAGATGGATATTTTTTTTACCCTGTAGAGATTCATTTCATAAATCAGTGTACAATTCTAGATTCTAATGACTTAACATGCTCTGGCAATGATCAAAGAGGTTCTAGAAGGCAAAAACACTGCTATAGTGTTGTTTGCCTGGATTATGTTTCTTAATCATTAACAACATGAAAGGAGCATTTTTCAATCATGAAATACAAGCATGCTACACTCCGCAGATGCCTGAAATACTATTTTATTTAGCTCTAAAATTTTACTAATTATACATATTTTAACCTGAAATCTTATTTAGCTCAGTCATGAAATACTATCTTATTTCTCAGTCATTTTCTATTTAACACTTACCTATGAGAAGAAACTGCAAATGTACGTGACAGTAAAAGCCTGCCTGGACAGATCAATCCTAACTGGTTAACATTATGTACATTAATAAGATTTCATATTCTACACCTACGGTAAACATTATTTTAATGCTGATATACGCTACAGTTTTCTCTCCATAAATGTTAGCTTTTGTCCCAGGTGCACATGTCATGATTGTATAAAAATACATGTTTCTTTTCTTTTCTTTTTTAGATTCTAATTCAATTTCTCGTATGTTATTATATGTACGACACATCGGTTGTGTAAGTTGATTAAATAAGAATTATTACATGAAAATATTATTTGGAGAATATCTAAAGATTCTAACTATAAGATGACTATTTCAACCGACACTGAAGAATGGAGTCAAACATCAGTTTGATCGGTAAACTGATTCAGTTGTTCCATTCCACATATATGTACAAGTATAATAATACTATTTTTAGACTGAAATATTGCTATTTGAAGTAAGAATTACCAGGTAAAACATACCTGAAATTCCAATATATTCAAAATTTGGTTGGTTAAGTTCCTATAAAATAAAACTAGACTTCGATATTTGAGTCCACAGCTTCAAAAGATATCACATAATCACAAGAGTCGTGACAGAAGCATTAAATTTCCATGTGCTTGCACTTTTATTTTCCATCTGAAAACAACTGCCATAATGGTAGTTGGTAATTAAAACTTTGCAACTTTAAAATAGCTAATTAAACGTGTTTTATAAAAGCATTTTGAGAAAGATTAAACTAAAGTAAATAGAAAGGCAGAAGGCAAAAGAAACAGGCATAGAATAGAAGATTCAAAACAGCTGCCAGTTGAGTTATAATTAATGTTATTATAACAAAATATATATGTGGAAGAGAATAATAATGCATTTCTGAATGATTAAAAGATCTGATACAAGAAAAATGAAAATAAATACCGCCTCTTTAGATCACAGACATCACATGTCCATATTTGATTAAATCAAGATACTTGATCGGTCCCAGACAATCGTTTAAGAGTCATTAACTGTTCTGAGTTGTCTGGATCCAATACTCACCACGTAATTAGGAAAAATAAAGCTAGCACGGACAGTCAGTTTCTACTGTTAGTATGTACGCAAATATTGACCCTAACTCATAACACATTTAATAAAGGTAAAGATATACAATCTGTACCTCGGTTATATGACTATATGCACTACATATTATTGTTTACCATCTGTAAAAAGGGGAATTGTGCCGGACTTGAAAACTAAAATTGAGATAAAATTAGCCCTGCTATCATGGTACATAATAAAATCAAGATAGGCATAGAAACAATAAGGACAACATGCATAAACATACTGGAGAAACTACAAGATCATGTTGGAAAGAAGCAGGCACCAGAAATGCAAGTGCAAGTGGGAAGAGAAACAAACATGTTAAATACATACAAATCTGGCTTTAATGGTACAAAAGAAATTAGATAGTGCATGTATGATTTTTCCAAATAATGTCCTTAAAAATGTTGAGTAACAAGTTAAAAATTATTAAGTGTTGATTATAGTTGCAAAAGAAATTAGATAATGCTGTGTTTTGCTATAGCCAAATGAGTTTAATGGGTATAATTATCCTTGTAGTCATAGCATTATTGATTCCATTTTCGCAACAAGAAATAAATACTGAATTAGAGCAACACTATTTCACCAAGAAGAAAAACGGAGGGCTTTTATTAGTGCACTAAAATTCAAAACTAAATTAAAATGGAATTATTTGATGTGAAGCATATAAAGAATATGTTGATTGAGTCAATAGGCCTTAACAAATTTATGTAAATTTTATTAAACTTAGAGCACCCAAATAGAAGAGTAGGAAACTTTCACCTCTTTCTTACGAGACAAAGGTGATAGCATCCTCAGCTACATATCAAGTACCTTGACTTACCTCTTAAATGAGAACACTTAAACTGTATATTAAAAATATAAAATAACTCTTAATCGGAGTTTTGGACCTCAGCTAAGTCGTCGTTGATGGATAAATGACTGCTGTTACTAATATCAATATTCTGGGATTTAACATTCATATGATTTCCTAATGGGATTTAATTACAGTAAAAGGCCAATACTCTAAATAACTTTTTAGATAAAATTGAAAATTTGGTGAAACTGATAGTGGTCTTTTTTTGTTACCTAACACCCACAACCACCATGAAGTCGTCTTCAAGTGACCTTTTGATATATTTCTGGAAATTGAATTCACTTACTGAAGCAATATGAACCTATAAAATAAGAGTCAACAGAGTGAATAAAGATACATGTTAAGGATTACTGTGATAGTGTAACTCACAGAAATAAATCCATGCCACATGGATGAGTAATCAGGTTTGCCTATTGATCCAAAAAATGGATCGAAAAAGCATCCCTTGAGAGAGAGAAAAAAAGGTTATGATATATCATATATAAAATTTTGTACATGAATAGTTCGCATTCCATGTGACAAGCGTATAGGGCTCCGAATTCATGTCTTATTATCAGGCATTATTTTAGCAACAGATTCTTACAAAATAAAATGAGAATGCCATTTTGTTCCAATAACTTGTGTGCTTCTTCATGAACGAGGTCTCATGAGTAAACTAGAATCTTTGAGGATCTTCAGCTAGACCAAAAAAATAATAAAAGCAAAAGCAGTGCAAGTTAAAAAAATAAATATGTGATGACACACTAATATCACTGGAAATTTTTTTATATGATAATTTTTATTTTTCTTATTTATAAATCGTTGATACGTATAAGATTTGTTTGAAATTTTAAATAGTTAAAATTATGCTATAAAAGAGCCTTGTCAAGAATCAAAACGTGCAAGTTTATATATATCCTTAAATATGAAGTTATATTGAACTTCATGTGTTGAAAAAACTACCATTTTCATATTCAAACTCGCTAGACTGAATCTCTGTTTCTCAATTTCTCCATCCGCATATCTTTACAAAAATGTTAAAAAGAAAAACCAAAAGACGTACACCAATCCATAAAAATACGCTCTAAATTCTCAGGACAACACTATACCATTGCTCTTCCAACTGCCACTGTAATAGCACTGCCTGAAACATGAAAGACTGCAAGGAAGAATATGAAAATGTGCAGTCGATGTAGTCCATCCGCTCAAACAAGTGATACTTTTCCCTGACACAAAAATATACATTCAAAATCAAGTAAACAATAAAGAAGCTAGGACTAGTTCCAGAACCAAATATATGCATCGCACAATATCTTGTATTGGTCTTCGATCCAATGGTTCAGAATAAAGAAAAAATCATTTCTGTTTAAATTCATAATAAATATTTTGATAAAATTTCAAATTAAATATAAGATCATGCCACGGGAAATTTATTATAATGAAAAAATTATGCATTACATCAATAAACTATTTGAACCATTCCTCAAATGCCAACCAATGATTCCAAAACTTATGCAAGTGCATCTTAGAGAAACTCTATGGAGATAATAATGATCTCACTTAATTAGCAAAGAACAACTTATGCAAGTGCACCTTAGTCTACAGAATATTAGTATAAACCATCATACAAATTAGCTTACTTTGGTTAAAATATGTAAATAAGCATTAGGGAATACCTTTTTGACATTCAATAATCTGCAATGATACTTGGATTTGTCCTAGTGGTAACCACTATCATGCAAAAAATTATTTAACAATATGCACACATAGTACGATTGGATGTTCAAATCGTTGACAGCTTCATTCCTGATCGACTAACCGTACAAAGTTCTGTCTTGTTCAAAAACCATTATCGATTATACAATCATCACAGATTGTCTTGACTCCCAAACCCTACATAGAAATATTACACTATCACACATATAAACCTAACATTTGCATAGTCGTGTCCTCGGAAATAAAATTTATAAGAAATCATTTTGGGAATTTACTAAATAAACAAGTATATTACATGAGAATGGAACAAATTTTGATAGTCATAAGTGCACTCCATTGGGATAAAAACCCACTGATGGGTATTTTCTAAACAAGCAATGCACTAATGCACTTGTGCACTCAATATGTCTATGAACTCATTGAATACTTATGGCATGTTAAAAAGTTTAGTACAATAGGGCAAGATAATTGAAAATAAACCATATTTAAAGACAAAAAGAAAAACTAAATCAATAGGAGTCTTGCTAAAAACAAACTATAAACAAGCTTCTGAATTAGTAACCAGATAAGTCAGTAAGCATTGTTTAGTAAAAATAAACACATATTTTATGGTAGGTAAGAATACTTGACAAGTTGAGTAAATTGGTAGGCAACACCCATGATGAGAAAGTAGATGATGTGTACAAATTCGAGCAATAAAAGAGTAGCTAGAGTGAACCTTAACCTAAACACTGTCATTTGAATTAACTTAATCAATGTCCCTTAATGGTGCTAAAATAACAATATGTAATAACAATAATTAATTGATGTTTTAGATTTTCACATTGCATATGGATGTTTGTGCATTTATAAATGTGAAATTGTAAAAACATAGAACTTAACGCAAAAATGAACACAAGGAAATGGGATGCACCTGATTCTTTATGATGTAGCCTTGTTTTTATGAGCTGTGAGGACCTCCTCTTGCTGACAGGAAACAGAGTATTGGAGCATGGGACTCTTATCTTTACATTAACTCTTAACCATATACTTTCTTCATTCATTTTTCTGACTCTTTTATATTATGTACAGGGCCATCTACACACGTAGCCAGATTATTAAATGTAAGTGTTACTTAACTCAAATTTCTACTATTATACACTGCATACATGGACTGGACTAAACTACATACTTGAAGATAATAAGTTATCAAAATATATTAAGTTTTGGTGATTCAGAGACTGTTAAGGGATAAACATTTACCTTAGAATTAGTTAAAATTTACAATGAAAACATTTGTTGTTCATTACTTATAGCTCATGATTTTCTGTCTTGTATCTTTGCAAAGCATATCTATACATAAGCACATCTTAATTGATTAGCTAGTGAAGCAATATCTTAAATCCGAGACAGCAAGAAAAAGCATTTCCCTGAAAATAAATGTGAGTGATCATTGGACTAACCTTCTCAATAGAAGTATCTTCTTCACTGCTATACTCATCACTGCTCTCGAAAATATCACTCTGTAATATAAACAAATAATCTTGCTATAAAAAGTCAAAACTAAAACTTTATATTTCGAAGGAAAAAAAATTCATCAAACTGATATCGCCTTTTTGTTCATATTTTGTAAAAGGGGTTTACATAACATTCAAATCCCTAAATCATTTGTAATGTGTGCAACTGAGAATCATTTAAATGGAAATACAAATCAATAACGCAAGTATTACCTTTGTCCAGGCTTGAAGAATCGTGCTTCAACTGCTGAATCGGTCGGAACCAAGCTCGAGGAAGAGAGGGTTGTAGAGCTTTCAGATTAACTCAATTGAAGGAAGAAGTGAGAGAAAGTGCGTAATCGTGAGAATCGAAGAGAGTGGAATAGTGAGAATTGAAGAGAGTGGGAACCTGAAGGAAGAAGAAGCGAATGTGAAAAAGTAAATTTGGCGGCCCTGAAATAATTTAGAGGGAAATGAATTTAGAACGCGAATTTTATTTCAGTAGGGTTATTAATTGCGTTACATGATGCTGTCTTTTTAATTAATTAACCTCAAACAACTTAACAATTGCAAGTCATGTTCCTGTGCAATCCATGCTTGCTATTAATATAACATTTTGAAAGTATAATATTAATCTTAGCCAGCATACAACCATTATTGTATGCCTACTATAGCTACCATCTAAACAGTGGTGACCACCATAAGTAAATGGTAGGTTCTACAACTAAAACCATACAAGGTTCGTATTGGGAATTGGATTTCCAACAAATGGTCAGGCTAAGGAACTTCCTACTGCCAATGGGTACGCCTCTGGATGGACGTCGCAAGAAATACCTAGCTCTCTGCCAACACAAGGTCGGGTTACCCCTTACACTAGGTAACTACTACACGAATATGCCATTCCCCAGTCCTTTGGGACCTTTATCCGAGACGCCTCGATCACAAAGCAACAACCACAAAGAAATGAGATTGGAGCAACCACATAGGTTAAATATCAGGGCTCCATACCTGATACCACCCTTTTCCAGAAGGAAATGACATACCCTAAAGGGCGCGACCCTCATAACCTTGCCGCATCATTCCTGTTTCAATCATTTCCAGGGTGTGAGGTCTGACGAAGTCTCGTCCACAAAGCTACACTTCTCACAGAAGCCATGATTTGATCAACAAATGATCAACCAATGATCAACACACAGCAGCACTCAGCATGTCACATTACCAAATTGGGAATATATTGCTGATAACCTTCAATTACATAACCTCTGAGATCGTACGTCTCAGAGAAGGGTGTTAAGCTAAGAGAATAAATTCTCCGCCACCAACAGAAATGTATTTGAAAGAAATCAGCTTTATATCTCAAAATGTAATGTCAGACATGTAACCATACAAGTCTGTTCCGGGTTCGAACAGAACCGAAGGCACTTCCAAAGAAGCCCTTGCAATCCGGATATTCACTAATCACGTCCGGACTTCCCATCACAAGAAGAGTGATATAAATCTCTATACCGGAGCAATTCGGTGCAGAGACATTCGATAGGTTGTCCTTTCATTTTCGAAAATACCCGGTCTTCACACCGGTCTTCAATTGCAATTCATACACGTCGTATCATTATTCAGAATGGGTTATCTAACACAAAGGTCCTTTCCCGGCTAAACCAAATAATGAGCGCTTGTTTTAAAAACAAATTCAAATGCCATTTCAAAGGCAAATATTGATAGTCGGTGATTTAACTATCAAACAACATTCACAACAATCATCAGATTTAAATAATTTTCCCAAATTATTTATTTTCAAAATATCTTCACAAGATATATATTTTCCCGCACTTCAACACTTTGAAAACAAATTTCAAATCAATTTTCATCTTTCAACTTTTGAAAATAAATTTCAAATCAATTTCCTTACGTGGAATATATTTCCAAATATTTCTTTTAAAAACCAACTTTAGAACCTTTAATTTATATTTTTAAAAGCTACTTTGGAAATATACTCGGCTTTATAGTGAGAATACACTTCCACTTAAAACAAAATGAAGTAAAAAATCTGACTATCATCTTTTTCAAAAACTAAACTTTAATGGCAGCCGTTCCCCTCCTTCTCCCTGACCCTTCTGCCTACTCCTCTCAAACCAATGACCCTCCCCCACCCCATCTGCTTCCTGACCCTCCCCCATCCCTACTGCTCCCTGACCCCCCTCCTGATCCAATACCACCCCCACCACAACTGCTCCCTGACTCCAACCCTGACCCCCCTCCTGATCCACTACCACCCCCACCACAACTGCTCCCTGACTCAATCCCTGACTCGGATCCACATACCCAAACTTCTCAACCACCCTCTTCAACAATCTTAAAATCCAACTCATCTACCTATAAAACATCTAATGTTCCCACCCAACCCTCTGAACATGCTTGGACTTCCTTATTCAAGAATCTCCCCCGATCTGCTGGGAAGTACACACCTGTTCATATGGATCTGGAATATCTTGGTGATGCCATTGTTCCCCCAGAAAATGTGATAGCAGCTGGCAAAGAGGTATGGCACGACTACCTAGTTGGTTTCTTTCTGGATGCTCCACTTTCATACACTTCTGTGGTTGATTTTCTACTCAGAAGATGGAAACTAAAAGGTAATGTAAAAGTTAAATCTGATGGGATATTGTTTCTGTTCCTTTTCTCTGATGCATCTGACAGAGAGAGAATAATAAGAGGAGACCCTATAGTTATGAGAAACAAACTATTTATAATAAAGGAATGGGAACCCACAATAAGTAATGTCTGTGGCCTCATCAAATCGGTCCCAGTGTGGATACAAATGAATAATATTCCAATTTTCGCATGGTCACCTACTGGTATCAACTGGTTGGCGAGTAGAATGGGTAGGCTGATCTGCTTGCATGAAACAACTGAAAAAGTTGAAAGATTGCATAATGCAAGATGCTTAATAGACATATCCCCAAATGAAGAACTTCTAGATCAGTTTCTAGTCCAATGCCCTGATGGAACCTTGCAAATGGTGCATGTTAGCTACCTGTGGAAACCAGACATCTGTGTCTATTGCAAAGCATTTGGGCATTGTACGAAAGACTGTCAAAACAATGGAAATATCAAAGCAAATCAGCCAGAGAAACAAAGCAACTCTATGAAAAGCAAGGAAGATAATAACATAGGTCCAAACGTTGCTTTGGAGAACAACAGAGATAATTCAGAAAATAATACTAATAAAATATGGCGAAAAGTACAGAGAAATACTAGGAATTCCAAGCTCAAGGAAACAGTAATTGAAAAGTATGGTGATAGAGAAAAACTACAAGAAAAAGGTGCCACAAGGACTATGAAAACAGCAACAAGTACATTGCAACAGCAACAACAGCGCCGAAGTCATGAAGTAGGTGGACCCAGCAGACAACATTATGAAAATAAAAAAATGCCAGTACACAACGAAGAAGATCAATACACTATTGCACAGTATACAAGACATGAGAGCGAAGCAAATAAAAACATCTCAAATACTATCTCCCCTGCAGTTCTCAATACAGCAAACCAGGTCCAAGCTTGTAGCATGAACAGCCAAGCAAACAGTGAAAATCATATGCAAAAACAAAACCTCAGTGAACAACAAAATCTCCGACAAAAAAACAAGTTTCATATACTGAGCACCATGGATCTAGAAGGTGATAATGACCAAAATGATTCTGAAAATGAAGTAATTATATTGAAAACTGCAAGCTGCATGAACCAGAGGTTAGAAACACATGAAACAGACATGAGCAACAAAAAGGGAAAAAAGAAACAAGATTCAAACACGAAAGAGCAGATATCCTCTGTGCATGTGCACCAAAACCATGCAAATACCCATGTGCATACAACTCACACCCAAATACATGCAGACGTGAACACCAAACATGCAAACGCTTCTACTGACAATTCCAAATCTTCAACTTCTCCCATTTCTTCCCCTAAACCTTCAGCCATCTCTTCACCACCATCTGACATCGCTACACAACCTACCACTGCCTCAACTCCTCCTCCTGATCCTCCCTTGTCCTCTCATCAATATTCCGCAGAGCTATGCTTACTTCAAATAGGCAATTCCTCCTTATTTGACAATGCGTCAACTCCTGTCATATCTACCAAAAGGTTACCCTCCACTTCGAATTCATCCATCAAACCCACCATAACCAAACCTATAACCAAAAAGAAACCCAAAATAAAAACAAAACCTATTCCTTCTAACCCACCTCTCTCCTCTTCCTCCTCTGATGAATCTGACAACCCCTTATTACATCCTGAAACCGTTGCAACAACCTCGTCAGCTAGAAGAACAAGAAGGAAACCCACCTCTTGCAAATAGTTTACATGATGCAGTACAATATAGGAGCATGGAACATTAGGGGAGGTCACAAAGACGAAAAAATCTATCAAATTAAAAACATGATATCTGAAAGAAACCTATCACTAATCTCAATCTCTGAAACCAAGCTCAATGATTCCTTGACTCAAAGAGCTGCAAAGTTGATAAGCCCCTCTTGGAAATACATAACCAATCTCTCTCAAGCTCCATATGGCAGACTCCTAATACTATATAATCCCTCTTACATCCAACTTCACCCTATAATCTACAATAGACAATTCATACACGCTCATCTGACCCTTTCTCTCTCAAACATCTCCATGTACATAACTTTCATATATGCAGACAATAGCCCTCATCTAAGAACTGCTCTCCATAATTACCTCCCACATCTGAGGCAAGACACCCATCCCTGGGTTGTCATTGGAGATTTCAACTGTTGCTTCCAATCCTCTCAAAGACAAGGTGGCAATCCCCTATCAATGACTGATCTGATCCCGCTTCAAAACACCATGAACAACTGCAATCTACTTGACATCCCTGCTTCAGGTGCTTTCTTCACATGGTCCAATAAATCTAAGACAAGGCCTAGAACTCTCTCTAAGATTGATCATGCCTTCTCCAACTACAAAGCCTTTCAAACCTGGCCTTCCTTACACCTTGACATTCCTATGCCCTTATTATCCGATCATTGTCCCTTGATCCTTAACTTGGGGACTGCTGCCATAAATAAAAAATCTAACTTTAAATTTTTTGATATATGGACAGAGCATAACTCCTTCATGCAGGTAGTAGAAAAAGCTTGGAATACAAGAGTCTATGGGAACCCAATGCACAAGCTTCAAAAAAAACTTCAGCACACAAAAGCAGTATTAAAGACATGGGCTAAGGATGTTTATGGTCAAGGCAGCAAACTCTCAACTGGAATAGCCAATCAGCTTCAGCAGGTACAATCAGAAATATTCAACTCAAACTCGGATCCAACCATGATACAGAAGGAGCAAGACCTGATAGTTCTCCTGGAAAAAGCAATAATGACTGAAACAAATATGGCAAAGCAAAAACTAAGAGAAGACTGGAATCTCTTAAGTGATAGAAACACAAAATATTATCATACCTCCTTGAAGATAAAGCAAACGAGAGAAAACATTCACATTATAAATGACATGAAAGGAAACTCTTTTACTACGCCTGACTCCATTGATAATGCCTTTTTGAAATACTACATCAACCTGCTTGGCTCCTCCCCTCCAAACATGGATCCTGCCTTTCTCAGCAACATTTCCCTGCCGACCATATCCTCAGAGATGCATGAGATGTTACAGGCTCCTGTAACGGATGAAGAAATCAAAGCATCCTTCTTTACAATGCGAAAGTCTGCCTCTCCAGGCCCAGATGGATTCAACTCCACTTTCTACAATTCTTGCTGGGATATTGTACATACAGATGTTAAAAAAGCTGTTCACAACTTCTTCACCACTGGTAAAATCTTATCCTCTATAAACTCAACTAATCTAATCCTCATTCCTAAAGTGCCATCCCCCACCACTGTAGCACAATTTAGACCGATAGCATGCTGCAATGTTATTTATAAATCCATATCTAGAATAATTGCTGCTCGTATGAAAATTGTTCTGCCTCACATCATTTCTCCAAACCAATCAGCCTTCCTCCCTTCCAGAAGCATAATAGACAACATCCTACTTTCTCATGAGATAATGAATGGGTACTCCTACAAAAATATATCTCCCAGAGCCACTCTTAAGATAGACCTAAAAAAGGCCTTTGACTCTATCAACTGGGATGCCATGATGAATGTAATGATCAAAATGAACTTTCCTTTCACATTCAGGAACTGGGTATTTCAATGCATATCTACTGTAAGATACTCTATAGTTATCAACTCCCATAATGTTGGCTACTTTAAAGCTAAAAATGGTCTAAGACAGGGGGATCCAATCTCGGCATACTTATTCATAATGATGATGGAAACTCTCACTCAATCTTTCAAATATCAAGTGATCCAAAAGAACTTCATTCCTCATCCGAAATGTCTTTCTCCTCTTATCACATGCCTGGCCTTTGCTGACGACCTCATGATTTTCACAAAGCCAACAAAAAAATCCTTGCTTTCCATAATGAGCACTCTAAACTCCTTCAAATCCTTCTCTGGCCTTGAGATGAACTATGATAAGTCGCACATACTAATAGCTGGCCTTCCTGAAAATCAAACCCAACTATGCTATGCCATAATCAAGATGAATCCTCCTTCAGTTCCTATGACATACCTTGGAATTCCTATGGCTACCAGGAAAATCTCCTATAACCAATGTCTTCCACTATATGAAAAGATAACTAAGGTTATGTCTAGATGGGAAAACAGATTCATATCTCAGCCTGGCAGAGTAGTAATTGTCAACTCGCTAGTCATTTCTATGATGATCTATTGGAGCCGAACATTCCTCCTCCCATCAAAACTGATAGCCATGATTAAAACAGCTATAACTAGATTTCTGTGGTCTGGTAACATGAACGATAAAACTTTGCCTCCTATTGCTTTAAAAAAAATTGAATTACCCAGGAAAAAAGGAGGGTTGGGAATCAAAAACTTGAGAAATACTAACTATGCAGCCTTATCAAAGCACTTTGATGATATCATAAATAAAAAAGATAACCTATGGGTGCAGTGGTGTTACAAACACAATCTAAAAGGTGAAGATATATGGAAAACCAAGCCGAGGCAAGCTAACAGCTGGGTGTGGAAATTAGTGCTGAAAATAAGAGACATATTCAAACCTCATTACATTCTACATCTTAGCAATAATAGCACAGCAAAATTTTGGGGAGAACCATGGCTCCAGCAGGGTCTTATACTCGATAAGGCCTTATCCTATGATCTAGTCTCTAGCAGTACGATACCAGTCAATGCCAGAGCAATAAGTTATATAAGGAATGGTAGGGTAACGCTGCCAAGAGAACTAAGCAATTCTTTGAATGAATATTGGAGATCTCTCACAGGGAGACAATACACCTATGCAGAGACTGAAGTGTACTTACTGAATGGTGAGAACAAACCGCACACAACTAAGATGGCCTATAATGTTATATCTGATAACACCTCCCTTCCAACCTTCCCTTGGCATAAAAGGATATGGAGAACAAGAACAAATGAGAAATTAAATCACATGCTCTGGAAAGTCATGAAGAATGCAATACATACTCTCTCAAATCTAAACTACAAAGGTTTAGTCAATAACACTCAATGTGTTCTATGTAATGCCAGAAAAGAAGACACTCTGCATCTTTTCTTCAATTGCCCATTTGCGTACTATATATGGAAAAGACTAAAGACAAAAGGAGACTATGATCAACCAAGATGGGACAGCAAGGAAGAGTGGTCCAATCTCTACAAGGCCACCAGATGGAAAACCGAAAAAGCTGAAATGCTGCTGATATTAATTAAAGTATTTGTATATGAAATATGGAAGGAGCGAAATAGAAGGATATTCACTGCTGACAGAAAGAGTAGGAAGGATCTCCTACAATTAATAATTCTCAAGACAACTGAAGCTTTGAAATGGGCAAGAGTTGATAATGCTGCAACTCATGCCTGGCACTTTTCCTAGCTACATCCTATTGTACTTTGTTGTTTTTCTTTATTCTTCATTTTTCTTTGTTGCTTCCTCTCTGTTTCTATGTAGTTCGTTATGTCTGTAAGAGCTTCTTACATGGTATAAATAAATGGTAGGGGCCATTAATCCCCGCTGGCTTTGCCAAAAAGAATACACTTCCACTTCAAAATGGTCCATTTAAACCAATTAAATAAATCCTTATCGATTTATTTTAAATTTACATCCCAAATCTGTAAATTTATTTCCACACTTTAAAAATAAATCAGTGTTTATTTTTAAAACAAATTTCCCCTTTCCTTTATAATTTCCATTTTGAATTTACATTCCCAAATATTCACTTTCAACTCCAAATCAAATAAAAAATTGATTTCTCAATTTATTTTCCACACACTAAATCAATTTCAAATTGATTTCCCAATGATTTATTTTCAATTACCAAATTAATTGGTTTTCAAACAAATTTATCACTTTTAGAATAAATCCCTTTATTCTTTCCAAATTATTTAAAATTCCATTTTCAATAAATTCTTCAACTTTAAACAATATTATCCAACATCCATTTATTAATATCTTTTCCCGTATTTCGGAAAAAATTCGATAAGACTACAAAATCAACTTTTTTACCGTTAAATTCTTTCTTTTAAATTTATTCAACTCTAAAAAATAAGTTTACTTAAAAGTTTTCCACTTTAATCTCAAAATACAATTTATATTCATTTTGGTATCCAACGATACCAAAAATACATTCGGCTAAATTTTTAGCCTTCAACAGTTCCAATCACAAATATAATCACACACAGATTATAAATAATCAACATACAATATATAAAACAAATTCACATAATTTGAGGAATCCAGTTGGATCCCTCCAACCTGTTTCCCTGCATCCACAGATGTTAGCACAATACCAATTCCACTTCGAGGTGGAATATCGCGGTATATAGGATTTATAAAATATCATCCGCTATTATGCGGCGCAATAGGGTCTCATCCGCTATATAATGCGGGGAAATCAATCACCAATATATATATATTCCAATATATATATATTGCTATATACTAATATATATATATATATACACTATCACAATCCAAACAGTCAATCAATAACTGCAATTCAAATTTTAATTTGAGTGAGAAGATCTCACCTTTGCTTTTAAATTTGCAATCCAATTTCCATTCCAGTTTGTTCCTCTTCATTGTATTAGACCTTGTATAAATAATTTATACACTTTATTAATATTCGAAAAAATCGAATAACAAATTTTCGTTTGGTAATTTTAATTATTCAATGATTTTATTTTAAACCAGTTACTTTAAATAAATTTGTTTAACTAAAAATTAAATTTAAAACTAAATTTCCTTTAATAAAATATCACAGTAATTAAAATAACTAAATAAGTTAATTTAACACTTACCCACCAAATCCATAAACTTTTGTTTAAAACAACTTAAACGAATAAATTTAAAAATATGTATACATATATTTATTCTTATCTTTATTATTTTGAAAATAGATATCCATTTGAAAATAATATATATATATATATAGATTCCAAAATCTGTAAAATATATATCTATATAAAATAATCTCTGTCACCATTTAAAACTTCTATCTTCTGAATCTTATATATATATACTCATTATTTTCTATTTTACTATAAACTGCATATATACATATACTTAACTGTTTTTATTAAATTTAGTAAAAAGAAAAGAAGAAAACTACCTCACTGACAAAATCGAACGAACCCAGGTTCGATCGAAATCTCTGGCCACCCGATGTCATCACACATCATCGCGACCCTTTGCCTCGAATCACCATCGCATGCGACCACTGAATCGCCCACCTCCCTAGGTCGTACCACCACGACCTTCCAGTTCCACGTGACCTCAAGCGCGCGCCACCACGAAACACTCCACCTTCACCGGAATCAACGCCTGACCTACAGGCAAATGCCGAGCTTCCCCTTCCATCCACGCGAACGCGTACGTATGCACCTCCCACTTCTAACTGCTCGCGCGATTCGATTAGATGGAAAGAAGGCAAGGGGAAAAATCGCGACTCCTACTTCGATTTCGATTTTCAAATTCAAGAAGAAACGCGGCCATTTTCCTTTTCGAATTTGGGGAAAACGTGGCCGTTTGATTTTTTTGTTTAATGATTCGCGAATAAGTTCGTGAATTTAAATTGGGGAGAACGACGGTCATGATTTGTTAAGGCTATCGTGATTTTACTTTGAACGAAATTTTCGTTCGCCATTTCTTTTATTTTTCGAAAGTTTTGAACTGAATGCCGGGGAAAGGAGATGTCGTGCTTTGAAAGGAAAAGAGACGTGATTTAACAGAGAGGGATATGTCGGCTGATGGGAAAGAATTTTGGCTGGTGAAATGATATAAGATATTTAAATTAGATTGATAAATTATTGTCTAGGTGTTCTTATCTCGTACGATCACACGATAACTCCAAAAACTACAAAAACTGAAACCCGATAATAATACAATATTACGGATCCAATGGAACTAGTTTCATCGAATTCCGAGAATGCGCCCCGGAACGCTATTTTTTTAAATATCGATTTAAACGATAAATTTCAAAACTGAACAAACAGTTACCAATTCAATTCTGAAGCCTTTATTATCTTCAGTATGATTAATATGAATTTTCTAAGCCTTGAAAATATTTTAAATCAGCTTAAAACTGAAAATTCAAATTTTTATCCAGTTTCAATAATTAAATTCAATAATTTAATTGCCAAATTCATAGCAATATTTTGAATTTCAAATTAAACTATTATTCGAATATCTAAACTCAACTAAATATTCAAATTTCAAATGTCAAAAATTCAGGGTCGTTACAGACATGGTCATACTCTTTGCCAATACCGAAAACCACTTTAACAACTGTGCACGTGGTGGAGATTCCAAAAATGAAGTAGGATGGTTTGGCGAACGATTCTGCATGAGGTATTACGTGACCCTGACTCCCGTGAGGCAGCTTAGATGCGACTAAAACAGGAGCTATACCTGGGCCAAGTGAGGTCATTCCTCCGATCGGACATCTTCTTCGATACCATATTTATTACTTTGTGATTGATTTGGTGGCTACCCCTCGATTTTGATTATGGGAGTGTGTTCCAAGGTGGGCGGTAGTAGCTGCTATGCGTTACCACCAGCTCGGTTCCGCAAAACGGTAGAGTCCTACCCTGGCATTGCCTCGAGTACCGTGTTCACATGCCCTATCGCGCCTTCTACGAGTTTGGTTCATACCATACCTATGGAGTGCCCTCTGATAGCCCTCTAGTTTATGGAGGAATTACGGTACTGTATAGACTATGGGAATTATAAAAATGTGTTAAGGGGGATATGGGTAACGCGGTGCCTTAACACTATTTTAATACTTTACTTTACAGTAGACACTATTATAATAGCGTATTGTACTACATAGTAGATAGTTTAACGGATCCTTAGGAGATGGTAATCTCGAACATCTCTTAAGTTACTGCACTCACATTTGACACTGGATAGGAGATGTCAAAACCCGTAAACGTCTCCGACGCCGTTACACTCATATTTATTTACTGTTGATTTAACTTACATAAGATCTTTTAGTTCTGACTCGAGTGTTTTGTCTTTTTAATTCGCTCAGGTCAGTCTGAGCTTTTCAGTGGACCGAAGACTATTTTTCTGAAGGACGAAGACGAAAATTTGTACTATTATTATTTATTTCATTTATTCCACTGCATCATGTTGTTCCGCTGCATTATTTAATTATTACTGCTGTATGTACTCTGATTCTGTATTTTAAAAGTGTAATCAAATGTTATTTGTAAAACAGCTTCATGAACTATTTATTTGATTATTATATTTTGTCATTCCGCTGTGAGATTCTGTGTTTGTTTTCTTTCTTTCTCTACTTTTCTTATTTACCCCATAACAATTTGCCCCTTTGAATGGTTTGAGCTGGCATATGTGTCCGTCCAAAAAGGCAGGTCGTTACACCGCTCCTATTGGTAACCATTTTGAAATTCACTCAAATCATATTGCCACGCTTCCAAAATTTGGCTATTTTGAGCACGATGACCTATACATTTTCCTAATGAAATTCGAATAAGTTTGCGCAACCATTAAACTCCAACAACTTTCTGATGATGGAATCAAACCCCGATTAATTCTATTTGCTCTTACCGATTACGCTGAAAAATGGTTGTACAGCATAACATCTAATTCAATCAAAACGTGGGAAGAATTTGTTAAAGTTTCCTTAAAAAATTCTACCCCTTGGAAAAAACAACTAAAATCCGAAACGGAATCGTCAATTTTCATCAATTCAGGGGAATACCATTTGGAAAATATTTTGAAAGATTTAAAGAGCTTTTGATAAAATGTCCACACCATAATTTCGAAAAATGGACGCTTTGCCAAATCTTATATGATGGACTCGAAAACAGCTCACGAACCATGCTCGAATCTATTTGCTGAGGAAACTTTCACGCCCAACATCATCATGATGCTTGGCAATTTCTTGAAAACCTAGCCGAAAAGTCATCCTAATGGCAACGTTCTAATGAAAAATCAATTTACTCACAATCGAGCGCACACTCGATAGGATCATCTTTGGCTTTGGAAGCTAAAATCGATGTAATGATTAATAAATTCGACAACGTTTTCTCATCCAACCAAATGAACCAAGCTTCCTAATCCATGTGTTATAAATGTAACGATCCGAATCATATAGCCGATCAGTTCCTTAATTTGGTCGAATAACTCAACGCTTTCAATAAAGTTAAAAATGACCCGTTTTCTCCAACGTACAATCTTGGTTGGAGAAATCATCTTTGCTTGGAACCAAAATAATCTCGACACGAATTTGGTTCGTCCCAATTTTCAAGCATTTTCAAACAATGCTTTGAATCCTCCCTTTCTACCCAACCTTTTTCAACAAAATTTTGCGGGTCCATCTCAAAATCAACCGCAACAATCTTTTGCTCCCTCTCCCCAAGATGATAAACTTTTAAGTCCACTTGAGAAAAGTCTTCAAACATTCGCTAAAGAAACTACTCAAAACCTCTAATCAAACATTAATTTACAAAATTTGTTAACCTCTATATGTAGAATACGAGTCAATCGATTGCGAAACTTGAAATGCAAATGAGTTAATTTGTCACGTCTATGAGTGAAAGTGAACGAGACACATTCCTAAACCAGCCTGTGCCGAATCCTAGATATCTAAACACGAATTCAAATCAAGCCCATGTTGTTCAAGATAGCAATGTAACCCAAATGAATGCTATCACGACTTTGCATTCTGGTAAACAAATCGATAATCAAGTCAAAAATCCAAACGATTTAATGGAAACCCCTCTCGACACTTCTTAAACAACAAACAAATTTGAACAAAACGTGGAGCCAAACATCGAATCGAACTCCAATCCAAATTCTTCTTCCACTCAAGTAGACCCACCTACTGAGTATCGTGTTCCATTTCCACATCATCTTCAACCAAAGAAACACTCGGACCAAATGAAAAGATGTTGGAAATTTTTAAACAAGTGAAAGTTAACATTTCGCTTCTTGACATCATTCGGTAAGTCCCAATTTACGCTAAGTTTCTCAAGGACTTGTGTACTCAAAAACGACACACTCATGTACCCAAGAAAGTTTTCTTAGCCACTGGACTTAGCGAAGTTTTGTCTCAATCAATCCCCGTTAAATACAAAGATGTTGGATGTCCGACGATTTCGTGCATGATAGGAGACAAAACGATTAACAAATGCTTACTCGATTTAGGTGCGAGTGTAAATTTGATTCCTTATTTAGTTTACCAACAACTTGGCTTAGGTGAACTAAAACCTACAAAAGTAACTCTTCAATTTGCCAATCGTTCGATTAAGAAACCCGTGGGAGAAATCGAGGACATTCTTATCAAAATTGGTAAATTCATATTTCCACTCGATTTCATCGTTTTGGAGACTCAACCCGTGAATAACCCAATGAGTCAAATTCCATTGATTTTAGGTCGACCCTTCTTGGATACTTCAATTGGTTTAATAAATTGTCACAATGGTTCGATGAAAATCTCTTTTGGAAACATGACTTTGGATCTTAACAATTTCAATCTTGAAAATCAATCGAATGAACCACGCAACTAAATGTTGGAAGTTAGTGCCATTCACGAAAACTTCGAAAACGAGATGCTTGACCTTAACGATGAATGCGAGAACGAGTACGAAAGATTATTTCACGAAATTCCCAGTGAGATTGAATACACGCTCCATTTGAATCGCTTCCAGTTGAGTCCAAATCTCAATCTAATTCTTTAATCGAGCAACCCCCAAAGTTGGACGTTAAACCCCTTCACGATCACCTTAAGTACGCATACTTAGGTGACAACAAAACATTTCCCGTAATAATCTCTTCAACTCTCACTCTTGATCAAAAAGTTTCCCTTCTTTCAATTCTGTCTAAAAACAAAGAAGCAATTGGATGATCGATCACCGATATAAAGGGAATTAGTCCCGCTCTTATTCAACATCGCATCCATTTAATTGACAATGCCAAGCCTATTCATGATGCTCAACGAAGGCTTAACCTAAAAATGAAGGATGCGGTGCACGAAGAAATTATTAAACTTCTTGACAATGGTATCATATACCCAATCTTTGATAGTTCATGGGTTAGCCCAATTCATGTTGTACCGAAAAGTCTGGATTTACCGTTATCAGGAACGATTCTGACGAACTCATTCCAACTCGTACTCAAACGGGTTGGCATGTTCGCATTGATTATCGAAAATTAAATTCTGCAACACGTAAGGATCACTTCCCTTTTCCTTTTATCGACCAAATGCTCGAACGTTTAGCAAGCCACGAATTATATTGCTTACTTGATGGTTATTCCGGCTAGAACCAAATTCCAATCGCTCCTGAAGATCAAGAGAAGACAACTTTCACGTGTCCCTTTGGTAATTTTGCATATCGATGTATGCCTTTTGGCCTTTGCAACGCTCCTGCTACGTTTCAAAGATGCATGGTTAGCATCTTTTCTGATATGATCGAACATTTTCTTGAAGTGTTTATGGATGATTTTTCTATCTTCGGAAACTCTTTTTCTGAGTGCTTACGACATCTTGAATTGGTTCTTAAAACGATGCAAGGATAAACACTTAACGCTAAATTAGGAAAAATGCAACTTTGTGGTCTCTCAAGGCATAGTCCTTGGACATGTCATTTCAAATAAAAGCATTGAGGTGGACAAGGAAAAAATCGATGTCATTGCAAATCTACCCATTTCTAAATCTATTAATGACATTCACTCTTTCCTAGGACACGTGGGTTTTCATCGACGCTTTGTTAAAGACTTCAGTAAGATTGCTCGACCTCTTACGACTCTTCTTGGAAAAGACATTCCGTTTTACTATATTTCTGATTGTGTTTCTGCTTTTGAACGTCTCAAAAACGAACTTGTTTCTGCTCCTGTAATTTGCTCACTGAATTGGATCTTTCATTTGAAATAATGTGCGACGCTTCGAACTTTGCAATTGGTGATGTCTTAGGACAACGCATCAACAAAATCCTTCATGTAATCTACTACACTATTATGACTCTTAATGATGCTAAACTTAACTACACAACCACTGAAAAAGAGCTTCTAGCAGTAGTTTTTGCTATCGAAAAACTTCGATAATATTTGATAGGATCACATATTACTGTTTCACTAGCCATTCTGCTCTTAGGTACCTTTTTACTAAGAAGGACGCTAAGTCTCGCTTAATTCATTTGATCCTTTTACTACAAGAATTTGATCTTACAATCAAGGGCAAAAAAGGATCCGACAATGTTATAGCCGATCACTTGTCTCGTCTTCCCAACGCACCATTGCCTTTACCAATCAATGAAAACTTCCCCGATAAACAACTTCTTTCTATTTTTGTCGATCCATGGTATGCTGACATAGTGAACTATTTAGTCACTAAAGAAACTCCTTCATTTTGGTCAAAACAGGACTAATGCAAATTCATGTCCTAAGTGAAATATTTCTATTGGGATGATCCATACTTGTTCAAATATTGTCCAGACCAAATCATTCGACGTTGCATCCTAGATAATGAAATAAGAAGTGTTCTCTCATTTTGTCATGATCAAGTGCACGGTGGACATTTCGGTCCTCGAAAAACTGCTAAAAAGGTGCTTTAATGTGGTTTCTATTGGCCTACTCTTTTTAAAGACTCATTTGAATTTTGTAAAACTTGTGATCATTGCCAAATGTTAGGAAGAATTTCTTGACGAAATATGATGCCTTTGAACCCCATTCTTACAATCGAAATCTTTAATGTTTAGGGTATTGATTTTATGGGACCATTTCCCAATTCCTTCGGAAATTTGTACATTCTGCTTGCCGTTGATTATGTATCCAAATGGGTCGAAGCCGTTCCGTGTAAAACTAACGACCATAGAATTGCTTTGAAATTCCTTAAAGAAAATATCTTTTCGAGGTTTGGAACATCTCGCACAATAATAAGCGATAATGGCACCCATTTTTGCAATCATTCATTTGAAACTTTAATGAAAAAGTACTCGATAACCCATAAGTTATCCACTCCGTATCATTCTCAAACTTGTGGCCAAGTTGAAGTTTCAAATCAAAAAATAAATCAAATTTTGGAGAAAACTGTTAACAAAAATAAAAAAGAGTGGTCTCAAAAATTGACCGACGTGCTTTGGGCTTACCGTACTGCTTTTAAAATTAACCTTGGGATGTCCCTATTTTGTTTAGTTTACGGGAAAGTGTACCATATACCCATTGAAATCGAACATAAAGTGTTGTGGGCAATAAAGAACTTAAACTTTGATCTTGAAAAAGTCGGCGAAAACAAAAAATTGCAAATCAACAAATTAAAAGAGATTAGGAATGACATGTATGAAAACGAAAAGATTTACAAAGAGAGAACAAAAGTTTTTCATGACAAGTCAATCCTAAGAAAAACGTTTTCACCGAACAAAAAAGTTGTTTTGTATGACTCTAGACTTCATTTATTCCCTGGGAAACTAAAAACAAGATGGACCAGACCATACATTGTTCAAACTGTTTGTCCACACGGTGCCATAGAAATACAAAACCCCAGGGACGAAATAATTTTCAAAGTCAGTGGTCATCGTTTGAAACTGTACTTGGAATTGCCAAGTAATCAAGAGGAGGAGCTCATGATTCTTCATGAGCCATACTACGTCTAGTAAGAAATGTTAACCCTCTTTTGTAAATATGTACATATTTTTTCCCATTACACTCATTATATCATGCATTGACTGTGGGGACATGATCAAAATTAAGTGTATGGTGGGGGGGGGAGTCTCATCTTAGTTTATTTTTTATTTTTCATGGTTTATTTTTTTCATTTTCTTTCCAAAACCTTAGAAGAAGAAAAACAAAAAAAAATCCCAAAAATATTTTTTTCTTTTTCGCATTTACTTTTATAGAACACTATGGGATAAGTATATGTTTCGGTTATTAGATTGAAATTTTTGAAAATTTATTTGTCTCAACAAAATTAATAATAAAGTTTGATTATAAGCAACTATGGTTTAACTAGTATATAGGAAGGTTCATGGGTGTTGATTATGAAGTATATCCTAATTGTAAATCTTTGTTTAAAAGAGTGGTTGATTTAAAGTAAAGGCGATAACGATTTTGATATTTTAAGTTAAATGGTGCTAAGATGATTTTGCAAAACTCTCTCTACATAAAAAAATTGTATCTATGAAAATAAGAAACACCCAGAGTCATGTGCTCACACGCAAGTGTGTACACTCACCATGCTCTATACCCTTATCATGTAAACCCGAAAGGTAGTGCATGATCAGTATATCTGGCCTCAGTTTATCCGAGTTAGGCGTGTGAAAATATTTTTACTAAAAATAACCACCTAGAATCATGTGTTCATACGCAAGTGTGTACACTCGCCGCACTCTGTACTCTTCTCACGTAAGTCCGAAAGGCAGTGCATGATTGGTATATCTGGCCTCAGTTTATCTGAATTAGGTGTGTAAATATTAATAATGTTAATACTTTTCAAAAATAGAGAGAGGAAGCAATTGAAATCCAAGCACTATTTTCACTTATTTGATTCGATTTGTTATTCAAAAGAAATAAAAATACCACTTATAAAAACTTTGATAATCAACTAAGGATCTATTTCATAGTTGAACTATGTTATCAACTGAAACAACTAGCCAAACTCGAGTCTAATTGTGATGACAACTTAATTTTTGTTGAAATTTTTGACGAGTAACAGGTCTAAAATTTCATGATGATAACCAAAACTTATATTTAACTTATTTGTGTCAATTTGAAAGTAAATTCTTCATTTGTAAATATTTTGCATTCATTTCTTTGTAAATAAATCTTGCATTTATGAATTTTTCATGTTGTGTTTGGATTTTGTGGGTAGCATCTGCTGAAAACCCTCACGAGAAAACACTCGTCCTACTAGGGACACATCGAGGTTTAACGACTTATTGCATACACTCAATGCAATCGTGTTTCCTACGAAAACGGATTTATCTTAGTTTTAATTTATTCGGGGACGAATAAAAACATAAGTGTGGGGGTATATTATGTGCACGTAAATGTTCATATTTTTACTTCCATATTTAATCTACTTTTATTTTAAATAAATGTCATAATTGAGTGTTTTATATTTTTAAAAATTAAATTTCAAAAATGCGTTCAAGTCATCATTCATACATCAATTTGGGGGTAAAGTGGTAATTTTGTGCATATATTAATTTGGAGAATATTCACTTGCACATTTTATTTTTATTTGTAGAAATTTGGAAGGAAAATGAAAGAAGCTTTCACGGAAATATGCATGCACAAGGATGGAAGAACAAAGGAATGAAGAAATAAATCAATTCACGCAACATGGAGGACCCCACCTACCCACTTATCTTAATCTACAATCAGGAGCTAATGCACAAGTTAGTGGAGATTAAAGTTACATGCACACTTAATGTAGGATTAATTCATGCTAATGATAACTTGGTGGCCACACTTCCTAAAGGGTATTTTGGGAAGCCCTCTAAAATATGGATTAAGGTTTTATGCATGTATAAATAGCCCTCTTATGTTCATGTAATGGATCTTTAATCACTTATCATATTATGCAAGTTGTAGCTTCAAATCAAAAGAGAAATAAAATGGCATCCTAAGTGTCTTTCTTTTTCTACATGCTCTTTCATTTTGTGTTCATTTTTATTTACATGCTTTCTTCATTTTCATGTTAGTAGATTAGCTTTCTTTTTTATGCACTTAGTTTAATTTTATTTTTATGCAAGTGGTTTAGTTCTCTTTTCTATTTTATTAGCTCTTACTTTCTTTGCTTATGTTTAAATGTTGAAATTTACATGTGTTGATATGATAACACAAACGAGTAGCTAAACCCCTTCAATTTAGGGGTAATGAAGCTCTCTAAAATTATGTAAATTCAACATATTTTGTGATTTATGATCTCTTTTATGCTTCATGAAAAGTTAGTTTATGATGTAAGTTTATAAAAGGAATTTGATAGCCTATGATGTAATCACAAATATGCTATTCTTATTCAAACATAAACACAATTTACATCATTGACTAACTAAGTGGTTTTTGATTGTGAAATTAAAGTAGAACAAAAAAATTTAACAATCTATGTTACTAAATAAAATAGTAAATAGATCGTACTTAAAATAGCTTTTGTTTTGACTTCATTTTCATTACAACTGATAAGTGATTTATGTGTTGTATATAGTTTGATGGTTTAAGTTATGTTAATTAATAACATAAATAAACCATACTTATGATAAATACATCACTAATTCCACTTAAGATCAAAATAGAGTGATCATAGATTATTTTTGTGTTGATTTATGTAAAAATATGAGAGTGGATTTGCCTCTAAATTGTTTTCTAATCTCATATTTTTATTCACTTTGTTTAACAGTCATATTTCGGGCATGAGCTAGGTACTGGACGATCAATCATGTCCATTTCGTATTGCTCTTTTAGTTGGATCATGGAAAGAGTCGGTGAATGAATGGTCGCGTCGCATTTATTAGGAGTTAGAAAGTTAGTCACGTCCATTTTGATTCATATTCTCTCGTTAAATCTAAGGATAGAGTTGGCTCAGGTGTAGTTGGATCATGCTCATTTGGCTTCATACTCCTCCTGATTGATCGAAGGAGGGTGTCAAAGAATGAATGTCGAGTCATACTCATTCATGGTTTATTCTTCTATCCACGTTGTGGTGATTGGAGTTATTCGATGGATATTCGGGTCACCTCCATTTATGATTGGTGTGGATCGGTATTGCTTGTCGATTTGGTGGTGTGATATAATCGGGCGCCCGCAACTTTGGACGTCGTCTCGAATAGTTTTGTATTAAGGCCTTCTTGCAGTCGTTGCCTTAAGTCATAGAGAACACCAAGCCGGAGCTATAGTAAGCTATCGTGTTCAGTTTTTAGTAGTTGGTACTCCCATTACCATTATTGGGTTAGTGGAGTTAGTTTGTGGATGGTCGAATTCCATTTGTAGTGAGTTTATACTCCTCCTATCGAGTTTAGGTCACAGTTAGCGAATGAATGGTCAAATTGCATTCATTCGTTTGTCTATGCTCATATCCGCATTCCGAGGGTCAGATTTAATCGATAGGTGACTAATCGCACCTGTTTGATGTTTACATGCTGGCCCATGCTCTGGGGACTTAGAGTTATTATAGAAAATGGTTGGAACGCATTCTCCTTGGTCAGTTCCTTTGCTTTCGATTAAGGACCGCATTCTCCCACTACATGGGAAGGAGTTGATTAACGGATGGTTGACTCACATCCGTCCGTGTCGCACACTTAGCCTGTCGGATCGTAGGCAAGAGTTAGTTGATGAACAATCAGATCACGTTCATTTGCGGTTGGATGGGTAGTCACATCCATTCAGAATAGGACAGCCAGTTACGGCCATTTTGTGAATCTACCTCTTCTCGTTGACTCAAGGAAGAAATTTAGTCTTCTATGGTTGGAATGCATCCACGCGAATATATGTTATGGGTCCCGTGCCGAGGACAAGGGTTGATGCACAAACAGTCGTGTTGCATCCGCTTAGTACCGGATGGTTGGGTCATATCCGATTTTGTTGCTTATGCTGTAGTCCGCACTAGGGGAACAGATTTTATTGATGGGCAATTGAACTGCGCTCATTTAGGGTTCATACTCCAGCTCATGCTCTAGGAGCTAGAGCTAGTTGATGGACAGTCGAACCGCATACGTCTTTGTTATATTTATACTCTGGCCCGCACTCTGGGGTTCACAGTTGGTCGATGGGCAGTCAGTCACTCCCATTTGGCATTTATACTCCAGTCCGCGCTTTAGGGACCAGAGTTGGTTGATGGGTTGTCAGTCACACTCATTTAGGGTTATACTCCAATCCATGCTCTGGGGATCACAGTTGGTTGATGAGTGGTCAGTCACACCCATTTGGTGTTTATACACCAGTCCACGTTTCGTGGACTAAAGTTGGTTGATGGGTGGCCAGTCACACCCATTTGGTGTTTATACTCCGGTCTGCGCTCTGGGACTAGAGTTGATCGATGAACGATCGAACCGCGTTCATCATTTTGTGTTTATACTCCAGTCCGCACTTTGGAAACTAGAGTTATATGATGGGTGGTCAGTCACATCCATTTTTGATTTATACTCCACCTGTCAAGTCGAGGTAAGAGTTGTCGAATGAATGGTCGAATCACATACTTTCGTGGAATGGAATTCTTCCCCCAGCATCAAGGATAGAACTTGGCAAGTGAGACGATCGATTCACGTCCACTTGGTGATTAAGCAATGGATGGCCGGACCACATCCATGGTCCATATTTAGGTTGGACGATTAGGTCTTGTTCGATCTGCTTCGTACTCTTCCCAGCAAGTCGAGGTAGAGAGTTATTGGGTGGACGGTCAAGGCGCATCCACCTCAAGCTGCCGTCGTGTCCTCGTGTTAAGGGCAGTGGTTGATGAGTAGACAGTCAGTAAAGCCTACTTTTAGTCGAGCTCCCAGACTGCCTCCTGTGTCCAGGGCAGAAGTTAATGTGTAGACGGTCAAATCACGTCCACTTTAGTTTGACCTTGTTTTAAAGAGCTTCGGGAGAGGCATAAGTATTTTGGCGAACTTCAAGTATGAGATGGGGAGTGGATGGTCAGGTTGCATCCACTCCAAGTGTTTCTCTGATCTTCAAGTCAAGCGCGGAAGTTGATGAGTGGATGGTCAGTCATGTCCATTTTGTACCGGATTCTGACCTTGTCGGGCTCTGAGTAAGGCATAAACATTCTGTCAAAATTGAAGCATAGAGTAGGAAGTGGATGGTCGAGTGACAACCACTTTCCATTTCGAGTCCTTGCCCCTAAGTCAGTGGCATACGATAGTTGATGAGCGGTCGGATCATGCTCGTTTTGATGAAACTCCAAAGGTTCTATCATGGTCCGTGGAGGTTGATTGGCACCCAACTCTATGTACTTGGTCACTATAACGTTTCACCCTAGCCCTCCTTAGTCGAAAGTCGACCGCAGGTGGTCTAATCGATAATCAAAGTTCTTTATTGATAGGGGATGGATGTTCCTTGCCTGCTATTCTACGGGGCTTGCACATATTGTTGAAACTTTCCTTTCCAGATCAGATTTCCGATCACACGTCAGAGGTGTTTGAAATTGCCAATGTTAGGACAGTGTGTTTTTTGGAATATACAACATTTCCCAGATTTTTTCTAGGTTTTGGTGGACTCTCTGTCGAGGCATGTTTTTAGTATTGCGCCGAGTCATGAGTCTCTAAGTAGAGGTTTCCGATCGAATCGTTCTAAGAAATATATGAGTTGAGTTTTAGGGGTTCTGGTTCATCTCCTAGAATCCAAGTCCTCATCTAGGGCCTTAATGCTGCCCTCGCTTTGAATTCCTTTAGACAACGGGCCTGCATTGTTCTTTCTCCTAGTTTTCTCTACCTTCTCCTTACTTAGGTTCTGATTCACTTTGTAACAAAAATGATCTAAGGTCGTAGGAGGCTTCCCAACTTACCAGTCGCCAAAATCTGTCATGGGGTCGATTCCTCTTATTAATGCCATCAGTATGATATTCTTGCCAGGATTGCTCACTTTAGTGACGACGACGTTAAATCTCTACAGGAAGTCTTCAAGCGGCTCACCTAGCATGTGGAATAAATTGGATAATGACATTACATCCTTGGTGTGAGTCGCATGGATCCTGAATTGCTCAACAAACTTCTGATCTGGTTGATCGGATGATGAGATGGATCTGGGTGGTAATTGCATAAACTGCATGATGTTATTCTTTCGAGGGATAAGGGAAAACATCTGCATTTGATGGCATCTGTCACTCTTGCGGGATCCATGTGCCACTCGTACTTCATGAGATGTTGTCGGGGGTCCATGTTCACAGAATACGCTAGCATTGTTGGCTTGTTGAATCTCCTTGGACATTCTACACACTGAATGGCTTTGATGAATAGGTTTCGACTGGGGGAAATGCTCCAGTCGTTGTCAGTCTGGTCCTTTTTCAAGTTAGCTACTTGTAACGCTTATGAATGATGTATGCATGGTTGTCCAACATTTGAATGGTTGAGAATGCCGATCGAATGGCGAATCAGTTAGGATGGGGTTGCTGATCGGTGATGATCTCCAAACTTTCACCCAAATGGGGTGTGGTCCATAAAAGGCAGTAAGGAAGGCCTCTTGATGTTGCAAACCCATATAACCGAGATATGAGCAAAGAAAGATAGAGCGATATTGACAGATTGGTGATACTTTACTTGGAGTCCGACCCGAGAAAATTTTCTATTTGCTTGGAGTAGCAACTAGATTGCTTGGAGTCGCTGAATTTGAAGTGCTGGGTTGGTGAAGAATAGTGCTTGTAGTCATTTGCACGCTTGCTAGGGGAAAATCTTGATTTTACCTGAGTTTGGCTTTGGGCTAGAGCTTCTTGGGTTTGCTTCGAGTGAAATGGGTGATTACTTCGGGTAAGACTTTCGATCAACCTTTATGTGAGTTTTTAGACAAACGTTTCGATGATTTTTAATGGCTTTTGACGACTACCATTCATTACTCGACGATGGAGGTTCCATAATGGTAAGTGATTTCTTTCATGATGAATAGCTATACATTGAGATTGCAGAATAGTTTGTTTCATATCTCCTTGGTTCTCTAGTCTTCGGGATTATCGCTTGAGTAGCAGTCCTTTGCCCAGTCCTTGATGGAAATTCAGCAGCTGCCGCTTGATCCTCTATGCCTTGATCAGTCATAAGACGTAAGGGGAGTTAATAGAATCCACCGTCTTTAAGTTGAGTTCTGAGTCCAGAATGCGGGGGTACTACGTTGCGGCACGGGTGTGGGTGCTCTGCACTCTAAATTTTTTAGAGCCATTTTTCCTAAATTTGGATCGTACCCGAAAAAAGGTTTTTTTGAAAAACGATCTTTAATGAAAACGATTGGTTGAAACAACAATTGGTTGAAAATAATCAGTTGGAATGCCAAAGTGGTGGAATGATCGGTTGTAGTAACGATCGATTAGAATATCAAGGCAGTTTGAACGATCGGTGGAAACGTTAACCGGAACGATCGATGGTAGCGATCTTGGAACGATCGTTGGCAGCGATCTTGGAACGATCGGTGGCAGCGATCGGTGGTAGCGATCCGATCGTGGAACAATCGGTGGGTGCGATGTTGGAAAGATTAGTGGAAGCGATGTTGGAACAATCAGTGGAGGCGATCTTGGAACAATCGGTGGAGCAATCTTATGGGAACGTTAACAATGATTGGTTGAAAATGATCGGTGGAATAAATGAGCTTCTGGAAAAACGATCAGTGGAAACCATCTATTGGAACAATCATTGGAAATAACTATCGGTGGGAATAATGATCGGTTGAAGGTGTTATAGAGGGAATGATGGATCGTTTGCACAAACGATCGGTTGGATCGAATGATCGGTATTGTGGAGCGATCATATAGGAACGACCAGTATGGACCGCACATTGGTTATGGATCATAGTAAAGAACGATCAGTTTTTGTAATTTTTGGAAGGTGAAGTGCTTTGTATCTATCAGTTAGAGGAATGATCATCTTTGAATGATCGATAGCTTGGAGCTCCACCGGAAGCTCATACATCCATGGATCCCTACTGTGCTCCATCTTCCAGAAGATTGGTCTCCGTATTCTCTACTGCTTCAACAACAGGTCGCAAGGAGGTAGTAATATTTTTCTCCTTCCTAGGAGGCATTGTGGATAGCTTCCTTATCAATCTCTTTCAAATCTGAATAAAATAGGAAACTTTGTAGGCAGAAATTTGGATCTTATCTTACAGATAATGGATCCACTAGTATATGATGAGATATTGTTACCATCAGCCTTCACTTTAACATTGTCGAAACCATGAAGAATATAAAAGAGGGATTCACAAGGAATGATAACATTAACAAAACCTTCGAAAGAGTCAAAGGGATGCTTCAGCAAAAGTTAGATAAGCTGAGCGCTTTCGAAGTGGTCGAAAGGTGACAGAGCTACCCTTTGCTTCAATGAACCCCTTTCGAAACAGTGGCCTCTGCATGCATGAAGACGTTTCAAATCAGTTGGAACACCTTTCGAGGGTAACAGATTACAAGCTTTCATGTACACACCAAACCTTTCGAAACAATGGGTTTCACTTTCATTCACATTCCATAGAAGAACTCTTGGTCAGAGCTACCCTATCGAAAGCATAAATTAGCCTTTCGAACCGGTTGAGACCATTCATAATTATAAGGGAAAGCTTACTTGAGAGGATGGGGTTCCACATCAATCAACAAGTACGCCTTCGAAAGCTACCTTCTGCATTTAAACCTTCCACATCCTAACTCCTTCGAAGTCCTAAAGATTAACCTATTGACATAATAAAGAGCCCATATCCATTCCCACTTGCAACAGCATATCAACAACAAAGTGGAGAGCGTATTCATCCCTTTCGATGAAGTCAAAAGCAATTAGGTTCCATTTTTCGCGAAGAAGAAGGGCACCTTAACTTAGCAGCAGCGAAGGGTCATCAAAGCACCACTTTCGATTAGGTTGAAAGTACTGATTCGAAAGGGCCAACCCGTGCCTATAAATAAGACCCTAGGGGTAATGTTTATGGGATCCGATTTCATTCACTTCATACTTGTACTTTCTTGAATTTGTAAACCCTAATTCTAAAATTAGATTAGGGACTTGACTTTTTTGTATCAGTTAAGTTACTAGTAATAAAGGAAAAGATAATCAAAGCAAGTTTATGGCATTTTTGGATATATTGGTTGATCTACTGCTTCTATGCGATTCTGATTATTATCTGCTTGTATTCAACATGATTGAAAGGCTACCTTTCGAGGAATTTGAAACTTTCTAATTCAACTAATATCCTTAGATCATTAGGACCAAACCTCGAGTCACCTCAACCACTTCAAAAGGAGGTTCCGATAGGATACTTAACCAATTCAACTAGTTCGAAAGGTATTATAAAAAGGGATTCAGGTGTTTCGACCGTGTCGAAAGGTTATATAAAAATGAGTTTCAATTGCCGCAATCTTTTCAAAAGGTGGACTTCAAGGAATCGAAAGGTTTGACTGTCTCTATCTGATCGAAAGGTAGTTTCGGAGGGATCATTCACACTTTAAATTTTTCTTTGGGGTGTTGACAAGTTTTCTTGTTAACATTTTTGGCGCTAGAAGGAGGGGTCGAACCTCCAACCTTGTTGATCTTCCAACATTATTTTCCACTAACCCTATTCTATTCCAAGCTTACCTACTTTAGACTTTACACTGCCATGTTTAGCAAAATTAAAAAGTCTGAACAAGGATCCTCAAAGCCACATTTAATTAGATTCTTCCCTATAACAACTAATGATTCTAAACTATACGAAGAGCAAATGTCGAGATTGGAAGCTTTAAGGATCATAAAGAAAAGGAGGGCTGAATCTTATGACCCAGACAAGTGGAGCTTAAACCCCTTTCACATTGGCCCTACACCTATCTTTGCCTTAGGGGGAACCAAGGATAAGAGTGATAACTTGTTTGACCAAATGAAGAAGACAATTCATATATATACCAAAGGCACTATCTTTGAAGAGGAAATGATAGCAGATTACAACAACTTCGCACAAAAATGACATCAAGCAAAAAGTGGGACATATCCTATATGTGAGCTTCAAAAGGTTTTGAAAAGGAAGTTGGTCGTTGAGAGTGAAGCTTCAGAACCAAGTAATAGAAAACCTAGAAACCATCCTCAAAAGACAAGTTTCAAGTCGAGACTCCCTAAGGAATACAATTTGACTACATCAATTGAGAATGTTTATTTTGCTAACCAAGGAGGAACTCAACTATTGGCCATCACAGAAGAAAAAACCTAAATATGAAAGGAATCGGGGAGGATCCTATTGCCACTATCACATGATGAATAGACATGAGAATAATCAATGTAGAGCACTTGAATGAATAGTTATCAACTTTTTCAGATAGGGCAAAATCAATAGATTTGTAAAGAGATCCTAGTCGAATTCAATAAAGCACCTCTTTTCTATGGAAAATCTACATAGTCGGGAGTTGATTTCTCCTTAAATTTGGAAATTACCTTAAACGGTCAAAACCTTTATCCACGCTGAGTTGGCCAGGTCAAAGCACCTCGTGGAGGGAGGTTAGAGTAAGCCTTTATCTGCGTCACGCTATGGTCAGGTTAAAGCATCGACAAGCCCTTGATCGCGCCACGCTATGGCCAGATCAAGGCGCCCCCTGGAGGGAGGACGGAGTAAGCTCTTGGTCCCGCCACACTATGGCCTGGCCAAGGCACCGAATAAGCCTTCAGTCCTACCAAGCTATGGCCTGGCTGGAGCACCTCCTAGAGGGAGGACGGAGTAAGCCCTTGGTCCCGCCACGCTATGGCCTGGCCAAGGCACCAAACAAGCCTTCAGTCCTGCCTATAAGGCCTAGCTGGAGCGCCTCCTGGAGGGAGCTTGGGTAAGTCCTTGGGTCATGCTTGTGGATAAGCTAACCAAATGCACCTGGCAACAACAGACTAAGATGTTCGAGCCCGAGAACCGACATACCAAACAATTACAAAAACGGACTAAGACGTCCGAGCCCGAGAAGCGGCATATCAAACAAGACAACATGCAAAGCCTAAAGGGTGGCACATGTCCAAAGAATCAAAACCTAAAGAGCGGTGCATAAAAGAAGGCTTAAATAGGAATCTACAGCCTCCGATTGGTTCTCAAAACAAGATTTCAGAACTTCACTTATTAATACCAAAATCTGGGTTTCGGGTCTTTTACTATTAATCTTTGGTTTTCATGATACCTGAATCTAGATTTCAGGACTCTTACTATTAATTTCTAGACTTCACTCATTAATGCCCGAATCCGGGCTCTGGACTTCTATTATGGAGACCTTTATCATGGATTTTTGGCTATCATTCACTAATACCTGAATATAGGTTTTGGGTCTTTTAACTTTTGAATTACACTTGTTAACACCAGAATCTGTGTTTCAGATATTCTATTATAATGATTCCTAATCTTCTATGATTTATATCCAGATGATGGTTTCCAAACTTCTATTAGTTATTTCCAGAGGAGGAATTTCTAAACATATATAATTGAAACCAGAATTGGATTTCTGGTTCCCTATGATTAGATTTTTGGTATATAATTGGAGTCGGATTTCTAGTTCTCTCTCGTCATTACCAAAGATGGGTTTCAAGACATTCAAACGTGTCCAATTATGGAATTACTTCTCACTTATTATGATTATTTTCACATAATGATCTATTAACTTCCATTACTGGGATCCTTTGAATTCCTAATACTATCACTAATGATGTGGACAAACTACTGTTCTTATATAGATTTCAAGTTAACGATAAGAAATATTGTTTACCTTGTACTTTATAGGATGATAAGATCAATAAAGGAGACCGAATGGATCAACAAATACAAAAAACATAGTCAAAGTTATCAGAAAACAAATTCAAAAAGAAGAGGCAACAGACCAAGTAATATTTACATAATTTACATAATTTATAAAATTATTTACAAGTGTATAACACAAGTATATGTTTCACAAATCCTAAATAGTCTTATCTAGATTTTCAGCAACTAAATGATCAACGACATGGTGAATTGCTATACAGAGAATTTCTTTAAATTTCTTTTCCATTTTCCTTATTTCATCGGCATCATCAAAGAATTCAATACGAGCCTTTAAAGCATGGTTGAATGCTTTGTTGGCACCTTTAAAGGTTTTGTTCTGTCTCACTAAATCAGCAATGCGATTTTGAGAAGATACTTTTCATGTTCAAGTCTTTGAATCTTAGCTGCATATTCATTAATGCATTGCGAATGTCTCACCTCCTGCTGATCATCAAAATATCTCATCATTGCAAATTTCACCTTCCTACACCATTCACTTACTACTTTCTCATCTAAACCCGAGGGAGGATTTGTCATAGTAGAAATTTTTTGAATTGCAAGAGACAAAGATCATGTTGATTTTACGACAGATGAGGTGATTGGGGAAGTCGGTAAATCGATATTTGGAATGTTGTCCCCCATGACGAATTCCAATGATTTGCATTGAGCTTGATTGTCTTTTAACTTAATCTCCAAATCGCTTATCTGCCGAAGAAGCTCAGACATCTTATGATAAAAATCAATCGAAGGATTCGATTTAATTTGGCTCTTTAATATGAAAATTGTTTCATTCTTATTCTTGATGTCCACTTCAAGATTGGCGATCTGATCATTGAGGTTTCTAACAATTGTCTTTTGAAGCAAATATCTCTTATGCCGTTCCCAATGCTTCAGCATTGCCTTAAAAATGAGCAGATAGAGGATCCTTAAGTAGACGCCTCTTTTCAACATCCGCAATTAATCTATCTCTGATGCTAGTGAAGCGAGATAAGGAATCCGATGAGATTGGTGTGATAGCTAGCTGTGAATCCTATTTAAAAAAAAGAGCAAAGTCAAAGACTCAAAAAACCAATCTCTTTTATTACAACAATAGAGATTACAACTCAAGAAGAAATAAAACAAAAAGTACAATCTCGTTGTTATAATCAAATACTTGTTTTATTACACTTAAAATTGAGAAACAACATTTTTGACTTTGTTCAAAAAATTAGCTGAAAGAGTAACTATCGTCTCGGAAAGGGCATTAAATCCTTCTGGGGTAATAACTAGAGGATATTTGCTATAGTCCCATTCCCCGGGAGGAGGACTATCACGACCGCATATTAATTTGGTATGATATGTTTGAATTTCCTTGAGAAGCTTTTTTTCTTCACTAAGAAAATCGAAACGAAGGTGGGGATGTTCCATAAAAAGTTTCTGCAGGTCTCTAAGAAAGCAGTATCTAGCCAAATTTGATGATTTCAAGAGCGAAGCCTTTTCTAAATAATCTCTTCTTAATTTGACATATTTGCTTAAATAATCTCTAGAAATAAGGCTGCCTGAGAGACATTTATTCTGTGATAACGTAACAAAATAGAACTAAGTATAAAAGGAAACTAATATAAGAATTTCACATTACTTAATTACAAATGTTCATCCGGTTTATGCAAAACTGAATTTTTGAATAGCTCAGAAACGAATTTATCCTTATAATATTTGAGTTTTTCTAGAAGCAACTCATGAGGAACTGATTTGACTCGTGGTAAATTCCAGCAAGCCCCTGGATGTGGATTAGATCCAAATTCATCTAAATATCTCCTATGAAGACACCTGAGTAGACCCCACTAAAATCACGAAAATATGAAAAATCTACGATAGGGTGTCTGCAATTGGCTTTGTATAGGAAGTCTACTAGGATATCCCTTTCTTCAATCAACATCCAAAAGGGTGTTATTAATTCCCGGTTCTCTTCTAAAAGCTTATCATATTGAAGGCGTGCCCTCTTCAATCTGGGGGCAGCTTCTTGGTCTTTAAAGGACGCTAACACTATGGCACTCTTATTACGCTTATAATATTTGTCGGAGAGTGCATTATATTCTTTTCTCTGAAAGCTTCAAAATATCAGACATCCCCCTTTAAAACCTTTTAAATATTTCCTTTTGAAACATAAGAAAAACCTTCCTTTCAATCTTTTCGAAACCGTGGGGAACCACCCCTATCGAAACCACTCATTAAAAATTTTCAAAACAGTCAAAACCCAATCCTTTCGAAAGCACTTTGGTTTCAATTTTAAAACATATGGAAACCTTTCGAAACCATTCAAAAATTTACCACTTTGAAACCTTTGAAAAATGTCTCAGTCGAAACCATTTGGATTCTGCCTTCAAGTAGAGAAAAAGAATCAGAAACACATTAAAGTTGAAAGCATCTGTTTTGAAACCTTTTAAAAATATCTCTTTCAAAATCATTTTGGGTTTTACTTCACTTATAGAAAAAGGTCTTAAAACATTTAAGTCGAAAGCATCTGCTTCAAAACCATTTCCTAAGTACTGAAGTGATGGTGTCAAAACCATCCCTTCGAAAGCATTGGAGAGGTGGCCAAGTTTTTTTAGAAAACAAAACAATCCTTTCGAAACCATCTGGATCGAAAGGTAAAAAGGCGACATCAAAAAGGTTTCGACTTAGTCGAAAGCAATTATTTAAAAACAGAGGCGCAACCCAATCAAAACCATTTCCTTCAAATCATTTGACTTGGGCGAAAGCTACTTTGTCGAAAGCCATTTAGTCGAAACCAAGCAGGCGTATTTCTTTAATTTAAAACAAAAGACTGCCTCAACCCTTGGTTTCGACACCCTACCTTCCGCCTACATCCAACTCACTACGTACCAGTAACCTAACACCATGTGCATTGGTTTCAACTATGTCAGAACCGAAGATGAGGAGGCGAAACTTGGTGCCGATAGTGTCGAAACAGTGAAAAACGTGTAGCAAATAGTTCTTTTCACCTAACCTGCCATACATGTCTGATTGTGATTGGTTGCCCCTTTCTTTACCAATAAAAAGTACTGCACTTTTTCAAAAGTGCTGCCAACTTTTCAGATTTTATAATTTAACTCATTTTACAAAAATCCCATTCTCCTCTTTTAATTATATAAAATATTTAAGTCCCATACATTAAATAATTTTATATAACCCTTAAAACACTTAGGAAAAATCTACAAAAATTCCAGAAAATCTATTTTAATATGTTTTCCAACATATAAAAATTTCAGACCCCAATATTTTATTATTTAACCGAAAATAATTGTTAACCCAAATTAGCATTTTATCTACTAGAAAATTCATATAAATTCCATATAATTTCAGAAAATTCTAAAAATTGAAACCCATCTCCAAAATAATATTTAGGACCTTTATAAAAATTCACAAGGCATTTGGATGTCATTTTATAGGGTTTTCACCTTAAAAGATATTATAAAATCAATATGAATATACATAAATCATCAACATGTATATATAATCATTCCATCATTCAAAATCATGGCAAATCAATGCAAAATATTCGGCAATCATCTAAAAACCGAAAATACTATCAGAAATGAGATGCAAACATTATTCACCTTAGCCTTAGAGATTATAAAGATTGAGATGTGAATAGATTTGATTTGAATTAGCTTCTTCCTAGCTTTTCTTTCTCTTTTCCTTGTTAATGGTGGCCGACCTCTTGTTTTAAAATTTTCAAAATGAAATGAACATGTATTCAAATACACGGCCAAGGTTTGAAGGATTTAGGAATGACCTCTTTCCTATTTTACCCCTCCTCTATTTCATTTTAACTCTTCTTTAGTTCATTGTTAAATGCCACGGCTACCCTTAATTAAAAATAAAATCTCAATCTCCTAAATAATGTTACCAAAAATCTAAGGTGTTACAGATTTCCTCTTGAAGCTTGGACGTCTCAACGGAAGATTTCGAAGCGCTTTCTTGATGAGTATACCAGCTTTTAGAAATTTGAAAAGAAAAGTACGACATGGATCAATATTCAGTAAGAAATAGTAATAAGAAGGTTAAATAATATGAAACATACCAGAAGTTGTTGCTCAATTAAAGATTGACAATGACCTATCGGGTCAGGAATAGAAGAAGGTGGATGAATGGAAGTAAATGACGAAGAATTCATAATGGACTATACCATTTCTTTGAAATCACTAGGAGGCACCGATGATGTGTGTTTAGAAGGACTTAACTCTTGAGGAGGAGTTAAAGTACCTAAATCCTTTTGCATTTGTTTAATGATGCTAGGAGAGTCAGACACAACAATACGAGACATGAAATCATCTTTGGAAGGTGCTGCACTGGGTGGATCAGTAGTAGCAACAAGAGTAGAACCTTCCGGAGCCTTGCCTACATCAACAGATCCGCTCTCTTTTGAAGGAAAAGAAGACTGGACATCAATGATTTTAGCTTTCTTGAGGGAAGAACCCGCATCATTCTTTTTGCTCAATTTTCTTTTGACAATCATCCTCGAACAAGTGATGGCTGGGTCAAAGATGATGCACTAGATGTAGAAGTTGGGAGGACTGGATCACTTATGATCAATTCAATCAGAGGAGCAGTTTCTAAAAATTCAAAAAGTATAAGTTAGTAAAGCAATCGAAGCAGTAACACAATGATAAATTTTAAGCACTACGCTTAAGCTTACCAGGATGATCCAGACAAATTGGCGACATAGGAGAGAAATTTTTGGGATCACCGAGGGAGAGAAAACGCTTGCTCTTAGAAGTATATTGGACAAGAGGGGATTTTCCAAGAACTCTCTGACCCGCGGAAAGAAGGGAATGTTTTTGGAGGTTCCTTAGAGTCAATAGAGTAAGTCTATTCACGATGCTACTTGAAGCAGTGGTCAACAGCTTTACGATTCTCTTACCCTCATCGTTGAGATCTTTAGGAGTGGGACCTGATAAAGAAACGTAGATCAACAAAAGAAAGTAATTAAATACAGATGAAGATTTTGATCAACTTACGGGGAGAAGAGAAGACTCCACTAATGTTTGGAAAACATTTGACGAAAAAGAACTGCGTCTCCCAGTCTCTGAATTTATTTACCCCCTCTGAAATTAGTTTCTTAGGGGGATTAGCTCTGAAAATCTTTATATTTAGATTGCCAAGTTTAACCAAGCATACTAAATAATTGAGAACCTCAACGTTTAGAGAAGGAATGCCTGATTCCAAAGCCATAAGTTCCAAAGAGATAAGATATGTGTAGACATTTGGTGATGATTGGATAGGTGCAATGCCAAGATGATTCAGGAATCTTGATAAGAAATCTGAGAATGGAATAAAGTCACCATGCCAAATGTGAATGGAAGTATAAGCAAAATGTCCTTCGGGGGTATTCTGAATAGTATTTCTATCGACATGAGGAATGGCTTCTTCTTTTGTGATTCCGAAGTCAATAAGAATGGCATCGACTTCATCTTGAGAAGATATCAAAGAATGTTTAGAGATGGCTTCGACCTTTTTCGGTGAAGATTCTGCTTCAGGAGCTATATCCTTTTCAGGTTTCTTGGAAATCTTTTTCAACCCCATAATCCTGTCCGGTGAAACAATTTCACTAAAAATTATAATTTGTTTCATTATTAACACCTTTTGAAGATGTCAAAAACCTACTGCAGTAATTCAAATATCAACCATAGTATATAATTCCATATCTTAAAAAGCGTGTTAAAGTTAATTTGGGTCATGAAGTTCATTGAGCTTTCGACAATATCGAAGGGATAGATTGAATTGAAATACCCAAACACACCCTTCAACAATGTCGGAAGTTTGGAAAATTGTTACTATTAATATGAGTTACTAACCCTACAACACTAATTTGAATATATATATATATATATATATATGTTGTAAGAACTATTAACAACATTCTATAATCAAATCAAATAAACTTTTCGATAACGTCGAAACTACAGATTTTATTTTACTCAAAGAATATGAATATTGCTAAAACACTATCTTCTCATTAAATTGAAAGACATAGATCTAAGTGATTTTAATACAAATGATGATAGTTATACTCCTGCTAACTACAACGGGGTTTCGAGTAAGTTAGAAGGGGATAAGGTTTCGAAAGCATACAAATAACTAAACTTGTTTTAATTTGGGTGGCTTTGATCAAGTCGAAAGGCTTGATAAGGTTTACAACTTTAACAAAATGTACTATTTTCAATCCAGTTGATGATAGGAAGTATAAATTAATTACTTTTAACACTTTCTAGAGTAAATCAAAATTGAGCATGATTTACTCAAATTAAAATCCAAATTTTTTAAGATTATCATTGATCAACATGGAATGAACAATCGCGGATGCAAACACAGATAACTATAAATGCAGTAAAGTAAGAAAAGAGAATTAGAGACATCACACTAGGGATTTTTATACTGGTTCAGAGTTAACCTGCATCTAGTCGCGTACAATTGCTTGTACAGATTTCTTTTCAAATGCCAATCTTTGAATGGCCAGAGGGCAAATCCAATACAATCTTGATTTCAAGGACATAAGACACACCCTCTAGGTTTTTCGAGCTTTGAGTACACTCACTTGATTTGGACAGGACACAAGCACACCCACTTGGGATTTTCGAGACACCAAGCACACCCAATTGATTTGAACGGGCTACAAACCCACACAAATCCAACTAGAGTTTGATGGTTTTACCAAACACAATTTCTTGATCTTTAGTTACAATTGATCTTATAGCCTCTTGGATATCACTTTAATCTTTGATTGAGAGAGAGATGATTGAAATCAGAGAGCAAATAGTAGAGAATCAATACAATGAAGATTGAATTGATTCTGGTTTGAATTTGAGAAGATTTGAATAAATTTTCACTAGAAATTTTGGTAGAGTAAGAGGAGAGAAGATAATAAGAAAGTAGTTGTTAAAAAATTCATTTGAAATCCCCTATATATAGAGAATAAATAGACATGTCCTTTCGTGAAGAGTTACGATGAATAGACACTTCATTTCAAAATTTGAATTTCAAATTAGCGGCATGTATGTCTACATATCATCTGCCTATATGTCACATAGGCTAGTGTATTTTGAAAACTTGTTTATATTAAAATGTTTTGAAAATCTTATGCTTTGTAAAATATTATGATACTTTGTAAAATAATTTAAACATAGTTTATAAACATTTTAAACTTTAAAAAACTTTTATAAAATATTTTAAATATTTTTTTTAAAAATTTACATTGTTTTAAAAATATAGAATAAGAAAATGTGAAAGAGATCAAATATTGCTACTAGGGACTTTAACAATATTCTATGACTATATATACTATACCATAGTCTTGAGATCTTCATACCTTGATCTTTATACTCATGATTATTCATGTCAATTTCTAGAGTCTACTATACAGTCTTTGATTTAATACCTATATAACATCCTGCAGTATATTCTGTATAACTTGACAAAAACATTAGTTTCTATATTTTATATGAATGTATTATTGTTACTAAGGTTGTTATCATCAAAATCAATAATTGAGGTATTAACAAGGCCTACTCTGATAGAGCAGATAAGAGCTAGTCAGAGGCGGGATGCTACATAAGTTTATTACTAAGATAGGGATGTGTCGATGCTGTGGAAATGAGGTAGTGTAGACTTGGTCGAGAAGGTTGGCTCCATGATGATAATAAACTCATTAGGCCTGCTATTAATGGATTCAGGGATGAGTTACTATGAAAGTACCATCATTCAAGATTTATTATACGTCACGGTGTTAGTAAAGTGTATAGGACAGACACTTTGTTCGAACATGATAAGGAAGGATGCCGGGGTTGAGAGGTATGAGCTGAGCGGGAGAAGCCTAGTGAAATTTTATGACCCTTAAGGATTCCTCCACGTGGGTAGGAATAGATATTGATGAACTACCAAAAGCTAAAGTTGGGTATGATGATCTCTGAGTCATAGTCGATAGATTGACGAAGAATGCCAAATTATACACCCAGAGTCAAGTGGTAATGCAAAGAAACGGGTTAAATGGTATGTGAAGTGGATTGTTCAATCCTAGGGTGTGTTAAGGACCATTTTAAGTGATAGAAATCTGTTCTCCATTAGTTGATTTTGAGAGGATCTTGTAAGAGGCATTGGGAATAATGGCGTCAAAATGACTAGGTGATATATAGATTGAACTAGAAGCTCCAAGACCTCGTAGGCTTATCCATACAGTCAGACGTGATACAAAATAGCTTAGAAGGAAGACAATAGAGTTGGTTAAGGATCAACTGAGTGAAAGCAAAAGCAGGTAGCGCTTGAGAGACTGAGGAGAGCATGAGGGCCGCATGTGCGAAGCTCCTTACTTGGTAAGACATTATGTTTATCGCATTAACTTTCACATTTGGTATCATGCTAGATTTTTATATTAGGTAGTCTAGTATCCCGCATGATAAGTTAGGCATAAATATCATTTTTGATTACATGTGCATGGTCGATGTTTGATATGATTGCTTATGGCTGTTAAGCATGCGAGATAACTATGTTGTTCGAGCTACCTTATATGATGAGATTTCAAAGGCGAAATTCCAAAATGAGAGGGGGAGAGTGTAATGACCCATATTTTACATATTGGAGGATTGTAAAATATTATTCTTAACTCCAAATTGGGACATATGATGCTATAACTTTGGGTGATGTCGTGTAGTGATATTTTTAACCCTTAGTAATTTTATTTGATTATTTTGACTTAGAAAAATTATAAGGCCAATAACTTTTGGCAAGAGCCGACGAGGGATCGAAACCACTTCCATTGGAAAGAAACGATAGTTTCACTTTGCGTGGAGTGTTCGTAATAGCCTTTTGAATCTAGCATTTAGGCAATATGGGTGGTTAAAGATTGGACTATTTTTGGACAGTTAACTGGGTAGTTAGAGAGATGAAGGTTAGGTCAAAGAGCCCATTTTGAGAATTGTGCTAAGTGGTGTAACAACCCGAGTTTTTCTAACACGAAAAACCGGACCATTTGGTTAAGAAGAAGAGGTAGAAGAAGAAGAAAAATAGAAAACAACAACAGAATCTCTCATACGCAGCGGAATAAACTATAATAGGTAATAACAGATCTTTACACAAAAAGAAATCTATATCTGTTTATATATACATCATCCCAATACATCATCAGAGTACATCACATCAATATCATACAACTGGACAGTAATCATAACTTGTCCTCACAATCTGAATACACAGCGGAATATATAACTCAAATACGAAAGTACGTATCGCCATCCAGCTCCACAGCATCATTTCCTGTAATTTATAATACTCGGTCTGACCCGAGCATCATATAAAACAATACCCGAGTCAGTCTGGAAAACCAGCGTGAGAAAATCACACTCAATTGATTATTAAAGTTTCAAACCCTTTGAAAACAAAAGCATCTCGTAAGACCACGCCACAAATAAACATGTCGGGTTTTTACCTTACGATAGCTAAAACACTTTTTATCAAATTCCTCTGATATTATAATAGTGTCTATATACACATACTTATTAAAATAGCTGAAATTGTTACATTATTAAATTCCAGCATACTAGCCACAAAAGTGGGTAATACAGACAAATACCGTACAAGGCACGTAGGAAAAATGGATTTCCAACAAATGACTAGGCACTGGGGTACCACCTATCACAGTACGTGGCCTAGATCACCGTACCGAGGAGTACGCCCGCTCCTCTGCAACACAAGGCTGGAACCATCCCTTGCTGGATGATCCCGAATAAAATCACCCCACGGTTGGGATCAGCAACCGCACCACTAAGCCGAAATAAAAAGGGACATCTAGACAGGGATGACCTTACCCTCCAGTGGGAGCTACCCACGAAGCCTTGCTGCATAACCCCTGATTTTCAGTCATTCCCGGTTGATGAGGTTCGAGGCTAAACGATACCTTTTAGAGAACATATCCCTTAGAATGCCCATCGTCCGCTGACGATGTTTCGCAAGCATTCGTCCATACCAGTCCGTCCTGGGTTTGAACGGAACCGAAGGCACTACTCCTACTACATCCATTTTGGAAATATCCTCAGGATTAGTAGCGACTAGCCCTTGCACTTCACAGCTCCAATCTTCGACTCCGAACACGTTACACGAAACGTACAAACCGGATCGAAGTGGTATTCGAGTCTCCAGACCTAGAATCCCGGTATACGGAAACTCGATCCCGGTCTCTTCGAAACGATCAACGCATTGGCTAATATTGATAGTCGGTTATTTAACTATCAATTAACATCCACAAGCAATCATCACACAATAAATAATTTCCCACATTATTATTTTATTTGCCCAAATATCTTTCCAAGATATATTTCCAAATTTTCAAACTCCTTTTGAAAACAATTTCAAACAGTTTCCGCTTACGGAATACCTTTCCAAATATTTATTTCTCTTCTGAAACACCAAGTACAAAACACTTAGATTTTTAAATAATCTTAAAAACACTTTATTTTAAATATATCTTATAACATTGAAATTTAAACTACTTTAATACTTTATTAAAAATATATACTTTAAAATAAACCACTTTATAAATATAAACTAAATTTCTCCTTTTAAAACATAATAGCAAATCACTTTTATACAATTACTACAATAATATATTTTTGAAAATACTTACTTTAAAAAGTTAACATTTAAAAATAATCAATTTTCTAAAACATGCTTTTTAAAACATACTTAAAACTTTTAACTTATATTTAAAATTGCTTTGAAAACGTACTTGGCTATCCAGAGAAATACACTTCTCATTTCCATCTTTTAAAATAAATCAACATTTATTTCAAACCAAACCATATCTTTTTATAAATTCCCACCTTGAATTTATTTTCAAATATCCACTGATATTTTATTTTACTTTATAAACCCAGTTTATATCTCCAAAATCTCACTTCTCTTTTAAAATTCCAATTTTAAACAACTAAATCAATTTCCAATTGATTTTCCAATTTACTTTACTTTACTTTGAAATAAATTTCCTTTACTACTTCATTTATTTCAAAATACATTATCTTTTAGATTTATTCCTTTATTTGAGTTAAAACCCTTTTTAACCGAAAATACCAATTTTAAACTTCCAAAATTCCTTCTTTAGCCTTTAATAAAATTTAATTCTTACATTCAAAATAAATCCTTTATTCTTTAAATTTAATATCACTTTAGTTTAAAGTTAATATTTCCTTTGATATTTCGAAATTCCCTTATTCCAATTCACTTGAATTATTTACTTAAAATTTACTCTTTTATTTCTTTCAAAATCCAATTCAATATATTTCGATAACTCCTTTTATTGAAATATTCAATCCAACCATATCATCCAATATTTCAATCATCAATAAAATCATCACAGGATATCAATATTCATAGAACAGAATATCAAATAATCTAAATAATTTTGAGGAATCCAGTTGGATCCCTCCAACCTGTTTCCCTGCATCCACAAATGTTAGCACAATACCAATTCCACTTCAAAGTGGAATATCGCGGTATATGGGATTTATATAAAAAATCATCCGCTATTATGCGGCGCATAGGGTCTCATCCGCTATATAAATGCGGGAATATCAACAACTCCAATATATACATATGCCAATATGTATATATTGCTATATACTACTATATATAGTATAGCATATTCAATCAATGCAATCATCCAATTAATTATTTAAATTTAACCATTTAAATTTAAAATAAAATTCAACTGAGTGAGATTAACTCACTTTTTATTTGCAAACCAATCCCAATCCAATCTCGACTTGATTTTCCTTGATTTCAGACCTTGTATAAATATATAGTTTATTAATACTTGAATTATTCGAATCCATCAATTTCACATTCAATAAATTAGTCAACATTTTCCATGGTTTTAGACTACTAGTAATATTCTTATTTTGATATAACTCTATATAAATCTTTCCGTATATATAATATTTAACAAACTGACTATCCTTAAATTTTTATTCTACTGTTCATCAATAATTTTTCCAATCTGCAAATACATTTTTATTGTTATTAAATCAAGTTAATATGATAAACGAATAGAATACCTCACAGACCAGATCGAAACAACATCACTAAACTGAACTAAAGTTACTTAAATTAAATAACTGTTAAATTTTATTTTACCTAATTAGCCTAAGCTCCTTCACCGAGACAAACCCTTGCACGCTAATGTCCAAACCTGCATGAGACCACCACTGACATCGTGCCAGACTGCACGTTCTCCCCTGCTCACATCGATTCACCTAGTTCGATCAGAACCCCACCAAGTCGCCTTGTTGCCGTTGCCTTTCGTCGCGAGCCTCCATGAATACGCGCATGCGAAAATCTCGAAACCCCAAAACATGCCCACCTCATTGTCTCGTGTGAAATCGAGAAGCCCTAGCCTTGTTGAACGATGAACAGAATTGCAACACCCTCAAAATCGACGACTCGACCTTGGCTTCCCATCCCCTCGCCTGACCACGAACGCGAATCACTCGCGCTCTGAAACCCCAACTCCTATGAAGGGAATTGGGCGTTGACTCGCGATTGATGAAGATGAGGAGTCTTGCGATACTGTAATTTGGATTCGAGATCTTCCTCGTCTATTTTTGATTTGAAAATGAAGGCTCGGTTGGAAATAAAAATTGAGAAGAGGGAAAAGATCCTGGAGAAGGAAAGTATTTGGCCATTTATTTTCTTTTGAATGAGAAACATTTCGGTTTCTTTTATTTGCCTAACGCGTGTCTTTAATTTGCCAAGTGTTGAATTAACAAGAGAAGAGATGTGTAATTTGCCTTGTGAAAGCAGTATTATATTAAATATATATATATATATAATATTTAAATTTAAATTTAAATTGTCACAATTATGCAACTCACAATCTCGATCTCCTATCGAGGCGTGCCGCCAGGCGTTTATAATGTTATGCCCCTATTCCGAACGCACAGGAAAAGGTTTCGAGTCCTAACTCGGTCGTATGGAGAAGATAACTTTTTGAACCAGTTATTATATTGGATTACCTATATAAATTTTAACACGTTTATATACCGTATGCTTACATAACAACTCCAAACGCTCCAAAATTTAAAATTCGAAAATAATACAATATTACGGATCTAATGAAACCAGTTTCGTCGAATTCCGAGAGTGTGCCTCGGACGGCTATTTTTAAATTCAATTTCAACGATATATTTTTAAAACTGAACAAAACTCTTTAAAATTCCATTTAAAAGTTCTATCATCTTCAGTATTAACAATATAAATTTTCTGAACCTTTGAACTATTTTTAACAGGCTTAAAATCAAGATTCAATATTTTACCCAATCACGATAATTAAATTTAATAATTAATTATCCAATAATTAATGATATTTGAAATTCAAGTTAATAATTATCTTTTGAATATTTAAAATTAATTAAATATTCCTATTTCAAATGCTCAAAAATTCCGGTCGTCACATTCCTCCCCCCTTAAAAGAATTTCGTCCCCGAAATTACCAGTTAGGAAGAATGTCCCATATCCCGTTAGCTATTTCCCAAGTTAGCTATTTTCCAAATTCAAACAGTTTTAACAATACCCAAACAATCTTTTATCAATGATACACTAATCATCTTTAACTTTCCAAACTTATTCATAAGTTCAACCCATACTACCTACTTATCCATTCAAATTTAAATTTGAATTCAAAATTTTGAATTATCAAAAATTTCTCAAAAATTTTCTAACTCCCTAAATTTCCGAAAAATTTCGCCAGCGTCTCCTTTGCGCGGCTAGCTCGGTACAACTACAAAATGGCTCTACGGCCTCCCAATCTCAAAAAGAAAACAAAAAGCCAAGTGGCTGGATCCAAAACCCAATCAAATTTCATATAGAAATCCAAATACATACCTTTTGTCGGGCCATTAAATTTTATCTTCTAAAATCAAAAATCCTAATCTATCCATTGCTTTTATACACCTGTATATCCTACTAAGCAATAATATTCAATCACAATCCCAAAGTCATTTTATACTTTTCTTTACAAATTTTCAATATTTGTTTTACTTAAGCCCGTACGATGCACATATATCATCCGTACGCAAAATCACATTCGATCGCTCAATCGATCACACAATTCCACTTCCGAACTAGTATCGTCCACCCGACTTCCTAGTGTGGACTCAGATCTGGTTTCTTGATCAGAAACCGTCATTCTCCTTGCATAGCCACAAACTATGATAGAGAATATCCAGAATCAATCAACAATCCATATCCAGGTTCGCCGTCGAAAATCGAGTGAAAAATCCTAATTCGGATCGATAAAACTATCTCGAAATTCTGTGTTCGAATCCGGATCAAATAGCTATGCGAATAAAATAATATACGTACATCTTACGTATAAATTCCAATTGATTACTAATTATATCAATTTTCTTTTATTCACAATCCCTTTAATTGTTATCCCCTTATTCACAACTATCCCATTTCACAACTTCAGTTTGATTACATTCACTTATCCACAATTTTCTCATTTCACAATTTCAAATTTTAATCGTCATTCAATTATTCATCTAGAATAATTTTCCTCAATACCAAATTACTTAAGAATCTCACCCTACTTCTTAAGTTCAATATAAATATTTTACATATTGCTTACACTTATTTCCACTTCACTATTGAAGTTTATTTTCATTACTATTTACTTAGCCTTACAATTTCATTTAATCTCAAATTGGCTTCCGTTTTGAATATTGGATTAGTTTCACTTACTATTTAATTTAAATCTCAAATAACAATTTATTTACAAACTTTACTTTCTTTAGTTCCTTTGATTTCTCTTGCTTTACATTCATATTTCAAATAGGTTTCAATTATTCAATTTCAATACCATTTGGTTAGCAAATTTAAATTGCTTGTCGTTAGCGAAAATTTTCAAAGATTTCAAAAAAATTCTAACTCCCAAAATTTACGGAAAATTTTGGCAGAGTCTCCCTTGTACGGAGGGACTTCTGCGATATCGCAGGATGCACAAAAATATATATATACATCGGCCTCAGGCCGGAAATCACAATATATATCAATATAAACAGTTCATATCTCCTATTTTGAATTTTCGCGTAAGCGTACCTTATTATAGAAATTTTTAAGCAAAGCGGTTATTTATTTTAGCAAATGTATAACCCGACCCAGCTAAACGGTCTCTCTGAACCTGTACTTACTCAATTCAATATGTAAGTGACAAATATACAAGGTTGGTTATCATTTCAATTAATTTCAATAGCTAAACACATGCATTTCATAAGCAACATACACCGAACAGTTCCCAAATGCCATTTTCAAGTTTCGATACTAACTTCAATTACTTACAACCAATACTTAAACTATCAATTTCAGTTTTAAGTGATTTACTATTCACTTTTAGTTTACCATTCAATATTAAATTCATTAACCCACTAGTTTCATTTAATTTGTTTATTCAAATCTTATACCCAATATTTGATTATTATTTTTATCTCTAAACCACTTTACTTGGTTTACTTGAATTCAAATTTATTTTATATCTCAAGTTTGGATTTTCCAACATACTAACAAATCTTCTTTCCCACCTTCCCATTTTTAATAAACCACACACATATATTTTTTTATACTTCCATTCAATTATAATTAAACTCATTACCACATTAATTCAATTAATCATACTATCCAAACTCATATTTAATTTATACATACTCGAACAAAGTTTATTTGCATCCCAAATCATTTTATTTTAATTCAATTCCCTACGGTTTTCAATTCATATTTTTCACTTCTAGTCTCAAGTTGAATTTCTATTAACAACTCAAGCTTCACCTTCAAATTCTATTATTAATTTCATTTCTGAATTTTATAAGTCACAAACTCATTTACATCCATACTTCCATCTATTTAATATAAATTTTATTCACATTTTATCTTATAACTCAGAATTATACATTTTATTTAGCCAATAAATATTTTTATTATTCCATACACAACTTTAAATAAGATTCCAGAGTTTTAAACAATTTTCCAAAATTTCAAAATCATTTTTGAAATCAACTATATCCAAACCCTTTTCAATTTCAAAACCAAACTCAGTTTTGCAAACAAACACCAGCCCAAAACATCCAGGTAGCAATTCCTCTTTTGGAAACTCGAAAATGAACACCGATGATGTCGCGATCATCATCGGAATTATTTTCCAGCGACCGAAAGAGAATTTAATGCTTTTATCACTTTAAAACATTTCAAACATTTTTAAATCCCAAATCCTACCAGATTTCAATTCAATTTCAAAAATATTCATGAAATAATGTTACCATTATTTCCCCAAAACCTTTAAAAACTATTTTTAAATCCAAAGAAATTTAAATCTTTCCCAAAACTTCAAATTCAAAATCCATCCAATTTTTATATCCAAACATTACTCTGGAATTCTATCACATTTTATTTCAAGTTATAAGTCACTTTTACCATTTACATTTACAAATTTCATTTGTTTATGAATTAATCTCATTTGATTATAAATCACATTTGTAATTCACATTTGTATATAAAGTTTATCTCAATTTATAAATTTCATTTATAGTCTATATTTCAAATTCCATCTTGTTATATAAATTTATTCTTCAACTTGGGTTATAAGTTTCAATTTCTACTCAATAATGAGACTAACTCATTATTGTCATTTTCTAACAACCAAGTATCCAAATATATAACTATAATAATTTCAAATAATTATTTCTTTTATATACAAAATAATTTGGGCAAAATTATTTCATTCACCCTATTTAAAACAATATTGTGTCGAACTGTTCTATTCAAGTGTTTAGAAACCCCTTCGATACAGTTGTCCAGACTGTGTCGACGAAGGTTCATATGCCACTCAATAAATCAATCAACACAATATAAAACCATTTTTATATCCACTAACAAATACGCGCTCATATCTATTAGTACTCTCAAAATTCCCAACAGAGCCAAGGTTATTGCTAGCCTAAGCTCTGATACCAAGTGTAACAACCCGAGTTTTTCTAACACGAAAAACCGGACCATTTGGTTAAGAAGAAGAGGTAGAAGAAGAAGAAAAATAGAAAACAACAACAGAATCTCTCATACGCAGCGGAATAAACTATAATAGGTAATAACAGATCTTTACACAAAAAGAAATCTATATCTGTTTATATATACATCATCCCAATACATCATCAGAGTACATCACATCAATATCATACAACTGGACAGTAATCATAACTTGTCCTCACAATCTGAATACACAGCGGAATATATAACTCAAATACGAAAGTACGTATCGCCATCCAGCTCCACAGCATCATTTCCTGTAATTTATAATACTCGGTCTGACCCGAGCATCATATAAAACAATACCCGAGTCAGTCTGGAAAACCAGCGTGAGAAAATCACACTCAATTGATTATTAAAGTTTCAAACCCTTTGAAAACAAAAGCATCTCGTAAGACCACGCCACAAATAAACATGTCGGGTTTTTACCTTACGATAGCTAAAACACTTTTTATCAAATTCCTCTGATATTATAATAGTGTCTATATACACATACTTATTAAAATAGCTGAAATTGTTACATTATTAAATTCCAGCATACTAGCCACAAAAGTGGGTAATACAGACAAATACCGTACAAGGCACGTAGGAAAAATGGATTTCCAACAAATGACTAGGCACTGAGGTACCACCTATCACAGTACGTGGCCTAGATCACCGTACCGAGGAGTACGCCCGCTCCTCTGCAACACAAGGCCGGAACCATCCCTTGCTGGATGATCCCGAATAAAATCACCCCACGGTTGGGATCAGCAACCGCACCACTAAGCCGAAATAAAAAGGGACATCTAGACAGGGATGACCTTACCCTCCAGTGGGAGCTACCCACGAAGCCTTGCTGCATAACCCCTGATTTTCAGTCATTCCCGGTTGATGAGGTTCGAGGCTAAACGATACCTTTTAGAGAACATATCCCTTAGAATGCCCATCGTCCGCTGACGATGTTTCGCAAGCATTCGTCCATACCAGTCCGTCCTGGGTTTGAACGGAACCGAAGGCACTACTCCTACTACATCCATTTTGGAAATATCCTCAGGATTAGTAGCGACTAGACCTTGCACTTCACAGCTCCAATCTTCGACTCCGAACACGTTACACGAAACGTACAAACCGGATCGAAGTGGTATTCGAGTCTCCAGACCTAGAATCCCGGTATACGGAAACTCGATCCCGGTCTCTTCGAAACGATCAACGCATTGGCTAATATTGATAGTCGGTTATTTAACTATCAATTAACATCCACAAGCAATCATCACACAATAAATAATTTCCCACATTATTATTTTATTTGCCCAAATATCTTTCCAAGATATATTTCCAAATTTTCAAACTCCTTTTGAAAACAATTTCAAACAGTTTCCGCTTACGGAATACCTTTCCAAATATTTATTTCTCTTCTGAAACACCAAGTACAAAACACTTAGATTTTTAAATAATCTTAAAAACACTTTATTTTAAATATATCTTATAACATTGAAATTTAAACTACTTTAATACTTTATTAAAAATATATACTTTAAAATAAACCACTTTATAAATATAAACTAAATTTCTCCTTTTAAAACATAATAGCAAATCACTTTTATACAATTACTACAATAATATATTTTTGAAAATACTTACTTTAAAAAGTTAACATTTAAAAATAATCAATTTTCTAAAACATTCTTTTTAAAACATACTTAAAACTTTTAACTTATATTTAAAATTGCTTTGAAAACGTACTTGGCTATCCAGAGAAATACACTTCTCATTTCCATCTTTTAAAATAAATCAACATTTATTTCAAACCAAACCATATCTTTTTATAAATTCCCACCTTGAATTTATTTTCAAATATCCACTGATATTTTATTTTACTTTATAAACCCAGTTTATATCTCCAAAATCTCACTTCTCTTTTAAAATTCCAATTTTAAACAACTAAATCAATTTCCAATTGATTTTCCAATTTACTTTACTTTACTTTGAAATAAATTTCCTTTACTACTTCATTTATTTCAAAATACATTATCTTTTAGATTTATTCCTTTATTTGAGTTAAAACCCTTTTTAACCGAAAATACCAATTTTAAACTTCCAAAATTCCTTCTTTAGCCTTTAATAAAATTTAATTCTTACATTCAAAATAAATCCTTTATTCTTTAAATTTAATATCACTTTAGTTTAAAGTTAATATTTCCTTTGATATTTCGAAATTCCCTTATTCCAATTCACTTGAATTATTTACTTAAAATTTACTCTTTTATTTCTTTCAAAATCCAATTCAATATATTTCGATAACTCCTTTTATTGAAATATTCAATCCAACCATATCATCCAATATTTCAATCATCAATAAAATCATCACAGGATATCAATATTCATAGAACAGAATATCAAATAATCTAAATAATTTTGAGGAATCCAGTTGGATCCCTCCAACCTGTTTCCCTGCATCCACAAATGTTAGCACAATACCAATTCCACTTCAAAGTGGAATATCGCAGTATATGGGATTTATATAAAAAATCATCCGCTATTATGCGGCGCATAGGGTCTCATCCGCTATATAAATGCGGGAATATCAACAACTCCAATATATACATATGCCAATATGTATATATTGCTATATACTACTATATATAGTATAGCATATTCAATCAATGCAATCATCCAATTAATTATTTAAATTTAACCATTTAAATTTAAAATAAAATTCAACTGAGTGAGATTAACTCACTTTTTATTTGCAAACCAATCCCAATCCAATCTCGACTTGATTTTCCTTGATTTCAGACCTTGTATAAATATATAGTTTATTAATACTTGAATTATTCGAATCCATCAATTTCACATTCAATAAATTAGTCAACATTTTCCATGGTTTTAGACTACTAGTAATATTCTTATTTTGATATAACTCTATATCAATCTTTCCGTATATATAATATTTAACAAACTGACTATCCTTAAATTTTTATTCTACTGTTCATCAATAATTTTTCCAATCTGCAAATACATTTTTATTGTTATTAAATCAAGTTAATATGATAAACGAATAGAATACCTCACAGACCAGATCGAAACAACATCACTAAACTGAACTAAAGTTACTTAAATTAAATAACTGTTAAATTTTATTTTACCTAATTAGCCTAAGCTTCTTCACCGAGACAAACCCTTGCACGCTAATGTCCAAACCTGCATGAGACCACCACTGACATCGTGCCAGACTGCACGTTCTCCCCTGCTCACATCGATTCACCTAGTTCGATCAGAACCCCACCAAGTCGCCTTGTTGCCGTTGCCTTTCGTCGCGAGCCTCCATGAATACGCGCATGCGAAAATCTCGAAACCCCAAAACATGCCCACCTCATTGTCTCGTGTGAAATCGAGAAGCCCTAGCCTTGTTGAACGATGAACAGAATTGCAACACCCTCAAAATCGACGACTCGACCTTGGCTTCCCATCCCCTCGCCTGACCACGAACGCGAATCACTCGCGCTCTGAAACCCCAACTCCTATGAAGGGAATTGGGCGTTGACTCGCGATTGATGAAGATGAGGAGTCTCGCGATACTGTAATTTGGATTCGAGATCTTCCTCGTCTATTTTTGATTTGAAAATGAAGGCTCGGTTGGAAATAAAAATTGAGAAGAGGGAAAAGATCCTGGAGAAGGAAAGTATTTGGCCATTTATTTTCTTTTGAATGAGAAACATTTCGGTTTCTTTTATTTGCCTAACGTGTGTCTTTAATTTGCCAAGTGTTGAATTAACAAGAGAAGAGATGTGTAATTTGCCTTGTGAAAGCAGTATTATATTAAATATATATATATATATATATATATATAATATTTAAATTTAAATTTAAATTGTCACAATTATGCAACTCACAATCTCGATCTCCTATCGAGGCGTGCCGCCAGGCGTTTATAATGTTATGCCCCTATTCCGAACGCACAGGAAAAGGTTTCGAGTCCTAACTCGGTCGTATGGAGAAGATAACTTTTTGAACCAGTTATTATATTGGATTACCTATATAAATTTTAACACGTTTATATACCGTATGCTTACATAACAACTCCAAACGCTCCAAAATTTAAAATTCGAAAATAATACAATATTACGGATCTAATGAAACCAGTTTCGTCGAATTCCGAGAGTGTGCCTCGGACGGCTATTTTTAAATTCAATTTCAACGATATATTTTTAAAACTGAACAAAACTCTTTAAAATTCCATTTTAAAAGTTCTATCATCTTCAGTATTAACAATATAAATTTTCTGAACCTTTGAACTATTTTTAACAGGCTTAAAATCAAGATTCAATATTTTACCCAATCCCGATAATTAAATTTAATAATTAATTATCCAATAATTAATGATATTTGAAATTCAAGTTAATAATTATCTTTTGAATATTTAAAATTAATTAAATATTCCTATTTCAAATGCTCAAAAATTCCGGTCGTCACAAGTGGGGCTGATGAGACATTCTCTTCCTCATCCCACTCTTCCCAAAAAAACAGTGGATCCTCTACCAATCAGCTTCTTAGTCAAAAAGCATTTCCCTACTTTAATTAGCTTAAACATGTCATTAAGGGGTAATTAGAAAGGGAGGTTAGGCATAAACTATTCGGACCACATAGAGATTCGTGCAACTATTGTTCGACCTCAAATTTACCTTGGGATTCGTGTATTTTGGTAAAAGGTGAGTGATTTTTCATCCCTTACTATTCTATGCATGTTGATATAGTAAAATAATGATTTTAAAATGATTTTTGATGTTAAAACATTTTTAAATAGATCCAACATTAATAATATCTTTAGATCGAGTTTAAAAAGATAAATGTGTACGAACAAGATTGTGGGTTGGCCAATCACCATAAACTTTGGTGGAGGCGACATTGATTCCTTGGGGAGTGTGTCGTGCATATTCCTTTGGTCGTTTAACGATCCATTTCAATGTTATGGCACGAGGAAGAATGATTCTGATGGTGAAGCAATGACACGACGTGATGATGTAATGATTTCATGAAGCAATGACACAAATTGTTTACGAACCGTCTTGGTTGATTACTTCTGGTAAGAAGTGTTTGAGGATTTAGTGATTGTTCGACGAGGTACGTTCGATAAGCGATATGGTGGGACGTGGTGTGTTCCGGTATTGGGTCATATGCAAAGGAGATCATTGGTAACTCTGAATACGATGTGTGTTTCGTGGCGGCAACGTTATGTAAGGATGCTCATATTTGTACCCTAGACCTTGATGATGGTCTAGCCTACCTTGGTGATGGAAGTATCATAGTGATGGTATGTGAACAAACACCAATCCAGTAATGACCTAGTGTGTCTCTATGACGCCCCACCTCTATACCCACGCTAGCCAAGAACACTACGGAGTAATGCTGTTGACTAGCACGGAGAATAAGGCTGTTGAGGAGCGACCATCCATGTAACTTCTTTGTGCGAGCACCGATATGTCAGATAGTATAGCATGCATTTCATTTAAGGAGGAAATCCGACATACCGATACAAACTCAAAGCTATCACACAGTGGCTATATACAATCTTCGGAAACAAATATAGAAATAAACATAACACAAACCAGTCACAGACATCCATATCACAAAGGCGGAAAAAGATATGAATATATAACACATGAAAGTGTACATCAGAGTAGTGGTCAGAAAGATCCACGATAATACAAAAGAATAGCTACAAGCTACACAAAAGAATAAGTATACATCACGGAGTCTATATCTCAAATGTATATAACAAAAACTACAAATCTAAGTAGTTAGCCAAAAGTCAGAGTAATAATTCCCTGGAGAGAAGTCAAGGAGAAGCACCTGTAACATCTCGGTCTGACCCGAGTATTATTTCATAAGAAAATAATAAACGGATCAGTCTAGCTATAAATATCAGATAACATGATATAGAATAAGAGATATGGCATAAACGTATAATAACCATAATGGCATACTACTATAAGTATGTAAATGATAATCAACAAGAGGTTAATCAATATCACAAGAATCTTCTCAAAGATCCAAATCCACAAAAAGGTAATGACACACGAATTCACCAATGCACAAAAATTGATAAAACATATCAAAGAAAATCACGAAAATTGGTGAAGCACAGATTCCAAAAATCAACACATGAAATCCAGAAATCACAAAAAGGGGGAGGCCTATCACACGAACGGGAGCATGAAAGCTCACCAACATATGTATCACACGAACGAGAAGCTATCTCATGGAAGCTAACCATTTAATTTTTGAACACACGAATGGCCCGAAGACCTTTGAACACATGAACGGCCCGAAGACCATGGGGCGCTACCCCACATATGTGAGTAGAAACATCACACAAACGGGGTCTAGTCTCCCTCGCAGACAAAGAGACATCGCTCAATCGCTAGTCTAAATCACAAAAATGATCGTCATGATCATCAAGAAGTGTCAATTACACTAAGCTAGTAAATATATGAGTTTAGCTTCATGTCCCATAACCACTAGCTTAACTTAAATATTTACAAACAAACTGTAGATCTTCACTAGGAAATTGTCACAAAAGGTTCAGTCGAACAATTCCAAGAATTAACCGACGAAGTAAACGCAAGCGTTTCATACCACCTGTTTTGCCAAGCCGTTTAATTAGATTTCTCATCCGAGTGAAGTAAAGGCTTGTATATACTAATAGATTGGAAAACGGTTTAGGAAAAAGAGCTTTGTAATAAAATAGAGTTGAAATCGTTTTGATGAAAGAGTTTTGATATTTACTACTAGTATTGAAACCTTTATATTTTTAGAGTGACAAGTCACAAAATTGATTGTAGAAACAATCGGTCATAAAATTCACATTCGAAGATGTGAATAAAATCCAAGGAAATCAGTCCAAAATGCATCAAAGTAGAAATAGGTGGTGCAGCCTATCATGCCGAGCGACCTAACAAAATACAGGTCAAACGACCTAAGTATGAAAAGGCAAGCGACCTAACGTCTTAACATGGCCGGGCGACCTAACGTGTTACGACCTAGAGGTCGAACGATTTAAGGGGTCAGGCGACCTAAAGAAAAATAAGGTCTAACGACCTAAAGGAAATAGGGTCAAGCGACCTAAGAGAGGAAACAGGTCGAACGACCTAGTGGGTTGTGACTTAGGGGGTGAACGACCTAACTCGGTCAAGCTAAGCAACAGGGGGTGCGACCTAACAAGGTCGAGTTAAGAAAAAGGGGCGAGCGACCTAACTTGGAAACAGGTCGAACGACCTAGAGGCATAGCATGCCGAGCGACCTAGGTGAAACGAGCTAGTGCCGAGCTTGCATGGCCGACCTAAAAGGGGGCGACCTAAGTAGTGGAACGACCTAATGGCCGAGCGACTTAGGGGTCATGCGACCTAAAAGAAATAAGGTCTAACGGCCTAATGGTATTGGGGTCATGCGACCTAACAGAATTAAGGTCTAACGACCTAATGGTATTGGGGTCATGCGACCTAACGACCTAAGCCTTCACGAGATGTAGCGTCCTATCACGTGGCGCGACCAAGTGGTTGATTGTGCCACGCGACCAAAAGTGGAACGAGTTGACAGGGGCGAGCTATCATGGCCGAACGACCTAAATGGTACACAGACCGAGCGACCTAAGTGATCGAACAGGCCGAGCGACCTAGCGACCAAAGGACTAGTGAACGACCTAATGGCCGAGCGACTTAGGGGTGAACGACCTAAAGCCAGCGTGACATTTCCACGCCGTGTGACCTAGCGAGGCAGAGCGAGCTAACTGCAGTTTTCTGCCAGCAACACTAAAAATTGGGGTTTTTCACCAATCCAATCCAAACCAAATGCAAATGTACATACATAAGTGATAGGAATTCATTCCCAACAATCCAAGATAGTAATAGACAAGAATGTGAGATAAAAATCTCACCTTTTCACGGAAATTGATGGAAACCAAGCTTGAAAGCAAAGTGAGAAGCAACCACAAGCTTGAATCAATGCTTCACTTTGAATTTGGAGTTACATGTTGAATTTGCAAATGAACTTGAGCTTGGAATTTTAATTTCCCATTCCCTCCACCATTTTTGATGAAGCTTTGCTGTTAGGATTATGAAGAAGGAAGTGATGAAGAGGAGATGGGTTGGGACTGAGTTAGTAATGGTTCAGCCCAAACCAAAGCCCTAAGCGAAAAAGTGACAAAATTCCACTAACTCCAAACATATCGAAGTTTATACTCAAAAAGATCGCAAACGTCATTTTGAACTCAATGATGGTGGTCTCGAGTCCTAATTTGACCGTATGCAAAAAGTAGCTTTTCGGACTAAGATCCGACTAACGATTAAAATATTTAAATAAGATATTCAAATACATAATCGTTAAATATGCGGGTTGTTACAGTCTCTAACCTTGGTGATGGTCGTACGAGTTATTTGAAATCAAGATGCATCTTGGTGTTGATGCGAGGCCTTGGTGGTGGTCAGGTGATATGAGACCTTGGTGATGGTAGGAGCGAAACGAGACCTTGGTGATGGTTGTCGTTGCATGTTTTCTATGTGTTCATTATGATTGCTATGATGAGTATGATTGTTGTGTGTCTACTATGTATTCCTTATTAGGTAGATATACTCTGTTAGGTACCTGGACACCCATATTATACTTAGTGTAGTTGACCTATATGATGATGATAGTATAGCACATATATTTTTATGTGCTAACTTGTTGGATGTAGGGACATGTCATATATGATTCTCCATACTTGGTGCCTCTATTTTACTATATTGATGTTTATAGTATCTTAATATTTTTTATCGCTCACACTATACTATTATCTGACTTGAGGTTTTATGTTTTGCTACTTATTATCTCGGGTACTCTTAAATGGGTAGACTAGACAACATATCTAAAATAGTGTATAGAGCTATTTAGTGGACAAGCAGGAGGATAGCACTGATTTTTATTATATTTTTGCTTATTCCTATTTTTTCTATGCAGCAATGTGGAGCTTTATCAATGCTTGTTTCTTTTAGAGACAGATGTTTAGAATTTATTTAACAATTGTATAAAATCTTTTATTGTTTTGTATATTGTATTGAACCTATGCTCTGACCTATGATGGTTCTTATAGTTATATTTTTGTCTCACTTGTTTTATATCTACTTGATTATTATATTTAATCCTTGCGCTGTGAGATATATGATATGTAACGACCACCTTCTCGACCCCCAAAAGTCAACAGTTAATACATCTATTCAAATGCCAAACATCCAAGTGCCGAAAAGGCAGATTGTTAGAGTAAAAAGAAAAAGAAAAAGAAAATAGAACAGGGGAAACAAAATCTTCCAGCAGAACGACAACATATAGTACAACAAATGCAGTAAAAGCTTTCAATCTAAAATACATGGTATATTAGAGTTAAAAACAAACCTCATCAGCCTGGACAGTTATAACTTCCTGACCATTCAATTGCTGATGGGTATATATAATAATATAACGGAAATAAAAATATTACGATAGGTGAACATCCAGCTTTACCCCATGAGCTCCATGTCCCACCAACGACAACCTGAAAAAGTACTCGGTTTGGCTCGAGCATTATAATAAATAACACCCGGATTAGTCTGGAAAACCAGTATGAGGAAACCAAGTAATGTTGTGAACATATAATAATTTTGTGAGACTACGCCGCTACATACGGAACATGTTTTTACCTCATAAAAACAAATTCCACGCATGTAAGAGTGGAAACAAATTTGAACAAAACCCAAACTTGAAAGAATGGGTATAAACAAGATCCAAAACCAAACTTAAATAATGGAAATAAATAATTAAACATCGAGAAGAGCTCCATTCACTTTTCGATGCAATTAAGAAAACAGTTCAAAGATTTGAATCAAACACAAGGAAAAGGAATTTTCTAACAATGACTAGGAGGGTGCACCCCCTCATCGAAAGTATACCTCTATAAATATACTTGAGAACTACGACGGCTTTTGCACACATCCAAGCCAGACCCCGCCAACCTTACTAAGAATCCGAGTATTTCACATCTCCGTGCGCATATAACCGAAACCAATCTACTATTTAAATAGGAAAGTAGAATCCAGTCTACTCTTTAGTCACCATGTGGCAATGTTTAATCCATCAACTTTAACAGTTACATTTATCACTGTATCTTTCTTCTATAACCATTTACCCCATCTTCTTCATCTAAATAAAAATTTACATAAATAAATCAAAAAGAAGAATGACGAAATGATTTAAAGGAAGCGGCTATCATTGCAAGTGCTCTTCAACAACCACATCAACAGTCGACAGCACTACAAATTGCAATATTTTAATCGTGGTAGCTTTATGAAGCATCGACCATTGGTATTTATTCAATTTTTATTTGGTTTATGACAATGAATTCGGTATAATACGTAGAATCTAAAACTTCTGCCCTTCACATACTACCATCTCAGATCTATTTATCCTATTGCAGTTCAAAACCGGTAAGAATGGTATATTATTGTATTCGATATTTGATGTATATTTTTAGATTCGCTCATAGAAAATTCAATATGATTGGTTCTGGTTGTCCATTTATTTGACAATAAAACTATTTAAAGATGCATTGCAAGGACGTTAATTTTTTTTATCATTTGGTTAGTATGGTTCTTTTTTTATTATTGTATTCGATATTTGATGTATACTTTTAGATTCGCTCACATAAAATTCAATATGATTGGTTTTGATTGTCCATTTATTTGACAATAAAACTATTTGCAGATGCATTGCAGGGACGTTAACAATATATTATCATTTGGTTAGTATGGTTCTTTTTTACTGAAAACGAGAAAAGTAGCAAAGATTATGAAATAATCGGTCATTGTAAGGATGATTACAATTGCCGATTGTGATTTTGGTATAGTGTTTGGGATAACCACATTTACAACCTAATAATTTGATCTGATTTTTAGCATTAGATTGAGATTAGATGTGGCATTAGATTGAGATTAGATGTGTTTTACTTACATGTATCCTTATACATGTTTACAAAACAAAATTAGGTAAAGAATGTTAAACAAGTTCAATATTGCTTTCTGTATTTGTAAAAGACAAGGTTTGGATAATGCACCTAAGAGTTTATGAAAGAATGTGAAAAGGAAAAAGGGGCAAGAGAAAGGGGAAATGAAAGGTGTATCCATTAGTAGGTAAACCTTTTATACCGACTAGAAGAAAGAATAAGTTTTCACGTTAGTTTATTTTATAAATTAGATGTTTAACAATTGACAAAATACTAATAAATACTTTATTGCTATATCCTTCTAGCCAATTTGATGACCTAAACTTGACGCATATATGAAGTCATTATCTTCTTGTAAAAAATCATGAACCTCAAATCTTCAAGTGAACATATACTAAACAAATGATGTGCATCAGCTGCATAATCACTGTCATCGGTTGTTTGAGGAAATAATGCTGATGCTACTCATGCCTAGCTCATTGGAGAAACCTCTGAATCTCCTACCCAAACTTCCAAGTCACTAACATTTAAATAGCGAAAGAAATTTTAGTTCAACTTAAATAATTTCACGTGGTAATCTTTATCTGTGGGATCTAATAAAGACTCCTGGAATAAAAATAAAATGACTTATATTAGTTGCACCTAAAAATAGAAGTTTGAAGCGTAACATTGCATTTCATGTTGGGCTATCTTCTCCTCACTACATTGTCATCATTTCATTTACATTATTATGTTTGTCCAGGAAGAACTTTTTAACTATGCACTTACATTTGATTCATTCATATTACAAACAATGCATGTATTTATTATTTTAGCCTCAATTAGAGGAGAATTGGTTATAGAATTGAATTTAGTTTTGAAATAATGATTCCAATTTGTTGTAAAATTCTATTCGGTTTTTAAACAAGGAGAAATAATAAAATTTTCTCTAATAATAGCCATATTCGCTAATATCTTTGTCCAATAACCTTTATGAAATAATATAAAAGTGAAGAAGATCAGATCCTAGAAGAACGACAGCTTCTTTCCAACATGCATGATATCATTTAAACTCAAATAATTTTTTCGTTTTGATTTATATCACAATGATGACAATCTAATATTTACAACGGTAATTAGTAGAAACGTTTCTACAATGAAAAAAGCATTAGTCATTCATTTATTCTACTGCGTTCAGGTTATAAGTACTATCTTTTAGAAAAAAATTCAGTTACTAATGTTGCATATTTACTTTTGAAAATTAAATTTCTATATAATTTGTTAATTAAAGTAAAATAATATAATGAATTGTAATATTATCCTTATATATCAAATATATATACTAATTGGAACCTATCCATACAAGAGTATAATAAACCTATATTTCTACAATGATAAATGACTATGAACAAAATTAAGAACTAGAAAAATATCTTTAAATAATGTCCGACTAATAACAAATCTGAAAGATGGCGTCTGAATTTTTCGGTATAGAATACATAATGGTCATAGCGATCATCGTCCTCAGACCAAATTGCTTCTTCTAAGAACTGATAGGGCAACATTTTCTTCTCCATGACATCAATAAACATATTATTTTCCATGTCTAAACTCAACATACAGTTAACAAGTGAATTTGGGATCTGTTGAATTTTGTACACGAATACATGTGATACTTTCAATTTTTGATTTTGCAACTGAGGGCCTCTAGACATTTTCAGCTGCCTAGAAGGGATTATCATAAGAACATTCAACATTACATTTTCTCCTGGAGTGGGCATGCCTGCTTTAATACATCATTCTTATAGATCTACCCTTAGGACTAGATCCGTATAGTTTGCTACTTAATCAAATCCACGTCTTTCCTTCTCATTTTTTGTGTTTTTTATACCTTATATTTCAAATCTTCCTTCAGTAGCCATAGGTTGTACATGAATTATCAACTCGCTAACATTTTATGATTTATGCTTTACTTACAAATGCCAATAAAAGCTGACATTTTGTACCATCATTCTATGATTTTGCACCCCATTTTATAACCTATGAGATATGTTATTTAAGTGGCCTATTAACCATACAAGTGGCATATAAGTGATATTTTGAAATGTTGTTTGTTATTCAATTCTATGAATAATTATGGTATGTCACTGATTAAATATTGTAATTTAAACAGTATATATTATATGATCAATAAAATATCAATTTTTTTGAAGAAAATCTCGATCTTGGAGAAATATGTATTTTTTACATATATAAAGAGTTTCTTATTCATTGGTCAAATTTATTACACCTAACATGGAATTTTGAGATGTTATTGAAGCTTCAGGCAACCAAGGATATGCTCCATTGTTTGATCTTCCTAATATATACCAAAGATGTTTATGTATTTCATATATTACCAATATATGTAGTGTATATAAGCATACTTGTTCTATAATTCATATGTTCCTACCAAATATATATTCTTCAGATGAAAAAGATATTGTTATATGTTTTTGAGGAATAATGGTTAAATAGTAAGTTAACTTTATCATATCTCTTGCCAGTGCTTCTAACCTCAGAATATGAACTTTCTGTGTAAACTTACTCTACATGTTCGCATCTACACATTCTGGTTTTATTAATTTGACCGCAACTTCTTGGCTACAGTAGCTTCCTCAATATTTGAGAAATAACAGAAGATAGTGGATTATACACCTCAACTTTTAATACAAGATCATATTATTATCTCCTTAGATGTAAAAGTTTATGTAATGCTTTCCCGTGTAAAAATTAAAATAAGACTTTATATGATTTATTTAGAATATGATTATACTTTCATATTATTTTATCAAGTTCTATTTTTGTGTGACAACAATATTATGATGTTTCAAACCAACTTTTCAATGCTACTTACTCCAAATAATATTTCACCTCTAAATCTATCTATATGTCTTACAAGAAAAAAAAGCATAAAATAATCAAAATGGTGTATAACTCACAAACCTATAACAATGAGAAATAAGAAACAATCACTTTCCACAAACAGTCATTGAGCTAATACAAAAACTACCCGTGTGCGTAGCACGGGCTACACACTAGTCAATATTAGATGTGACAATACCCTAATATAAGCAACCCCACATAGCTTGGCTTCCACTCGCTCTTTGGTTTTGGTCATTTCCAACAAGGGATATCAATGCTCAAATTAGCAACAAATCGTCTTAGATTGACAATGCACAAAGAAGAAAGCTGAATCAATAGTCAATAAATCAACTACCGGGATTAATCAAAATGATCGTATATGGAAATTAAATCTCACACCCTTACCACTACTTGTCGATTTCAAACTTGTATTATTCTCGATTGAAAATGAAGCCGGGCAGGTTAAGGTAGTGTTTCCTCTAGGTATTTCCTTAACAACAATTTTAACCTTCAAGATAGAAATGAGTTTCCATACCTCGACCTTTAGTGCTAAGAGAATGACTAAATCCTTACCATATAAGCGATAACGTTTATGGAAATTAAATTTCTTATCCTTTCCGTAACTGAATTAAACCTTTTTAAACTTTTAGAACCAAACTTGTGCTTGAATTTCACATCACAAATATTTGTAAAACACTTTAAAAACACTCTTTCAAATATTTTTTTAAAGAGCAAATTATATTTTTAAAAGTACTAAAAAGAAGGGTCAAAACAAATGTCATTAAAACATTGGTTACTATAAACCCAAAACACTATATACTTAGTTTTATTTTTAAAATCAATTCCTTTTAAAAGATTTTCTCATTTACAAATTTCAAACCATATTTAAAATCCAGAAAGATAATAAATCAATTATAATGCTTTTATAAATTCTAAACAATGTTAATCGTCTTGAAAGATAATTGATATTATTCTTTTATAACTTTAAAACCACATTAATTATCCCAATAGACAATAAATCAAACTTATAACTCCTGTTATCCCACCTTTTGGCAAAGCCGTAACACCAAGGAATTGACTAGTAACCAATGACGGCCCATCCTAGAGATCAGTTATACACGGGCTCACTACGGATATCAATGAATTTCATCCTAGTCCGGATCGAGCCAAAATTGGTAGGACATGACAAGCTAAGCCATGAGAGCCAACGTTTCAAATTTCAAGTCAATCCGAGTTTGTATGCTCAACTTATGAGCGATACAAGATTGGATGAAAATCAATTACTGGTCGACTCGCTCCTTCGACTCGCTCCTTCGACTCGCTTCGCAACATCCAGAAGTGACAACTTCGACTCGCTCTTCTTCGACTCCATCCCAGAGCCTCTACTTCGACTCGCTCTTCTTCGACTCCATCCCAGAACCTCTACTTCGACTCGTTCCATTCCACATCCATCGGAGAGTCCCCTTCGACTCGCTCCACTCCACATCCATCAGAGAGTCCTCTTCGACTCGCTCCACAGCCTTCACAGAACCACTATTCGACTCCATCTAGTTCGACTCCAACAAAGCGCCATGTCATCAAGTAAAGCAGCAACTCGAACGAGACCGAGTCAAACAGCGATGCGAACAAGAGCGAGTCGAACAAGAGCGAGTCGAATGAAACAGCCAACCGAGAACCCTATTTTGTATCGATCATAACTCTTAATCTACAAGTCCAAATGCTATGAAATTTTCACAGAAGGCCACGTGCATGCTAAAGAATGTCCATGCCAAATTTTGACTCCATTGGATGAAATCTTGATCGAGTCGAAATCTGTTCGTGTCGATCACGGATCGGACCGAAACTTCACGGGCTTGGGCGTGCGGGCCTGGTCACATGCCAGAGAGGGTCTCCCGAGATCTGAGCGAAATACCAGCCTCCAACACCTATAAATAGACCCCCAAAGCCAACAGAAAAGGGGTTCTTCTTCTTCTTCTTCTTTGAGATCTCCAACGCCTAGACTCTGCCGGATCCAGATCCAAACTCCATTGCTGCTGCTACCAACGAATTCCACTACTGAAAATCATAATTATCTGTTGTAATTCATTGAATTCACTTGTAAACATCAAAGAAAGATTAATAAAGCAAACTACTTCAGAGTGGACATAGGCAAGATCGCCGAACCACTATAAATCTTGTGTCTCTGTCTACTTCTTTCTGTTTTAAATTTATTATTCTTCATTTTTATCCTCTACAATACTTAGATCTGAGATTTGTGATTATTTACATTGCTGATTTGTGTTCATACACTGGTGCTTTCACGACATTTGGGGTTTGTGATCATTTTTGGCGCAAACACTTTGGTGCTTTCAATGAGAAGAACTAACACCCGCTATACCAGATTTGGAGTTCAAACTTGGAAGCCTGAAGAATTCAGATCTGAAAGAACTATGACAAGGCAATCAAACAGAAGACCAAGGCCAGAGAGAGGTCAGCTTGAAGGGAGTCAAGAGGCTTCCTTAGGTGCAAATCAGACATCAGTCTTTATCACTGGGAATGAGATAGAGACAATGATGAAAAGACAAGAGGAAATGATCCAGAACTTGCTTCTTCAGATTGGGCAACTTGGAGCGCAAAATCAAGGAGCAACCAGAGTTCAGAATGGAGTAGGACCATCTAGCACAGCCCCAGGACTAGGGGCACTTACCCAGAGCATGTTGACCCGATCCTAGGAACAGTACCAGAAGGAGCTGCGCAGTGCGACGTCGATAGAGAAGCGAATGCTTGTTCAGGAGAGCAGACTCCAGGAATCCCTCGTGAACTCGGGGGGCAAATCGGAAATGACGGACAAGGACTACAACTCGGAGATAGTGACAGATTGGCGGAGATGGTCGGACGAGCCATGAGCGGCGGACTAGTGAATAGAGATCTGGAGGATGTGAATAGGAGTCCCTTTGCTCCTATGATCAAGCAAGCCAGGAATCCACCAGAATTCAAGCTACCAACATTAGAGACGTACGATGGAAGGACAGATCCTGCAGTACATCTGACACGATACATGAGTCATATGGAGGTGTTGGGGGCATCGGAGGAGGTCATGGCCCGGTGCTTCCCATTGTATTTGACAGACATCGCAGCACTATGGTTCAGACAATTGGAGAGTGGCTCCATTGGAACATGGACCAATTTGACTGAAAGGTTCATGAGGCAATTCAGAGTTCACATTTCAAGACCCGAAAATGTGATGAGTCTGGCAGCACTGAAGCAAAGAAGCGGGGAGTCTTTGAGGAACTTTCTGACGCGATTCAATGCAGCGGCAACATCAGTGGATCGACCCGATCCATCCATGGGTTTGATGGCGGCAGTATCTGGCATAGCTGATGGCACAGAATTCAAGAATTCGTTAACAAGGGATCCACCCATGGATCTGGGAGAATTTTATCATGAGGCTGAAGGATTTCTACGATTAGAGGATGCAAATGCTGAAAGAGAGGAAGGAGAAGGAGTTGCTGTTTATGCAGTTAACAGTGAAAATCCTCCTAAAACAGACTCAGGAACTGGTAAAGGGAAACGAAAGGCTGAGGATAATAGTGATGGACTAGCACGACTACGAAAGGAACCAAGATTCACCTCCTACACGGAGTTGAATGAGACTTTGGAGAGAATCTACCAGGACACCAGGGGGCAGGTTCCTTATCGAAAGCCAATAAGAAGGGATCCGACCAACAACGAAAGAAGGTCAGACAAGTACTGCTTATTCCACGAACTGAATGGCCATAGCACGAATGAGTGCAGACACTTGAAGGATGAGGTTGAGGGACATATTCGAAATGGTCTGCTTTCATAATATGTAAGAAGGAGAACGACAACGGTGGAGTGGGAGCGGCCACCACCTACACCTACTGAAGACGGCTCAGGATCGAGGCGTCAGCTTACCATCAATTGATTGGGGTAATGACGAATAAGTAGCAAACTCCACACCAACACGATTAAGTCATTTACACATGTACATGACCGTGAATGATCCTCAGGCATGCTCTGATACGACTGCTAATCGTAACGGTGTAGGTGTTTGCACTTTGACGCCCCAGTTTTACTTTTACTTTCCATTTCCAATATCTGAACCTGATTTTGTTGAACATTTCTGTTGAAAAACCCATTTTGAATAAAAGCATGCCATTTGTGATACCATGACGGCTAAGCCACTTACACATGTAAGGGATCGCGAACGGTCCTCAGGCATGCTCTAAGGCGGCGATAAACCGCCACCACAAACAACTCAGAAACTCACTCAAACGAGAAATCTGACGTTGTTAACACTAAGTCCCCCCCCGGGCACACAAATCGCCTCGAACGACACCCGACCATGAACGATCACAAATCGCCTCGAATGGCACCCGACCACGAACGGTCACAAATCGCCTCGAACGGCACCCGACCACGAACGGTCACAAATCGCCTCGAACGACACCCGGCCATGAACGGTCACCCTTTGCCGCGAATGGCATCCGACCACGAACGGTCACCCTTCGCCGCGAACGGCATCCGACCGCGAACGGTCACATATCACCTCGAATGACATATGATCCCGAACGATCGTCATTCGAGGTCAAATAAAACTATCAATTCCTTTGCAGGTCATCAACAGGATATGAACATCCAGCTCATGGCGTTACAGAGCAACAACTTTCATCGAAGAAACGATAACTATTCAGAGAAAAGATTGCAGCATTTCAAAGCACATCATGTATCCACAAGGCGTACTTTGGGGGGAAAATGTTATCCCGCCTTTTGGCAAAGCCGTAACACCAAGGAATTGACTAGTAACCAATGACGGCCCATCCTAGAGATCGGTTATACATGGGGTCACTACGGATATCAATGAATTTCGTCCGAGTCTGGATCGAGCCAAAATTGGTAGGACATGACAAGGTAAGCCATGAAAGCCAACGTTTCAAATCTCAAGTCAATCCGAGTTTGTATGCTCAAGTTATGAGCGATACAGGATTGGATGAAAATCAATTACCGGTCGACTCGCTCCTTCGACTCGCTTCGCAACATCCAGAAGTGACAACTTCGACTCGCTCTTCTTCGACTCCATCCCAGAGCCTCTACTTCGACTCGTTCCATTCCGCATCCATCGGAGAGTCCCCTTCGACTCGCTCCACTCCACATCCATCAGAGAGTCCTCTTCGACTCGCTCCACAGCCTTCACAGAACCACTATTCGACTCCATCTAGTTCGACTCCAACAAAGCGCCACGTCATCAAGTCAAGCAGCGACCTGAACGAGACCGAGTCAAACAGCGATGCGAACAAGAGCGAGTCGAACAAGAGCGAGTCGAATGAAACAGCCAACCGAGAACCCTATTTTGTATCGATCATAACTCTTAATCTACAAGTCCAAATGCTATGAAATTTTCACAGAAGGCCACGTGCATGCTAAAGAATGTCCACGCCAAATTTTGACTCCATTGGATTAAATCTTGATCGAGTCGAAATCTGTTCGTGTCGATCACGGATCGGACCGAAACTTCACGGGCTTGGGCGTGCGGGCCTGGTCACGTGCCAGAGAGGGTCTCCCGAGATCTGAGCGAAATACCAGCCTCCTACACCTATAAATAGACCCCCAAAGCCAACAGAAAAGGGGTTCTTCTTCTTCTTCTTTGAGATCTCCAACGCCTAGACTCTGCCGGATCCAGATCCAAACTCCATTGCTGCTGCTACCAACGAATTCCACTGCTGAAAATCATAATTATCTGCTGTAATTCATTGAATTCACTTGTAAACATCAAAGAAAGATTAATAAAGCAAACTACTTCAGAGTGGACGTAGGCAAGATCGCCGAACCACTATAAATCTTGTGTCTCTGTCTACTTCTTTCTGTTTTAAATTTATTATTCTTCATTTTTATCCTCTACAATACTTAGATCTGAGATTTGTGATTATTTACATTGCTGATTTGTGTTCATACACTGGTGCTTTCACGACATTTGGGGTTTGTGACCATTTTTGGCGCAAACACTTTGGTGCTTTCAATGAGAAGAACTAACACCCGCTATACCAGATTTGGAGTTCAAACTTGGAAGCCTGAAGAATTCAGATCTGAAAGAACTATGACAAGGCAATCAAACAGAAGACCAAGGCCAGAGAGAGGTCAGCTTGAAGGGAGTCAAGAGGCTTCCTCAGGTGCAAATCAGACATCAGTCTTTATCACTGGGAATGAGATAGAGACAATGATGAAAAGACAAGAGGAAATGATCCAAAACTTGCTTCTTCAGATTGGGCAACTTGGAGCGCAAAATCAAGGAGCAACCAGAGTTCAGAATGGAGTAGGACCATCTAGCACAGCCCCAGGACTAGGGGCACTTACCCAGAGCATGTTGACCCGATCCTAGGAACAGTACCAGAAGGAGTTGCGCAGTGCGACGTCGATAGAGAAGCGAATGCTTGTTCAGGAGAGCAGACTCCAGGAATCCCTCGTGAACTCGGGGGGCAAATCGGAAACGACGGACAAGGACTACAACTCGGAGATAGTGATAGATTGGCGGAGATGGTCAGACGAGCCATGAGGGGCGGACTAGTGAATAGAGATCTGGAGGATGTGAATAGGAGTCCCTTTGCTCCTATGATCAAGCAAGCCAGGAATCCACCAGAATTCAAGCTACCAACATTAGAGACGTACGATGGAAGGACAGATCCTGCAGTACATCTGACACGATACATGAGTCATATGGAGGTGTTGGGGGCATCGGAGGAGGTCATGGCCCGGTGCTTCCCATTGTATTTGACAGACATCGTAGCACTATGGTTCAGACAATTGGAGAGTGGCTCCATTGGAACATGGACCGATTTGACTGAAAGGTTCATGAGGCAATTCAGAGTTCACATTTCAAGACCCAAAAATGCGATGAGTCTGGCAGCACTAAAGCAAAGAAGCGGGGAGTCTTTGAGGAACTTTCTGACGCGATTCAATGCAGCGGCAACATCAGTGGATCGACCCGATCCATCCATGGGTTTGATGGCGGCTGTATCTGGCGTAGCTGATGGCACAAAATTCAAGAATTCGTTAACAAGGGATCCACCCATGGATCTGGGAGAATTTTATCATGAGGCTGAAGGATTTCTACGATTAGAGGATGCAAATGCTGAAAGAGAGGAAGGAGAAGGAGTTGTTGTTTATGCAGTTAACAGTGAAAATCCTCCTAAAACAGACTCAGGAACTGGTAAAGGGAAACGAAAGGCTGAGGATAATAGTGATGGACTAGCACGACTACGAAAGGAACCAAGATTCACCTCCTACACGGAGTTGAATGAGACTTTGGAGAGAATCTACCAGGACACCAGGGGGCAGGTTCCTTATCGAAAGCCAATAAGAAGGGATCCGACCAACAACGAAAGAAGGTCAGACAAGTACTGCTTATTCCACGAACTGAATGGCCATAGCACGAATGAGTGCAGACACTTGAAGGATGAGGTTGAGGGACATATTCGGAATGGTCTGCTTTCATAATATGTAAGAAGGGGAACGACAACGGTGGAGTGGGAGCGGCCACCACCTACACCTACTGAAGACGGCTCAGGATCGAGGCGTCAGCTTACCATCAATTGATTGGGGTAATGACGAATAAGTAGCAAACTCCACACCAACACGATTAAGTCATTTACACATGTACATGACCGCGAACGATCCTCAGGCATGCTCTGATACGACTGCTAATCGTAACGGTGTAGGTGTTTGCACTTTGACGCCCCAGTTTTACTTTTACTTTCCATTTCCAATATCTGAACCTGATTTTGTTGAACATTTCTGTTGAAAAACTCATTTTGAATAAAAGCATGCCATTTGTGATACCATGACGGCTAAGCCACTTACACATGTAAGGGATCGCGAACGGTCCTCAGGCATGCTCTAAGGCGGCGATAAACCGCCACCACAAACAACTCAGAAACTCACTCAAACGAGAAATCTGACGTTGTTAACACTAAGTCCCCCCCGGGAACACAAATCGCCTCGAACGACACCCGACCATGAACGGTCACAAATCGCCTCGAACGGCACCCGACCACGAACGATCACAAATCGCCTCGAACGGCACCCGACCACGAACGGTCACAAATCGCCTCGAACGGCACCCGGCCACGAACGGTCACCCTTCGCCACGAACGGCATCCGACCAGGAACGGTCACCCTTCGCCGCGAACGGCATCCGACCGCGAACGGTCACATATCACCTCGAATGACATATGATCCCGAACGATCGTCATTCGAGGTCAAATAAAACTATCAATTCCTTTGCAGGTCATCAACAGGATATGAACATCCAGCTCATGGCGTTACAGAGCAACAACTTTCATCGAAGAAACGATAACTATTCAGAGAAAAGATTGCAGCATTTCAAAGCACATCATGTTTCCACAAGGCGTACTTTGGGGGGAAAATGTTATCCCGCCTTTTGGCAAAGCCGTAACACCAAGGAATTGACTAGTAACCAATGACGGCCCATCCTAGAGATCAGTTATACATGGGGTCACTACGGATATCAATGAATTTCGTCCGAGTCTGGATCGAGCCAAAATTGGTAGGACATGACAAGCTAAGCCATGAGAGCCAACGTTTCAAATCTCAAGTCAATCCGAGTTCGTATGCTCAAGTTATGAGCGATACAAGATTGGATGAAAATCAATTACCGGTCGACTCGCTCCTTCGACTCGCTTCGCAACATCCAGAAGTGACAACTTCGACTCGCTCTTCTTCGACTCCATCCCAGAGCCTCTACTTCGACTCTCTCTTCTTCGACTCCATCCCAGAACCTCTACTTCGACTCGTTCCATTCCGCATCCATCGGAGAGTCCCCTTCGACTCGCTCCACTCCACATCCATCAGAGAGTCCTCTTCGACTCACTCCACAACCTTCACAGAACCACTATTCGACTCCATCTAGTTCGACTCCAACAAAGCGCCACGTCATCAAGTCAAGCAGTGACCTGAACGAGACCGAGTCAAACAGTGATGCGAACAAGAGCGAGTCGAACAAGAGCGAGTCGATTGAAACAGCCAACCGAGAACCCTATTTTGTATCGATCATAACTCTTAATCTACAAGTCCAAATGCTATGAAATTTTCACAGAAGGCCACGTGCATGCTAAAGAATGTCCATGCCAAATTAATACTCCATTGGATGAAATCTTGATTGAGTCGAAATCTGTTCGTGTCGATCACGGATCGGACCGAAACTTCACGGGCTTGGGCGTGCGGGCCTGGTCACGTGCCAGAGAGGGTCTCCCAAGATCTGAGCGAAATACCAGCCTCCTACACCTATAAATAGACCCCCAAAGCCAACAGAAAAGGGGTTCTTCTTCTTCTTCTTTGAGATCTCCAACGCCTAGACTCTGCCGGATCCAGATCCAAACTCCATTGCTATTGCTACCAAAGAATTCCACTGCTGAAAATCATAATTATCTGCTGTAATTCATTGAATTCACTTGTAAACATCAAAGAAAGATTAATAAAGCAAACTACTTCAGAGTGGACATAGGCAAGGTCGCCGAACCACTATAAATCTTGTGTCTCTGTCTACTTCTTTGTGTTTTAAATTTATTATTCTTCATTTTTATCCTCTACAATACTTAGATCTGAGATCTGTGATTATTTACATTGCTGATTTGTGTTCATACACTGGTGCTTTCACGACATTTGGGGTTTGTGACCATTTTTGGCGCAAACAACTCCCTTAATAAATCGATTAATTAACTTTAAACATCTTTATTGAATCAGTTAATTAACTTTAATCACTTTTAATAAATCAATTAATTAATCCTTAAAACACTTTTACTAAATAAGTTAATAAACTTCCAATATCATTAATAAATTATTAATTAACTTTATTATAGTTAAATAATAATTAAGAATATATTTAAACCTCCAATTCTTTTCAAATATTTATACAATCCTTATAAACCCCTTTGAAAAGAATTTACAAAATATTTAAGGTAAATAACCTTTATAAATTTATACAACATTAATTATCCCGAAAGTTATATAAATCCAATTTATAATGTTATAGAAATTTAAATCGACATTAATTATTTCGAAAGATAATTAATCAAATTATATAGTCTCTTTATAAATTTAGAACATCCTTAATTATTTTGAAAGACAATTAATTAAATTTATAACTTCTTTTATAAATTTAATCAACACTTATCGTTTACTTTCAAAAATTCTCAAAATACCTGAAAATATAGTTTAAACAATTTCTTAAGTGCAAAAACCCAACTAAACATTTATTTTATAAAAATACAAGCTCAAGTTCAACACACAACAAGGGTTGAAGAAGATGATATTTCATAAATGCCGGTATAGCGATAATCCCTAAAACGACACTTACATAAATCAAATAATATGTCACAAATATTTCAACTAAACAACAATATAAGCAAATCAGAATATAAGTAAATTTATATTGGCAAGAAATTCCTTAAGGTCTCTCTATAAAAGGCCCCTGCAAAACGATGGTTATTTATACAGTCTGCTTTTCAAGCGGGAATTCAAATCCAAACATACTATCAAATAATCAAACAATCATCTTTTTACTTGGCAAGCATAGATCAATGATTTATTCTATTTGATAGATGTCCAAAATAATCTACTCAATTTAATTACAGCAGAATGGTGTTTTATTCTACTGAATAGATATCACAATCAGAGTATAACTAATTTATCTACGTTAAACATAATTAAATTAAATCACTACAATTTTATTATTAATTTGTATTTCAATAAAACTATCAATTATCGTCCAAGCATTCGACAATAATCTATAGTAACATAAATATCATATAGTTTAAGCAAGTAAACTCACAAAAATTCCCGTTAACGCTTGCACGTTCCGGTTTGATCTCGATTTTAGTCCAAAATTCTTTTAGCTCCAAATCCAACGAAATCAGTTCCATCGTGTAGATAACATCGATACGAGTCTAACCTAATAAACCGCGTCCAAATACAGCCTCATATGCAATACTTATTAGATTTATAAGATTTGGGATTGAATACTTCATTAATTTAATTACCCATCTAAACATCCATCTTCCCCAATTCAAACAATCCTCTCCTTCCTGATACACGTACACTGACACACCCATTTCCGTGCACGACTACGAACCTCCCCACTGCTTCGCTCGATGGAATCACATGTGGATCGCGCCGATGAACTTCTCGTCTCACGCTCGATGCATCCCCCAACACCATGTTGAATTCGATCAACTCAATCAGGTTTCGACCTGAATCCCTAATTCACCCCCTGTCCCAATGTCGGGATCCACCTCGACCATTACTAGCTCTACCGACTATCACCAAACGACTCCATATGCCACCTCGAGTTTAAACATCTTCTCCATTCCACCTCCGGACCATGCAAAACCATCGCGACTTGACAGGAGCAATGCGAAAAATGCAATGTCGCGATTACTAACTAGGCATCACACATTACACCAATTGCACCGTCGAAGCTCCTCCACACAACTAACTCAACGCCACCCTCGAATCAAGCTAATTCCCATTATATCCAAGTCGAAGTCAAACCCGAGTCCACGCTACCCACTTCAAACCCAACCAAACTCGACTGCAACCAACACCACACACATGTATTTGTAGATCTAGATTACACAATCAAAGATTCTTGTTTTACAAATATTCGCCGAGTAAGTGATTTTATATTGATGTTTGAATGAGGAAATTTTATTTTCGTTCGCTGGGAATGATAAAATAGAAAAAGCAGAGGGAAAAAAGAAAAGGCCAAATGAAAATGAAGAAGGGTTGAAGCATTGACTTTATTTTATTTTATAACAAAACCTATTTCTTTTCTTCAAGCTTAAGTTAAACAAATTTTTTAAGTAAGCCAAACTTTACAAGCCAACATCACATCAACATCAAGTCATGTTGAAATTTTTTGAATATTGATTTTTATTTAAAAATGTTTTTGAAAAGCGAATTTTGCGGTATTCCACTATATAATATTTCGTTCATATATGAACCACGAATGATTGAAATAAAAATACTATCGTGCACCAATATATAGCACGATTCCAAAACAATTATTAAATACACTTGTTATCTTATTTTGTAAAATCACAAAAATTCCATCGTTTGTTGAAAAATACACTAAATGATAATTTAAATATTTTCGAAATTAAAAATTATGGAAAAATCCTATAAATTCAATTAAAAATATATCAATAAAACCGAGTCGTTTATTGACAATTGATTTTCTTATTATTTATTCAAACCATTTATTATTGTAAATAAATTTACAAAATGAATTTACGATTATTATTTATTAATTAAAAGGAGTTAACTAAGGCTATTTAATCCGTTTGATTAATATTTCATTCATAGTTCAAATATCTAAATAATCATATGGTGATGGCAATAGGATCCTCCTAGATTCCCTTCATATTTTGGCTTCTTCATTCGTAACGGCCAATATTTAAGTTCATCCTTAGTTAGTAAGTAGACATTCTCTATGAATGTAGTTAAGTTGCATTCCTTTGGAAGTCTAGATTTGAAGCTTAATTCTTGCAGATGGCCTTTTGACTTTTTATTTCTTGGCTTTATGTTTTCATGTTTTTCAATTGTTTTTCTTTTTACCACCCTTTGAATTTCTTGAGTTGGAAGTGTTCTTGCTGTAGTTGGTTGCCACTTATGTGCAAACGCATTATAATCATCCATTATCTCTTTCTCAACGATGGTGCCTTTGGAATAATGTTGGATTGTTCTTCTCGTTTTATTGAAGACATTGTCACTTCCATTTGTTTTCCTTCCTAGTGCAAAGATAGGGGTGGGGTCAACATGAAATGGATTTAAACTCCATTTCTCAGGATTATAAGATTCCGCTTTCTTTTTGTTTATAATTCTTAAAGCTTCTAGTCTGAGCCTTTGCTCTTCATCTTGGTTGGAATCCTTGATGATTACCAGGGAGAATCATTTCAAGTGATGTTCTGATGACCCTTGTTCAGATCTTTTAATCCTTCTGGCCATGATTAAACTAAAGAAGGTGAGCTTGAGATAGGGTTAAGTAGGATTAGAGAATTGTGATGTTGGGGGTTTATCCAAGTTGGAGTTTCGAGCCCTCCTTCTAGCGCCAAAATGTTAACAAGATTTCTTGTCAACACCCCAATGTTGTGCTAAAGAATGAAGATTGTTCTTTAGACAAATAGTGTAGAAAGGAAGGAATGTATCCTCCTTGAATTTCTATTCGAATAAGTTTTGGGAGGCAAGAGTTAACAAGATTGACCTTTCGATTGTGTCGAAAGGGATGGGTTTTGTGCTTAACGACCTTTCGACCCTGTAAAATTAGTTTAGATTCTCTTTCGAAAACTATCCCTTTTGAAATAAATGAATTACCCTGGATAAGGTTCCTCTTAGTTGGATTCGACCTTGTCCAAAGCTTTGGTTATTTATTGGTTGGTCTTTATCCTAGAGTCTGAGATAGAGGTTCCGACTCTGTCGATAGCAAAGTGGTTTAGGTGATAAAACTTGATCCAGGAAACCAAGGTAAGGGTTTCAACTCTATCGAAAGCTGTGAACTTAACCTTCTCGGATTTGAACTAGTGATCTCAAGCCACTGTGTTTTAGTGAAGGGTTTCGACCTTGTCGAAAGCCGGATCCTTAAGCTCTTTGTTCTAGTTGAAGGTTTAAGTGTTGTGACTGGGTTTCAACCTTGTAGATAACTAGAACCCGGAGGAAGGTTACTTGAAGTATGAACTTGAAGTTGCTTAAATCTTGCTAGGTTTTGACTATGTCGATAGTGGCCTTTCGATGAAGACGAAACCTGAAACACAAGAGTAAAACTGACAAGAACTTTGATAAATGACAAGTAATCTAAAATACTTGAAACTCCCCTTTCATAGTAAAAGATGATTTTATTGCTTCAAATCCCCAAATTAATCTTGTAATTAGGGTTACAATACTTTTGATTAAAGAAATACAAGTTTGGAATGAGAGGGATCAGATCCCCAAAACGTGACCCCTTGGGTCTTATTTATAGATACGGGTCAACACCTTTCGACCCTGATACTCCCAACTAGGTCGAAAGGTGGCTGCCGAAAGACTTAAGCATGTTGCCATCTTTGTTGAAAGGTATGGTTGCGCTCCACTTCTTTGAGTTGTCTTGTAAGTGCTTCCGACTCTGTCGATAGCCCTTGTTCATTGGTTTCGATGATGTTGGTTACACCTATGCTCTTGTTTCTGATCTGATGCGGAACCCTCCCGGGCCACATTGGTTTCGACCAATTTGGAAGGCTTACTATAGCTTTCGAAGGGGTTGCTTAGGATAATACTTACTTTCAAGCACTTCGAATGAAGACGAAACCATCGATTTCGAACAGTTTGGCGTATGTGCAAGTGGCTGTTCTCATTGTCTTCGAAAGTTGTTGCTTTGACTCAATCGAAAGGCCATCATGCATGTGAAATGACCCAGTCGAAAGGTGGCTATTGAAGGCAGAAGGGTGCTTTCGACTCCTTTGTCTATTTCGAAAGGTATGAACTTGTTGAACCTTTGTTGTTGAGACCTCCCGACGCCTTTGAAAGGTGTTGAAGCTTCCAAACTTTAACGGTAGCATCCCTTCGATTCTTTCGAAAGGTCTACATGGTGTTTTTTTTCTTCCTTTCTTTTGTTCTATGCTTGGAATGGTTCCGACTAAGTCGAAAGGTGATTTTTGGAGTAACTTAACATTTTCTTCGAACACTTTATAGTCAAATTATGAAACTTAATTCACAAGGGGTTTGTTTTAAATGTACTCACAATTATCAATAAATGCTCATAAACTTTTCAACCATAGATTAAAAAATCAACAAATAATAGTCAATACTCTTAAACTATCCGAGCATGACAAATAAAAAAATGATAATAAAGAAATATTGCCATTAACAAACAAACAAACGCAACAAAAATAACTATATAAATTATAAAATTATTACTTTATATATATAAAATATATAATCCTAGGTAAAATATTTCATTGACCAAATTTTCAAAAATCAATATCATGTCCATTTGCCTAGTTCCAATGTTCAAAAATCCCTATTGAAACTATGGCGTCCCACGTCTCTACTAGAATTCATAAATAACTTGTAACGACCCATAATTTTACCGCTTTGGAAATAGAATATTTAATTAATTTTAAATATTCAGATATAGAATTTTCAAACTTAAATAATCATGTTTTTTGTGATAAATAAGAATGATAAACTTATTTTTAGAATTTACTTACAAAATCAAGAAGTTTGGATTTTCGTTGAAAAGTGACAAAAGACGGTTTGTGATAAAATAGGATATACATTCAATGACTGTTTTAAAAGGTAAATAACTCCTTTTTTAAAATTATTATATAATGACAATAATTGGTTGATAAAAGTTTTATAACTGTATATATTTGTTTTATAATGATTGACAAATTTGGTCGCACTTTAACAAATAAACGTCATAATTTTACAATGAGATTTTAATATTATTATGTATGGTTTTATAGCTCAAATGAACTTGTTTTAATTAATTAAATATGATAAGAAAATTTATTTTCAAGTTTTGTTTGTATAAAGAAATAATTTGATTTAAAACTATAAATATGACTGGAAATTCAATTTCAGGTTTGCGAGCAATGACCAAACAAAATTTGTTACAACATTTTTGCAACATGATTTCTTTAAACATACATACTTACACATTTACCCACTTTGGCAAACATTTATAATTAGCACAAAAAGAGTTTAATTTTGCAAATTAGTAAAGTAAGCAAGATCTTTGATTTAATTTATGATTTAAGAAAGATACTTTAATAAACATCATCATTACTAAATATTAATGCAACATCTCATCCCATTTAACGCTAGTTTTTTATGTCAAATCTTGCATGGGAAAGGAAACAAAAATGTGTGGTTAAAAATGAATTTTGGGTTAAGGGTAGTAAGGTCTTTTTAGTGTAACCTTCAACTATAAAAAGCACCACCTTCATTTCACTTTTTAACATCTTATTCTTCACTACTTCTTCACTTTCTTCATCACCACCATGGCCACACAACTTCTTTAAAGTTACCATCATCAAACCCTTCGGTCTATACAAAACATAAATAAATAAAAATAAATATATAAACTCCAAAATAAAACCCACCTCTACACCACCCTCTTCTCCCCTCTACCTTCGGCCATAACTCACCATCACCATCAATGACCGTACCACCTCCCATCCCTTTAAAATCCGTACATCCCGCACCTCCCTCCTAAAAGGCCGAGCCCATCCATCCAAGGCTTAGCCAACCCTAGTCCAAGCACTCCACTCCATAGTCAAGCTACATCTCTATTTAGTCCGTGACATTGTGCGTCGATAGTTCAAGAGATAAAAAATAAAAAAAATACCATAGTTCATAGAGAAGGAGTTTGGAAAGCGCCAAAGAGAAAGGAAGTGCTGACAAAATACTGCCAGATTCAATTCAATAAAGTTAGATGGAGTGGAAATGAAGGTGAGTGCCGATTTAAGTAATAAATTATGAATTAATTTTAAAATGATGATTAAATAAGTTAACATGACTACTGATGATGATTTGGATGTTTAGTTGGTTAACTAATAATGTTTGATGGTTACTTAAGAAGTTGGAAGTAATATATATATATATATGACAAATAAAGTGAGCTCCTTTATTTTAAATTCTATTCTTGCTTGTTGCTATGATAACCATGATTACACCCTATGAAAATATGTTGATTTAACACCATTTAGTTGTAATATGGATGCTTGAATGAATTTCGTTGTATGGATGAATTTGGATGAATTTGTGATTGATAATGTCAACACCTTAATTAAAGTTAGTTATGACTACATTTTTAGTCATAATTAATTATATTTAATTTGAGACCACACTTGTTTAAAAATCATACGTGGCATACTGGGCATAGTTAAGTCTCTTTTCAAATTTACTATAGAAAAAGAATTCATTTAGGAAAAGATAGAAATTTAATTTGAAAATGAGAAGTTAAAGATAAAGCTTTGAAATTGTTTTGGGAAGGGAAGTTAGTGTTTTAAGATTTTAAAGTTAATGAATTCTAAATTTTGAGAATGTGGAAAAAAATAAATAGCTTAAGATTTAAGAAGTTTAAAAGATAGAATGTTGAATATTAATGAAATATGAAATATTTGAAAATAAAGTGAAAATGGGTTTTGTAATAACCCGGATTTTTGAAACATCTGTTAATTGATAATTAACTGGATTGAATTAATAAAATGCTGATTTATAAGTGAACAAATAAAATTCTGATAATTAAAAATATCTGAATTATATATAAATGGATGTGAGTTATAATAAATGCTGGATTTTAAATATCTGAAAATAATAACTCTTATAGTAAATCAATAAATATATGCTCAGTAAACATATTAATATAATGATTTGACAATAATAATTTGATAATCTTCTTTATAATATTAAAATATTCTCTATATACATTGTGAATAGGAAGTTTTGGGTTGAATTTAAAATAATAATTTTCAAAAGCTATTTCCAGTTAAAATTTAAAATTTTAAAACTCTAGAGATAAATATTTATTAATTAAAAATATGATAGTTAAATAGGATTCAATAAAAAGGGTATTATACTTTCTTTTTAAATTACACATGAACTAAATATAGTTTGTATATATATAAAAAAAATATAAAAACAATAAAACATAAATTAATAAAAACATAAGAAAATATATAAAATATTGGTTTTGACATTTGTGAGCTAGGAGTAACATGCAAAGACAAGTGGCATTTGTTTCTTTTAATTGAGAATTTTTTTTTTGAGAAGAAGGCTGTATTCAGCTCAAAACTTTTCATATACATTTCTCAATCTCTTCTTTCTTTCATCTTCTAAAATCTAAAATTAAAAAGAAAAACTAGATCAAAACAATTACAACAACTTCCAGCTTTTAACCTGAGCAAAAGCCAGCTCAATAGATTCAAGTTCAAACTCAACATAAAGAAGATCAGTTCCAAATCAAGTGTTGTTTCCAGATCAATTCAAAGTTTGCTATTTCAAAATCAAGAGCATTTCCAGTTTTCTATTTCAAAAGGGCTGCTCTGTTCAAACAAAATATACGGTGAGTAAAACAAACTATTATCTATTAGAACTTGATGCATGTGATGGTCTTTGAAGGATAATATGAAATGTGTTTGAATGATGTGTAAATTTGCTTGCATGTCTGTATATACGCAAATATCTAAACGTATATGTATGCATAGAGGAAAATAGGCTCTGTTCTTAGTTCAGGTTGAAATAAAGTTCCAAAAATTCAAATTCTCTCTGTACAATCAATATTAGGCTAAGATCTTTAAAAAGAAAATGATGATAACTATGCAATCTCATTTTTAAAAATAATTGCAAGTAAAAATATTCAGTAGATATTTCAAAATAATACATCACAGTGTAACTTTTGAAATAACAGGAAAATCAAATATTTTAATTTTATAGTTTGACTTCATAACCAAGTTCGAATTTGGAAATGATGATTTTAGAGAATCGTTTCATGATTTTTAGTTTTTGCTATGGCGAGAAATTGAATGTTGAACGGAAACCAAATTTCACCAAATACTGGTGATCGTGTAGTTGTGCGGTCTCAAGATTGATGCTGAATGTAGCTTGAAGACCGAGGACCATCAGAAAAATGGACAATGGATTTATAATCCATTGAGGTGGTGAGGCGATGATGATTTAGGGTTTAGCAGTCGTTTTGGTTAAGGATGTCAGAGAGTCGAATTTCATCGTCCCTGATGAATCGAGTTGCACTAGACCGGAGGGAAATATAGCGTGGGTTATCGGTGGAGCCTTGGTAATGATGACGGGGTCGCTGACGAACGGTGGTGGCGGTACTTGATGGTTTTTGGCGATCGAAGTTTGGGTATCAAGTGTGCTCGATGTCTCGATTTCGAATCCAGGTGAAATCGGAAGTTCTGGGTGGTTATGTTTGGTCGGCGTGTCGTCAGCAACTGATCGGAGATGTCATGGTTGGTCGGAGCAGCGTTGTTCGTTCGTACACGTGCACGCGTATCCTCTGGTATCTGATGGTTGTTATGTGATGAGAGCATCGGGAATATTGGTGAGTTTCTCGAAGATTTTTGTGTTAGGCTCGAGGAAGATGGTGGTTCGACTCGAAGTGGCAGGAGGGTTGGGGGTGACTCGAGATCGCGTTCGTAAGATTATACCATGGACTCGGTATTTTGTAAATGTTTTAACCAGGGTTTTAAAATTTGAAAAAATGAACAGTTTTATAAAAAGGAAAATGTGTAGACCAGAATTCATATTTTAAAATGTGTTAGTTTTCAATAGAAAGGATTCCAAGATCTAAGTGGAATTTTAAAACAAATTTTGAAACAAGTTTTTAAGATTTAAATTTTTGAAGATAAACACGTTTTAAATTTGTTTGTTTAAATAATTATGTTCGGATAATTAACTTAATAAAATTCTTGAATATGATATAATGATGAATTAGAAAGTGATTAAACTTTAGTTAGTCAAAAGATTTCAAAATAACTTTAGTATGTTAATAAGCAAAGTATAATTATCTAATAATGGATGGTTAATTTATGAAATCAGTTAAGAAATTATTAATTAAGTAAATTATTAAGGTAAGTAGTAATTAATTGGTGTAATCAAAGTTAAAGGATTAATTTATAATGTGATAAATTAATTAAGTTATTAATTAAAGGATCATTAATTTATTTAGAATTAATAAATTAATGAAATTAATTAGTGATAGTTACTTAATGTAAATAATTAAGGATAATTAATTACTTAAAGGTGATTACTTAATGAAAGTAATTAATTTGAGGATAATTAATTAATTTAAAGGTTAATTAATTAATGAAAGTGATTAAGGGATAATTTATTAATTAAGGGTTATTTAATTATGTAATTAATTAAAGATAATTAATTAAAGGTTTGATAATTAATTAAAGTTGATTAATCAATAATCAAGGATAATTAATAAGTGATTAAAGGTTAATTAATTCAAATGGTTTAGTTAAGGTTAATTAAGCAGGATTCAAAAGTAATTAATTTACTTCATGTTAATTAAATTAATTAGAAATGAACTAATTAATCTTGCTTATGGATGAGTAAATTGTATTGAAGGATTGGATTAATATCTAGTCTGATAATTTGTGATATACTGTGATATGATATGTTTGGTTTGAACTGTGATAATGTGGGTTATCTATCGATGATAAATGGCTGAGTGAATGTGACACCCTATATTTAAATTAAAGTGAATCCACTTAAACAACTTGGATTTAGGATGATATTGTATTCGAAGAGATCGGAGTCGGGTATCAGAAATATCCGAAACCACTTCGAATTGGTAATCTAAAATTCTTTATAGATTGATATGTAAAATCAATAAGTTGGAATGAAATGATTTAAGTGAATTGGACCATTTAAACTAAGTTGGATACTTAGATATTGTTTTGTGAAAATAAAATGTTGACTATAAGTTGTTTACTTGTAGTAAAGTACGAGTTACCCGGGTTTAAATAAGTTCTATGGAATTATATTTCATGTTAGATGAGTTTACTCACGCTGGTTTCCAGCCTGACCCGGGTGTTACTTTGATGTAATGCTCGGGTCAGACCGAGTATTACAGATTTCCAGGTAAGGACGTTCTGGAGCTCAGGAGGCGAGATGGATGGCAGGAACGTATGGAGTTTGCCGCTGTGTATTTAAGAACTTATTGATAGTAGTCTGGGACAGATTGATAACTGTCTAGTCTATTTGTGTATATGTTGTAACTCTGATGTATTAAAATGTAATCGACAGATATAATATTGTTTTGTAAAACTGTTATCATTTATTATTATATTTTATCCGCTGCGAATGTGAGATGTTGATGTTTCTGATCTTCTTCTTCTTCTTCTTCTGTTTCTTTCTTCTATCTCTTTCTTTTTCTTCTAACTATCTGGAAATTTCGGGTTCGAAATTTCCGGGTCGTTACAGGTTTTTAATAAATAAATTAGTAAAATATCGATTTAAAATGGTTTATAAATGTTTTTTAAATAATAAAATCTAATTTGAAGAAGTTTTGGAAAATAGTGAAAAACAAGTCAAAATAAGGCGTCACGTAACGGCAATTCGCGATTTCGCACCGGAAAAGTTAAATAAATGTACATGATAGAAACGGAGTCGGAATTCTTCGAAATAAGAATTTTCCGGATCCTTATAATCATGGTTTTCAAATGGAAAAGAAAAACCAAGATTTCATCTTGTAGATTTTAAGCTATGACCAAATCAAATTTTCAGGAATATCGTGCTTTTGCAATTAAGTGACCAAATTGTAAAATTCTTTAAAATGAATATTTTAAATGTTTAAAAATATGAAATAAATTTGATAAATATATTAAATTTTTTTAAAGGAGATTTGATTTATAATTATGTATTTTCAAATGATAGAAAAGTTGTTTTAATCAAATAAGCTTCTAAAATACCATCTGCAGCACTTTTCTACAGCAGTTTTAATAAACTTTAGAAATATAGATTTATACTTAACTATTCTTTCCTGAATCTTTTATAAATGTCTTTAAACAAACAATTTAATATTTTAAGATGATTTGGTAGTTTTAATAAGAGTTTAAATAAATGGTTGAGAGAAATTGTTTATAACACTTAAACAATAATTGGAATTTTTCCTTAAAAAGTACGGAATGTAGTAATAAACTGAGTATGTAAAAACGACTATGCCCTGAACTTACTTGGCCTCTGTTTTCTCTTCCTAGGTGAGAGGTGGAATAGATCGAAAGGAAAGCCCGAATCTCTAAATGAAATGATCATATTTAAGATTTTCCAAAATAAAAAGAGTAAAACAAGGAATACTCTGGCCAAACTCTGTATTAAGTTCCAAGGAGGGAATTTTTACTATCCATGTGAATTTAAAATGTGATTTCACCATTATTCCACGAGTAGTACAAGTTAAATATGGGAATTAATCTGGGTATGATTAGTCTAATATTTTACTCAATATAACCGGTTTGGGTTTACAGTGAACGATGTCTTAAATAACATTGTTTTTGACCGAGCTAAGATATGTTTTAGAAAGATGAAATTTTTATTAGATTGGGAATTAAATTTTCCTAAGTAAATGACTTGAAAATTTCCAAAGTCAAAAGGATTTTTGGTTAACGGGTAGAAAGTTAAAATGAAAAGAGGCGTAACAAATCCTGTATGCACGTATTCATATTTTTTATCGATAATTGGATTTCGAAGGGACGGGGATCAGATTTTGGTGATTCCTATCTGAAAACCACTTCGAACCAATTTACGCTTTTGAAGTAAAACATGTTGAAGACAAAGATCATTGAAGACAAAGATCTTCATGTTGTAGGGCTACTTGCCACTAGACCCTCGATGAAATTCACCATATCATATATTATGGTGGCAGTAGTGCTCTGTTATGAAAATCTTCGATTTACAAAGACTAATCACTACTAATCCTAGGGGTAATTACCGACAAGATGTGGTAGGAGAAGTGCCTTCGGTTTGTCCTGTTCCTGGACAAACTGTATGGACAAATGTCTGATATTGCATTTTAAAATCACATTGATTGATCTCTATAAACGTATCATCTGTTTGGTGGAAGAGAAGGCACATTCTCTTAGCTTAACACCCTTTCCTGAGATGTATGAGCTCAGGTGTTATATGATTGTAGAAATCAGTTGTGTGATTATGGAATGGCAATATGGCATTCAAAGTGGAAAGTTGATGTTCTATGTGAAAGATAATCATTACCTCAGGCTCACACCCGAAAATGGCTAAAACAGGGCAGATGCAGCAAGGCTATGTGGTTCCAACCATTAGGATATGATCATCCCCGTCTAGATATATTTATTCTCGCTATGACGTCAGGTTTTAAATTAATGTGGTGTATGTGAAGAGAGCTCTCTTATAGGTTGGTAACGACTGGGTTGATGATAAGTTCGGCACTGTCTAGTTAGAGGTAGGCTGGTCTTGTGTTGGTAAAGGACCATAAGTTGGGCCTCGGTACATTCCTCTAGAGACGTACCGTTGGAAGGTAGTCTCTTACCAGGTCATTTATTGGAAATCCATTCTCCAATACATGCCTACCATTTTGATTGTAGAGCCTAGTATGCTAGAATTTAATAATGGTAACAATTTCGGCTATTTGAATATGTTTACTTGAAAAGTGTTTTCAAAGAATGTCATAAAAATAATATCAAATGATTTGATAAAAATGTTTTAGTTATCATAAGGTAAAAACCTTTCCATATTTATGTGCGGCGTGGTCTTATGAGATATTCTTTCTTTTTAAAAGGTTTTTGTCACCAATCTCTGATCTATGACACTGTTATTTAAGATTCGTGTTTCTCACGCTGGTTTGCTAGACTGATCCGGGTATTTATATACTCAGGTCAGATCCGAGTAGTTTTAGGATTAGTTGAAGACGCTTGGAGTTCCCAAAGGAGAGCTGGAGATCTTCATCAATGTATGAACGTATTCTATTTTCCGCTGAATTGTGTGCTGTTTGTTTTTCAGCAAGTGTAAGGACATGTATTATAACTGTCAAAGATGAATCTATCTGATATATGTTTAAAATATTTTCTGCTGTAAAGATTTATATTGAAATAATATATGTTATTCCATTTGAGTAAGATTCTGTTCTTTCTTATTTTTCTTTCTAGCCTTGACAATCTATCTTTCCGGCACTTAGGATTACGTCACATGAATACCATGGATGTATTAGTGTCGATTTCTAAGGGTCAAAAAGTTGGATCATCACGCAACTCAATAGACCAATTAACACAATACATTTTTATAGAAATAACAAATACGCTCTCGTATATATAATACTCTCAACTCATTCTAAAGTGCCACTTACGCTATCTCTAATGAGTTTACCCCACCAAAGCCAATGTTCTCACTTAACCTTCAGCTCTGATACTAAATGTAATAACCTGCCTTCTCGACCTCGAAAGTTGACACTTAATTCATCCATGGTATCCAAATGTCGAACATACAAGTGCCGAAAAGACATATTATCGGGGTAAAAAGAAAATGAAAGAGAAAAGGAATACAGGGAAACAAAATCTTATAGTGGAATGACAACATATAATATAAAAAGTCAGTAGAAGCATTAACTCTAAAATACATGGTATATCAAAGTTAAAAACAAACCTCATCAGCCTGGATAATTATACAATTGTTGATGGGTATATATAATAATATAACGGAAATAAAAATACTACGACATGTGAACATCTAGCTTTAATTATGTAAGATTAAAAATTTAATAAACGAGGAATTGTGTATCTAGATTTAGAATAAGAATAAATTGGGAATTTATTCGAATTATCTCTTTTTGTAGTTAATTCTTATATTAAATAATATAAGAACACAATTTGGATAAAATGAATAAATAAATTATATGAAAATAATTTCATTGTTTGAAATATGATTTCTCAACTTACGGTTCATTGTATAAAAAGTATGGAGAACAACTTTTCATTTTAAGAGTTGTATTTAATTTTGATAAAATATTTCAATATTATTAAAAATAAGATTGACATGTTATTCATTTTGGAAAAATTGGAGAAATCAATATTGGTTAAATTATAGCATTGTTTATATCAAATTAGTGGTTGTAAAGTTTTAGAGTGAAACAATACAAATTACAACACTTTGAATTTAGGAAAATTAGTAAATTCTTTATATTGGATCCATAACTTAACCCATTTAGCCCAAACTAGAGAAACAATAGAAATAGAAACATACGTATATTTTCTTTCTCATTCTCATTTCATCATCGAACTAGAAAATTAAAAAAATACTCCCAGTCCAAAAACTCTAGCCTTTTCCAAAAATCAAATCAATTCATATAGATTCTAAAAATTCTGAAATTTAGATCTGCTGTTGTTGCCACATTCCAAACCTCTGTTTCAAATTTCATGGAATTTCATTGAGTTTGATGGGCTAAGGTGGTCATGTTTGCAAGTTATTTTCAGTGAAATCTGAGTGGAAAACGCATATTAGTAGGAAACTCATAACTAATTGTATAAAAATCACAAAAATTTCAAATTTAGGTATATTGTTGCTTTCATTTTCCAGCACCTTTATCCCAAATTTCATGGAATTTCATTAATATTTGCTGAGTTAAAGTCGGTCATCATTGCAAGTTATTTTCGATGAAATCTGGGCAAAAAACACAGGTTAGTAGAAAAATCATAATTAATAGTATAAAAATCATAAAAATCTGAAATTTGGATATGTTGTCCGTTACTCATATTCCCACTATTTGTAGAAATTTTGTAGGAATATAATAAGTTTTGCTATGCCAAACCCTTTCTGCACTAAGGACGAAAATGCAGGAAACTTTTGAGTTTTGGCCTTGTGTCGTTGCTTGCAATTTTGGAATTTCAGATGCTAAGGTGAGTTTATCTCATGATTTCTAGACTAATATGAATGTTTGCTACTGCTATATGAATTTGCTTGAATCTCTAGTATATATGATCTCAATATGTTGATGAATCCTTTGTCTATTTGAATTGGATTCGCTGTATGCTATAAACCCTCTTATGAAATCATGATTTTCATCTAATTTTACATGTATATATACTTACATATTTGCTAATTCGGTACCCTAGATCATTAGAGAAGTAACATAGGAGAATTGAGCGTAAATGGATTGTTAGGGAGCCACCTGAATCACTTGGGAGGTCAGCCCTGAAAGAGAGTGTGGATCGTGCAATATGGAAATATACTAAATATGCATGAGATTAAAACAAAGAGAGTAGATAGTAGAGTAAAGTAAAAATAAAAGTGAGCACACCAAGATTTTTGTACTGGTTCGAACTTCCTGTTCTACGTCCAATCCCAGACTCCTTTTGGAATTTAACTAATCAATAACCCTCACTTAACCCGGAGGAATAGGTATCTAACAAACTCCTGAGCAGCAGAACAGGATGCCTCAGCAACTGAAGAGGACTTCATAATGCCTGAGCAGCAGGACATGACTTCTACTAGTATATAAAATTGTCTAACTAATGTGTTCTGTAAGGAATGCGGAATACAAATCTTAAGGCTAGAATGAACACTAGAGGGGGGGTGAATAGTGTTTATAAGAAATTACTAAATCTTTTTGAGTTACTGTTGATTTGTACACAAATGTATAAATATTCAAACACAGATATAATCACAGAATCAAACATAGATGCAGAAATAAAGTAAATGCAGTAAAGGAAAGAACACACCGGATTTTATACTGGTTCGGAGTTACCCTACATCCAGTCCCGCACAACTAAGTACGGATTTCCTTTCAAAAGCAATTGTACAATTACACCCTCGGTTTCAAGGCTACGAGGTACACCCTCCAGAATCACAATCCTCTGGGTAGAGATACTTGATTTCCGGGGCAACAAGTTCACCCAATTGATTTCCAAGGCTACAATCACACCTTTTCTCGCTTGATTGATTTCCAAGGCTACAATCACACCTTTTCTCGCTAGATAGATTACAAAGAAGCCTATAACTCTGAATAGCACTGGGATCTTGTTGAGAGAGTGATAGAGAATCAAACCAGAGATGATCTAGTTAGATTCAATGTTGGTTTCGGCAGAGTGATGATAGGTTTTTGAATAAGAAAATGTGGAAGAAGAAGAGAAGTGAAAAACCAGAAAATCTGATCAAAAATTCGTTGAAACCAACCCCTATTTATAGAAGAACAACAGCCATGTCTATTCATGAAAGGTTATGGCGAATAGACACTTCTTTTGAAATTCAAATTTTTGGTCCTAACCGACACTATGTTGACATGGGGTACTAGGGCATGTCGACATCCCATAGCAGCAGAAATATACTCTGCTTCAGTTGTTGATAGAGAAACTGTGTTTTGCTATTTACTAAAGCAGGAAATCAGAGAATGCCCTAAAAAGTGACAAGTTCCACTTGTACTTTTTCGGTCTGATTTACAACTAGCATAATCAGCATCACAGTAAGATATTAAGTCAAACGAATCATTTTTAGGATAAAATAAGCCATAATCAAAGGTGTGTTTAACATATCTTATAATACGTTTTACAGCTTTTAAGTGAGTTTCTTTAGGTTGGGATTGATACCTTGCACAGAGACAGACACTATGCATGATATCAGGTCTACTCGCAGTGATATAGAGTAGTGATCCAATCATTCCTCTATATAATTTTTGATCTTCATCTTTCGAGAGATCTTCTTTACTAAGGTACTCATTGGTTGCCATGGGAGTGGGTTTTCCACTCGCAGTAGTCAAACCAAATTTACTAACTAGGTCTTTAGCATATTTTTCTTGACTAATAAAGATACCATTATCTAATTGATTTATTTTTAATCCTAAAAAGAAGTTTAATTCACCTATATGACTCATCTCAAACTCTTTTGTCATTATTTCAGAAAATTCTTTATTCATTTCAAAATTAGTTGATCCAAAAATGATATCATCTACGTAGACTTGTACTAGTTGAATATCATTTTTATTTCTTTTAATAAAAAGAGTATTATCTACTTTACCTATTTCAAAATTTGATTGTAACAAGTAAGATCTTAGTCTATCATACCAGGCTCTAGGAGCTTGCTTTAGACCATATAGAGCTTTTTTAAGTTTGTAAACATGATTTGGAAATTTATCATTTTCAAAAAGTGATGGTTGTTCAACAAATACTTCTTCTTTTACAAAACCATTTAAAAATGAACTTTTAACATCCATTTGAAATAATTTGAAATTATTACGATTTGCGAAAGCAAGTAGTATCCTAATGGCTTCTAATCTTGCTACAGGGGCAAAGGTTTCATCAAAATCTATTCCTTCTTCTTGACAATAACCTTGAGCGACTAACCGGGATTTATTTCTAACAACCTCTCCTTGTAAATTCATTTTATTTTTATAAACCCATTTAGTTCCAATTATTGTTTTATTTTCAGGTCTAGGAACAAGTTCCCAAACATCATTTCTAGTGAGTTGATTTAATTCTTCTTGCATAGCCAAAATCCATGAATCATCAGTTGATGCTTCTTCTGGATTTTTGGGTTCAATAGTTGATATAAAAGCTACATTACTCATTTGACTTAGTTGGTTTCTAGTTTTAACAACAGATTGCATATCTCCAAGTATATTTTCTATAGGGTGATCTTTTAAAATTTTAATCCTTTTATTAGGATGACGATTTAATTCATTATTAGTTTCAGTTGACTCTTGGTTTTGAGTGATTAAATCCTCTTCATCATTTATTTCTTCAAAATTTTTGAAATTTTCATCAAATGAAACATGCATTGTTTCTTCGATGGTATTAGTTCTTAAATTAAATACTCTGTATGCTTTACTTCTATTAGAGTATCCGATAAAGATACCTTTGTCGGATTTAGGATCAAATTTATCTAAGTTATCTTTTGTATTTAAAATAAAACATTTACTTCCAAAAATTCTAAAATAAGATACCTTAGGTTTCTTTGAGTAAATAAGTTCATAAGATGTCTTATCAGTTAAAGGTCTAATTAAAATTCTATTTAAAATATAACAGGCGGTAGCAACTGCTTCTGCCCAAAAGTACTTTGGTAAATTACTATCAGAAAGCATAGTTCTCGCACACTCTTGAATCGTCCTATTTTTACGTTCTACTACTCCGTTTTGTTGTGGAGTTCTTGGAAATGAAAAATTGTGAATTATGCCCTTTTTATTGCAGAATTCTTCAAACTTTTCATTTTCAAATTCACCACCGTGATCACTACGGATGGTTATAATTTTTTGAGAAAGTTGATTTTGAACCCTTTTTGAAAAATTCTTAAAATATTCAAAAGTATCACTTTTATGTTTTAAAAATATTGTCCATGTAAATCTAGAATAATCATCTACAATTACAAAAACATATTTACTATTATTTATTGATAGAATTTGAAATGGACCAAATAGATCAATATGAAGTAATTCAAGAGGTTTTGAAGTAGAAATTATATTTTTTAATTTAAAGGAGCTTTTTCTAAGTTTTCCTAGTTGACATGCATCACATAGACTATCTACTTTAAAATTCATTTTAGGGAGACCTCTTACTAGATCATGTTTTGACAGTCTAGATAAGAGTTTGAAATTCAAATGCCCAAATCTCTTATGCCAAATCCAAGGGTCACTTGCATTTGCCAAAAGACACAAGTTATCATTTGAAATTTTCATACTAAGAATATAAATATTCTTTTTCCTAATTCCCTCAAATATTATGGTTGAATTATTATCTTCAATGTGACACTTATCTTTTTCAAATTTAATTTTATATCCTTTATCGCATAGTTGACTTATAATTAGCAGATTGTGTTTCAGATTCTTAACTAGCAAAACATTAGTGATAATAGGGGTTTCAGAGTTTCCGACTTTGCCGATCACATAACCTTTTGAATTGTCACCGAAGTTAACCAGTCCTCCGTCTTTTTATATTATATCATTCAGCATATCTGGATTCCCAGTCATGTGTCTAGAACATCCACTATCCAGTATCCATTTGTTCTTTTTGATCTGCACAGTTTGTTTGTTCTGGATTGATTCCTCAACTCCCATAAAGCATGATTCCTGCACATCAAACAATCTTAGTAGACAAATTGTATTTGAATATTGATTATATGCAGACTCAAGAGACAATGATGATCTGAATATTTCTAAACATGCATTAACAAATTTCTTAAACATAGCCATTTTAAAAAAAAACTTTTTCAAAAAGCAGATTATGAAACTTTTGAAAACCTTGCTCTGATACCATATGTGAGGAATGCGGAATACGGATCTTAAGGCTAGAATGAACACTAGAGGGGGGGGTGAATAGTGTTTATAAGAAATTACTAAATCTTTTTGAGTTACTGTTGATTTGTACACAAATGTATAAATATTCAAACATAGATATAATCATAGAATCAAACACAGATGCAGAAATAAAGTAAATGCAGTAAAGGAAAGAACACACCGGATTTTATGCTGGTTCGGAGTTACCCTACATCCAGTCCCGCACAACTAAGTACGGATTTCCTTTCAAAAGCAATTGTACAATTATACCCTCGGTTTCAAGGCTACGAGGTACACCCTCCAGAATCACAATCCTCGGGGAAGAGATACTTGATTTCCGGGGCAACAAGTTCACCCAATTGATTTCCAAGGCTACAATCACACCTTTTATCGCTTGATTGATTTCCAAGGCTACAATCACACCTTTTCTTGCTAGATAGATTACAAAGAAGCCTATAACTCTGAATAGCACTGGGATCTTGATGAGATAGTGATAAAGAATCAAACCAGAGATGATCTAGTTAGATTCAATGTTGATTTCGGCAGAGTGATGATAGGATTTTGAATAAGAAAATGTGGAAGAAGAAGAGAAGTGAAAAACCAGAAAATCTGATCAAAAATTCGTTGAAACCAACCCCTATTTATAGAAGAACAACAGCCGTGTCTATTCTTGAAAGGTTATGGAAAATAGACACTTCTTTTGAAATTCAAATTTTTGGTCCTAACTGACACTATGTCGACATGGGGTACTAGGGCATGTCGGCATCCCAAAGGAAATTTTGATGTTTTGTTTTTCATTGAAAATAACCTTTATCTTATATTAAATTTATTTTAAACTTTATTAATATACTTGACTATAGATAAAATACATAGATAAATATAGAGAATAATATATATAAAATTTTACTATAATTTTATATTTAAATCTAAGTAAATATTAAAAGTTAAATATATTAAAAGATAGTTTAAAACAAACGAAGTTTAAAACAAGAATTTATTTAAGAACAAAATCAAAGAATATTTTTTAAGGCTAAAACATCCTTTTGAAAATCATTTGAAAAGATAATTTTTAAGGCTAAAACATTTTGAAAAGCAGTTTTGAAAATCATTTTGAAGTAGTTTTGCCAGCTTCTTCCTGTAGAATATCTCATCATATCAGGACTCGAGAACTTGTACAAAACCAGGATGTTCGTGGGTTTGTAAGCCACTTGTCGTAGGTTTGTAAGCTACTTGTCGTGGGTTTGTAAGCCACTAAAAATGTAGAAATGGGTTCCATCCCAAATGAAAATACGGAATGAAGATTTCAGTGCTATTGTGAAGTTTTAACATAATTCTAGACTCAATACTTATCTTGAAATCTTGAACTCTTGATAATCTTGATATTCTTAATACTCATGAGTCTTCAATCTTGATATCTTGAATCTCTATACTGTACAGTCTTCATTCTTGGTACCTGCATGGTTAAATCCTACATATACATATATATATCTAAACTATAATATTAGTATTTATATTTTATAATCTTATTCTAAGGTTGTTGTCATCAAACCATCAACTCATGGACTAACAATCTCCCCCTTTTTGATGATGACAACCTTTGTTTATAAAATATTACTTCTATCCTAATAACTCCACCTAAAACTGATAACTTCCCCTTAATCTATGCCTAACTCTTCTATTTTATATTTCTCCCCCTTTGTCATCAATAAAAACAAACTAACTCCAAACTATATAACTCTTAGTCTAATATCCTATATGATTATAATGATAGTGTTATCATACACAATCAATACTTACTTGTAAACCTAAAACTTAGTCCTAAACTACTAACATTCCTAACCAAGTACCTATATAATACTTATATATAACATATATAGGAATCATATATAAGAACACACAATATTTATTTATATATATATATATATATGTTTATATTTACATTTTCTTACAACATGACAAATATACACATAACGATGAAAAACGAAAAAGAAGAAACTACTGAGTATCTTTGACAATTGGAGATCTATGGATCGAACAATTTGGATAATGGAAATAGAAATTTCCACGTTGTTCTACCAAGTTTCCATCCTTGTCAAAACATACTTCGCCAACATAAATGACTTTGTCGTTGTCTTCCGCATGCTCTTCTTCCATTGGTTCTTCTTCTTCTTCACTACTTTCCTCTTGTTCATGATCACCTTAAGAGTCCTCGTCAATCAAGATTGGATTAGCATGATTGTCCATTAGAAATTTTTGCAAATTTCTAAGGATTTTCCCTTGCCTTTCCTGTTCTTTTGCCATTCGGAGTTGCACTATTTGAATTTCAGTCATTAACTGAATTGCATCCTTCGGAGAATCCTCCATTTTCGTCACTCGGGCGAGCGTAGTATGTTGGAACGGACCAGAGGTAGGAGAAGGGAACGAAAAGATTGATTTTATGTTTGATTTGGAAGAGGAGGTCATAGATAAATTGATTTCAAAAGATAGAACAGAAAGAGAACAGAGAGAATGAAGAAAATTTCGAAAATAAAAAGAATATATAACCAATTATTTGAATTTTGGTGGGAAATTTTTTTAAAATGAAAAAAAAAATGTTATATTTCGACATGTGTACAGGGGGGATGTCGACATGGTTCTCAATATTTTTACTATTTGATTTATTTTGATTTAATTTTTAATTATACTTTATTATTTATATTTTATATTTCAGTTAATGAACAAATACCTAATTCTCTTCTTAATTTAGTAAATGTAGATTCATTTAAGGGTTTTGTTAAGATATGAGCAATTTGATTTTCAGAACTGATATAGTCGAGAGTAATTACTTCTCTACTTATATTATCTCTGAGAAAATGGTGTCTGATATCAATATGTTTAGTTCGAGCATGTTGAGTAGTATTTTTGGATAAATTTATTGCACTAGTATTATCACAATAAATTGGTGATTTTGAGATATTTAAACCAAAATCTTTTAAAGTTTGTTGCATATATATTACTTGAGAACAAGCCAAAGCAGCAGAAATATCTCTGCTTCAGTTGTTGATAGAGAAACTGTGTTTTGCTTTTTACTAAACCAGGAAATCAGAGAATGCCCTAAAAAGTGACAAGTTCCACTTGTAATTTTTCGGTCTGATTTACAACCAGCATAATCAGCATCACATTAAGATATTAAGTCAAACGAATCATTTTTAGGATAAAATAAGCCATAATCAAAGGTGTGTTTAACATATCTTATAATACGTTTTACAGCTTTTAAGTGAGTTTCTTTAGGTTGGGATTGATACCTTGCACAGAGACAGACACTATGCATGATATCAGGTCTACTCGCAGTGATATAGAGTAGTGATCCAATCATTCCTCTATATAATTTTTGATCTACATCTTTCGAGAGATCTTCTTTACTAAGGTACTCATTGGTTGCCATGGGAGTGGGTTTTCCACTCGCAGTAGTCAAACCAAATTTACTAACTAGGTCTTTAGCATATTTTTCTTAACTAATAAAGATACCATTATCTAATTGTTTTATTTGTAATCCTAAAAAGAAGTTTATTTCACCTATATGACTCATCTCAAACTCTTTTGTCATTATTTCAGAAAATTCTTTATTCATTTAAAAATTAGTTGATCCAAAAATGATATCATCTACGTAGACTTGTACTAGTTGAATATCATTTTTATTTCTTTTAATAAAAAGAGCATTATCTACTTTTCCTATTTCAAAATTTGATTGTAACAAGTAAGATCTTAGTCTATCATACCAGGCTCTAGGAGCTTGCTTTAGACCATATAGAGCTTTCTTAAGTTTGTAAACATGATTTGGAAATTTATCATTTTCAAAAAGTGGCGGTTGTTCAACAAATACTTCTTCTTTTACAAAACCATTTAAAAATGCACTTTTAACATCCATTTGAAATAATTTGAAATTATTACGATTTGCGAAAGCAAGTAGAATCCTAATGGCTTCTAATCTTTCTACGGGGGCAAAGGTTTCATCAAAATCTATTCCTTCTTCTTGACAATAACCTTGAGCGACTAACCGTGCTTTATTTCTAACAACCTCTCCTTGTTCATTCATTTTATTTTTATAAACCCATTTAGTTCCAATTATTGTTTTATTTTCAGGTCTAGGAAAAAGTTCCCAAACATCATTTCTAGTGAATTGATTTAATTCTTCTTGCATAGCCAAAATCCATGAATCATCAATTGATGCTTCTTCGGGATTTTTGGATTCAATAGTTGATATAAAAGATACATTACTCATTTGACTTAGTTGGTTTCTAGTTTTAACAACAGATTGCATATCTCCAAGTATATTTTCTATAGGGTGATCTTTTAAAAGTTTAATCCTTTTATTAGGATGATTTAATTCATTATTAGTTTCAGTTGACTCTTGGTTTTGAGTGATTAAATCCTCTTCATCATTTATTTCTTCAAAATTTTTGAAATTTTCACCAAATGAAACATGCATTGTTTCTTCGATGGTATTAGTTCTTAAATTAAATACTCTGTATGCTTTACTTCTATTAGAGTATCCGATAAAGATACCTTTGTCGGATTTAGGATCAAATTTATCTAAGTTATCTTTTGTATTTAAAATAAAACATTTACTTCCAAAAATTCAAAAATAAGATACCTTATGTTTCTTTGAGTAAATAAGTTCATAAGATGTCTTATCAGTTAAAGGTCTAATTAAAATTCTATTTAAAATATAACAGGCGGTAGCAACTGCTTCTGCCCAAAAGTACTTTGGTAAATTACTATCAGAAAGCATACTTCTCGCACACTCTTGAATCGTCCTATTTTTACGTTCTACTACTCCGTTTTGTTGTGGAGTTCTTGGAAATGAAAAATTGTGAATTATGCCCTTTTTATTGCAGAATTCTTTAAACTTTTCATTTTCAAATTCACCACCTTGATCACTACGGATGGTTATAATTTTTTGAGAAAGTTGATTTTGAACCCTTTTTGAAAAATTCTTAAAATATTCAAAAGTATCACTTTTATGTTTTAAAAATATTGTCCATGTAAATCTAGAATAATCATCTACAATTACAAAAACATATTTACTATTATTTATTGATAGAATTTGAAATGGACCAAATAGATCAATATGAAGTAATTCAAGAGGTTTTGAAGTAGAAATTATATTTTTTAATTTAAAGGAGCTTTTTCTAAGTTTTCCTAGTTGACTTGCATCACATAGACTATCTACTTTAAAATTCATTTTAGGGAGGCCTCTTACTAGATCATGTTTTGACAGTCTAGATAAGAGTTTGAAATTCAAATGCCCAAATCTCTTATGCCAAATCCAAGGGTCACTTGCAATTGCCAAAAGACACAAGTTATCATTTGAAATTTTCATACTAAGAATATAAATATTCTTTTTCCTAATTCCCTCATATATTATGATTGAATTATTATCTTCAATGTGACACTTATCTTTTTCAAATTTAATTTTATATCCTTTATCACATAGTTGACTTATACTTAGCAGATTGTGTTTCAGATTCTTAACTAGCAAAACATTAGTAATAATAGGAGTTTCAGAGTTTCCGACTTTGTCGATCACATAACCTTTTGAATTGTCTCCAAAGTTAACCAGTCCTCCGTCTTTGTATATTATATCATTCAGCATATCTGGATTCGCAGTCATGTGTCTAGAACATCCACTATCCAGTATCCATTTGTTCTTTTTGATCTGCACAGTTTGTTTGCTCTGGATTGATTCCTCAACTCCCATAAATCATGATTCCTGCACATCAAACAATCTTAGTAGACAACTTGTATTGGAATATTGATTATATGCAGACTCAAGAGACAATGATGATCTGAATATATTTCTAAACATGCAATAACAAATTTCTTAAACATAGCCATTGTTAAAAAAAACTTTTTCAAAAATCAGATTATGAAACTTTTGAAAACCTTGCTATGATACCAAATGTGAGGAATGCGTAGATCATGTTTTGACAGTCTAGATAAGTGTTCGAAATTCAAATGCCCAAATCTCTTATGCCAAATCCAAGGGTCACTTGCATTTGCCAAAAGACACTAGTTATCATTTGAAATTTTCATACTAAGAATATAAATATTCTTTTTCCTAATTCCCTCAAATATTATGGTTGAATTATTATCTTCAATGTGACACTTATCTTTTTCAAATTTAATTTTATATCCTTTATCGCATAGTTGACTTATACTTAGCAGATTGTGTTTCAGATTCTTAACTAGCAAAACATTAGTAATAATAGGAGTTTCAGAGTTACCGACTTTGCCGATGCCGATCACATAACCTTTTGAATTGTCTCCAAAGTCAACCAGTCCTCCGTCTTTGTATATTATATCATTCAGCATATCTGGATTCCCAGTCATGTGCCTAGAACATCCACTATCCAGTATCCATTTGTTCTTTTTGATCTGCACAGTTTGTTTGTTCTGGATTGATTTCTCAACTCCCATAAAGCATGATTCCTGCACATCAAACAATCTTAGTAGACAACTTGTTTTTGAATATTGATTATATGCAGACTCAAGAGACAATCATGATCTGAATATTTCTAAACATGCATTAACAAATTTCTTAAACATAGCAATTTTTTTTTAAAAACTTTTTCAAAAATCAGATTATGAAACTTTTGAAAACCTTGCTCTGATACCAAATGTGAGGAATGCAGAATACGGATCTTAAGGCTAGAATGAACACTAGAGGGGGGAGGGGGGGTGAATAGTGTTTATAAGAAATTACTAAATCCTTTTGAGTTACTGTTGATTTGTACACAAATGTATAAATATTCAAACATAGATATAATCACAGAATCAAACACAGATGCAGAAATAAAGTAAATTCAGTAAAGGAAAGAACACACCGGATTTTATGCTGGTTCGAAGTTACCTTACATCCAGTCCCGCACAACTAAGTACGGATTTCCTTTCAAAAGCAATTGTACAATTACACCCTCGGTTTCAAGGCTATGAGGTACACCCTCCAGAATCACAATCCTCTGGGTAGAGATACTTGATTTCTGGGGCAACAAGTTCACCCAATTGATTTCCAAGGCTACAATCACACCTTTTATCGCTTGATTGATTTCCAAGGCTACAATCACACCTTTTCTCGCTAGATAGATTACAAAGAAGCCTATAACTCTGAATAGCACTGGGATCTTGTTGAGATAGTGATAGAGAATCAAACCGGAGATGATCTAGTTAGATTCAATGTTGATTTCGGCAGAGTGATGATAGGATTTTGAATAAGAAAATGTGGAAGAAGAAGAGAAGTGAAAAACCAGAAAATCTGATCAAAAATTCGTTGAAACCAACCCCTATTTATAGAAGAACAACAGCCGTGTCTATTCATGAAAGGTTATGGCGAATAGACACTTCTTTTGAAATTCAAATTTTTGGTCCTAACTGACACTATGTCGACATGGGGTACTAAGGCATGTCGACATCCCAAAGGAAATTTTGATGTTTTGTTTTTCTTTGAAAATAACCTTTATCTTATATTAAAACTATTTTAAACTTTATTAATATAATTGACTATAGATAAAATACATAGATAAATATAGAGAATAATATATATAAAATTTTACTATAATTTTATACTTAAATCTAAGTAAATATTAAAAGTTAAATATATTAAAAGATAGTTTAAAACAAACGAAGTTTAAAACAAGAATTTATTTAAGAACAAAATCAAAGAATATTTTTTAAGGCTAAAACATCTTTTTGAAAATCATTTGAAAAGATAATTTTTAAGGCTAAAACATTTTGAAAAGCAGTTTTAAAAATCATTTTGAAGTAGTTTGCAAGCTTCTTCCTGCAGAATATCTCATCATATCAGGACTCGAGAACTTGTACAAAACCAGGATGTTCGTGGGTTTGTAAGCCACTTGTCATAGGTTTGTAAGCTACTTGTCGTGGGTTTGTAAGCCACTAAAAATGTAGAAATGGGTTCCATCCCAAATGAAAATACGGAATGAAGATTTCAGTGCTATTGTGAAGTTTTAACATAATTCTAGACTCAATACTTATCTTGAAATCTTGAACTCTTGATAATCTTGATATTCTTGATACTCATGAATCTTCAATCTTGATATCTTGAATCTCTATACTCTACAGTCTTCATTCTTGGTACCTGCATGGTTAAATCCTACATATACATATATATCTAAACTATAATGTTAGTATTTATATTTTATAATCTTATTCTAAGGTTGTTGTCATCAAAACCATCAACTCATGGACTAACATGTTCTTGATAACACAGATATGTCAATGTGTGTACACCCTTCCTATAATCAAATTCTCAAGTATATGAGTGTGTGTGAAGATATGAAAGGAAGATTATCGCTATGAATCAAAGAATATGAATTCAAAGATTCAAGCAATGAAGATGGTTTGATTGCTTTTGAATGCAGAGAATATAGAGAGTAAGTAAGATCAGTAAATTATTCAAGAATCGGTCATTTGGGAAATGATTTTGATGTGTTTATATAGTGCATAGATACATACAACCTTTTGCTAAGAGATTCAATCAATAGATGCAGCCATTACTCTTCGAATTGGATTGAAACTCTTCGCAAGAGGAAGCATCCATTCAAAAAATATAGCCGTTATACGTAGGTCAGTCGACTGAGTTCAGAAGCTCAGTTGACTGAAATTCAAATTTGTATATATATTCTCTGTTCACTGTGCACTTTGCACCAGGTCAGTCGACTGGTCGACTGTAATCAGTCGACTGACCTGTGCAATTTTGCATAGTGAATTTCAATGCATATACAAACGAAAATAATTTGTTTTGTGTGCAAGTGTAACTACTTGAGGAATGATTTTAACAGTATCTAAACATATCTAAGACTCAAAAACATAATAAATAATCATACGAAAACTAGTTTTGAAGTCTCTTCTCTTTGTAGTTTATACCATGTATATGTTACTCTCTTTTTGTTGCTATCGCCATATAGTCTTTGTTAATGCTCCTCGTCATGAATCAAAACTCATGATTCAACAAGCCCAGGCGAGGCAACCGATGGACCGGTATGTCATACCGGTGCACCGGTAGCAACCTGGACAGGACTCCCAGGCTGTGTTTTAATGTTATCCGATCGACCCATTCGCCATTTTTTTGCTCGGTTGATTCTCTATTATTGTTTGCTTGATTTTGGAGTTGCATTTCATATCAATCTCATTGATATTTCTGGATTTTTATTTGTGAATTGATGAATTCATTTTGGTGTTCCTATATCATAGAATTGCTCTATGGGTCTTGGGATTTTGATTTATGAATTGATGAATTCATTTTAATGTTTTACGCCATAGAGATTGTTCTATGGATTTTGGACGCAATACACAATTTTGAGGCACATTTTCAACTCGGACTTACAAATGGTTTATTTCTAAATCAAACCGTTTTTAAACAAATCTTTTTAAATACCAATCTAATATCTATATATGTTATTTTCTCATTTCAGTGGATTTAAAAATGATTTGGAGCAATGATTTGAAAAGTGTACGTATAAGTATATTTTTGCTATGAATCAATATTTTTAGTAATGGTTTTAAAGAGCAAATTTTCATAAAATTGAACGACATTGTTCATATGAGAAATTGATTTAAACCGTTAAATAAAGTGAGTGGTATGGAATAGTCGCATTTGTTTTACTGATTAATTCTTTGACTTATTCGACCGAACCATTACTACACACAAGTGGAGTTTATTAGCATATAGTAAACGTTTGGGTATACCCATGTGGTATGAGACATATGGTCATTATCTATTCGGTTGCTATATGAAAGTACATAACACTTTTATTTCAATGTTTATAAGTCTCGTACCTATTTCGATGTTTATAGGTCTCGTACCTATTTCGATGTTTATAGGACTCGTTCCATCCTTGGAATTTATAGGCCATGTACCTATTTCAATGTTTATAGGACTCATTCCTATCTTGGTGTTTATAGGTCTCGTACCTATATTAATTTTTATAGACTTATACGTCTATTTTGGAGTTACATGCATATAGGTGAATTTATTTACCAATCTTGTAGTTTGGTGCCATTCCCCTTTTTGTGATATTTTTGGATTACTATTTGTGAGATTTCTGGATTTGATGTTGGTTGAATTATCAACAAATAATTTCTGGATTTTTTCTTTTAAGAAGCTACCTTGTATTTTTAGTATTTGGTTATTTAAAATTATTGATGCATGTTTGATATTTTTCGATATATGACTATATTTGAGATCTAGTTCACTTTATCTATCATTCATTTTGCTAACTCATTTATTATGGTCTAAACCGACCCATTTATTATTTTATAATACTTGGGTCAAACCAAGTGTTTCAGGTCCTTCAGCTTGAGGCTTTCAGGGTGGACTTCCTATCAGTTAGCTAGTTGTTTATCATCACCATGTATATTGATGTTATGTTGTATCTTATGTCAAGATAGACTCCTTTTGTGTACATATTCATATTCTAAGATGTATTACTTGTGTGCCTTATAGTCTACATCATGTATCTATTTTTGGTCAGTTCAGACTTGTATCTATTTGTATTCAGTTGTGTCTAAGCTGTGATTCTATGATCTGTATATTATTTATGTTGTTTTGAATTTTTATTATAGCCACCATAGTTTTGATTGAAGCCTGAATTATATATGTTGATACCACTTGATTAAAAAAATGTATAGCATATTAATCAAACGTATTGATGCTTACTTAAGTAAATTTCATGGAGGGTCGCTCCTAAGCAGCCCTATTCTCTGCACTAGCGGACAATATTACTTTGCAATATTCTTTATTAGTGTGGGTCTAGGGATGGGACGTCGCAGCTTTGTATCAGAGCTGAGTTCAGAATAAAATATGATATTATGGACTCAAATCTTAACCTAAGTGAGCCTTAGAAACCATCCATTAGGATTTCTTGGGGTAGACAGTAAGAATCATCCCCTTTTGAATAATAAAGTGTCTTTTGTGAAGTCTAGGAACGTCTCCCTTCATTTTCACTCTTTGATGTTCCTATTATTGAGTCATATGATTCCTAAGCAGTCCTTGTTCCAATCTTATCTATTTCGAAAGTATAGTAGGCTGGCGGCCGAGTCACTAATGCTAGTATTGGGCCATCCCGTGAGCCCAGCCGAGACATAGTACTATGTCTGTCCAACAAATCATGATTTTTGTAGTTGATCCTTTTATGATTAGGGCTGCGCAGCGGACGTAGATGGATGGTTCCGCTGGACACATTATCCCGTAAATTTGCGATTGATTTGATTGGTTGATTTAATATTTGTTTGGTTGGTTAATGCATGGATGTTTTGATATTGTAGTAACTATTTTTAATTAATATTGAGTAGGAATCATCATTGATAATTAGAAAACCTGCTCAATATTAATGATAAAACTAGCGGTGTCTTTAAAGGTGTAGTCACCGCAAGCAATATTGGAATTTTTTTTGTGAGAATGAAATTTAATTCATAAGTATAATTACCCAAAGGTTAGAATGAAAAAAAGGTTGATGTTTACCTGTAGTAGTTATGGATGCATTGAAAAAAAAATTGTTATTAGTAAAGATTTACGATTGATTAAAAAGAATTTTTATAAAAATAAAGCATTCATATAAATTAAAAATCTTTCTGATAAGGGATATGCATAAAAGTGGAATTGACTATGTTATTGAGACAAGCAAGTAAATATTTTATAAAGTTGAAAAAGGTATATGTATATCATAAGAAAATTTATTTTTAGTGTCGAATTATCCATTGAGTGGTTAAGAATCTTGGTCGATGCAGGTGCACATGGATTGATAGAGATTTCCCAAACGCTTAAATGAGACGTTGAGATACAAAAAAGTGTAAAAAAAAATTATATCTAGAAATATATTTATATATATATATATTATTTAATGAGTCAACAAATTATGTAAAGGAAATGTTTATCTTTGTTTCAATAGAAACCCGGATAAATTATTATAAGGGTAAACTAAAGTGGATTTGAGAAATCAGATTTGGAAATAAAAAACATAGTTTAAGAATTGTAATTAAGAAGACTTGTAGTTTTAAATCTTTAATTTGAGATAAATTAAAAAGTTTCAAATAAAATAAGTTGTTGGAAGTTCTTTAAAAAGTGCTGAAGTAAAAATATCATATCTTTTGATTGGTAAATCCATTTTTGATGAATCCTTTTGGAGAAGAAAGATAATTTCATAAGAAAGGACTTTGGTTTTGATCACTTTTCCAGATTTTGCAATTCTCTTGTCAAATTTATGTTTTAGACGGAGCTTTAAACTCTACCGTGTCAGAAATTTTATGAGCTAAACTTTGTTAGTAATTTGAACATATCTTTCTCATTTCTTTTCGGAATCCAATAAATTTTAATGTTCTAGAAAGCCTACATCATGTGTGTCAACATTAATGTTTAACACTTTTAAAATTCTAAGCATAGATTGATCAAAAACCTATTGCAAACTCGCGGCCCTGCTAGTGTAAAATTTGCAATTTCTGAGCTAAACATTGTTGGTAATTTGAACATATATTTTTCATTCCTTGTCGAAATTCAATAATATTTTATATTCTAAAATTTTTTGACTCTGTTCTATTACTTTTATGCTTTGAGTTTTGTAAAATCTAAGGTTAGAATGATTTAAATTGCACATCTTTATCGCTGTCCTGAGAATAAATGACAGAGATAATCAATTAAAACCTAAGAATTGTTTTGGCCATAACTTTTGAACCGTAAGTCCAAATTTGATGATATTTTTCTTGTTGAAAAGCTTAGACTTTTATCTACAACTTTATGTTTTGAATTTTGGAAATTTTCGGATGCAATGTGTCAAAACTACACATTTGTTAGTTTTAAGTTGTTTTTGTGTTTCTATGTGATCTTAGGAGTCTAATGTTTTTGACTTATTTATATATTTGTATATATATAGTTGAGTAACAAATAAGTTATGGGTTTTAAAATGAGAAGTTTTAAAGTAAGTGTATAAATAAAGTATTTATATATCATTTTCTATATAATTAAAAGTTTATTATTTACTTTCGAGACCTTAAACTCTTATTGAGTTCTTTGTGTTTACCCTCTGGCCATTTTAGTGTCGTTTGGACATTTTTTTGTGACTTTCGGAATTATTGCTTTATTGCAATTTTTGGTTTCATTTGAATGAGAATTTTTTTTAAAAGATTTAGCAATACAAGTGGTATGGAACATTTGCATTACTTTATCGTTTAATTATTGGACTTGTTCAATTGAATATTTGAGTCGAGTGAGATTTATAATCTTTTTGCAAATATTTAAATATAGCAAAGTGGTTATGGGACATTGGGCTATATTCATTTAGTTATTAATTAAGGGTAAGTGACACTTTCTGTGGAGGTGTCAGCAACCAAATTCCAAATTATTGTTAGTACGGTGATTAGCGACTGGCACTGAACTGCTTTGTGGAGGTGTCAATAACCTGGTTCGAACTGCTGGGAGTATGGTGATTGGAGACCAGAATTGAATTGCTTTGGGAAGGACCTTTGGGTTTTAAATTTCGATTGGCAAATTGCGGGATTTCACCATCTTTTCTTTTCCACCTATGATAGGCAGGTATTTGGGTATTTGATTTAGGAATTATTTTTTCTTCTTTTGATTTTGTGGTTTTCACTTGTGTCTTTGAAAAATTGTGCCAATCATGAGTTTATTGATTTAAACATTGAGATTTGGGTTTAGTTTGGGTTTTCACCATAACTCAGTTTTGCCTGTGAAGGGCTATATCAATGTTATATGATTTGGTAAAATAAGGAAAGTATTATCATTACTTCCTTGTAGCTATTTCTAGTTATTAAGATCATGCATCATGAGTTATTATTAGGGTATTAGTACTTGTTTAATGATTTACTGTACGGTTTCTATACGTTCATTATTTTGCACATGCTTATTACACATTCTCACTCTTTTGGATATTTAGAGGTTTAAATGAGGATTATATCTTGATAAATCCTTTTCGTTTTAAAAGAAGAGTTAAAGTGCTAAATTGCATGTAACTAATTTTAATAGGATACATTGAGACTCTATTGTTAAACTATTTTATTAGTTATAATAGTAGTTGAAACATGATTGTTTTGAAAATAATCAAACCTTAGTGAACTTGGAATTTAAATTAAAAGGTTGTACTTAAATTTATGAATCTATATCATAAATGATAATAAATTTGAAGTATTAATTAGCAACGATCAGTAGGAAGTACAATTTGAACTTTTGTAGAAACCTTGGTTTGAAATGAACTTTTTAAAGAAATAAAGATCAAGGTATATTTCTAAAAGCACATAAGTTAGATGAGCCTTTCTTTTGTGTTTATTTGTTGTTTTAGTGCATGGTTGTAACTAAATTTTTGTTGTTGTGGAATTAAGCAGTAAATTGTTATGGAATTCTCTTTAGGTTCAAATTGCGAGGATGTAATTTTTATTCGGTGAGGAGTTCTGCAACAATCTGGTTGAGTTCACTTTGAGTATCATTTATTTAATTAAATGAATTGGATTTATTTATGTATGATTAAAAATCTAATAAATAAGGAGTTGTGTAATTGGATTTAGAATAAGAACAAATTGGGAATTTATTCGAATTATCTCTTTTTGTAGCTAATTATTATATTTAAGAATATAAGAACAAAATTTGGAGAAAATGAATAAATAAATTATATGGAAATAATCCCATTGTTCGAAATATGATTTCTCAATTAATGGTTCATTTTATTAAAAGTTCGTAGAACAACGTTTTATTTTAATAGTTGTATTTAATTTTGATAAAATATTTCAATATTAATAAAAATGAGATTGACATGTTATTCATTTTGGAAAAATTGTAGAAATCAAACACTGTTCATATCAATTTTGTGTTATAAAGCGTTAGAGTGAAACAATACAAATTAGCAACACTTTGATTTTAGGAAAACTAGTAACACTTTTCTATTGGTTCCATACCTTAACCCATATAGCCCAAACTAGAGAAACAAGAGAAATGGAAACATAGTGTTACTACAAAAATCAACTCAATCGCGTTGAAGCCAAAGAGTGGCGAAGGGAAATGTTATACCATCAACTCAGTTCACCAGTGTAGCATCCTCATCCGACATACTTTTCTCCTCTTGTAAACCTTCCCTCTGCTAGCATGGTGCTGTCGCCTTATGAAAGTATCGCTCCTTTAAACTCTTCCGCATCTATTCAAATAAGTACCATTCCATGGTCACAACAAAGCTCAACAACGACGAAGGGATTCAACATGCCTTCACCAAGTTTTCAGCAGCATAATACCATATTTACTCCCTTTCAACAACATCGAAAGCATTCAAACAAGCGGTATTGATAGGGTATTAAGTTAACATCCACAAAGACTTTGTTGATAACAATGATGAAGGGGTCAATTCAAGCAAGGCGGAAGCATTATATAAGACGCATACAACCGCTTTAACACCTATGTCAAGCTCCTTTCAACACTGTTGACACCAAGCATGACGGTACCATGGAGGCGGAAGGTCCTGGATCTACATCTATAAATACGACTCTAGGGGCCATATTTTGACCAAATTTTCTTTTCCCAAATCACTTCTTGTAATCAAATTGTCTTAAACCCTAAATCAATTTGAGGGACTTCAGGGACTTGTAATTTTTGTAATTCATATGCATAAGAAATAAAGATTGACTGCTTCTTCAAACATGATTGACTTCAATACTTGCGACATGATCACGTATAAGAAAATATTGGCTTCACCAAGATTCATTAAAACCTCTACTTGATCACCTTCTCATCCCCACACTTTGGGGGTGTTAGACTATATTTTGGTTTAACATTTTTGGCACTAGAAAGTGGGTTTGAACCTCCAACTATGTTGACATCCTAAAACCACTATTCCCTATCCCTACAAACCAAGTCTATCTTTAGCTATTATGATGAATAAACGTGTCAAAAGATCAAAACAAGGGTCCTCTGAACCTCGGGTAACTAATTCCACTTGTCAAGTTAGTAGTGAACCTCGACTTTATGAAGAGCAAGTACTTAGATTTAAGGCACTGCAAATCATACATGAGAAGAAACAAGCAAAATTGTACGATCTAGACAATTAGAGTATTAATCCATTTCACATTGGCTCTACACCTATTTTTGCATTAGGAAGAGAGAGCACCAATGTAACGACCCGACTTCCTATGCCCAGAAAGTCGCATCATTATGAAGAAAGAAAGGGGTAGAAAATAGAAAAGAAGAGAAGAAAGAAAGAAATAACAACAACAATCTCACAGCGGAACGAATAAATTATATTAATAACATAAACTATTACATAGTATACAACACTTTACAGAGTTACACAGTATATACATCACTTACTAGACAGTTATAAACATCTGTCTAGACATTACAACTCAATACACTACAGAGATACAGACACAGCGGAACTACTATATATATCTACAACGCTGAAGCCTCCTGCTCCATTGCTCCTCCACAATTTGTCAAAGCTAAACCTGAATCCCTTGGCTACTCGTAAAAATTTGAGTACCCAAGAGTTTATAAAACAGAAATAAACACTTGGGTCAGACATGGGTCTGGTGTGAGTAAACGGTTTAAATTGCTTAACTTTGAAAACCTTTGAAAACAAAAGTATCACGTAAGACTTCCCACACATAAACATGGGTAAGCTTTTACCTTACGCTAACTAAAACATTTGATAGGAAATCCGATTGTATTATAATAGGGTCTAGGGTTTCCAAGTAAAATACAGAAATAGCTGAAATGCTTACATCTCACATTCCAACATAGTTGGGCACAACTAATACGTACGGCACTTATTGGAGTTTGGATTCCATCAATGGCAGGGCTACTGGGGTACCGCCCGTCACAGTACGTGGCCTAGATCACCGTACCGAGGAGTACGCCCGCTCCCCTGCAACACAAAGCCGGAACCATCCCTTACTGGATAATCCCGAACAAGACAATCCCGTGGTTGGCGCGACCAACCACACACTAAGCCGAATAAAAGAAAAGGGTCCTCTAGACAGGGATCTATCTTGCTCTCAGTGGGTGCTACCCACGAAGCCTTGCTGCACCTCCCCTGTTTTAGCCATTCCCGGTTGATGAGGCTTGAGGTTACGATTACCTTTAATCAGAACATATCACTTAGAATGCTCATCGTCCGCCTGACGATGTGCTGAAAGCATTCAATCCATACAAGTTCGTTCCGGGTTCGAACGAAACCGAAGGCATTATCTCGTTACACTCGTTTTGGAATCACCCTCAGAGTTAACGACAATAACCCTTGCACTCTGAATCTTCATCTTCACTTAAGATTCACGACCTATCGTTAATTTGGATCGATGTGGTATTCGGGTCTCCAGACCTGGAATACCGGTATACGGAAACCCGATCCCGGTCTCATCGAAATCCAAAACGTATCTTTTAAGGCCAAGTTGTTTAAAGGTTTAAACAATTCAATTCAATACTTGAATTCACACAGTATTAACATAGATAAATATCACACATTTATCACAGATATATCCAATATCATTTCACAGAATACCATAGCATATCATCCAATAGATATCAACCAAATCAGACATTCTACTCAACCATCATTCATAAGCAACCATTTATTAATCTCTATTAAAATCAATTTAATCAACTTAAATTAAATTAATTACTTAAGAATTAATTCCTATCCTTGCTTAATTAATCATTAATTAATTAACCATCTCTTAATGATCTTCCTTAATTAATCTTCCTTGATTAATTACACTTTAATTACATTTAAGTAATTATCCTTTAACCATATACAGTAATTAACCTTTAATTACCATCATTAAATTACAATAATTAATGATCCTTCATTTACTTCCATTAATTAATTATCTATAATTAATTACTTTCATTAATCAACCTTGATTAATTTCATTACTTATATTAATTAATGATCCTCTAATTACTTCATTAATTAATTACCTTCTAGTTAATTAAATAATTAATCTTTAATTAACCACCTACATTAATTAACCTTAATTAATCATAATTACTATTACTTAAGAAATTATCTTTTATTAATCACCTTCATTAATTATTCACTAATCATTTATTAATTAATCACATTCATAAATTAATTAAACTCTAATTAATTATCAAAGTAATTAATCCTTAATTACTTCCCTTAATTACTTCATAAAGTAATTATTCTCTTAAATTAATTACATTAAGTAATTACACCTTAGTTACTCACTTTAATTAATTAACTCTTTAATTAATTATATTAATTAATTACTCTTTAATTACTTATTATTGATTAATTAATCTTAATTAATCAACCCTTAATTAATTAATTATTTCCTTAATTAATTACTCTCTTTTAATTAATTGCTTTAACAAATAATTAATCACATTATTAATTAACCTTAATTCTTTAATTAATTAATTACTCTTTAATTAATTAACTTCAAATCAATTATATTAATTAATCTTTTAATTAATAACATTAAGTGATTATCCCTTAATCAATTTCATTTTATTACTTACATAAGTAATTCTTCTTAATTTAATTACATTTAGTAATTATTTGTTAATTACTCTATCAACTAATTATACTTAATTGATCTATAATTAAGTGATTATTTAAATTAACCAAATATTTAACAATCATTTAAATTAATTAAATAATTAGTTAACTCCTTATATTTAAAAATACTTAAATAAATTAAGAAAACCATTTATCTTAATTAAACTTTACTTATTAACAAATCATTTATATTATTTAACTATTCTTAAGTTTATAACAATAATTAATTAACCTTATTTATTTCACAAATTAATTATTTAAATTTAAACAAAATCTTAAAGACAAATTCTTTATTATAATTGATTTCTTAATTAAACCATATTTAAAAATAAAACATTTAAAAATCAATTTAAAAGAAATTTAAACATCTTAATTTTAACCTCTAATTATTTATTTATTTAAACTATAATTTAATAAATCTTTAATTATTCTCTTTAAATTTATTTCCTTAAATATATCTTAAAACTCGGTTAAACACTTTCCTTTTTGAAAACTAATTTATTTCTATAGCTTTAAAACTTGTCTTCACTTTGCCTTTAAATTTTAACTTGATTTAAAATCTTGTTCAAGCTTTTAAACTTAAACTTGGTGGCTTATTAAAATGACGCGAGCCAACTCTTGTTTTACCCGAGTCAAACCCGTTTCTTTCCCGAGTCTTTCCTCACGCATGACTGCTTCGAGTCGTAACGCAACCCACACGAGACTTCCCCGATACATCTTCATCTTCCCCAAACTCTCAAACTCCAGTACACCCAAACGTGTACACGTGCACGTGCACGACCAATTGATCGACCTCCGATCATCCTTTCGACCTTCGACAAGTCGTCGATAGCCTCTTCCAGCCACCAGAGTACCCAGAATCCCAGGATGTTGACAATCTCGTGATCGAGCTCCTTAACCCATATCGACACTAAAACTTGATCACCAAATTCCCTTCGCCTCGCCGCCTCAGGCCACTAGAGACCACGCAGTTCTGGTCGAAGTTGCTCCGACAACCCACGAACACCTTCCCCCTAGACCGATCGCCTGAATCGCCCTGACGACGCTGCAGTCCCTTCGAGAACCAATTCGATCGAAAAGCAAGATCGAACCCTAAATCGCCATCGCCTGACCACCGTGGCCATTAGAAAAATTCACAGCCATTTTTCCCTTACTCTCCAACTCTCAGACCACCCCCAGGCCAAACACCATCCCATTCGATCACGCCGATCACCACAATTTGACGAAATACCCAAAATCGTTCAACTTAGCAAATCTCAATCTATACCAAACTAAAAATTATGATTTGATTTCCAAAATTCATAAATTTACAATACGAATTTGTTTATACAATTCAAACATGATTTCAAGATAATCAAATTTGACCTATATATGATTTTTACTGTTATTTCTCATTTTTGAATTAATTACTAAATTAAAATACCTGAAACTATTTTTAAAATTTGTATTACACTATTATAATCATATTCCATTTATAAATTCTAGCCTAAATCTGGATGTATGGGAAGATAAGGATTATTTTGAAAGATGATCTTGAGCCTGTGAAAAACAAGAGTCCAGTTCTATATATATACAGACATATACATATAAACAGAGCAGTTCAAATTATATTTCAAATAAAATCAATCATGCAAACCATATTAATACATAAATCATCACAAGTATCTAGGTATAATCACATATTTAAAAAGCTGTTTTTAAAAGAAACATTTACTCACTGTTATTTTCCAGAGAACAAAGCAGAGCAAATTTTATTTCCAGGCTTTGAAATTTGATTTGTGAAAAGCCTTTTGAAAATTGTTAAATTATAAAACAAAGCTTTTAAAATCACAATTTATACATATATATTTATCAATAGATTTAATTAAATTTCAAACAATCCCAGTTATAACATATATATACATATATATTACAAATTTGAAAATTCATTTTTAATTGAAAACAAAAGATATCCTATTCACAATATATAACAATATATATATTATAAATAGGTTAAAACTTTATTAGCTTTGAAAATAAATCTTATCAATATTGCCAGATTAAATATTGATTAACTTTTAAAAGATTAAATTATCAATACATATTATTAAATTTAAATTGCCCAAAAACCCGGGATATCACATTCCTCCCCCCTTAAAATAATTTCGTCCCCGAAATTAAAAGCAAAGTTAATTTAATAATCCAACAAATATTTTAATTTCAAACACAAACCTATCATCCAATTTCTAACAACCAAAGCAACCAATCAAACAATCTAATCTAACTAAATATTCTGATATAAATCAGAATAGACTTCATAATACTACCTCGAGTTTCCCCGAGTATAAATCACCGGGAGACTCGCTCTACAGAAGCTAAACAAACTACACTACTATGATCCAGAGCTCCTCTCTTCTCTAGATCCACCAATCTGAACAAAATATCAGATCATACTCAAGTCTAGCTCAACTTCCAAATTCAACTGAACTGCAGATTCCACATCAGCAATGATGAATCATATACGTACTCCCTCAGAGATACGTGAAATAGAATGAATTCCAGCTATCCAAACTGGCCATTCAATCCTGTAGATAAAAAGAACTACTGCTCTCGAGAACACAGGAAAATCCAAAATACTTTTGGAGCTAACTTTCCAGACTTACCAAATCTTATAGTTCTTTAATCGGAGAAAAACTTAAACAGTTTCCAATTTCCAACTCCGAATTCCAAACTCCGTCTTATATCTGCCTAACTCATCAGACGATCCCGAGCTACCTCATCTCTTTCCGATCAACTTAACCTTTGCTAATGCTTCTTGAAACAACTGGACCAAGAACAAAATGATTTCCAGATCCTATCAACAAGATGATATTCCAAAATCTACTGAAATCCACAAACTCTACTCCACAAGCAATAGAAGACTGAACTTCCTTCTCCCAGATTCCAGAAAATTCTATACACACTTAGAAATTCACATAAACTTCTTGTAGAAATCTGAGGTTACTTCCTTTCTTGCACAGCTACTACCTTTGCTTTCGCTGCACAACTCTGATTTTTGAAATAGATGAGAATGTCGATGAACTCGAGCACAAATTAGATCCACAAACAAGCGGAAACATTGGTTATCTTAAAGACATAACCAACTTCTCAAAGAATAGACGAGTCCTCGGTCAAGGGTACTGTCTTCAGTTATCCTTGGCTAGAGGAAACTCGAAACTAGAAGCAGAAGAGAAAACACAGATACTCCATAAAATTCTAAGATACTTCACCAAATCCTTCTCTAAGAACTATCCTTCAACTAGACTGAACCACCGGTACCACTCCTGGAATCCAGTCGATAAGAAAACTCAACCTTCAGATGCGGACAACTCCTGACTTCTCTGAAGACATCCAGAAAAAAAAATTCTGACCACTCAAGAGAACACTCAGACAATCGCAAGTCACTTTTGCGATCAACCCAACCTAATTCCAAAGAAAAACTGTTCCTCTTTACCAATCAGAACAGCTTACACTTAATTATCCAATTTATCGAAGAAATGGATCCACTCTGCTGCTTCTGAACTTCACTTCCAGAAAAACTGCTCAGCTAGAAAACTTCTTGCCATCACAGGACACTCCGAGTAGCACTGCTGACACTGATGCTCCTATCCAAAGCTCTTCGAGAAACTCGAACTCCAAACCAAAGCAGAAACACCATGCTGAACTCAGCGACAACACCGAAATAGACACACTTCCTTAATCTTGTTCCAAAGAAAACATCTTTGGAAACATCCATCGTCACTGTATCTCATCATACAGCTACTATTACCTGAGGTATCAAGGTACCATCACTCGCTTCTGCCTCATCGACAGATCCAACTCTACTCATCCAAACTTCAGAGATAAACTCCGAACCATTACAGTTTCCTTTGGAGATCGATGAAATCATTCACCGCAGCAAAGCTTACTCGAGACAGTATTAGGTCTACAGTCTCGACAGATACACTTTCAACCTCAATACTTAGACTCCAACCATTTGTAGTCGTGTTTCACACACCACTACCCCATCTACCTTTATATCCTATATTGGAAAACCCGAACAGGTAACCCAATAAATAGGTAGAAATACATAAATATATATATATTTAAAATGATATATTTTATATAGAAATTATTTCTGGGTAAAATTATTTCATTTACCCCCTTTTTTTTAAAACAATATTGTGTCCGTTGGCCTGGTTCAAGTGTTTAGAGATCCCTATCAATAACGTTAGCTACTCGTATTGACCAGAATCCATATACCACTCAACCGATCAATTAACACAATATAAAATCATTTTATATAACTAACAAATACGCGCTCTCGTATATATATATATATATACACTCAAACTTAGACAGGTTGCTACAGATCCTATCTCTAATGATCAATCCTTCCGAACCTAGGTATTCACTCAACCTACTGCTCTGATACCAAATGTGACGACCCGACTTCCTATACCCAGAAAGTCGCATCATTATGAAGAAAGAAAGGGGTAGAAAATAGAAAAGAAGAGAAGAAAGAAAGAAATAACAACAACAATCTCACAGCGGAACGAATAAATTATATTAATAACATAAACTATTACATAGTATACAACACTTTACAGAGTTACACAGTATATACATCACTTACTAGACAGTTATAAACATCTGTCTAGACATTACAACTCAATACACTACAGAGATACAGACACAGCGGAACTACTATATATATCTACAACGCTGAAGCCTCCTGCTCCATTGCTCCTCCACAATTTGTCAAAGCTAAACCTGAATCCCTTGGCTACTCGTAAAAATTTGAGTACCCAAGAGTTTATAAAACAGAAATAAACACTTGGGTCAGACATGGGTCTGGTGTGAGTAAACGGTTTAAATTGCTTAACTTTGAAAACCTTTGAAAACAAAAGTATCACGTAAGACTTCCCACACATAAACATGGGTAAGCTTTTACCTTACGCTAACTAAAACATTTGATAGGAAATCCGATTGTATTATAATAGGGTCTAGGGTTTCCAAGTAAAATACAGAAATAGCTGAAATGCTTACATCTCACATTCCAACATAGTTGGGCACAACTAATACGTACGGCACTTATTGGAGTTTGGATTCCATCAATGGCAGGGCTACTGGGGTACCGCCCGTCACAGTACGTGGCCTAGATCACCGTACCGAGGAGTACGCCCGCTCCCCTGCAACACAAAGCCGGAACCATCCCTTACTGGATAATCCCGAACAAGACAATCCCGTGGTTGGCGCGACCAACCACACACTAAGCCGAATAAAAGAAAAGGGTCCTCTAGACAGGGATCTATCTTGCTCTCAGTGGGTGCTACCCACGAAGCCTTGCTGCACCTCCCCTGTTTTAGCCATTCCCGGTTGATGAGGCTTGAGGTTACGATTACCTTTAATCAGAACATATCACTTAGAATGCTCATCGTCCGCCTGACGATGTGCTGAAAGCATTCAATCCATACAAGTTCGTTCCGGGTTCGAACGAAACCGAAGGCATTATCTCGTTACACTCGTTTTGGAATCACCCTCAGAGTTAACGACAATAACCCTTGCACTCTGAATCTTCATCTTCACTTGAGATTCACGACCTATCGTTAATTTGGATCGATGTGGTATTCGGGTCTCCAGACCTGGAATACCGGTATACGGAAACCCGATCCCGGTCTCATCGAAATCCAAAACGTATCTTTTAAGGCCAAGTTGTTTAAAGGTTTAAACAATTCAATTCAATACTTGAATTCACACAGTATTAACATAGATAAATATCACACATTTATCACAGATATATCCAATATCATTTCACAGAATACCATAGCATATCATCCAATAGATATCAACCAAATCAGACATTCTACTCAACCATCATTCATAAGCAACCATTTATTAATCTCTATTAAAATCAATTTAATCAACTTAAATTAAATTAATTACTTAAGAATTAATTCCTATCCTTGCTTAATTAATCATTAATTAATTAACCATCTCTTAATGATCTTCCTTAATTAATCTTCCTTGATTAATTACACTTTAATTACATTTAAGTAATTATCCTTTAACCATATACAGTAATTAACCTTTAATTACCATCATTAAATTACAATAATTAATGATCCTTCATTTACTTCCATTAATTAATTATCTATAATTAATTACTTTCATTAATCAACCTTGATTAATTTCATTACTTATATTAATTAATGATCCTCTAATTACTTCATTAATTAATTACCTTCTAGTTAATTAAATAATTAATCTTTAATTAACCACCTACATTAATTAACCTTAATTAATCATAATTACTATTACTTAAGAAATTATCTTTTATTAATCACCTTCATTAATTATTCACTAATCATTTATTAATTAATCACATTCATAAATTAATTAAACTCTAATTAATTATCAAAGTAATTAATCCTTAATTACTTCCCTTAATTACTTCATAAAGTAATTATTCTCTTAAATTAATTACATTAAGTAATTACACCTTAGTTACTCACTTTAATTAATTAACTCTTTAATTAATTATATTAATTAATTACTCTTTAATTACTTATTATTGATTAATTAATCTTAATTAATCAACCCTTAATTAATTAATTATTTCCTTAATTAATTACTCTCTTTTAATTAATTGCTTTAACAAATAATTAATCACATTATTAATTAACCTTAATTCTTTAATTAATTAATTACTCTTTAATTAATTAACTTCAAATCAATTATATTAATTAATCTTTTAATTAATAACATTAAGTGATTATCCCTTAATCAATTTCATTTTATTACTTACATAAGTAATTCTTCTTAATTTAATTACATTTAGTAATTATTTGTTAATTACTCTATCAACTAATTATACTTAATTGATCTATAATTAAGTGATTATTTAAATTAACCAAATATTTAACAATCATTTAAATTAATTAAATAATTAGTTAACTCCTTATATTTAAAAATACTTAAATAAATTAAGAAAACCATTTATCTTAATTAAACTTTACTTATTAACAAATCATTTATATTATTTAACTATTCTTAAGTTTATAACAATAATTAATTAACCTTATTTATTTCACAAATTAATTATTTAAATTTAAACAAAATCTTAAAGACAAATTCTTTATTATAATTGATTTCTTAATTAAACCATATTTAAAAATAAAACATTTAAAAATCAATTTAAAAGAAATTTAAACATCTTAATTTTAACCTCTAATTATTTATTTATTTAAACTGTAATTTAATAAATCTTTAATTATTCTCTTTAAATTTATTTCCTTAAATATATCTTAAAACTCGGTTAAACACTTTCCTTTTTGAAAACTAATTTATTTCTATAGCTTTAAAACTTGTCTTCACTTTGCCTTTAAATTTTAACTTGATTTAAAATCTTGTTCAAGCTTTTAAACTTAAACTTGGTGGCTTATTAAAATGACGCGAGCCAACTCTTGTTTTACCCGAGTCAAACCCGTTTCTTTCCCGAGTCTTTCCTCACGCATGACTGCTTCGAGTCGTAACGCAACCCACACGAGACTTCCCCGATACATCTTCATCTTCCCCAAACTCTCAAACTCCAGTACACCCAAACGTGTACACGTGCACGTGCACGACCAATTGATCGACCTCCGATCATCCTTTCGACCTTCGACAAGTCGTCGATAGCCTCTTCCAGCCACCAGAGTACCCAGAATCCCAGGATGTTGACAATCTCGTGATCGAGCTCCTTAACCCATATCGACACTAAAACTTGATCACCAAATTCCCTTCGCCTCGCCGCCTCAGGCCACTAGAGACCACGCAGTTCTGGTCGAAGTTGCTCCGACAACCCACGAACACCTTCCCCCTAGACCGATCGCCTGAATCGCCCTGACGACGCTGCAGTCCCTTCGAGAACCAATTCGATCGAAAAGCAAGATCGAACCCTAAATCGCCATCGCCTGACCACCGTGGCCATTAGAAAAATTCACAGCCATTTTTCCCTTACTCTCCAACTCTCAGACCACCCCCAGGCCAAACACCATCCCATTCGATCACGCCGATCACCACAATTTGACGAAATACCCAAAATCGTTCAACTTAGCAAATCTCAATCTATACCAAACTAAAAATTATGATTTGATTTCCAAAATTCATAAATTTACAATACGAATTTGTTTATACAATTCAAACATGATTTCAAGATAATCAAATTTGACCTATATATGATTTTTACTGTTATTTCTCATTTTTGAATTAATTACTAAATTAAAATACCTGAAACTATTTTTAAAATTTGTATTACACTATTATAATCATATTCCATTTATAAATTCTAGCCTAAATCTGGATGTATGGGAAGATAAGGATTATTTTGAAAGATGATCTTGAGCCTGTGAAAAACAAGAGTCCAGTTCTATATATATACAGACATATACATATAAACAGAGCAGTTCAAATTATATTTCAAATAAAATCAATCATGCAAACCATATTAATACATAAATCATCACAAGTATCTAGGTATAATCACATATTTAAAAAGCTGTTTTTAAAAGAAACATTTACTCACTGTTATTTTCCAGAGAACAAAGCAGAGCAAATTTTATTTCCAGGCTTTGAAATTTGATTTGTGAAAAGCCTTTTGAAAATTGTTAAATTATAAAACAAAGCTTTTAAAATCACAATTTATACATATATATTTATCAATAGATTTAATTAAATTTCAAACAATCCCAGTTATAACATATATATACATATATATTACAAATTTGAAAATTCATTTTTAATTGAAAACAAAAGATATCCTATTCACAATATATAACAATATATATATTATAAATAGGTTAAAACTTTATTAGCTTTGAAAATAAATCTTATCAATATTGCCAGATTAAATATTGATTAACTTTTAAAAGATTAAATTATCAATACATATTATTAAATTTAAATTGCCCAAAAACCCGGGATATCACAACCAAGAAAGGCAATCTATTTGCAAAATGAAAAAGGCCATCCAATTTTATGCTAAAGGAACGATATTTGAAGAAGGGATGATTGATTACTGTACATGTGCTTAAAAATGGCATAAGATCATGGGTGGTTCATTAACTCTAAATGAAGTTCGATGAGCTTTAAAAAGAAAGCTGGTTATTGAAAAAGAAGCGCCTAAACCAAGCAACAATAGGGTTAAATACCAGTCAAGGTAGATGGCCTTCAAATCGAAGTTTCCAAAAGATTGCAACTTCATTACGTCATCGGAAAAGATCTATTTCCTGACCAAGAGTGAGCTCAATTGTTGGCCATCGCAAAAGAAAAGGTCTAATTTTGAATGGAACCTTGAAGGGTCCTACTATTACAACCATATAACTAACGGACATGGTAACAACCAGTGCAGAAAACTGGAAGGAATGATTATCAGTCTCTTTAGACAGGGCAAGCTCAGTAACTTTGTATGAAGAACTTAAATGAATTCAGTAATAAGGTCATTCAAATAAGTAAATCTAAATAGATGGGATTAAGATTCTTCTTAAATTTGGAAACTAACTAAGATATAGAAAGCCTTTGATCATGCCAAGATGGCCAGATCAAAGCGCCTCTTAGAGGGAGGTTAGAGTAAGCCTTAAGCCATGCAAGAAATGGCCAGGCTAAAGCATACACAAGCTCTTGATCGTGCCTACGCAGCTAGGTCAAGGCACCTCCTAGATAGAGGCTCGAGTAAGCCTTTGGTCCCCGCCTAAGATGGCTGGGTCAAAGCACCGACCAGCCTTCATTCCTGCCTGTAAGGCCTGTCTGAAACACCTTCTAGAGGGAGGACAGAGTAAGCCTTTGGTCCCCGCCTAAGACAGCCGGGTCAAAGCATCGAACCAACCTACATTCTCGCCAAAGGCCTGTTTAAAGCTACTTCTAGAGGGAGGTGGGGGTAAGTCTTTGGTCCTGCTTGATGAAAGCTAACCAAATGCACCAGACGACCTGATGATCACCTCAAATGGTGGTAAGGGGTCAAATAAAAGGATTAACAACATCCAGAACCCAAAGAGTGGCATAAATCAAAGCCCGAGGAGTGGCACAGAATGAAGGATTAAACATCCAATGCCTAGAAAGCGGCACAAATCATACGATCGAGATATCCGAAGCTTGGAGAGTGGCACAAAACAAAGAAAGCAAATATTCAAAGTCCGAAGGGTGGCACAAGATAAAAGACTTATCATATTATTTCCATATGATGATTTCTGGACTTCTCTTATTATTACCAGATGTGGATTTCAGGTCTTTCTCTATTATTTCCAAATGATGATTTCTAGACTTCTCTTATTATTATTATCAGATGTGGATTTATGGTCTTCTCCCATTATCTCCAGATAATGATGATTCTACTAAATGAGATCTCTGGAGAATGTCCCCAGCCAATTAAATGTTGCTGAATTTATTCTTCAAAGCAAACATGGAAAATCCAGTCATTAAACAGAACCGCTAAAGAGAAGGTTCAAGAACAACAACCAGAATTTGGTTTACAACTACAAACGAGGTGATATCCATTCAATTTACAAAATCACTTACAAAATATGTTGTACAATGTTTTAAGATATAGGTACAAAAAGATCAAAATAGGTTTGTGGCTTAAAAATCCCATGCTATCTAATCTAAATTCTTAGAAATTAAGGGATGAACAATATGGTGAATAGTTTCACAGAGAACTCCCTTAAGCATCTTCTCATTCTTCCTAAGTGTATCATCATCATCAATAGACTCAATGTGAGTCTTCAAGGTAAAGTTGTAAGCTTTATTGGATCTCTTAATGGTCTTGTTTTGACTTTCTAACTTAGCAATTTGCTTTCTGAGAAAATATTTCACGCGCTCAATCTTTTAAACCTTGCCTTCATAATCCATAAACTGTTGAGACGTCTTTTCTTCCCATTGCTTATTCATGTGTTGCATGATTTCAAATTTAACCTTCCTACTCCATTTATTGACTACTGTTTCGTTCAAACCCGTAGGAGGGTTTATCATAGAAGGAAATTATCGAATTGTTAGGGAGCGAGATCTTGTTGTCCTTCTAACATTAGGAGTGGCATGAGCAACCGTGGAGTTGAGATTTGGAATGCTTTCCTCAACAATGATTTATAAGGATTTACAATAAGCTTGACTATCTGATAGCTCTTTTTCCAGATTGGTTATACATTGATAAAGCTTACCCATCTCATTGTTGAAATCAATTGAATTTAAGCCTGAAATTATTTCATCCTTTTTCTTGGACTCCGTTTCCAAGCTAGTGATCTATTCATAAAAAACTCTAACAATCACTCTTTGAAATAGGAACTTCTTATGCCATTCCCGTTGATGCCAAAGAGTGGCGAAGGGAAATGTTACGCCATAAACAAAGAAGCAAGAATGATGCCACCGCAAGTAAAGTCCTTCCGCAAAGGTTGGTTCCACCAATGCTTTCCTTCCACAGGGGTTGGCTCCACTAGTATTGTCCTTCCACAAGCCTTATCCTTCCGCAGAAGTCGTCCTGCCTTAACTATTGCCTCCTTCCGTCCAAGTTCTTCCTACTGCAAGTGTTGTTCTATCGCAAGCATTGCTTCAATATAAACTTCCCTCTAACAACATAGCTCCTGTCATCAACGTTGCTCCGTCCACTGTTGTATCATCCTACTATAGCATACTTTCCCCCTCTTGTACACCTTCCCTCCACATGCATGGTGTTGCCGCCTTCCACAAGTATCGCTCCTTCAAAATCTTTTGCATCTATTCAAATATGTACCATTCCATGGTGACATTAAAGCTCAACAACAACAAAGGGATTCAACATGCCTTTGCCAACTTTCCAGCAGCATAATGCCACATCAACTCCTTTCCGACAACATTGAAAGCATTCAAACAAGCGGTGTTGATATGGTATTACGTCAACATCCACAATGACATTATTGTCAAGAGGGACGAAGTGGTCAATTCAAGCAAGGCAGAAGCATTATATAAGATACATAAAGACTCTTTAACACCTACGCCAAGCTCCGTTCGACATTGTCGACACCAAGCATGACGGCACTATGGAGGTGGAAGGGCCTGGACCTGCATCTATAAATATGACCCTAGGGACCATATTTTGATCAAGTTTTCTTTTCCCAAATCACTTCTTGTAATCAAATTCTCTTAAACCCTAAATTAATTTGAGGGATTTTGGTGACTTGTATTTTGTGTAATTCATATGTAAATGACCTCAATACTTACGATAGGGTCATGTATAAGAAAATATTGGCTTCAGCAAGCTTCATTAAAACTTCTACTTGATCAACTTATCATCTCCACACTTTGGGGTGTTAGATCATATTTTAGTTTAACACATATGTATATTTTTTTCTCATTCTCATTTCATCATCGAACTAGAAAAAAAACTCTCAGTCCAGAAACCGCAGCCTCTTTCAAAAATCAAATCAATTCAAATAAATGTCTAAAAATTCTCAAATTTTAATATGTTGTTGCTGCCATGATCCAGCTCCTCTGTTCTAAATTCATGGAATTTCATTGAGTTTTGATGGATTAAAGGTGGTCATCTTTTCAACTTAATTTTGGTGAAATCTAGGCAGAAAACGCTGGTTTGTAGAAAAATCATAATTTATTGTACAAAAATTTTAAAAATCTCATGTTTGGATATGTTGTATCTACCATGTTCCAGCATCTCTATTCCAAATTCTTGGAATTTCATTGAGTTTTGATGGGTTAAAGGTGGTCATCTTTGCAAGTTATTTTCAGTGAAATCTGGATGGAAAACGCAGGTTAGTAGAAAAATCATAATTCAATGTACAAGAATCATAAAAGCCTGAAATTTGACAAGTTGTTCGTAACTCATATGCCCACCTTTTGAAAAAGTTTTTTAGGAAAATAAAAAGTTGTTCTATGCCAAACCCTTTCTGCACTGAGGATGAAAATGTAGGAAAGTTTTTTATTTTTGGCTTTGTGTTGTTGCTTGCAATTTTGGGAATTTTGGATGCTAAGGTGAGTTTATCTCACTATTTCAAGACAAATATGAATGTTTTGCTGCTATATGAATTTGCTTGAATCTCTATTATATATGATCTCAATATGTTGATGAATCCTTTGTCAATTTGAATTGGATTCGTTGTTTGTGGAAAACCCTGTTGAAATCATGATTTTCATTAAATTATACATGTATATATGCTTGCATGTTTGCTAATTTAGTACCCCAGATCATTAGAGAAGTAACATAGGAGAATTGAGCGTAAACGAATTGTCGAAGAGCTACCAGCATTGCCTGGAGCGTCGCTCCTAACCGCCATATTCTCTGCACTAGCCGACATTTGTAATATTCTTTGTTAGTGTGGGTCTTGGGGGAAGGCATCACCTACTCGGTCTGACTCGACCATTATAATTAAATAATACTTGGATTATTCTAGAAAACCAGCATGAGAAAACTCAAGTAATATAGTGAACATATAATAATTTTGTGAGACTACATCGCTACACACGAAACGAGTTTTACCTCACAAGAACTACTTCCACGCATGTAAGAGTGGAATTTTTTTTGAAAAAACCCCATTCTTGAAAGAATGAGTATAAACAGGATCAAAATCCAAACATAAAGAATAGAAATAAATAATTAAACATCGAGAAGAGCTCCAGTCATTTCTTGATGCAATTAAGAAAATAATTCGAAGATTTGAATCAAACACAAGGAAAAGGAATTTTCTAATAATGACTGGAAGGGTGCATCCCCCTCACCGAAAGTATACCTCTAGAAATATACTTGAGAATTATGATCGCTTTTAGACATGTCCTAGCTAGACCCACTAACCTTACCGAGAATCTGAGAATTTCACATCTCCACATGCATACAACCAAAACCAATCTAGAGTAGACGTGACAATACCATAATAGGAGTAACCCTACATAGCTTGGCTTCCATATGCTCTTTGATTTTAGTCATTTTCGACAAAGGATATCAATGCTTAAATGAGATCCAAATCATCTTAGATTAACGATACACAAATAAGAAAGATGAATCGATAGGAAATAAATCAACTATCAGGAATAATCAAAATGATCATGTATGGAAATTAAATGTCATACCCTTACTACTACTCGTCGATTTCAAACTTTTATTATCCATCAGTTGAAAATAAAGCTTGAAAGGTAGAGGTAGTTTACCACTAGGCATTGCCTTGACAATAATTTTAACCTTCAAGATAGAAAGGAGTTTCCATACCTCGACATTTAGTAGAAATAGTATGACTAAATCCATTCCATATAAGCGATACCTTTTACGAAAATTAATTTTTTTATCCTTTCTATAACCGAATCAAACCTTTTTAAACTTTTAAAACTGAATTTGTGCTTCAATTTCACATCACAAATATTTGTAAAACATTTTAATAACACCCTTTAAATATTCTTTTTAAAGAGCAAATTATATTTTTTAAGCGTATTAAAAATAAGGGTTAAAAAAAATGTCATTAAAACATTGTTTAGTATAAACCCAAAACAATTTACGATTAGCTTTATTTTTAAAAATAATTCCTTTTAAATGATTTTATCATTTACAAACTATCATTTATAAATTTCAAACCACATATATTACCCCGAAAGATAATAAATCAATTACAATGCTTTTGTAAATTCAAAACAATGTTAATCGTCTTGAAAGATAATTGATATAATTCTTTTATAACTTTAAAACCACATTAATTATCCCAATAGACAATAAATCGAACTTATAACTCCTTTAATAAATCAATTAATTAACTTTAAACACCTTTATTAAATTAATTAATTAACTTTAATCAATTTTATTAAATCAGTTAATTAATCTTTAAAACACTTTTATTAAAGTGGAAATTAGCCACAAGGGCCTCTTTAGCAAGTGGAATTAGTTTCTAGGACACACAACTGAAATAATTACTTTCAAGGACAAAACGTAAAATAATTAGTTTCTAGGGGCCTAAAAGCCTATGAAATTATGTAACGACCCGTATTTTTAACACTTTAAAAATACGAATTAAAAAGAAAATTTTGGATAAAAATCCGAAGGAAATAAAATTTTGTGTTGTTAAATGTAAATTACAAGTTAAAATACAAAACTGAATCCTGAAATAACTTATTTGTAAATTAAATACGGATGTTAACTTGTAATTGAACGTAAGTAAGGATTTAAATTTGAATGTAACAAGTAATTAAATTGAATTGAATTTGATTGTAAACAATGAAATAAATAAAATGGTAGATTTAATATTGAAGTTATAATATGGAAATCAACGTAAATGAATGTAATTTAATATTACTGTGAATTTAAATAAGATGATAGCTGAAGAAAATGAAAGTAAATGAATTATAAACTATTGATAATAATGTATAAGTAAATAGTTGATTCAATAATGAAAGTGTAAATCGAAACAAAAGAATTCATTGGGAATTAAATAACTTGAATTTGAATTATAATATAATTGAACGCTGAATCTAATATAATCTTTTATATTGGATTTATAATGGAAAACTGCATTGTAAAAGATTGTTAATTACTGTAAAATTAAAAATAGGATTTGTGAACAATTGAAATTTGATTTAAAAGTTAATAATTTAAAATTGGGAATTTATATTGAAATTAAACAGTCGAATAATTTACTTTTCGAATATTGGATTTAATTAGGAAATTAAATCGATAATTTAATAAGTTAAATTTCAGAAATAATTGAAAATCGAGTTGAATATGATTGAAAATGATTTATAAAATTTTATTTTATCATACTGGAGTTATAGAAATGTTATAGAACTTTTAAAACTGAATTTAAAGTTAATCTGTGAAAATTGAATATTTTAATATTTAATTATCGACTGTAAAATAGCCAATTTTTGAACAGTCTCAGAATTGAACGAAACTAGTTCCATTGGATCCATAATAGTTTGTTATTATTGGATTTCAATTTTCGTAGCAATCGGAGTTACCGTTTGACCGTGGCAGCTCGAAACGCATCGTATTGTTTTAATTTTAATTCGGCGAGTTAAAAATAGTCATTTTTCAAAAAGTCTCGGATTTCGACGAAACCAGTTTCATCGGATCCGTAATGTGATATTATTGTAAGGTTTCAAATTTCGTAATTTTTGGATTTACCGTTTGTCCGGTACAAATTAAAACGCCTCGAAATCGGCTTAAATCGGTTTAATTTAAATCGGTCGTTTAATTCCATATCTCACACATACGATCGAATTAGCCTCCGAAACCTATTCCATTGTGTCCAAAACGTGGGGTAAACCCTAGAAACGCCAGCCGGCATGCTTCGTTTGGAGTTCGAAAAATCGAGTGAATAGTGATTTTCGGTAAAATTCTATAAAAGGACCCCTTTATCATTTCATTTGCAACACAACTCAAAACCCTAACCCTAATAGCTTCAGCCACCACTTTGAAAACAATGGCCAGAAATTCGTTTCAATCTTCCTCAATTTCCTTCCAATCCGTAAACATTTAGCCAAAGTTTTCAACTGCAAACTTGTAGAGGGCATTGAGATCTTGAAGATCAACGGTGGAGATCGAATTTGGAGCACCACGGCGTCGTCAGGAGGGCTGCGTTCACATCAGGTCACGCACGTTTCTCGAGGCCAAAGGCAAGGCCGAGCTTCAGGAGGAGGTGGCCGAGTGTAGAGTGCTTGATGCTCTTCAATATGGTACCATCTGATCGGGGTAGAAGTGCTTGTGGTGGTCGCAAGATTCAACCCTAATTTCGAGCTATGGGTTTCATGTATACGGCTATTTCCTGTAGAGAGAACGTGAGAGAGGAGAAGAGGAGGGTCGGCCAGGATTTGCAGGGGCTTGGATCAAGGGCTGAGATCTGTTAGGTTTAAAAATATAAAATTTTGTTGTAAATTCGTAACTTACAATTTGTGTAACTTATAAATGTCATAACTTCTCCGTGCGAGGTCGGAATCGAACGATTCTTTTTGCGTTGCGATCGTATGGACGAGTACTACGCTATGCAACTGGATTGGAGTCGTTTGGAGCTAGAGAAAATTTTGGGTTAAATCGAACGTCGTTTCGATTTGATTTAAAAATCGTAAAAATCAAGGTGAGTGTTTTATAACGCTCACAACGTACTAAATATCTTTATGCTAGTTGAATTGACATTATGAAGTGTTATGATTTTATTTGTCGTTGTTAGATATAAATTAATTGTCATATAGCTGGTTATTTTGAATTAACCGTTGAAAAATGAAATTGACAGTTAATTTGAAATTGAAATTGAATTGCGATTAAATTACCTGACATGGATAACTATGAAACTGCCATGAATTGTATTGACTATTGGATGATGTATTGTGATGGATGTCATTGGTTGATGTTTGAATGTTTGGATGTTGATTTGCTTATATATACTGTTATGCATACATATGATACCGTGATTTAATTTAAGTGATATATGTTCATCCCTGACATTTAATTGAAATAAATAAATAATCACTTGGCCATAGGATAGAAAATTATATACGGACACCGAATTGGCTAAATTAATAATTTTTGAAATCGTCGTTGAAATTTATTTAAAATGTGTTGATATAAAAGTTATAAATAGAAATCGATTTATGGAAATTGAATTCATCGAAAAATTGAGTTTGGAATGTTGAAATGAATTTTGGTTAAAGGAATTTTGTTAAATAATTAAGTTGTGACTTTGAAATTTGGAAATTGGATATGATTGAATGTCGAAAATTGATTTGTTTAAAGATTTAACTTTTATTCGAACTTTGAATATTTCTAAGAAAAGTTATATGAAATGATATTTCAGGATGGAAGTTAGAATTGAAACTTGGATTCAAAAATTTGTTATTAAAAGAAAATTTGATTTAATGTTTAAATCGATATTTTGAAATTGGATTTGGAATTGAAATTGGAATTTAAATTAATTTGGAATTGAAATTTAAATTAATTTGGAATTGGAAATTAATTTGAAATTGGAAATTTAAAGTGAACGGAATTTGGTTTATTGAATTCGAAATTTATATGGAATCAAAATTTATTCGAGTTGAAATCAGAATTGAATCAATTAAATCGAAATGGACATTGAAATTGATTTGGGTAGGAAATTGGGAAGTTGACCGGTTTGACTTTGGAATTTGTTTAAATGAATATTTTAGTATAATTGATTTAAAATCTATATTCTTTAAATATTGAAATTATTTTGATTTTCAAACTGTTTTACTATATAAACCATTTTTTATATTCAAATTATTTTCGATTAAACTATTTAAATATTTTCTATTAAACTATTTTAACTATTTTAATTATTTAAACTACTTTTAAATTACTTAAAACTATTTTCTAAAATTTTCAAGCTGGTCAATAAGGTGAATTGTTTATATTTAAATCTCGAATTTAAATACGAATTGGGTTAAATGAAGTTGCAACCTAAATTGAAATTCGAAATGATTTTGAAATTGAAATGAGATATTGAGGCGAAAAATGATTTTTGAAACGGAATCTTACATTTTGAATAGATATGATGATATTTGAAATGGATTTGATTTTTGAAGCGAATATGATATTTTGATATCAATTATGAATTGATTTGAAATGTAAAAGAGCCATTGGTGTAATAATGCGTAGTTATTAAAGAGACCGGGATCGGATATGGACATACTCTCTGTCGATACCGAAAACCACTTTAATAACTATTATACGCGGAGTGTTGATCCAGAATGAAGTGGATGGTTTGGTGAACGCGTTGACTGAAGAAAGAGAACGATATTGGATGACCCCTGACATGACTAAAACAGGAGCCGCGCCGGGCCATTGAGGTTCGCCATCTCTAGCGGACACACTTCTTCGATACCATATCTATTACATTTGTGATTCGATTTGGGTGCACCCCTTGATTTGGGAGTGTTGTTTCGCGGTGTTGGGGTAGCTGCTGGCTATGCCCAACATCAGTCCGGATCACGCAACTACTAGTATCCTAGTTGGTATTGCCTCATGTACCTTGTCATACTGATTATCCTATTCGCGACCACTACGTTATGGTTTGTACCTTGAGTATATGGATTGCCCTCTGGTGACTTCCGGTTTTGGGGAAACTACGGTCTTGTATATGCTCTTGGGAATATAAATGTGTTAAGCGGCGAATGGGCGTTGACTTAACACTATTTTGATACCTTTACTTTACTTTAGACATTATCTATATAGCGTATCTTATTGTATATATAGATAGTTTAACGGATCCTTGAGAGATGGAAAATCCCGTAACATCTCTTGAGTTATTGCACGCACGTTGACACTGGATAGGAGATGTCAAACCCCGTAAACATCTCTGACGCCGTTTACACTCATATTTATTACGATTGATTTAACTTTCATAAGGATATTTTAGTCCTGACTCGAGTGTTTTGTCTTTTCATTACGCTCGGGTCAGCCTGAGCATTTCAGTTTAGGTTGAAGATCATTTCCTTGGAGGACGGAGACGAAGATTTGGTATATTATCTACTACTATTATATTCATTCCATTCCACTGCATTGTTGTATGATATTTGCTGTGTATGTAACTATGATAAATGTTGTATAATAATAATCAAATGTATTCATTTCAAATGTATTCATTTAATTAACAGCTTCATGAACTGTTATTTTATTATCATACTTTAGCCTTCCGCTGTGAGATTCTGTGTTGTTTCATTTCCTTTATTTCTTTTCTTTTCTTTTCTTATTTAACCCCAATAACCATCCGCCCTTTTGAATGGTTTAGAATCGACATGTGTGTCTGATTTGTCGATTTGAACGGTCCAAAAAGGCGGGTCGTTACAGTTGGTATCAGAGCTTTGGTTTAGATTACCTTGGCTCTAGTGGGGAATAACTCATTGAAATAGGGTTAAACCTTATGAATGAGTTTGAGTGTATATGAGAGAGCGTATTTGTAATTTTGATATAAAAATGATTTTATATTGTGTTAATTTGTTCCGTTGAGTATTTATGAATTCTGGTTGGTACTTGGGACGCCAAGGCATCGATAGGAATTTCTAAACACTCGAATAGGACAGATTGACATAATATTGTTTTGGACTATATTTTTATATAAAAGAACTATCTTGAAAACTTATAAATTTTGATTGTATTGGTTGTTAGGAGATGATAATATTAGATTATCATCATTTATTGTTGATTAGTCAATATTTCTAACTATTGACTATTAGACGATTTTAAGAAATGAAACTTGTAAATATGATTGACAATGAATATAAATGGTAAATAAAATAAAATAAAAATGAATTTAAATTAAGATGGAGAATTTAAATTCCGGTGTTTTGAAAATTTATTAACAAAAATTTGAAATGTATAATATAAGTATTATATGATAGTATATTCGATTAGAAATTGTTTTCAAAGGATTTTCAAATGAAGTAAGTGTTATACTCCCCTCTTGACACTAGAAAATGATTCCGGTGATGAGTGCACGCATCATCGACTTTATTTTCGAGAGTCCAAGTGGGGGAGATCACTTAATAGTTTTTCTAAACCCTGTTTTGATTAAAATTGAATTTTATTTTGTATTCTCTATAGTATGATTTGATATATAAATTATATAAGTATATATTATTTCAAAACTTGATTTGAAATGAAACCGGGATTGGAAATTCTTGAGTTCTTTAATAATCAATGATTTTTCTTTTAATGGTTGAAATGAATTAATACTTGAATCATTACGGAACTTCTGAATTGCGAAATGAGAAATGAACCTAAGAGCTAAGTGAAATATCAATTGAAGTAGAAATCCTGAGAATTAGGAAATTATGAATTTAAAATAAAATTGAAACTGTAAAACTCGCATAGTATTAAATTTCATTCTATAGCATAGATATAACTTAGCAAAATATTTAAGAAGTTCAAAAATGTTATATGAATTGTTAATTGGATAATATACAAGTTTAGGTTTGAATAATGAAATATGCATTTAATTAATGGTTTGCAAATATAGATAAGATTGTTAGTAAATAATTGGAATTTAAATTAACATTTAAAGGTGATTCACCATTATGTTAATAAAATGGAAATACTATATGTGAATGTAAATGTGAAATTAAATTATAGTGAAATTTAAGAAATGACTTAAGAATTAATTAATTGAAAATTCAACTTTGAATGAAAAGAGGTTGTATATTGTTTAACTACATTTTATTTGCATAGCTATAACTTACCAAATACTTAAAAAAGTTTAAAATGCTAATAAGGATAAGTAAATGAATAATATACAAGTGTGATTGCGAATAATAAAATGTGAAGATCTATTGATAGTGTAAATATAAAGAAAATTTAAGTTGTAAAATGAATTAAATTTAAAATTAATAAAAATAAAATAAAATTAGTAAATGGAAACTATTTTAATTTGAATAAAACTAAATGTCAATAAACTTGGAAGTGTATGAAATTAAAATTTTGACTTGGAAATGTATAATTGATTTAGTGTAGATTTTGGATGGATGTTAATGTTTGATATGCATTGATTGTTAGATGGATGATAATTGATTTAGTAGAATTCATTAGTGTAATGGAATTGAATAAATGGAATAAAAATTTAAGTAATTAAATTCAATTTGTAGTAAGGTGATGTTGAATATAATTGAATTCAATTTAATGTGAAGCAAAATTGTCTTGAGTTAAAATGTGGAGGTAATAAAGTGAATAAACCGGAAAATGAATTTAATGTAAACTTATTTCATAAAAATAATAAAAAAAGAAATTAACTACTTTGGGTTAATGCTTGATTTTCCGGAAACTTTAAATTGGATAGTTTGTATTTGTAATAACAAACAAATGTAGAAATCTAAAATTGTCCGGTATGTGCTGAAACTAAAAGTACCATAACTTTTAAATGAATAATCGGAATTTGATGATCTTGGACTTTTCGGAAAGCTTAGAATCTGTAGCACGACTTTTGTTTGGAGTATTTCAGAAAATTCATTCATTTACTAGGTAAAAAATGTAAATGTCTATCGCTGTCCTGTGTAAGAATAAGCAAAACCAATAGCATTTGACCTTGGTATTTATGACATAACTTTTTACTGGTTTATCGGATTTTCATGATCTTGTACTTTCTGGAAACCTCAGAACCTATGCTCCAACTTTTGTTTTAGATGCCTTGCATTTTGCTGAAGTTTAGAGGGTCGAAAACGTGAGTGAACGCCGCTGACCTGCGCAATGCATTGCCCAGGCTGAGGCGTATCCATTTAGTAAAACGGCCTTAACTTTTGAACGGATGGTCTGAATTTGATGATTTTGGACATTCCGGAAAGCCTGAAACGAAAGCAACAACTTTTATTTAGATTCCATTTCAAAATTTTATCGTTTAGGTGACCAAAAACTGGGATTTGTTCGCTGTCCTGAATTTAAAAAAAAAATTTCAGTTTGAAGAAAAACATGTTATATGTATGTTGTTTATGCTAAGTATATCGATCTATCTTTATATGCATGGTTCTAACTTGGTTATTGAGCATTTTAGTAGGTAGCAAAGGGGTTGCGCTTCGCTTGTGAAGCTCGCTTCTACGCTAAATGCAAAATGTAAGTTAAAATGCTAATAAACGCTTAACAAAAGGTACGTTCTCGGATTACAGTTTATGTTGTGGTATATTATTGTGTTCCCCATGTTTTGGGATGCCTCATTCTTGTAATGAGATGTATATCATGCAATTATTACCACTGTGAAATTTTTCGGTCCTAGCCGCGCAAAGGAGGTGCTGCCGAATTTTTTCAAAAATCCGGGAGTTAGAAATTTTGAGATTGAAAAAAAAAATCCTATAACTAAATTTTGCAAATAAGTCGAATATTTTGAATGAATTATATCTAAATGATGGTTTCTCCTTCTCCGTTCCTTTTCGAGGACGAAAAGTTTTAAGTGGGGGAGAATGTAACGACCCGTATTTTTAACACTTTAAAAATACGAATTAAAAAGAAAATTTTGGATAAAAATCCGAAGGAAATAAAATTTTGTGTTGTTAAATGTAAATTACAAGTTAAAATACAAAACTGAATCCTGAAATAACTTATTTGTAAATTAAATACGGATGTTAACTTGTAATTGAACGTAAGTAAGGATTTAAATTTGAATGTAACAAGTAATTAAATTGAATTGAATTTGATTGTAAACAATGAAATAAATAAAATGGTAGATTTAATATTGAAGTTATAATATGGAAATCAACGTAAATGAATGTAATTTAATATTACTGTGAATTTAAATAAGATGATAGCTGAAGAAAATGAAAGTAAATGAATTATAAACTATTGATAATAATGTATAAGTAAATAGTTGATTCAATAATGAAAGTGTAAATCGAAACAAAAGAATTCATTGGGAATTAAATAACTTGAATTTGAATTATAATATAATTGAACGCTGAATCTAATATAATCTTTTATATTGGATTTATAATGGAAAACTGCATTGTAAAAGATTGTTAATTACTGTAAAATTAAAAATAGGATTTGTGAACAATTGAAATTTGATTTAAAAGTTAATAATTTAAAATTGGGAATTTATATTGAAATTAAACAGTCGAATAATTTACTTTTCGAATATTGGATTTAATTAGGAAATTAAATCGATAATTTAATAAGTTAAATTTCAGAAATAATTGAAAATCGAGTTGAATATGATTGAAAATGATTTATAAAATTTTATTTTATCATACTGGAGTTATAGAAATGTTATAGAACTTTTAAAACTGAATTTAAAGTTAATCTGTGAAAATTGAATATTTTAATATTTAATTATCGACTGTAAAATAGCCAATTTTTGAACAGTCTCAGAATTGAACGAAACTAGTTCCATTGGATCCGTAATAGTTTGTTATTATTGGATTTCAATTTTCGTAGCAATCGGAGTTACCGTTTGACCGTGGCAGCTCGAAACGCATCGTATTGTTTTAATTTTAATTCGGCGAGTTAAAAATAGTCATTTTTCAAAAAGTCTCGGATTTCGACGAAACCAGTTTCATCGGATCCGTAATGTGATATTATTGTAAGGTTTCAAATTTCGTAATTTTTGGATTTACCGTTTGTCCGGTACAAATTAAAACGCCTCGAAATCGGCTTAAATCGGTTTAATTTAAATCGGTCGTTTAATTCCATATCTCACACATACGATCGAATTAGCCTCCGAAACCTATTCCATTGTGTCCAAAACGTGGGGTAAACCCTAGAAACGCCAGCCGGCATGCTTCGTTTGGAGTTCGAAAAATCGAGTGAATAGTGATTTTCGGTAAAATTCTATAAAAGGACCCCTTTATCATTTCATTTGCAACACAACTCAAAACCCTAACCCTAATAGCTTCAGCCACCACTTTGAAAACAATGGCCAGAAATTCGTTTCAATCTTCCTCAATTTCCTTCCAATCCGTAAACATTTAGCCAAAGTTTTCAACTGCAAACTTGTAGAGGGCATTGAGATCTTGAAGATCAACGGTGGAGATCGAATTTGGAGCACCACGGCGTCGTCAGGAGGGCTGCGTTCACATCAGGTCACGCACGTTTCTCGAGGCCAAAGGCAAGGCCGAGCTTCAGGAGGAGGTGGCCGAGTGTAGAGTGCTTGATGCTCTTCAATATGGTACCATCTGATCGGGGTAGAAGTGCTTGTGGTGGTCGCAAGATTCAACCCTAATTTCGAGCTATGGGTTTCATGTATACGGCTATTTCCTGTAGAGAGAACGTGAGAGAGGAGAAGAGGAGGGTCGGCCAGGATTTGCAGGGGCTTGGATCAAGGGCTGAGATCTGTTAGGTTTAAAAATATAAAATTTTGTTGTAAATTCGTAACTTACAATTTGTGTAACTTATAAATGTCATAACTTCTCCGTGCGAGGTCGGAATCGAACGATTCTTTTTGCGTTGCGATCGTATGGACGAGTACTACGCTATGCAACTGGATTGGAGTCGTTTGGAGCTAGAGAAAATTTTGGGTTAAATCGAACGTCGTTTCGATTTGATTTAAAAATCGTAAAAATCAAGGTGAGTGTTTTATAACGCTCACAACGTACTAAATATCTTTATGCTAGTTGAATTGACATTATGAAGTGTTATGATTTTATTTGTCGTTGTTAGATATAAATTAATTGTCATATAGCTGGTTATTTTGAATTAACCGTTGAAAAATGAAATTGACAGTTAATTTGAAATTGAAATTGAATTGCGATTAAATTACCTGACATGGATAACTATGAAACTGCCATGAATTGTATTGACTATTGGATGATGTATTGTGATGGATGTCATTGGTTGATGTTTGAATGTTTGGATGTTGATTTGCTTATATATACTGTTATGCATACATATGATACCGTGATTTAATTTAAGTGATATATGTTCATCCCTGACATTTAATTGAAATAAATAAATAATCACTTGGCCATAGGATAGAAAATTATATACGGACACCGAATTGGCTAAATTAATAATTTTTGAAATCGTCGTTGAAATTTATTTAAAATGTGTTGATATAAAAGTTATAAATAGAAATCGATTTATGGAAATTGAATTCATCGAAAAATTGAGTTTGGAATGTTGAAATGAATTTTGGTTAAAGGAATTTTGTTAAATAATTAAGTTGTGACTTTGAAATTTGGAAATTGGATATGATTGAATGTCGAAAATTGATTTGTTTAAAGATTTAACTTTTATTCGAACTTTGAATATTTCTAAGAAAAGTTATATGAAATGATATTTCAGGATGGAAGTTAGAATTGAAACTTGGATTCAAAAATTTGTTATTAAAAGAAAATTTGATTTAATGTTTAAATCGATATTTTGAAATTGGATTTGGAATTGAAATTGGAATTTAAATTAATTTGGAATTGAAATTTAAATTAATTTGGAATTGGAAATTAATTTGAAATTGGAAATTTAAAGTGAACGGAATTTGGTTTATTGAATTCGAAATTTATATGGAATCAAAATTTATTCGAGTTGAAATCAGAATTGAATCAATTAAATCGAAATGGACATTGAAATTGATTTGGGTAGGAAATTGGGAAGTTGACCGGTTTGACTTTGGAATTTGTTTAAATGAATATTTTAGTATAATTGATTTAAAATCTATATTCTTTAAATATTGAAATTATTTTGATTTTCAAACTGTTTTACTATATAAACCATTTTTTATATTCAAATTATTTTCGATTAAACTATTTAAATATTTTCTATTAAACTATTTTAACTATTTTAATTATTTAAACTACTTTTAAATTACTTAAAACTATTTTCTAAAATTTTCAAGCTGGTCAATAAGGTGAATTGTTTATATTTAAATCTCGAATTTAAATACGAATTGGGTTAAATGAAGTTGCAACCTAAATGGAAATTCGAAATGATTTTGAAATTGAAATGAGATATTGAGGCGAAAAATGATTTTTGAAACGGAATCTTACATTTTGAATAGATATGATGATATTTGAAATGGATTTGATTTTTGAAGCGAATATGATATTTTGATATCAATTATGAATTGATTTGAAATGTAAAAGAGCCATTGGTGTAATAATGCGTAGTTATTAAAGAGACCGGGATCGGATATGGACATACTCTCTGTCGATACCGAAAACCACTTTAATAACTATTATACGCGGAGTGTTGATCCAGAATGAAGTGGATGGTTTGGTGAACGCGTTGACTGAAGAAAGAGAACGATATTGGATGACCCCTGACATGACTAAAACAGGAGCCGCGCCGGGCCATTGAGGTTCGCCATCTCTAGCGGACACACTTCTTCGATACCATATCTATTACATTTGTGATTCGATTTGGGTGCACCCCTTGATTTGGGAGTGTTGTTTCGCGGTGTTGGGGTAGCTGCTGGCTATGCCCAACATCAGTCCGGATCACGCAACTACTAGTATCCTAGTTGGTATTGCCTCATGTACCTTGTCATACTGATTATCCTATTCGCGACCACTACGTTATGGTTTGTACCTTGAGTATATGGATTGCCCTCTGGTGACTTCCGGTTTTGGGGAAACTACGGTCTTGTATATGCTCTTGGGAATATAAATGTGTTAAGCGGCGAATGGGCGTTGACTTAACACTATTTTGATACCTTTACTTTACTTTAGACATTATCTATATAGCGTATCTTATTGTATATATAGATAGTTTAACGGATCCTTGAGAGATGGAAAATCCCGTAACATCTCTTGAGTTATTGCACGCACGTTGACACTGGATAGGAGATGTCAAACCCCGTAAACATCTCTGACGCCGTTTACACTCATATTTATTACGATTGATTTAACTTTCATAAGGATATTTTAGTCCTGACTCGAGTGTTTTGTCTTTTCATTACGCTCGGGTCAGCCTGAGCATTTCAGTTTAGGTTGAAGATCATTTCCTTGGAGGACGGAGACGAAGATTTGGTATATTATCTACTACTATTATATTCATTCCATTCCACTGCATTGTTGTATGATATTTGCTGTGTATGTAACTATGATAAATGTTGTATAATAATAATCAAATGTATTCATTTCAAATGTATTCATTTAATTAACAGCTTCATGAACTGTTATTTTATTATCATACTTTAGCCTTCCGCTGTGAGATTCTGTGTTGTTTCATTTCCTTTATTTCTTTTCTTTTCTTTTCTTATTTAACCCCAATAACCATCCGCCCTTTTGAATGGTTTAGAATCGACATGTGTGTCTGATTTGTCGATTTGAACGGTCCAAAAAGGCGGGTCGTTACAAATTATGTCCTTGAAAGTAATTGGACTGCTAACTTTGTCCTTGAAAGTAATTATTCTGCCGACTTTGGCCTTGAAAGTAATTTCTTTGAATGTGTGTCCTAGAAACTAATTGGACTGCAAAGTTTGTCCTTCTGGTGAAATGCCCCTTTATTAAATCGGTTAATTAACTTTCAACATCATTAATTAATTTGTTAGTTAACTTTATTATAGTTAAATAATAATTAAGAATATATATAAACTTCTAATTCTTTTCAAATACTTATACAATCTTTATAAACCCATTTGTAAAGAATTTACAAAATATTTAAGTTAAATAACCTTTATAAATTTAAATAAAATTTATTATCCCGAAAGATAATTAAATCCAATTTATAATCTTATATACATTAAATCAACATTAATTATCTAGAAAGTTATTTAATTAAATTTTATAATCTCTTTATAAATTTAGAACAGCGTTAATTATTCGACAATTATTTACATTTATAACTCCTTTTATATATTTTAATCAACACTTATCCTTTTTTCAAAAATTATCAAAATACTTGAAAATACATGACCAAACATGTAAGGACCCGATTCTTCGACTTCCGAAAATCGACATCGATACGTCCACTATATCCACTACCGAGCAACGAATGCCGGAAAACCGAATTCTTAGGGTTTTAGAAAGAAGAAAACAGAAGAAAAGAGAGAAGAGAAAGCAGAAGAATAGAGAAGAAGAAGAAAGAAGAACAACAGAACAACATCAGATACAGAAACAATATCAGAATCTCACATATCGCAGCGGAACAATATATAATAGATAATCATTAGTCTTTTAAAACAAAGAACTATATCAGTTTATACATACATCAATCAGAGTCAATATACAACAATGGACAGTTATATAACTTGTCCTCATACAGAATACACAGCGGAATAAATACTATCAGATACAAATACTACATCTCGTCATCCAGCTTATCTCCAAAGCTCCAGAATATCCTGATAACCTAACTCTAGACTGCCCGTGTGGAAATTGGTGGGCACCCAGAGTTTAGAAGGGAAACAATAAACTCCGAGTCAGTCATGGTGACTAGTGTGATATCGTAAAACAGTTATTCTTTATAACAACAAAATAATTTTAAAGTCAATTCGAAATGCTTTTGGAAAATGAAACTACCATAAGACCTCCCACCACACACACAATGCAAACGCAGAATTGGAGGAGATTTCTTCTTATGATAGTCAAAGATGCTTACTACACAAAAATCAAATTCTTTTTGATATTATTATTAGTGCATAGTGTAGAAAACATTTCGAAAGTATAATATTAATCTTAGCCAACATACGACCAGTATCGTATGCCTACTATAGCTACCATCTAAACAGTGGTGACCACCGTACGTAAATGGCAGGTTCTACAACTAATACCGTACAAGGTGCGTATTGGAGTTTGGATTTCCAACAAATGGTCAGGCTAAGGAACTTCCTTTTCCACGATGGGTACGTCCCTGGAATAGACGACCCGAGAAATAACCTAACATTACGGTTAGATCTCTGCCAACACAAGGCCGGGTTACCTCTGCAAAAGTAGGTAACTACTGACACACGTATGTCATCCCCCGATCGTAACCGATCTTCCCGAGGATCCCCGATTTCCAACAAACCACATCAAAATAATAATGCAGCAACCACATAGGTTAAGTATCTGGGCTCCATACCATGATACCACCTCTATCCAGAAGGAATGACATACACTAAGGGGCGCTACTCCCTAGAACCTTGCCGCATCCTTCCTGTTTTGACCATTTCCGGGGTGTGAGGCTCGACGAAGTCTCGTCCACAAAGCTACGCTTTCTACAAAGCCCTGCTTCGGGTCAAACAAAAATGATCAACCTGTGATCACAAAGATATAAGATCAAACAAATGATCATATCGTAAATGATCAAACACTGATCATTTCATAGCAACACTCAGTATGCCACGTTACCAAATTGGGAATATATTGCTTATAAATTTCAACTACATAACCTCTGAGCTCGTACGTCTCAGAGAAGGGTGTTAAGCTAAGAGAATAAATTCTCCTCCACCAACAGAAATGTATTTGAAAGAAATCAGCTTTATATCTCAAATTGTAACGTCAGACACACAATCCATACAAGTCTGTTCCGGGATCGAACAAAACCGAAGGTACTTCTCACGAAGCCCTTGCATATCCGGATAAATTTCTAATCACGTCCGGAATTCCCGTCACTAAGGGTGATAAAACCTCTAAATCGGAGATTAGCCGATGTAGAGTAACTCGACGGTAATCCTTCCGTTTTCAAAAATATCCGGTCTTCAACACCGGTCTTCAAATGCAATTCATAACGACGTATCACATATTCGGAATGGGTTATACGACCCCATGGTCCTTTCCCGGCTAACCCGAATAGTGAGCGCTTATTCAAAAATAAGTGTGGCATTCAAATTCATCCAATTCACAACAAATACCATATTCAAGGTAATTATTGATAGTCGGTTATTTAACTATCAATAAAGATGCGCAACATCATCAGATTCCAAATAATTTTCCAAATTATTTCATCTTCAAAAATATCTTTACTAGATATAAAATTTCCACACTTCAAAAATAAATCGACGTTTATTTTTCTCTAAAACAATTCCCCTTTCTTTTATAAATTCCATAGTGAATTTATATTTCAAAATATCTATTGATATACGATTCTCAAATCGATTTCAAATATTCAATTTCATTTTATCTTTAAGAAGATAAAATCTCAAAACGTTTCATTTCATATTGGAAAAGCATTTCCATACTTATTTAATAATAAGAAATTCACAAATCTATTTATTTTCAACATTTGCAAATATTCGATATACTTAAATCAATATTAAGTATATATTTCGTTCTTTAAGGAAACCATTTACTATAACACATTTATTTGAGTCAAAACGAATGTTACGTAAAACATCGTTACGACGACTCAAAATCACTAGTATAGGGATTCGGATTTTTGATAGATATATAAATCCCAATACTACATCAGAACATTTCCTTTCGGAAATTATTTACTATAACAACAGTGTTATAGTCCACCATTTCCTTATTTCTCGAAAACGTCTATCTCAACAATAAAAATGTTGAAATCTATGCTTTCGATTCATAATACATTTTAAATCTCATTTCTTTAAAATGTTTAACTTCATTTTTAATATCACTTCTACAAAATAAATCCATTTTACTTAACAATATATTCACTGTCCAAAATCGTGAATATAATTCACTTAACCCAATTTCAATCTTTTCTACACATTTATTTCAATAAAAATTCGCTATCCAAAATCGCGAATATATCTTCTTTAATAATCTTCTATATTTAATTTATCAAATTCAATCTATTTTCGAATTTATAAACACGTTTATAAATTCTATTTCTATTTTCTAACGACTTCAATTTAATAAATCTTCTTTATTAATAATTCGATCAATATTCCATTTAAAGGCAAAAATCCAATTTACAAGTAAATTTCTTATCAGTCTTTATTCTACGATTTCATTCATTTTATAACTTCATAATTTATAAATCTATAAACTTCAAACTTTATAAATCTATAAACTTCAAATCTTCACAATTTATAATTCTATAAATTTCCTATCTTTACAACTTATAATTTTATAAATTTTCTATCTTCACAATTTATAAAAAAACTCGTTTTAAATTCCAAAAATTTTTAATTGATAAATATCAATTTTGTACATCTTTTATATACATCGTTTTTAATAATTCGAAAATCCAAATTTAAACTATTTTATAAATTACTTAACTGTTTATTTCAAAAATCACCTCTCGGTTATATTTCACCAAAATCTTAACCTTTATAACTTTAATAATTTTAACGTTTGTAAATTAATTCAAAAATTTAATAACGTATATTTACAAATAATCACTTTAAAAAAATCTCTTTTAAAGTTAAAATCGTTATTTTAAAACTTCAAAAATTGAATCCAATGATGCAACGCATCAATTAGTCCATCAACATCAATCATCATATATCATCATATGATAACAGAATATATATCAACACCCGTAAATAAATAAATACAGTTGAGGAATCCAGTTGGATCCCTCCAACCTGTTTCCCTGCATCCAAAGACGTTAGCACAATACCAATTCCACTTCGAGGTGGAATTATCGCGGTATATGGGTTTTATAAAAATAATCCGCTTACTAACGGCGCAATAGGGTCTCATCCGCTATACGAGGCGGGAAATCAATCAATCCAATATATACATATGCCAATATGTATATATTGCTATATATATATAGATATATCCTACTATATCTAATATCACATCCAAATAGCAATCATAGCAATCAATAAACAACTGCAATATCAACTTTATTTTGAGTGAGAATAATCTCACCTTAGCTTTTATTTGCAATCCAATTTCCATTCCCGTTTTGTTTTCTTCACAATTTCGACCTTGTATAACCATTTGATAATTTTATTAACATTCGAATTAGTCAACAAATTAATTCTAACTTGAATGAATCTTCCTTTTTAAAAGATCTTTTGGTAATTGTTTAAATAAGTTAGTTAAATATATTATTTCACCAAATTCATTATTTTTAAAACAATATCTATTAAGTTAAAAATGTGTGTATATGTGAATTTACTTCCTTTTGAACTGCATAACACCAAAAATCCATATAGATTTCGAAACTAACTTTTATATACATATATTATTTTCTCTGTTTAAAATCTTGTATGTATATCATTTTTTTTCTCTCACATATAATTTAACGAATTAAAATAAGTAAAAGAGATAAATATACCTCACTGTAAAAGAAATCGTGATCATCGCTACGCTGCCATCTCCATCGACAACTTCGACTTTGCGAACACCATCTCGCAAACACCTAGCTTCCACCTGAGTCGACTTCGCAACAAACCCCTCCCCACTGCTGACGAACAACGCGACTTCCCAAAGCAGTCGCCCATTGCCTACGCAACCAAACCCACGCGCCGCTGACCTCCACAACTCACGCGACACTGACCTGCCTCGAAATCGATGACGACACTGTCCCAGATCAATGCTCGCGTTGCCATTGCTGCCCCACCACCGAGCTCCTCTCGCCTAGCGCCGACGATCGCGACTTGAGATTGATTACAGTCGATCAACGCTTGGCTTCGTGCTTGCGAGCTCCACCCTCATTGCCTCCCAGTCGCAAAACCCATCGCCTCGAAGTTCGCCGCCGCATTCGAGAAATCGCCAGCCACTGCCCCGTGCTCGAGCGGCTCCGCCTCCACTCGAGCAACTCGCGACGCGACCCACTTCGCCCTCAAATCTTCCCATGGCCAGAGTTGCCTTCGATTGCTCGCGCGTATGCGATAGAATGAAAAACTCGGCCATTTTGGGGAAGGATGAGCATCGCTCGATTGTTATTTGGATAGGGGAAAATTAAGAGGACGAACTGATTTATTCGTTCGATTTAAGAGAGTGGTCAGGGCATTTTCATTTCCTTTGAACGAACGAAAATGTTTTCGTTTTGATTTTAAGCAGAGCAAAAGAGAAGGAACGAACTATTATTTAAAATTGAAGATCGGATGTTCTCCACGATTCTCCCCGGGATGCTCGGCACGTTTTTTGGCATAAACAACGGGAAGACAATGTGCTGAGTTGACCAAATATTTAAATTAAAAATGAATTTGAATTTGATTCTGATTTTATTCTGATGCGTTTGCATATCGTACGGTCACGTATTGACTCTGAAAAATACGAAAATTGAAATTCGGTAATAATTCAATATTACGGACCCAATGGAACTGGTTTCGTCGAATTCCGAGACTGTGCCTTGGACGGCTATTTTTAAATTCGATTCGAACAATATAAATTCAAAACTGAACAAATTGTTTCCAAACTCAATTCCGAAGTTTCAATTATCTTCAGTATTATAAATACGAATTTTAAAAGCTTTCGAAATATTTTTCTTTAGCTGAAATTTGAAGATATAAATTTTTGTTCAACTTTCAATAGATTAAATTTTATAATTTAATCGCCAAATTTAAAGTTTTATTCGGGATTCAAATTAAATCATCGTTCAAATATTTAAAATTAATTAAATATTTTCAATTTAATTTGTTCAAAATTCTGGGTCGTTACAAAACATTTATTTTGTAAAAATACAAGCTTAAGTTCAACACACAACAAAGGTTAAGGAGATGATATTTCATAAGTGATGGTATAATGATAATCATTATAACGGCACTTACATAATCGAACAATATGTCACAAATATTTCAACTAAACAACAATATAAGCAACATCAGAATATAAGTAAATTAATATTGGCGAGAAACCCCTTAGGGTCTCACTATAAAAGTCCCCTGCAAAACAATGATTATTTATGCAATCCGGTTTTCAAGCGGGAATTCAAATCCAAATAAACCATCAAACAATCACATTTTTACTTAACAAGCACATAACAGTGATTTATTCTACTCGATAGATGTCGAAAATAATATATTCAATATAATTATAGTAGAATGATGTTTTATTCTGCAAAATAGATATCATAATCGAATTATAACTAATTTAATAACGTTAAGCGTAATTAAATTAAATCACTACAATTTTATTATTAATTTATACCACAATAAAACTATCAACTATCATCCAAGCATTCTACAATAATCTATAGGAACGTAGATATCATATAGTTTATTTAAAAGTGAGTAAACTCACAAAAATTTTAGTTGACGCTTTTGCATTTTGGTTTGATTTAAAATAGAATGACGTATGATTTTAGCCCTAAATTCTACTAGCTCTAAATCTAACAAAATCAGTTTCATCTTGTAGATAACGTCGATACGAATCCAACTCAACAAACCGCATCCAACTCAGACCTCGTATGCAATGGTTATTGGATTTATAAGATCTGGGATTAAATGTTATAATTAAACTAACTAATTTCTTAATTAATTTAATTCCCATTTAAACATCCTTCTTCCCCAATTCAAACAATCCTCTCCCGCCTGATACACACACATTGACATACCCATTTTTATGCATGACTACCACCCTTCCCAATGCTTGGCTCGATGGAATCACGCGTGGATTGCGCCGTTGAAGTTCTTGTCTCATGCTCGACGCATCCCCCAACACCAAGCTGAGCTCGATCAACTCAATCAAGTTCCTATCTGAAGCCATAATTCGCCCCTATCCCAATGTTGTGATCCACCTCGGCCACTACTAGCTCCTTTAGCTATCACCAAATGACTTCTACACCACCCCTAGTTCAAACATCCCCTCCATTCCACCTGCAGGCCACGGAAAACCATCGTGGCCTGATAGAAGCAAGACGAAAAATGCAATGTCACGATCACCAACTAGGCACCGCACGTCACACCACTTGCAATATCAAAGCTCCTCCACACCACGAACTCAACGCCACCCTCAAATCGAGCTAATTCCACATATATCCAAGTCAAAGTCAAACCCTAGTCCGTGTTGCCCACTTCGAACCCAACCAGATTAGACCGCAACCAACACCACATACATGTATTTGTAGATCTAGACAACACAAACTCAAAGATCCTTGTTTTACAAATTTTTATTGAGTAAATGATTTTATATTGATTTTTGAATGAGGATTTTTTTTTATTTTCGTTCACTGGGAATGCTAAAATAGAAAATAAGAGGGAAAAAAGAAAAAGCCAAATGAAAATGAAGAAGGGTTGAAGCATTGATTTTATTTGATTTTATAACAAAACCTGTTTCTTTGCCTTAAGCTTAAGTTAAACAAAATTTTTAAGCAGGCTGTAATAACCCATAATTTTGTAAATATTTTAATTAAACTTTTGTTTGAAAACTTTGATTTTTAAATCATTTAATATTGAATTTCTGCAATTTTCCAATGTAAGTTTGGAATTTGTTTGTAATTTATTTTCCAAATACAATAAAATAAATATTTTCTGCAAATTTTATATTTTGGTCAAATTTGGTCAAATTTTGAATTTCAGTTTAAATTTTTAAATTTGAATTTTAAATTTTTAATCATTTTCTTTAGAGCAGAATATAATGATGATATCCGTTCTGCTTTTTGTTTCGTTAAATTCTGATTTATAATTTTAAAATTGGATAAATTACAGCGTTTTACACGCACTAAATTTCTGTATTCTTATTTTATATATTTTCCTATATACATCTCTTTGTTTATTTCTCTAGACTTTTATTGTTTTTATTGGAATTTATTTGTTTATATCTTTTTATAAATGGCTGGAGAAAATCAAGGGAACACACGTTACATTGTTTAAATTCTTGCCTTTTTATTTACCTAGCCTCTTTATTATTTTCCTAGCATTCACTCCTCTCTTAGCCATTCAAAACTTTCTTGCCATCCACTCCACTTCATAATTCATGAACAATTTTTTTTATTTCCCATCTCTCATTTTCATTTGCATTTAAGAATAAAATATATGTAAGTTTCTTTCTCCTTAATTCTTCCATTTTCCGTTTCCTAGCATTTACTCCTCCTTAGCTGTTTCTTTTTATTTCCTTCTAGCTGTGAGAAACCTTCATTATTCACGTGCAAACATTTCTCATTTCCTAACAAATAAAAAGAATTAAATACATCAAGTTATTTGTTGCCTTTTTATTTTCCAAACCATTCAAACTCTTGCCTTTAATTTCCTAGCCTCTTTATTTCTTTCCTTTAGCCGTGCCTTTTACTTGTAAATCACGTACAAAACAACTTCTCATCTCTTCATTTCTCATTCACGTTCAAAAGAAAAAAATATACTAGTTTCTCATGTCTTCTTCTTTCTCTTTTCCTTCTCTCTTTTGTTTTGTTTTCTGCCTCTCATGATATGCTCCTTGCCGACCATCTTCATCCTCCACCACCACCTCGTGACCGGCCACCATCACCTTATCACCTCCCCTATGCCTTGCCGTGAGCATGAGATCCAAATCCATCACCAAAGTTGATAACAAACCCTAACCAAGCCATGTTTCCATCCATCCCCTTCCTCTATTAGCCTCGGCCACAAATTGAAACAGCTCCTCCTTGCTTTGCCATGACCTCACCATCCACCAAGTCGTGCTTTTGTGTTGCCTTTACCAAGATCCAATCCATGGCTGAGCACTCTAGACCCATGGCCGAATCAATAGGGCACAAATGCTTGACCCTTTGCCTTCCTTCATGTGTAACTTCCACCTCTTCAATTTCCAACCATAGCCGTGCATAAAAACTCTTCATAGCCGAGCCTAGTATGTCCTTAACCCACCATGGCCGAGCCGCATGATGATGGTCTAGCCATTGAAGCCCATGGCCGAGCCCACTTGCTTGGTGATTGATCATCTTGCTTTGCTTTATCAAAGGTTATGTCACTTTGATTCATATTGTTCATTGTTTTGATTCATAATCTTGTATGTTGAATTGTACACTTATAATTGTTGTATTTGTTTGTGTACAAGAGTTGAAATCTTGGATCTTCATCCACTCAAAATCTTAGTCGTTCCTTGTCGTGCTTTTCGGAGTTTCAATTGTGTGTCTAGAATTGTTATCTTCTAGCTTTAAAAAGGTGAGTTTATCACTCTTGACATACGTACTTTTGTAATTGTGAAACAATGGCATGTGAATTATAGAAAATTTATATGTTATGTTAATATGTTCATATATGCCTGTGATATGATTATATGATGTTAAATTCTGTTTATATATTTGTACATCATTTGACATGATATTATATGTTCTACTGTTCATTTATTTACTATTTCTCACACTGCAAGTTCCCTATCACTATGGGTTGAAATGATACATACCCGAACGGACATTAGAATAAGGAAAAATCATTATGAGCTGAAATGATAGGCTCGAGTGATTTTTATTGTATTTGTTTTACTTGGGATTGCGGGTTTGAACTAATAGAACCCAGATTTTTCTTTTTAAATTACGGATTGAAATGATACATATCCGTATCACTTGACCTAGGACAGAAAATATTATACAGGCCCATGGTCATATTTTAAGTAATATTTTCCTAAAATTCATTAAGTATTTTTAAATAATATTGTCCTAAAAGATTATTAAGTATTTTGAGTTTTATAGATATATGAAATTTTAACTTAAATTTTGTTTAATGCTTTAAATTATAAAGGTGTATTAGTTTTTCTATAAGTTAAATTTTTATAAGCTAATAATTGGTTTTAAGTTAAATTAAGGATTTGTATTGATAATAAATAACTTAATAATTGAATTTGACTTAACATGGAAGTTTTAAATCTAACCTAGTAATTGTTATGAATTTTACTTTATGAAACGGACATGTTTTGTGTAATAAATAATGTATTTTGAACTGATAAAACGGAATACAGTTTTAATTGGACATTTTTAATAAAATTTATTTAACTAGAAAATCATTGTTAATTGATGTCTAAATGAATAGAAAAAAAGGAAAATTTGATTGTTATATTAACTATGATAAAATATTCTTTTGTGAAATGTTATGTTTTGTAAAATAAATAGTTATGATTTTTAAATGGAAAAAAAATGTAACTTTAATTATGACTTAACTTGATAATTGGAAATTTGGTTTTTCAAATGGAAATTTTAAGTTAAGTAAATAAATAGAAATTTATTTTTATTTATGAAATGGGTATTTTAAAATAAAGTGTTAGGTTAGTGGTTAAATATAAAAGTTAAGTAAAATAGTGTATTTTGACTTAATAAATGAATTATGGTTTAAATTGGATATTTATTTATAAAATTTTATTTTATTAAATCATAAGTTAAATGATATCCAAATGAATGTTTTTGAAGCATGAAATATGATTTTTTATAAGTTAGAAATGGCTAAAATTGAAGTTTTAATGTTTCTGAAAAGTTATAATAAAATTAGGAATTTTTTGGTAGCATTTATAAAATGCTGTGGTTTTAAGATGGCATTTGCTAAGTGCTATCATTTCTGAAATTTAACTAAGTTCTGAAATAACCAAATACTATTACAACACTTTATAAGTGGTATTGTTCTGAAATTTAACTATGTTTGGAAACAACTAAATACCTATTACAGCACTTTATAAGTGCTGCTGTTTCTGAAACTAAGCTGTTTGTAAATAACTGAATATCTATTACAGCACTTTATAAGTGCTGCTGTTTCTAAATTTGACAATGTTTTGAAATATTACTAATATATCTACTGTAACCCTTTATAAGTGCTGTTGTTAGCTGAAAATACAATGTTTTGGAAATTTTATAATTGAATGAATGAACTTAGAAATGCTACAACTTTGAAATGAATATTATTTGACTTGAATTTAAATGGTTTAAATGAATATTAAATTAAAAGGTGTTATGACTTTGTAAGTATTATGATCTTCAAAGAATAACATTTCTAAATTGTTATGATTTCAAAATATTATGGTTTCAACGTGTTGGGTTTCAGAGTTGTTATAACTTTGAAAGGTACTATAGTTTTCAAAATGAAATTGTGTGAAATTGTATTTAATTAAGAATTGTCTTTAAATATATTAACGTGAAACTTATTGAAATTGAAGATTTAAGAATGTGACTTTATAAAGTGGTTTGGTTTAAGATGATTTAAAGGAATATTTCAAGTTTAATAAATTTAAGGAAATATTCAGTGATTTGGAAATTTGGGTTTTATTTAAATGATATATTGATTTGGTTTTTAGAATTTAAATGATATATTATTACTTTGGGTTTTGAAATGGAAATGATATATTGACTTGGCTTTGAAATGAAATAATATAGTATTTAGTTTTGAAATGGATATGATATTTTGTTTTGAGGTATAAATTATTTTGAAATAAATATCCATGGGTTATAATAACGATTGGTTGGCAAAGAGACCGGGATCATATATGGGCATACTCTTTGTCGATACCGAAAACCACTTTGACAACTGTGTACACGGTGGAGATTCCAGAATGAAGTAGGATGGTGGCGATGATCCTATTGAGGTATATACGTGGACCCGACTCCCGTGAGTTGGCATAAGGTGGCTAAAACAGGAGCGATCTCAGGCCAATGAGGTAGCACCTCTGATCGGACACATTTCTTCGATACCATTCTATTACATTATGATTGATTTGGTGGCCATCCTTCGATTTTGATTTGGGAGTGTGTTCCGAGGTGGGCGGTAGTGGCTGCTATGCGTTACCACCAGTCCGTGTGCGTAATTTGTATATCTACCCTGGCATTGCCTAGTTGTGCCGTGTCACCTACCATATCGAGATTTACTACGAGTTTCTATTTGTGTCATACCTATGGAGTATCTTCTCGTAGCCTCCCAATCAGGAGGTATGCAGGTGCTGTATAGACTATTGGCACTATTATGTGTTAAGGGCTGTATGGGTAACCCCTTAACGCTATTTAAAAGTAAGTTTATTTTACTATAGACATTATTATATTAGCGAAATATTACTACATAGTAGATAGTTTAACGGATCATTAAGGGATGGGCGGTCCCAAGCATCCTTTAAGTTACTTATATCTTTATATTACAGTTCACTTGAGTTGGTTTACATTGTATAAGTATGTATGTCCTGACTCGAGTGTTTGTGTTTTGCTTTACGCTCGGGTCAGACTGAGTTGTACCAGTATTCGACTCACCTTTGGAGTTGGAGCTTCGCTCTAATCCATCTATTGATTTTGCTTTCAGTCATTCAGTTGATTCCAGTGATGTATTCAGATCTTGTATTTGACTATTGTATTGAGACATCTTTGTATTCGTAAATTCTGCTGTATCTTGTTTAACTCTGTTATATATATAGTAGCTTCATGAACTACTATTTCTTTGCTTACGCTGCATTTTTATTACTCCGTGTTTGTGATCTGTGATTTATTTACTGTATATTCTGAGTTCTGCCAAATTTATATTTACAATCTATTGTTTTGAATTATTCAAGTCCGATATGTGTGGATTTATTGTCGATTTGAATGGTCTAAAATAGTGGGTCGTTACACAGGCCAAACTTTACAAGCCAACATCACATCAATATCAAGTCATGTTGAAATTTTTTGAATTTTGAATTTTATTTAAAAATGTTTTTGAAAAATGAATTTTGCGGTATTCCGCTACACAATATTCCGTTCATGTACGAACCATGAATGATAGAAATAAAAATGCTATCATGCACCAAAATGTAACACGATTCCAAAACAATTATAAAATACACAAGTTATCTTATTTTGTCAAATCAAAAAAATTCCATCGGTTGCTGAAAAATACGCCAAACAACAATTTAAATATTTTTCAAATTAAAAATTATGGAAAAATCCTATGAATTCAATTAAAAATACATCAATAAAAACCAAGTCGTTTTATTAACAATTGATTTTCTTATTGTTTATTCAAGCCATTTATTATTTTTAATAAACTTACACAATGAATTTACCATTATTATTTATTAATTATTAAGAATTAAATAAGGCTACTTAATCCATTTGATTAATATTTAATTCACGATTCAAATATCTAAATAGTCACTATATTTGAGTATAAGTTATTTAGATTTTTAAACACTAATTATTTAAATATTTAAAATTACTTAAATATTCAAAATTAGAATGGAAAAATTCTGAGATTTGACACGATAGGTTTTTCTTATTGTTTAGTTACTTTACTACTTGACTACCACTCTATATAGGTCGGGTACCATTGCAAAACACTATATATATATATATTTGGTATTAGAGGTGTAGCATGGTTGTCACATTACTTCACCATATACTTCGCAACACAATGGTGTTTCAGAGAGAAAGAATCTAATCCCATTAGATATGGTCAATTCTATGATAAGTAAAGCTGAGTTACCTTTTTAATATTGGGATATGCATCGGTAAATCGTAGCGCATATGTTAAATTTGATACCTACTAAAACTGTGCCTATGACTCCATATGAGATGTGATGTGGGAAGAAACACCAACTCAAGTATTTGAAGGTGTGGGATTGTCCTTCCTATGTTAAGAACATTGGTCCCAACAAACTTAAGGCAAGATCGGCATTTGTAAATTTATAGTATATCCAAAGAATTCAATGGGATATATCTTCTACAATACTAAGGAACAAAAGGTCATTATTTCTTGACATCCTTACTTTTCGAAAAGGAATTTCTTATGAAAAAAATTATGAGTGAGATTGTAGATTTAGATGAAGTCCAAGAAATTTACACAAAAGCCGAACTGGTAAATGAATCTAATTCATCGGTATATGAAAACAAGTAACCAATTATTATGTCTAATAGAGAATCTCGTGCACCAGAGAAATACAATAATTTTCTTGTGGATTGCAAGAAAGATGACCACGTCTTAGAATATGACAATCCTCTCTCATTCCAAAAAGCACTACAAGGTAAAGACTTTGCACTTTCGCTTGAAGCTATGAAATCCAAAATGGGTTCCATGCATGACAAAAAATTATGGACTTTAACTGACATATCTGAAGGGATAAAACCCATTGTCAGTGTAATGACCCGTAATTTTCGATAATTAAAATTGGTTAATTTAATGATGTTTTGTAATTAAATGTTGAAGGAAATAAAAATTTGTGATTTAATAATAAGATTATAACTGGAATCAAATGAAATGGTATTAATTTAAGGTAATTGGTAACTGCTCTAAATTTAATTCAATTAATTAAAAGAATTAAAAAGGTTATGATTGGTTATGTAACGACCTGGTATTTCGAACCATTTGCATCCACACATATCAGACTTGAATTGCTCAAAATCTCATATTGTATATTTATATTTGGCAAAACTCGGCATATACAGTAAATAAATCAATCACGGACACAAAGTATTAAAAAATTAGCAGCAGAATAGATAAATAGTAGTTCATGAAGCTACTATATAAACATCAGATTTTGAAATAAAACACAACAAAATATCTCAAATACAATATAGTCTCGAATACAAATAGATGACAAGTCTGAACAAAACAACTGCATAGCTGAAAGCTATATAGATATAGATGGATCCTCAAGCAAAGCTCCAAAGGTGAGTCTCAAATGCTATAACACTCAATCTGACCCGAGCGTAAAGCAAAACACAAAACACTCGAGTCAGGATTAACATTCTTATATTTATAAATTAACCTCAAGTGAAATGTCAACTGAAATACAAGTAACTTAAAGGATGTTTGGGATTTCCATCCTCTAAGGATCCGTGGAACTATCTACTATGTAGTAATATACGCTATTATAATATGTCTATAGTAAAGTAAACTATTAAAATAGCGTTAAGGCGTTACCCATATCCCCCTTAACACATTTTTTATAGTGCCGTAGTCTATACAGATACTGCAAACTCCACTCACGAGTGGGCTATCAGGGAGCACTCCATAGGTACGACACAAAACAAACTCGTAGAAGACGCGATAGGGCATGTGACAAGGCACTCGAGGCAATGCCAGGGTAGATATACCGTTTGCGGATCCGGACTGGTGGTAACACATAGCAGCTACTACCGCCCACCTCGTGACACACTCCCAAATCAAACGGGTGCACCCAATCAAATCACAAAAGAAATAGAATGGTATCGAAGAAATGTGTCCGATCGGAGGAATGACCTCACTTGGCCCGACATGGGTCATGTTTTAGCCACATCAAGCTAACTCACGGGAGTTAGGGCTACATAAACACCATATAGAATCGTCACCAAACCATCCTACTTCATTCTGGAATCTTCACCATGTACACAGTTGTTAAAGTGGTTTTCGGTATTGGCAGAGAGTATGACAATATCCAATCCCGGTCTCTTTAACAACCAAACGCTTATTTCACACCATGGTCATTTCATTTCAAATAGTTCATACTTTATATCAAAATATCATATTCATTTCAAAATCACATCAAACCGATATCATTATTCACTTTAGATAATATTCATTTCCAGAATCATAACACTTTAAAATTTATAACACTTTCGAAATCATAGCACTTCTGAAATCATAACACTTTTGAAATAATAACACTTTTGAAGTCATAACAGTTCCAACTTAAACAGTTTAGATATTGAAAACAGTATATTTATTAAAATAGTTATAAATTAAAATAGTTTATATATTAAAATTACTTTATATAATAAAATTAGTTCCTCTAATTTTGCAAATCGATTCAAATCATCTTAAATTCCACCATTCAATTTAAATCAATTCTAGTTTAACTATTTCAATTTAAAGTTCAAAGATTCAAGTTTATATATTCGAACATTTACAATATAGATTTCATTTATATTTCAATATTTAACTTTAAATTTATCCAAATTGGAAACTATTCCCTTAACCATTTTTATAAAAATTTATTTAAATCCCAATTTATATATTTAAATCAATATTACGTATTCAATCTCAATTTTATTCAAATTGAGAATATTCATTCAATCACTTTTTTTATCAAACCAAGTTATAATCATATCTTTTAAAAATCTCAAAACTAATAAGTATATATCAATTCTTTCTTAAATTCAATTATTAACCAATTTAAATTCCAAGTCAACATTAATCTATCTTCCCAACCTTTATTATTAAAGTTATAAAATATATTTTAAAATATAAATTTAAATAAATATTTGAACATATTATAAACCAATTAAATTAAATTTTATTAAATTAAATCTTATTATTAAATTTATTTTATATTAAAACTTATTTTATATATTTTAAAATAGTAAAATTATAAGTAAAATCTTAGAATTTTATAGTTTCAAAACTAACTTATAAATTTTAAATTTCCAAACATAAAATTTTAAAATCAAAAATTTAAACCTTTATAAAAATAACATATATATATATATATATGTAATATCTTAAAATCAATATTTAATAAAACCATATATTTCCTTTTAGAACCTTGGAAATCATTTTCAAAATATATATATAGACCAACGGTGTCTGTATATAATTTTCTATCCTATGGTCAAGTGATACAGATATTTATCATTTCAATCTGCAATTTAATTATCTACGGGTATATATCATTTCAACCCGCAATCCCAAATTCAAAGTCAATGAAAATCGCTTGGGTTTATCATTTAAACCCATAATGATTTTCTCATATTCTACAAGATCGTTCGGGTATGTATCATTTCAACCCATAGGGAATTCTATACTAACAGGGAACTTGCAGAGTGAAAGGGTTATGATAGTAATATAACATATCAACAACAGGCATATATCATCAGTAACAAATTAAATAAAATATAAACAACATGATAGGGTGTCATATCTCACAGGTGAACAATTACAGATGATAGCATATCATATATAGCAATTATAAAAATAACAGTTTAATTTAGCAGCATATTTCAATTGTCGTTTCAAGTGAAATCAAATTTAATAAGTATAAGAATTTTAATCGTGAGTGATTGCTCACCTTTCGAGGCTAGAGAGATTTAACAATGAAATAAGTTAAGAATCCAAGCACGAATTACAAAGCAAAGCAAGATTGGCACGAATTCGACGAGCAAGGCTGATAGTTTGAAATTAACGAAATCAAATCAAAACTGGATTGATGAAGATCAGTTATATAAGTGAACTTATATATAACTATATATAATTATATATATATATATAATCATATTCTAAATTCAAACACATATTAAATTAAATATATATATGTATTTCAAAAATCATTGTTTTAAAGTAAAACACATATATAAAAATCAGACATATATACATAATATATTTTGAAATAAATACACACACATATATATATACACACTTATTAAAATGCAAAATACTTACATATATTATGTTTGTTCATTTGGAAATATATATATATATATATATATTCAGTTACTAACATAACCCAAACAGATCATAAAAATCATTACAGACCATAACTTAATATATATACATATGTATATATATATACACACACACTAAATTTCTCACAGCCAACCAACAACATACCAAATACATACATAAACATCTGTATATATATTCTACTGTATATTTTTGAAACCAAACCCATTAAACATATGACACTAAATCTTCAGATCCAACTTAATTATAAAATCAAGTAACTTATTTTATTAAAGCTTATATACACATTATACTTTAAAACAATATTTATTATAGAAATCAGTATAAACCTGCCTTATTATATCACATATAACTAACATTTTATATTAGGGAAGCATATATATATTAGCTATATATATATATACTTGAAATCAACATTATTATAAATACCTATATAAACAAGACATCCACAAAAGTTTCTGGAAACATATACATATGTACTAACATAATTATACTGCCAGGTTATAACTTACATAAACCTATATATATCTATATATATACACACAGAATATACAATTTAAGTAAACTTTATATATATATATATATATATCATATGTCAGATATATTACCTATATACAACAAGATTGAAATATTGTTATCCTATATATATACATACGTACTTCTTATATACGAAAGCTTCCAAATATATATATATACACACCTTTTTTTCTTCTTTTTTTCAAAATAATCCACATATATATATAAACATATATATTTAAACAAATAAGTTTTATATAAACTTACATATATATAGAACTGTAAAGAAGAGGAAGATATAACATAAGAGAGCTCAGCAACATATAAATATAAATATAAATATATATATATATATATATATATATATATATATATATGCATACCCCAAATATATGCGGCTACTGGCACAAGTGGGTCTGGGAGGAGCTCGACATTGGTGACTGGGAGGGGAAAAGACTTGCGGGCTAGGGGATACGGTTGCTTGGAGGATCGGGAGGCGGAGCGGCCATCTAATAACACGAGCAGGCTGCGCATGGATTTGATGGCTGTGCTCGAGATCGGCTAGAGGTGAAGCAGGGGAGAGAAGAAGTCGAATGGGAGGAAGGAGGTGGTTTATATGGCCAGAGGAAAGGTGTGGAGTGGATGTTAATCATGGCAGAGGGGGAGGACTTGGGAGGTTGAGGCCTGAGGGGTAGAAGAGAGATGGCGTTTGGGTTCGTGGACGGGTGGGAATAGCCGGAGAGAGAGGTGGAGGAGTGGCGTCGGTGGCTGACGCGGCGCAGACTGGTGAGTGTGCGAGCGAATGATCAAGGGGATCGGCAAGTTGTTTTGGGTTATGGAAATGAGTATCAACATACAAATGAAACAAGGTGGAAGGAAGATAAAGCGAGCTACATGAGGAACAGACTATATATATTTTTCTTTTGAAATGAAAAAATGTACCAAAAATGAATTGAAAGGGCAAATCCACATTTATTTGAAAGTGGGAATAGAAATAGTCAAGCACGAGAATTCAGGGGATCATTAAAGCAATTGGCTGTTTCTTTTCAACCGTTGGAAAGATTTGAATGGACACAGGATTCAAAAAGTTAAAACGGGTACCGATATGGTTATCTGTTTCGCAGATATCTCCACGTACCGGACACCAAAATGCATAGATGAATATACTATGGAGATCAGCACGATGAGACAAATAGAATGGTATATAGATATCAGCGATACGACCATTATAACAACCCATATATTTTGCGATTGTATATTTAAACGTTGAAATTTAAATATGGCATCGTTAGTCGGATTAAAGTCCGAAATGCTACTTTTTGTAAACAGTCAAATTAGGACTCGAGACCCCTTCCATTGAGTCCAAAATGGCGTTTGCGACCTTTTTGAGTATAAACATCGATATGTTTGGAGTTGAGTAGAATTTTGCTATTTTTCTATTTTGGGCTTTGGGTTTAGGTTTCAGCCCACTAACCCAACATAATACCCTAACTCCTCCACCAACTCCACTTCATTCATTTTCATTTCCTAAAACTTTCAAGCTAAAAGAAAAATGGGGGAAAGAAAGGGAAATTAGAATTCCTAAACCATAGTTTACTAAGAAATTCAAATTCAAGCTCCAAAATCAAAGAGAAGTTTAGGTAAGCATCCTCTTCATCTTCTCCATTTCAATTCCTCTCCAATTTTCAGAAATTTCCTATAACCTAATTTAGGAAATATTTGTCAATGATCATAAATTGGAGTTTCTAGAGTTGAAGTTGAAGAGTGGTTGATCTTTCCTTTGTTTTAAAGCTTCTCATTTGTTGTTTTTGGGTTTAAAAGTGAGTTCTTTAACTCACATCTATGTTTATACCTTTGGTAGTTGTTAGGTATGAATTCCTAGTATCTATTTCTTGCCCATTTGCTTTTGAATTGAATTGGTTTGACGAATTTTCCAATTTTTGGTATTTGGAAGTCAAAATCTATGAAAATCCTTATATGGATGTTTGGACATGTTATTTGGAGTATATTGATGTGTTTATAGGATTGGGTTGTCGCTTGACATCGATCTCTAGCCATCGTCGCTCATTCGTTTGTTTCAAATTTGATTTGGCCATCAATGGCCTTGGCAAAAATTGCCCCGAGCTTCAGCTCAGACGTCTGGTAATAAGCTCAGACGTCTGATGCTACGGGAATAAAATTCCAGAGTCTCAGCTCAGACGTCTGAGCTTATATCCCAGACGTCTGGGCGATCTAGAAGAAAATTCCAAAGCTTCAGCTCAGACGTCTGGGATAAACACTAGACCTCTGGAGCTGCTGATTTCAGCCAACTTACCTATTTTGATGGGTTTCCATTTTAATCGATTTTTTTGTTGATCCGATTAGTTGTTGTCATTTATTATCGACTTTGATGACTTCTTTTCGGGATATTTAGGAATATCCATTTGATGGATTTGATATCGATTTCTATGGTTTTGATTCATGTCATTGAATGTGAATTTTTCGTTAATTGATTGTTTCTACAATCATTCTTGTGACTTGTCACTTTTAAAAATACAAAGGTTTCTATATAGTAGTAAATATTCAAACGCTTTCACAAAGATGATTTCAATACCATTTTTAATACAAAACTCGTTTTTAAAACCGTTTTCTAATCTATTAGTATATACAAACCTTTACCTCATTCGTACGAGAAATCCAATTAAACGACCTAGCAAAACAAGTGGTATGATACGCTTGCTTTACTTCGTCGGTTAATTCTTAGACTTGTTCGATTGAAATCTTGTGACAATTTTCGAGTGGAAATCTACAATTTGCTCGTAAATATTTAAGTTAAGCCAGTGGTTATGGGACATGAAGCTAAACTCATTTATTTGCTAGCTTAGTGTAATCTACACTTTTTATTGATCAATGGTGATCATTTTATGGTTTAGACTAGCGATATGCAATGTCTCTTTGTCCACGTGGGGGACTATACCTCGTTTTATGGAGCTTCGTCTCATTTTTATGGGCTAACGACCCAGGGTCTTTTGACCGTTTGTGGAGCTCCGGCTCAAGTTGGTGGGGGTAGCGACCCATGGCCTTCAGACCGTTTGTGGAGCCTCGGCTCAAACTTGATTGTTTGCGACCGTGGAATAGCGTTCCGTTTGTGATACACGTGTTGGTGAGTTTTCATGCTCCCGTTTGTGATAGGCCTCCCCCTTTGTGATTTCTGGATTTCTAATTGTTGATTTCTGGAATTTGTGTTTCACCAATTTTTGCGATTGACATTGATATGTTTTGTCAATATTTGGGGTTTGGTGAATAAGCTAAAGAATGTGATATTCTTTTTGGGTATTTGACGAGATTTGAGATATTGTATGATTTTTATTGTTATTGAATGTATACTTGTCATAGTATGGCATTATTGTTATCATACATTTTTGTGGTATCTCTTATCCTTTCTCATCTCATATAATATTTATAGCTAGACTGATCCGTTTATTATTTCCCTTCTTAAATAATACTCGGGTCAGACCGAGGTGTTACAGGTGCTTCCACTTGACTTCTTAGCAGGGGCTAGCTTCTGACTTTTGGCTAACTACTTTAGCTTAGTAGTTTTTTCTTTTATACATTTGAGATAGAGACTCCTTGATGTATACTTATTCTTTTGCTTAGCACTTGTACCTATTCTTTTGTGGTGTAGTGGATCTTGTATGACCACTATTTTGATAAACACTTTTATGTGTTATATTCATATCTGTTTCCGCCTTTGTGATATGAAAATCTGTGAATGATTTCTGTTATGCTTATTTCTATATTTGTTTCCGAAGCCCACATAGCCACTGTGTAGTAGCTTTAAGTTTGTATTTGATATGTCGGATTTCCTCTTGAAATGAAATGCATGTCATATTATCTGACATATCGGTACTCGCACAAAGCAATTACATAGATGGTCGCTCCTCCATAGTTTTATTCTTCGTGCTAGTCGACAGCATTACCCCGTGGTGTCCTTGGCTAGTGTGAGTATAGAGGTGGGGCGTCACAGCTCAGTATCAGAGCCAAACTTCAGAACAATGTGGAATAATCTAGCAAGGATCATTGTCCTAAGTCTTTCTTAGGAATCGTGCCTTAGGATTTAATTCGAGTCTTAAGACCCGTTCTATCCTATTTTCTTTTATGATGCCTTGTTTTATCAATCAAGTTTGTTTGATATTCATTCTGAGAATAACCTTTTTCCTCTTCTTTCTTTCTTTAAAAAAAGAGAAATGGTTAGACCTGGCCGTCCCAGCGTTGGTCAATCCAGTGCTACTCCTCAGGATAGAGTATTCATGTCTGCTCAAAAGCTTTTGGATCTTCTAAAGAATGCCCAATCTGCCGGTCCCATTCCAGAGCCTACTCATCCTAAATTTGGGTTTGCACACTTGTGCAGTGATTATATTAATTGAGGTGGAAGGGCATTCAAGGGTTTCGAAAGTGTTATAGAAGTCCAAGTTTGGCTTAGAACATGCGACCACATCTTTTCTCGCATGAATCTTGTGGATCTATATCGAGTCCAAGTAGCTTCTAGTATGCTCCAGGAGAGAGCATTAGATTGGTATGAGCTTTTGATTTCTGAAATTATTGAAGCGGATCTTACTTGGGAGCAATTCCGGGAAAGGTTCGAGTTAAAGTTTGTGCCGGAAGCTGAAAAAGTATCTTTAGCTCGATGCTTTATCGACCTTGTTCAAGGTGAATCTTCTGTGACGAATTACGTCACATCTTTTGAATCTCTCTCTAAATATGGGGTCGAGTATATTAATACCCCATTGCAGAAAAATCAAAGGTTTGTCTATGGGTTGAATAAGAACCTCAAAAAGCCTTTACTCCTGAAATTAGAAGTTTCTTTCGATCAGCTTGTTGATATCGCTCTTCGACTCGAAGAGGCCGATAAAGAAAGTGATGTTGAAGTTGTGGGTGCCAAACTAAACATCAATAAGAAGAGGCCTTTTAAGTTCAAGCCTTATCCCAACAAGAAAGGGAAGCAAGCAACTTCGGTAGCAAAGACTCCTACCTCTAGTCGTAGAGAATGTTACAATTGTGGTTTTAAGGACCATCATGCAAACAAGTGTCCGAAGCCCCTTACTTGTCGCTATTGCAAAAGTTCGGGTCATACCATATCTTCATGTCCCAAACTTCAAAGCAAGAAGGAAGGGAAGATAAATGTTGTGCAAGCCCCTAGTAACACTTCTCTTGGTCAAGGTATTTCTCATTCTATCCTTGATGGCATTATCATGTTTCATGATAATCCTATTCGAGTTCTTTTTAATACGGGTGCATCCCACTCTTTTATATCAAAAGAACTTGTTGATGCTTTGTCTTTAAATGTTATGGGCTTGATGACTTCACTGAGAATTGCGAATCCGGTTGGAGGATCCGCAACACTCAGTTTACTTTGTAAAGATGTCGAGATTATTTTATGTGATTATTCTTTCCGAGCAGATTTGCATGCTATGCGCTACTTAGGTTTCGGAATGATTTTGGGAATGGATTGGCTTAATCGTTATGAAGCCCATATCCTATGTCCTGAGCGGACTATTCATCTTTGACATCCCCAATCTGTTAAGCAGATTTATATTGTTCTTAAAAATTCAGATTCCAATTCGGTAGCATCCTTATATTCTCTAAACCCGCATGATGACGATAATGATGATGAGGAAGATGTCATTTCCCTCATTCACGTTGTTTGTGAATTTCCCGACATCTTTGAGCCCGTTTTAGGATTACCACTTAAGTGAGTAATTGAGTTTAGAATTAATCTAATCCCTAGAGCTCTACCTATTACTCGTCCTCCTTATCGTATGTCCAATAAGGAAAATGAGGAGATGCGTAAACAATTATCCGAATTGGAAGGAAAGCAGTTTATTCATTCTAGTTCCTCTCCATGGGGAGCGTCGGCTATCTTTGTGAAGAAATCCGATGGTACACTTAGGCTTTGCGTAAAATATCGCAAGCTTAATGACCTCATCATCAAGAATAAATATTTCTTACCCCAGATTGATGATCTATTCGATCAACTTAGCGGTGCTAGAGTCTTTTCACAGTTAGACTTAGCAACCGGTTTTCATCAACTTCATATTGCAAAGGATTGCATTCCTTTGACATCGTTCCATACTCGTTATGGATCTTATGAATGGCTTGTTATGCCATTTGGTTTAACGAATGCTCCTGCTTATTTCGTTGACCTTATGAATCGAGTTTTCAAAGACTTCCTCGATCGATTTGTTCTCATCTTTATCGATGATATTCTTGTTTATTCTAAAACCGAGGAAGAGCATGAAAAACATCTTCGGATTGTGTTGTAAACTCTTAGGAGCAACCAATTGAAAGCAAAATTTTCTAAGTGCCACTTTTGACAATCTCGTGTGAATTTTTAGGGCATATAATTTCTGAATCCGGAATTTCCATGGATCCTTCAAAGATTGAAGCGATTCAAAATTGGAAGAGACCGGAGAGTGTGATGGAAATCCTTAGTTTTCTTGGATTGGCGGGCTATTACCGTCGTTTCATAAAAGACTTTTCTAAAATTTTCGTGCCTCTTACTAGTTTGACAAAGAAGGGAGTTAAATACATTTGGTCAGACAAATGTGAAGCTGCTTTTCAAAAATTAAAAGAACTCCTTTCCGATGCTCCTATTCTTGTGATTCCCGAAGGGAACCAAGACTTTATTGTTTATACCGATGCTAGTCGTGTTGGTTTGGGAGCCGTTATCATGCAACAGGAACATGTTATCGCTTATGCTTCTAGGCAATTAAAGCCCGCCGAGACTAGATATGCCACTCATGATTTAGAGCTCGCGGCTATTGTTTTGGCCCTTAGAATTTGGCGTCATTATCTTTTGGGAGAGAAATTTGTTCTCTACACCGATCATAAATCTTTGAAGTATTTATTTTCTCAAAAGGAACTTAATTTGCATCAACAATGTTGGCTCAAATTCCTTACATCTTATGATCTTGATATTCTTTATACTCCTGGAAAGGGAAATCGTGTTGCTGATGCCCTTAGCCGAAAGCAACAAGCAGTTGTTTCCATGATAATATCCGAATGGAATGATCTCGAGACTTTATCCACTTGTGAGATTCGAGATCGCGAATCCGATTCATGTTCATCTCTTGTTTTATGTAGCCTTGAGGCTCATCCTTCTCTTTTAGACCGCATTCTTGAAGCTCAAAAGCATGATCCCAAATTGGCTCTTCTTAGCCAAAGTTGTAGGGATAAAATTGATATTGAAGGTTTGAAAGACTTTGATATTGATGCTCGTGGCGGTATTCGAAAATTTGGTAGACTTATCGTGCCAAATATTATTGATCTTCGTAAAGACATTTTAGAAGATTTTCATCGTTCTAAATTTACCATTCATCCCGGTAGTAGTAAAATGTACGCGGACATGAAGCGACTTTATTATTGGGATGGAATGAAATCTGATATTGCTAACTTTATTAAGCGTTGCATGACTTGCCAACTCGTAAAGGACGAGCATCAAAGGCCCGGTGGGTTATTGCAACCTTTAGACATTCCCGTTTGGAAATAGGATCAAATTTCTATGAACTTTATTGACGATCTTCCCCGTTTTCGTTCGGGTCAGGACAGTCTATGGGTGATTGTGGATAGACGTACAAAATCCGCCCATTTTATTCCCGTTCGGTCCAATCGGACGGTACCTCTTTTGGCTAAACTCTATGTCAAAGAAATTTTTAAATTGCATGGAGTTCCTACTTCTATTGTTAGCGATCATGATCCATTGTTTACTAGTGGATTTTGGAAGGGTCTTCAAAAAGCTTTGGGAATGAAGCTTAATTTTAGCACCGCTTATCATCCTCAGTCGGATGGACGAACCGAGCATGTGCATCAAACTCTTGAAGATCTTCTTCGTGCATGTGTTCTTGATTTTGGTGCAAGTTGGGAAGATCATATTTCTCTTGTTGAGTTTTCCTACAATAATAGCTTCCAATCTAGTTTTGGTATGACACCTTTCGAGGCACTCTACGGAAGGCCATGCCGATCTCCTTCTTGTTGGCTAGAGGCCGGTGAGAAGCTGGTTCTAGGTCCAGATTTTATTCGTGATGCCACAGAAAAGATTGACCTTATTCGTCATAGGATGAAACAAGCTCAAAGTAGACAAAAATCCTATGCCGATAACCGAAGAAGGAAATTAGAATTTTATATGGGAGATTTAGTGTTTATTCGTGTTTCACCTATGAAGGGTGTTGTGCGTTTCAGTTGATCGGGAAAGTTAGCACCTCGATATATTGGCCCATTTCCCATCACCGAACGCATTGGTTCCGTGGCTTATCACCTTTTATTACCGGCTCAAGTTTATGCTATTCATGACGTATTCCATGTCTCTCAACTACGGAAATGCCTTAGACATTCCGATTCTATTCTTGAGCCCGGTGTTATTGAAGAAATTGAAGTTTCGCCTAATTTGACTTATGAGCAACATCCTAATCGTATCATTACTACGGAGGTTAAACACCTTCGAAATAAAGATGTTCCTCTTGTGAAAGTTCAATGGTCCTCAAATCCTAAGGATTGCTCTTGGGAATCCAGAGAATTCATCGAACGAACACATCTGGACTAACTCTCTCGTGCTCCTTAAGGTGAACTTCTCATTTCAAAATTTCTTCTTTTATGTTGTTATGCCTTAGTATGGTTGTTACTTTTTATTTTCTTCTTAATTATTGCGAGGACGCAATTTCTTTAAGGAGGGGAGTCTGTAACAACCCGCCTATTTTGTAATTGTATATTTAAACGTTGAAATTTAAATATGGCATCGTTAGTTGGATTAAAGTTTGAAATGTTACTTTTTGTAAACAGTCAAATTAGGACTCGAGACCCCTTCCATTGAGTCCAAAATGGCGTTTGCGACCATTGAGTATAAACATCGATATGTTTGGAGTTGAGTAGAATTTTGCTATTTTTCTATTTTGGACTTTGGGTTTGGGTTTCAGCCCACTAACCCAACATAATACCCTAACTCCTCCAACTCCTCTTCATTCATTTTCATTTTCTAACACATTCAAGCTAAAATAAAAATGGGTGAAAGAAAGGGAAATTAGAATTCCTAAACCCTAGTTTACTAAGAAATTCAAATTCAAGCTCCAAAATCAAAGAGAAGCTTAGGTAAGCATCCTCTTCATCTTCTCCATTTCAATTCCTCTCCAATTTTCAGAAATTTCCTATAACCTAATTTAGGAAATATTTGTCTATGATCATAGATTGGAGCTTCTAGAGTTGAAGTTGAAGAGTGGTTGATCTTTCCTTTGTTTTAAAGATTCTCATTCGTTGTTTTTGGGTTTAAAAGTGAGTTCTTTAACTCACATCTATGTCTATACTTTTGGTAGTTGTTAGGTATGAATTTCTAACATCTATTTCTTGTCCATTTGCATTTGAATTGAATTGGTTTGATGAATTTTCCAATTTTTGGTAATTGGAAGTCAAAATCTATGAAAATCCTTATATGGATGTTTGGACATGTTATTTGGAGTGTATTGATGTGTTTATAGGGTTGGGTTGTCGCTTGACATCGATCTCTAGCCATCGTCGCTCATTCGTTTGTTTCGAATTTGATTTGGCCATCAATGGCCTTGGCAAAAATTGCTCTGAGCTTCAGCTCAGACGTCTGGTAATAAGCTCAGACGTCTGATGCTATGGGAATAAAATTCTAGAGTCTCAGCTTAGACGTCTGAGCTTATATGCCAAACGTCTGGACGATCTGGAAGAAAATTCCGGAGCTTCAGCTCAGACGTCTAGGATAAACACCAAACGTCTGGAGCTGCTGATTTCAGCCAACTTACCTATTTTGATGGGTTTCCATTTTAATCGATTTTTGTTGTTGATCCAATTAGTTGTTGTCATTTATTATTGACTTTGATGACTTGTTTTCGGGATTTTTGGGAATATCCATTTGATGGATTTGATGTCGATTTCTAGGGTTATGATTCACGTCATCGATTATGAATTTTTGGTTGATTGATTGTTTCTACAATCATTCTTGTGACTTGTCACTTTTAAAAATACAAAGGTTTCTATACTAGTAGTAAATATTAAAACACTTTCACAAAGATGATTTCAATACCATTTTTAATACAAAATTCGTTTTTAAAACCGTTTTCTAATCTATTAGTATACACAAACCTTTACCTCATTCGTACGAGAAATCCAATTAAACGACTTAGCAAAACAAGTGGTATGAAACGCTTGCGTTTACTTCGTCGGTTAATTCTTAGACTTGTTCGATTGAAATCTTGTGACAATTTTCGAATGGAAATCTACAATTTGCTCGTAAATATTTAAGTTAAGCTAGTGGTTATGGGACATGAAGCTAAACTCATTTATTTGCTAGCATATTGTAATCTACACTTTTTATTGATCAACAGTGATCATTTTATGGTTTAAACTAGCGATATGCGATGTCTCTTTGTCCACGTGGGGGACTATACCTCGTTTTATGGAGCTTCGTCTTATTTTTATAGGCTAACGACCCATGGTTATTTGACCGTTTGTGGAGCTCCGGCTCAAATTGGTGGGGTAGCGACCCATGGCCTTCAGGCCGTTTATGGAGCCTCGGCTCAAACTTGATGGTTAGCGATCACGGAATAGCGTTCCGTTTGTGATACACGTGTTGGTGAGTTTTCTTGCTCTCGTTTGTGATAGGCCTCCCCCTTTGTGATTTTTGGATTTCTAATTGTTGATTTCTGGAATTTGTGTTTCACTAATGTTTGCGATTGACATTGATACGTTTTTTCAATATTTGGGGTTTGGTGAATAAGCTAAAGAATGTGACCGAGGTGTTACAGGTGTTACAGGTGCTTCCACTTGACATTGACATTGATACGTTTTGTCAATATTTGCGATTGACATTGACATTGATACGTTTTGTCAATATTTGCGATTGACATTGACCGAGGTGTTACAGGTGCTTCCACTTGACTTCTTAGGAGGGGCTAGCTTCTGACTTTTGGCTAACTACTTTAGCTTAGTAATTTTTGCTTTTATACATTTGAGATAGAGACTCCTTGATGTATACTTATTCTTTTGCTTAGAACTTGTACCTATTCTTTTGTGGTGTAGTGGATCTTGTATGACCACTATTTTGATGAACACATTTATGTGTTATATTCATATCTGTTTCCGCCTTTGTGATATCATTTGTGACTGATTTGTGTTATGCTTATTTCTATATTTGTTTCCGAAGCCCACATAGCCACTGTGTAGTAGCTTTGAGTTTGTATTTGATATATCGGATTTCCTCTTGAAATGAAATGCAAGTCATATTATCTGACATATCGGTACTCGCACAAAGCAATTACATAGATGGTCGCTCCTCAACAGCCTTATTCTTCGTGCTAGTCGACGGCATTACCCCGCAGTGTCCTTGGCTAGTTTGAGTATAGAGGTGGAGCGTCACAACCATCCTATCAAAAGTCGATATTTTGCTGCTATATTGCTACAAATTTGCCGAAAATAAGATAAACGGGGCTAGAGAAATCCAAATTTGATGAAACGAAAGATGACGTCTCACTCAGAAAATAATTTACAAATTTATTGTATAAAAATATTCAGGTTTGGAAAAGATTTTATTATTATCAAATATTAACTGATTTTAAATTTAAATAAAATTACACAACAAAACTAACTTTCATATTTCCTTATGAAACTTTACCATTTGCTATGTTTAAAAAGACGTATTACAAATATCAAATTTTTAATTCCAAATTTTATTATTTAAAATTTCACAAAAATTCAGTTAAATTACGTTATTAAAACCATTAAAATTTACGGGTCGTTACAGGTTATATAGTGTAAATTTATTGTAACAGTGAATGTATTAATTGATAACTGAATATAAAGAGCAATCGATAATTTAAATGTTGATTAATTAATGAAATAAGGTGTAATTAATTGTAGTTGATAATAATAGTGGTGTAGTAGTAGTTATAACAATTATATGTAAATAATAAACTTATAAATGCTATTGAATGTAGTAATGGTGACAATTGTTATTTGTTACCAATTTAATAAATAAATTACAAATAAAGGTAAATAAATGTTACATTAATGTGAGTTAAGATAATAACTATAGTGAAATGTAATATTTTAAACTTAAGTTAATTATTAAATATTTTAAAGGTAGTCCAATCATTGAAATAATTTAAATGTTATACTTGGTTATAATTTGAATATAAGTAGATAAATGTGAATGTTGTATAAATTAAGGAACTAGTATAGAATTAATGGAAATTGAATAAATTGAATATTATGTAAGAAATTGTAACATTTGTTTGTAATCAATGAATTTATAAGAATGATTAAAGGTTAATGGTAACAATTATTATATGTTACCCATTTATTTGGTCTATTAAATTAAATTGGGAACCAATTGCAATTAATAGAAATTAAGTATTATGTTAATTGAAATTAAGATGAATTGGAAAATATTAATGCACTAAGATATAAACCAATGTTAATTGTACCCATAAGATGATAATTGATTGAATAACAAGATTGACAATCAAATAAATGGACTTATTGAAATGTAAATTTATAATTACGGAATTATTTGAAATAGAAATCAAATACCATGATTTGTGCAATATTGAATATTGAATTGATATAGAAATTTGTTTTAAAAGATTATAAAGTACTAAGTAATCTAAAATGATAGAAATTGTAAATTATTAAATTTGAATTGAAAAGGTGGTTTAATTAATTTAATATTAATTTATTTAATTAAGGTAAAAATAGCCATTTTGGCCATTGTCCCGGATTTCGATGAAACTAGTTTCATCGGATCCGTAACGCTGAATTATTGTAGGATTTCAAGTTTCGTAGCGATCGGACCTGTCGTTTGATCGTACGGACTCGAAACGCCTAGAAATCAATTCAATTGAAATCAATTTGAAATAAGCCAATTTTAAGCTAACTTCTTCATACGATGGAATTTGGACTTGAAACCTGTTCCATTGAATTTAAAAATATTGAAAAGATTTATTTTGATATATGGGATGACCCATTTCCGTTTCGGTAACGAAACGGGCTTTTCGGGTCATTTATCGTTCAATCAAATCCTGTCCGTTGTTTCTATTTTCAGCTCTGCCTATAAATAGCATGTTATAAACCCTAGGGTTTCTCAACTCAGTTTTTTCAGTACATAAAAATCTGTCTTCTATTCCTATCTCCTTCTTCCCATGGCAGAAACCCTAATTTCCAATTGCAATTTCAAATCAAAATTCAAATCCAAAAATCAAACTTTTCAAAACCATATCAAATTATATATCGATTTGAAACTCTCGACAAGCGCAAGTCAATTTTGCTGTTCGTTTTTCGATCTGGGTTTCTATGTGGCGGAATTGGAAGATTAAGCTCCGGCCGTTCATTGTAAGGCTTCTCAATCAACGGTGATTCTTCGTCGATGGCTCGATCAGAGGGTGCTGCTGTGTAGAGGTCGACTAGGGCTTTTGATCCATATGGTTACTTCAGTGGGAAGGTGATCGATTTCGCCAGGAATCGAGGGTTTGTGGCCATTTATGGTACGACAGCGAGCATCGAGGGGCTGCGCGCGTGGGTTGTTGGAGGCGGTTCTGGTCGTGCAACTCATTGACGTCGGCTGATCGAGGTATGGTGGGTTGTGGAAGCGTGCGTTCGTAGTTGAAGGTGGCGGCTCCACATGGTCCCGTACGCAAGTTTCTAGAGAGAGAGAGAGGGGTTTCGAACGTGGGAAATGGCTGCTGACGTGGTAATTGTTACGTTATTTAATTTAATTTAATTTAATTATAATTTTAACAATGTTCAAACCTTAATAATTTTTACATACGAGGTCCGTTTCAAGCGCGTTTGTTCCGCTGGGATCGTATCGAAATTTCGGACATTTTGACGTTGGTTTGGTCGAATTCTGAGACCGTTTGAATTTTGGGCTTAAATTGGATTTTAATTCGATTTAAATTCAAAGATGAGTGTTTTGACCCACCCACAACATCTAAAATTTCTTATGTTAGTTAAATTAAATTTATGATGTGATTAGAAATTTATTTATGGCTGTTTGGTATATTTTAAATCGTCATCTTAGTTAATTTGAATTTATTTGAATCAAATTGTCATTTAATTTATTATTGAATTTAAATTCCTACTTATTCACCTGTATATAATAATATGTTAATTAATGAATATTTATTGGTTGAATTGGATGATGATTGTGATGGATGTTTGAATTTATTATCAGATGATTGGATGCTATAATTGATTTATATATTGTTATCACTATGCAAGTCCTTATGGGTTGAAATGGTACATACCCGGACAATCTATAGATTAGGGAAAACTTGTTATGGGTTGAAATGGTAGACTCGAGCGATTTTATGGATGCTATTTATTTCGGGATTGCGGTTTGAAATGATATATAACCGTAAATATTAAATTGTGAATTCAAATGAAAAATATCCGTTTCACTTGACCCTAGGGTAAAGAATTATATACGGACACCGGATTGGTTAAACTAAATGATTTTAAAATCCTTAATTTTCGAATTTAATTAAATGATATTTTGAAATAAAATGTGATTTATATAAATTGGATTATTATTGAAAAATCAAGTTTTATGTTGAAATGTGAATTGGTCTAAAGGAATTGCTTTAAAAAATTAGGTGAAAGTTTATAGTTGAATTTTTAAGTATAAATGAAATTTTATCGGAATTGAGTTATTGAATTTGTTTGAAATATAACTTTGAAATGTATTGAAAATTGGGATAATTTAAATTGATAGTTCAAACATGGAATTGGAATCGATATAGAAATTAATAGCTTTTTAGAATTTGAATTGAAGATTCGAAATTGGATTTTTGCTGATTTAAAATTTGAAATGGTCCAGATATGTTGAAATAAAATAAATAGTTAAATTGATATTAATTTCGAACTTATATTTTAATATAAAATGTTTTAAAAATATATTATTTTAAAGATTCTATATTTTAAGATTTTCAAATTATTAAACTATTTTAACCTATATAACTATATTAAATCATTTAACACATTTTAAACCATTTAATTTATTTTAAAACTAATTACCCAATTTAACTTATTTTAAATCTAATTAATCTATTTTAAAGCTATTTAATCTACTTTAATTATATTTAATCTATTTTAAATCTCTTTAACTACCTTAAATTAATTCAATAATATCTTTAATCTATAATTAAACTATTTTAGAGTATTTAACTATTTGTAACTATTTTAACTATTTATAACTATTTAAACTATTTTCTAAATTTTCAACCTAAGTAAAGTGGAAGGGTTTATATTTCAAAATTCATTGATTTAAAAGAGAATACGGTTAAATGATGGTATAACCTAAGTTGGGACTTAAATTACATATTTGATTCGAGTATGAAGTTTTGAAATGAGGGTTTTAAACTATTTTGAAAATATATTGTCAAAGTGGATATGGTTTTGAGAATATGATATTTTGATATAAATTGTGAATTTACTTTTGAAATGTAAAAGAACCATCCGGTGTGAAATAAGCGTTTGGTTGTTAAAGAGACTGGGATCAGATATTGTCATACTCTCTACCAATACCGAAAACCACTTTAACAACTATGCACGTGGTGGAGATTCCAGAAATGAAGTAGGATGGTTTGGTGAACGATTTCTGTATAAGGTATGATGTGACCCTGACTCCCGTGAGTCAGCATAGATGTGACTAAAACAGGAGCCATGCCGGGCCAAGTGAGGTCATTCCTCCGATCGGACACATTTCTTCGATACCATTCTATTGCTTTGTGATTGATTTGGTGGCCACCTTTGATTTTGATTTGGGAGTGTGTTCCGAGGTGGGCGGTAGTAGATGCTATGCATTACCACCAGTCCAGATCCGCAATTGGTATATCTACCCTGGTATTGCCTCAAGTGTCGTGTTCACATGCCCTAGAGCTCCTTCTACGAGTTTGTTTTGTACCATACCAATGGGGTGCCCTCTGTGTAAACCTCTCGGAGGAGCGTATGGTACTATATAGACTATGAGAATATATAAAATGTGTTAAAGTGGATATGTGTAACTCCTTAATGCTATTTTAATACTTTTACTTTACTGTAGACATATTATAATAGCGTATTGTACTACATAGTAGATAGTTTAACGGATCCTTAGGAGATGTGAATCCCGAACATCTTTTAAGTTAATGTACTCACGTTAGACACTGGATAGGAAATGTCAAACCCCATAAACATCTCTGACGCCGTTGCACTCATATTTACCATTAATCTGACTTACATAAGATCTTTTAGTTCTGACTCGAGTGTTTTGTCTTTTCAATTCGCTCGGGTCAGCCTGAGCATTTCAGGGTTGAAGACCTTATTTTTGGAGGACGAAGACGAAGATTATACTATTATTATCTATGATATTATTCCACTGCATCATGTTGTTCCGCTGCATTTATGTATTCCTGTTTATGTAACTCTGTTGTTTGTGTTGTAAAGAATAATCAAATGTATTTATAAAATAGCTTCATGAACTGTTATTTGATTATTATATTTTGTCATTCCGCTGCGAGATTCTGTTTTGTTTTCTTTCTTTTCTCCTTTTCTTATTTACCCCTTAACAATCTGCCCTTTTGAATGGTTTAAGTTTGACATGTGTGTCTGCTTAAAAGTCCAAAAAGACAGGTCGTTACATTCTGCAAATAGAATTTTAAGAAAAAGCTGAATAAAGATGGACAAGTAGAGAGTTATAAAGTAAGACTAGTTGCGAAAGGGTTTCGTCAAATTCAAGTAGTTTATTATGATTAAACGTTTTCACCCGTAGCCATGCTTAATCCATTCGGATAATGCCAGCCATCTCTGCATTTTATGACTATGAACTATGGTAAATGGATGAGAAAATGACATTTTCAAATGGTGATTTAGAAGTGACCGTTCACATGTCACGGCACGAGGAATTTGAGGTCAGTGGGAGCGAGGGTATGACTTGCAAATTATTAAGATCAATTTATGGTCAAAGAGGAAACACCATTGTATTTTGATAAAGTAATAAAATTGTTTGATTTTTCTCAGAACATAGAGGAAACGTATGTATATTGGACAGAACAAGGAAGTGCTATAGTGTTCTTATTTCTATATGTCGGCGATTTGTAACTGATTGGCAACGACATTGCATTATTTCAATAAGTGAAAGCATGATTATCCAAGAACTTGTAACGACCCTGAAATTCAGACCCAGTTTAAAAATTTTAAAATCGTTTAGAAATTCGAATTTTCACAAACAATTTCCGTTGCTATTCAAACTTCACATTTGGAATGCGTCTAGATAGACATAGGCGTAAGCCAAATTTCGTTGAATAATATTGAAGTCAAATTTCATTCGTCACATTTACATATTAGTTTGAATTCTAAGTGTAAATTTTCTATTGTCCGAACTCAAATATTTTTCACAATGTTGCATAAGAAAAATAGTCTGATCATGACGGCGCATTTTGTTTCGTCAAATTCTACTTTGAATGGCTAGTTAAATTGTTCGCACGAGCAAATGGTTCAATTAGTAATTAACAACTTCGCAAACAATGTCAAACCACCAATATCTTCATACTGTTGTGTTCGCCTCGTCGCGCTGATCAAAACGGTATAATTATTTGCATCAATCGGAGTTCGGCATTGAAATTTATAATTGTTTTACGGATTATAAACCGATTCGTTATGCAGCACAAACCGGTACCCAACTGTCTACCCCGTTCAGAATTCTAGGAGTCTAATGACCATTCAGCTGTCTTGGAAAGCCAACAGCCATTTCGGTTACCGAGGCAATCAATTGGAGACCTTTCAATTTCTGTACTATTTTATATAAGCTAGCTGTCGTTCCATTTATTCATTCGTTTGCTTACACTCTAAAATCTATTGGTTTGTATACTCCTGCTCTCTGCTCTTCCTTTCTTCTTCCTCTTCCATATTTTATTTTATTTTATTTTATTATTTCGAAACTCCTCCTTCAGTAAACATATTCCAGCCATCACCGAACTCCTCGCCTCCGCTCCATCCAACTCCCTCCGCCGCCCCACTTCGCACTGGCCATCGCCTAGCAAAACCCGCCATGCCTTGCAGAACCCACAGTCCACAATTCCAAAACCCGATAACCCACTGGCCATCGCACTTCGCCTGAACCCACGCCGCGTCACCGCGCGCTGCCCTCGACCCCACCCTACCAGCAACCGCCCGACGCCGCCACCAAACCCGAACGCCTCGCCTTGGCCGCATCCAACTTTCCACTGCACTGCCGTTTTATATATATATATATATATATATATATATATATACAGTTTTGGTTTTAGAAAAAAGTAAAAGAGAAAATTTTCGAATTTTTTTTATGTACATGATGCTTCGTTTTATAGTTATAATAGTTTTGTTATGCAAATAGGTTTCTATGTATATATTTTACAAACAGTTTTATGAATATAAAGCTACTGAATATATTAGTTTACAAGTCCAGTTTTCAAGATTTGTTGGGTTTATACGTTGCAAATTTAGTTTGAAAAAAAAAAATATAAAAGCAGTTTGTATTCTAAAGGCAGATTCATGTTATGTATATAAGTATAGGTCATAGTATTTTCATGTATAATATAAGTTATATATTTTCAGTAGGAACAAATTTGCTTATAAAAAGTTTGGTTTTTAAGTGAGTAGCTTACAGTTTGTTTATATAATAATAAACGGTTTCTGAAATATATATAAGTTAAAGTTGAAGTACAGTATTATATAAAAGTTAAGTTTCAGTTTCAGTTTCGTTAGCATCCAAACTGTTTTGATTTTAAATAGCTTTATAAGTTACAGATTATATTTCGTTCTAAAATGGGTTTCAGTTTAAAAAAAATGTTGTATATATATAGTTTTGTAAAGTTACGGTTTTACATATATTTTAGTATATAAATAAACATGGGTTACAGTATCTCATATGTTGTTTCGCTTGCTTGACAGTTGTAGCTGATCCGGGATCTCAGGCCTAGGCTTCCATCTACCTTATTTGCATCTAGTTGTTTGGTATGGTTTATATATATACAATCGATATATATACATTGTATTAAACTATTGTTGAATAATCTTTTTGTTTGATTTACAGTTCGTGTTCATATTCGTGCTTGTGTCGTCTATCTAGTCTATTCATTTTCGTGCTTCGTCGTCATCTTCTCTAACCACGCAAGGTGAATATTTTTATTCACGACTCAATCTATTATGCAATGATAATCAAGTTATAATTGTTGTTAACATTAAAATTGGATGTTGAATTGTTGATGTTAAAATTTGTTGAAATAATCTGTTAATTGCTATGCAAGTTAGAATTTAATATTGTTAGTGCTAAATGGATAATGTACACCATGTTTTGTTTAGTTTTGATTTAATATGATTTAAAATTTGACATGATGCTATATGTGATATAGATAGTTGTGACACCAAATTAATTAAACTGTTGATGTTAGGATTAAACTAATAATTGTATCACATGAAATAATGATGTTTTATTCACGTAATAATTTGGATTTAATATATGATAGTTAAATAGAAATAACCATTGATTTATATGAAATGATAGTAAAATGCCATGCAAGTATTTGTGTTTATTTGAATTTATATTTTAATTGAATTGCAAGTTGTTTGTTAGTTTAGAATCACTATGGGTTGAAATGATACATACCCGAACGGACTTTAGAATAAGGATAAATCGTTATAGGTTGAAATGATAGACCTGAACGGTTTATATGAATTGGGTTGAAATGATATATACCCGATTAAATAACTTGGCCTTGGATAGATAATTAAAATAAGAAACCCGATTGGTAAACAAAAATTATTTTGTAATTGAAATCTATTTGAAATTTAGAAATGAACCTAACCAATTGTTTTAAAGTTAATTAGCGAACTTAATTGATTTAATTGAAATAAATTAATTGATTAATTGAAATAAATCAATGGATTTAATTGAAATGGATTTATGAATCTATTTAATTTAAATAAAATGAAATGATGAATTTAATTTGAGAAATTGTAATTTGATTTAAGAAAATTTAAGTTAAGTAAGTTGAATAATCAGAATGAGAATTTGACAAGTAATAATTTAAGATTAATGATTTCGAATGTTATTGAATTCGGTAGGGTAAGATTTATAGACTTGATTTTAAAGTAAATAGATTTGAAACTTGATAATGAAATTTAATATAAGATTAAACATAATTTTGACTTAAGTGTAATTTAAACTAAGTATAGTAGTGGATTTAATTTGTGATTAATTTTAAAATGATTTTAAATTTAATGAATTGGTTTAACTTTGATTTTATAACTTGGTTCGAGATTAAACTGTTTTGAAACTCGTTAAGGAATTAACCTAGGTTTATGTAAATCGTGGAATTGAGTAAATAAAATGTGATTTCTTTAATGAAATTTGAATTGGACTTTGTAACGAATTAACTAAATTATTTTGGTTTAAAGAAATTTAGTTAATGAAATCGACTTAACCGAATTTATACTTATATTAAACGGAATGGTGAATGTAACTTTGAATGTAAATTGAATCGAAACTTTGTTTAATGAATTTGAATTTAACGGAGTATTAAATTTAAATCCATTGAATATGAACAAATTTAATAAGTGAAATTGAATCTTATTAAATTGAACTCGAATACTTGAATCTATTTGTTAACTCAAATAGTTGAACTAAAATTTCATTTGGAAATATGATTTAAAATATTTGAAATAAATTGAATGGTGAAATGTCAAATTTTGAAAGTCAAATTTGCAACTTGACTTTTGGACTTTGATTTGTTTAAACCTTAAATATTAAATGACCATCGGTGTAATTAATACGTAGTTATTAAAGAGACCGGGATCAGATATGGACATACTCTCTGTCGATACCGAAAACCACTTTAATAACTAATATACGCGGAGTGTTGATCCAGAACGAAGTGGATGGTTTTGATGAACGCGTTGACTGAAGGAAGAGAACGATTTTGGATGACCCCCGACATGACTAAACAGGAGCCGCGCCGGGCCATTGAGGTTCGCCATCTCTAGCGGACACACTTCTTCGATACCTTATCTATTACTTAGGTGATTCGATTTGGGTGCACCCTTTGATTTGGGAGTGTTGTTTCGCGGTGTTGAGGTAGTAGCTGCTATGCTCAACATCAGTCCGGATCATGCAACTACTAGTATCCTAGTTGGTATCGCCTCATGTACCTTGTCATACTGATTATCCTATTCGCGACCAATACGATTTGTTTTGTGTTATACCTATAGGGTACCCTCTGATAACCACTAGTTTACGGTGGGGCTTACGGTGCTAAATAGACTATGACATTATAAAAATGTGTTAAGGGGGATTATGGTAACTCCTTAACGCTATTTTAATATCGTACTTTACTGATTAGACATTATCTACATATCATATTCTATTGTATATATAGATAGTTTATCGGATCCTTAGAGATGTTTATTTTATTTATCTTTGAGTTATGGACTTTATTCCTTGCACTTGATTATCTTGTATAAGATTTTGAGTCCTGACTCGAGTGTTTCTTTTTGTATATGCTCAGGTCAGTCTGAAGCTATCCAGTTTGCCGATCAAGGTTGGTTGAAGGTGCTGAAGACTTAGCATTTATCCATATCAGTTTATTTTCCATTTCAGTATTGATGTACTTTCCAGTATTGATGTACTAGTCTGTTGGACATTTATGTATTTCCTTTCAGTCACTTTATGTTGAGACATTATTGTACTCTCTGTAGTAGCTTCATGAACTGCTATTATGACGATGTATTTTCCGCTGCATTATTCTGTGACTGTTCTGTGTCTGTGATGTTGTATTGATTCTCATTTACATTTATGTATTTATAATCCCATAATGATTCGTGTTTTGTATTATTTAAGTTGACATGTGTGGATTATTGTCAATTTAAATGGTCCAAATATAAGGGTTGTTACATTTGGTATCAGAGCTTTGGTTTCCCTAAAAACCTTAGTTTGGGGTTATCTAAACTCATTAGAGATAGGGTAGCAATACCCTAGAATGAGGAGAATCAATTCAATATCCATATCCTTTCAAAATTCAAACTTCTTATTGACTCGTTGATTAGACTTTCCTTAAAGTTCTATGATTTCTATCCTTGGTTCTAAATCTCTTTTGATATTTCAGGATGAGTACCAGAAGGAACAATAGAGGAGGAAGAGGCAATGGTCCTGCCCAGGTTGCACCTGCCGCTCCAGCTCCAGTCAAGTTCACCATTCTTAGTAAGGAATACTCACAGCTTGGGGGTATTGAATTCTCTGGATCCGAGTGTATTATTGAAGCTCAGCAATGGCTCAAAAGCTTAGAGAAGATATTTTCTAGTTTGGAAATCACTGATGCTCAGAAGCGTTAGCTTGCTGCTTGGAAACATCAGGACGCCGCACAAGATTGGTGGGAATCTGTTACTTCTCGTATCGAGGAGAACACCATCACTTGGGCCCAGTTTAGGTATAAATTTGTTTGGATTTCATAGTCTAAATTCTTCCTTCAATCTTTGGAATGTTATTCATCTAGTCTATCTTTTGATTAAGGATACTTTCTCGGCACAATGGATGCCAGCTGTTGGGAAAACCCAACTTTATAGAGCTTTTATGGATCTTAAGCAAGGCAGTATGACTTTTTCTAAGTATGAGAGGAAATTCAACGAACTCTCCAAGTTCGGACCTGGCTTGATTGATACACCACTTCTGAAGAACGAGAAATTCATTTTGGGAGCTAGACCAGAGTATTATGACCTGCTTACTGGCCACACCCACTGCACCTTCACAGAGCTTGTTGACTATGCTCTTAGATATGAGGCAAAGCCTAAGAGACCCACCGCCAAGGCCACTCCTACTCAGTCCTCTTCTAGCCAGCCCGGAAAGAGGAAGATGAACTTTGATCAACAAAAGAAAGCTTGGCAAAAGACTACAGGATTGGGATATGCCCAGAAAAGCACAATCGACCTTGCTAATATCACTTGCTTCAAATGCGATAAGAAGGGTCATTATGCTAATAGTTGTCCATCTACCGGAGCTGCTATTCCACCACCTTCTCAGACTAGGAGTGATTTATGCCATGCCTGTCTCCAGCCTGGTCACTTCAAGAAAGACTGCCCATGGCGGAAGAGGGGCACACCATCTGGAGTATTTGCTATCACCACTCCTGCACCACCGCCACCACCTGCTCAGGATGACCAAGGTACCTTACGGAGTACTTTTTCATTTCATGATTTACCTGTTAGAATATTATTCGATACTGGTGCTTCTGATAGCTTCATATCTATTGATCTTTGTAATAAGCTCAAATTAGAACCTACTCTTGCTACTACGTCCATATGTGTCTCCAACCCTATTGGAGGACTTGCCAACCTTAGTAGAATTTGTAATAAGGTTGTACTTATGTATGGAAGATATCGATTCACTTGGAATTTTTATGTGCTTGGCTTCGAAGCATTTGACATCTTATTAGGTGCCGATTGGTTAAGAAAATTCGATGCTGTTATTTCTTGCAAAGCTCGTTCTGTTCTCTAGTCAGTGACAAGGGTCTACCACTTATCATTGAATGTAAATCACCTCAGAAATATGCCGGAAGCTTCATATTCTCTCTTGATGCTCACCCGGATGATCTTGACTCCACTCCTATTGTTCAGCAATTTCCCGATGTATTTGGAGAGGTCAACTCTCTACCGCCTAAACGGGAAATCGATTTCCGCATTGATCTTATTCCTGGGGCTACTCCCGTAGTTCTCCCACACCAAAGGATGGCTCCAAAAGAAAAAGCTGAACTAAAAACTCAAATTGATGATCTATTTGCTAAGGGTTTGATTAGGAGAAGTTGTTCTAAATGGGGCGCCGCAGTTGTATTTGTCACCAAATCAGATGGATCTCTTCGCATGTGTGTTGATTACAAAGAACTAAACAAACGCACTCTCAAAAATTGCTATTTGATGCCTCGCATCAACGATTTATTCGATCAGCTCCATGGAGCTAAAGTCCTCTCACAACTTGATCTAGCCACTGGGTTCCACCAACTCAGAGTAGCAGAAGATAGTATCCATAAGACAGCGTTCCGTACCGAGAATGGATTCTATGAATGGTTGGTTATGCCATTCGGTTTGACCAACGCACCTGCTTATTTCGTCAACTAGATGAACCGAGTCTTCCGTGATGTCCTTAACAAGTTTGTTCTTGTATTCATTGATGATATTCTCGTCTTCTCCAAAGATGAGAAAGAGCATGAAACACATCTCCGTTATGTTCTGGAAACTCTCCGAAACCATCAGCTTAAAGCCAAGATCTCTAAATGCCACTTCTGGTGAGACGAAGTGAGATTCCTTGGCCATATTGTTTCAGAAAATGGGATTTCAGTCGATCCAGCTAACATCGCCGTAATCAATGTAAGTTCTATCTTATTCGTTGTTCCTTTTCAAACAATCTTATCTCCTTCTAATTTGAATCAATTAATCTATAGGATTGGGAGACTCCCAAAACTCCCACAGACATTCGTAGCTTCTTGGGGTTAGCCGGTTATTATCGCAGATTTATTGAGCACTTTGCCCGGATTTCTGCCCCACTTACTGCTTTAACTCGGAAGGATGTTAAGTTTATTTGGAGTGAGAAGTGTGAATCAGCTTTTAATGAGTTGAAGCGCAAGTTAACTTCAGCCCCTGTTCTTGTGGTAATTGATGGAAGTGAAGGATTAATTGTCTATACAGATGCTTGCCGAGAAGGTTTAGGCGCTGTCCTTATGCAAAATGGAAAGGTTATTGCTTATGCTGGTCGTCAGTTGAAGACCCATGAAGTAAACTATGCCACACATGATCTTGAGCTTCTTGCAGTTGTATTTGCTTTGAAACTATGGAGGCATCATCTTTTGGGAACCAAATTCGAATTATTCACTGATCATAAGTCCTTGAGGTATATCTTTTCTCAAAAGGATTTGAACCAGAGACAAGTCCGATGGCTCGAATTCTTAGCTGCATATGATATCGACATCACTTATACTCCGGGGAAAGAAAATGTCGTAGCAGATGCTTTGAGCCGCAGCAAAGCATTGTCTTGTTGTAATCTTGTTGAAGGCATGTTATTTCAGCTCGTTATCTCTCCATCTCTTATGGATCCCTTCAAAGCTAAACAATATGAGGACACTTTGCTCTATCGTATGAAGGAGGTAGTTCTTGGTAGAGTTGGAAATGCTGACAGTAAAGTGGGAGCACAAGTAGATAGTAATGGAGTTCTGAGGATCGACAACCGTATTTGTGTTCCTAATGGTGATGGATTGAGATAGGAAGTACTTAGAGAGAATCATCAGTCATCGCTTTCATTCCACCCCGGTGTCACCAAGATGTATCGAAATATGAAGCGTTTATATTGGTGGAGTGGGATGAAGAGAGATATTTCTATATATGTCAGTAGATGCACCACTTGCCAACAAGTCAAGGCCGATCACCAGAGGACTGCCGGTTTACTTCAACCCCTAGAGATTCCGTGTTGGAAATAGGATCAGATTTCTTTGGACTTCATTGATGGATTACCGAGGACCAGAAAAGATAACGAGAGTATATGGGTGATTGTTGATAGGTTGACCAAATCTGCTCACTTTATTCGTGTTAAGACCACTCGTACTTCTTCGAGTTTGGCCGAGATTTATATGAGAGAGATTGTTAGACTTCATGGAGTTCCATCTAGTATTGTATGCGATAGAGATCCATTATTCACTAGTAAATTCTGGAAGGCATTTCAGGACGTCTTGGGCACTAAACTGAATCTGAGCACAGCTTATCATCCTCAAACAGATGGCCAAACTGAGAGGGTGAATCAGATTTTGGAAGATCTGCTCCGAGCTTGCATTATTGATTTTGGTGGATCTTGGGAAGACCATCTCCATTTGGTTGAATTAACATATAATAATAGTTACCAGGCGAGTATCGATATGGCGCCATTCGAAACTTTATATGGACGGCCATGCAAATCGCCAGCTTGTTGGATTGAGCCTGGAGATCGATTAGTTCTTGGCCCAGATATGATTATGGAAGCATCCGAGAAGGTTAATGAGATCACAAGGAAGATGAAGACCGCACAGGATAGGCAGAAGAGCTATGCTGATAGGCGTAGAAGAAATTTGGAATTCCATGTTGGAGATGAGGTACTTCTTAAGGTATCACCTTTGAAGAATGTTATTCGATTTGGTCGTAGAGGGAAGCTCGCTCCTAGATTTGTTGGACCATTCACTATCACTGAGAGGATTGGTACACAAGCCTATAGAGTTGCATTGCCGGAGAAATTTGAGGGTGTGCACAATGTATTCCATGTTTCACATCTTCGAAAGGTTGTGCATGATCCATCCATAACCATTCCTATTGCTCAGTTAGATGAGGTTGATATTGAGCCGGATTTGACTATAGAGAGGAGACCACTTCGTATTGTTGATAGGGTTACGAAGCAGCTTAGAAGGAAATCTGTTAGCCTAGTCAAAGTCCAATGGAGTCCCGATGATCGTGATTGTACTTGGGAAACTGAGGAGAGTATTCGGGATTCTAATCCAGAATTGTTTGTTGAAGGTAAACTCTATTCTATATTCTATATTATGTTCCATAATCTATTCTATATCCATCGTATCTCTTCTATCTGTTCTTTTACTCATTACATCATTCCTTTTAGAGGATGAAAAGTTTTGAGTGGGGGAGAATGTAACGACCCTGAAATTCAGACCCAGTTTAAAAATTTTAAAATCGTTTATTTAGTGTAGAAATTCGAATTTTCACAAACAATTTTCGTTGCTATTCAAACTTCACATTTGGAATGCGTCTAGATAGACATAGGTGTACGCCAAATTTCGTTGAATAATATTGAAGTCAAATTTCGTTCGTCACATTTACATATTAGTTTGAATTCTAAGTGTAAATTTTCTATTGTTCGAACTTAAATATTTTTCACAATGTTGCATAAGAAAAATAGTCTGATCATGACGGCGCATTTCGTTTCGTCAAATTCTGCTTTTAATTGCTAGTTAAATTGTTCGCTCGAGCAAATGGTTCAATTAGTAATTAACAACTTCGCAAACAATGTCAAACCATCAATATCTTCATACCGTTGTGTTCGCCTCGTCGCGCTGATCAAAACGGTATAATTATTTGCGTCAATTGGAGTTCGGCATTGAAATTTATAATTGTTTAACGGATTATAAACCGGTCCGTTATGCAGCACAAACCGGTACCCAACTGTCTACCCCATTTAGAATTCTAGGAGTCTAATGACCATTCAGTTGTCTTGGAAAGCCAACAACCATTTCAGTTACCGAGGCAATCAATTGGAGACCTTTCAATTTCTGTACTATTTTATATAAGCTAGATGTCGTTCCATTTAATCATTCGTTTGCTTACACTCTAAAATCTATTGGTTCGTATACTCCTGCTCTCTGCTCTTCCTTTTTTCTTCCTCTTCCATATTTTTATTTTATTTTATTATTTCGAAACTCCTCCTCCAGTAAACATATTCCAGCCATCACCGAACTCCTCGCCTCCGCTCCATCCAACTGCCTCCGCCGCCCCACTTCGCACTGGCCATCGCCTAGCAAAACCCGCCACGCCTAGCAGAACCCACAGTCCAAAATTCCAAAACCCGATAACCCACTGGCCTTCGCACTTCGCCTGAACCCACGCCGCGTCACCGCGCCATGCCCTCGACCCCACCCTATAGCAACCGCCCGACGCCGCCACCAAACCCGAACGCCTCGCCTTGGCCGCAGCCGACTTTCCACTGCACTGCCGTTTTATATATAAATATATATATATATATACAGTTTTGGTTTTAGAAAAAAAAAGAGAAAGTTTTCGATTTTTTTATGTACAGGATGCTTCGTTTTATAGTTATAAGAGTTTTGTTATGCAAACAGGTTTCTATGTATATATTTTACAAACAGTTTTATGAATATAAAGCTACTGAATATATTAGTTTACAAGTCTAGTTTTCAAGATTTGTTGGGTTTATACGCTGCAGATTTAGTTTGAAAAAAATAATATAAGCAGTTTGTATTTTAAAGGCAGATTCATGTTATGTATATAGGTATAGGTCATAGTATTTTCGTGTATAATATAAGTTATATATTTTCAGTAGGAGCGAATTTGCTTATAAATAGTTTGGTTTTTAAGTGAGTAGCTTACAGTTTGTTTATATAATAATAAACAGTTTCTGAAATATATATAAGTTAAAGTTGAAGAACAATATTATATAAAAGTTAAGTTTCAGTTTTGTTAGCATCCAAACTATTTTGATTTTAAATAGTTTTATAAGTTACAGATTATATTTCGTTCTAAAATGGGTTTCAGTTTAAAAAAAATGTTGTATATATATAGTTTTGTAAAGTTACAGTTTTACATATATTTTAGTATATAAATAAACATGGGTTATAGTATCTCATACGTTGTTTCGCTTGCTTGACAGTTGTAGCTGATCCGGGATCTCAGGCCTAGGCTTCCATCTACCTTATTTGCATCTAGTTGTTTGGTATGGTTTATATATATACAATCGATATATATACATTGTATTAAACTATTGTTGAATAATCTTTTTGTTTGATCTATAGTTCATGTTCGTATTCGTGCTTGTGTCGTCTATCTAGTCTATTCATTTTCGTGCTTCGCCGTCATCTTCTCTAACCACGCAAGGTGAATATTTTTATTCACGACTCAATCTATTATGCAATGACAATCAAGTTATAATTGTTGTTAACATTAAAATTGGATGTTGAATTGTTGATGTTAAAATTTATTAAAATAATATGTTAATTGCTATGCCAGTTAGAATTTAATATTGTTAGTGCTAAATGGATAATGTACACCATGTATTGTTTAGTTTTGATTTAATATGATTTAAAATTTGACATGATGCTATATGTGATCTAGATAGTTGTGACACCAAATTAATTACACTGTTGATGTTAGGATTAAACTAATAATTGTATCACATGAAATAACGATGTTTTATTCACGGAATAATTTGGATTTAATATATGATAGTTAAATAGAAATAACCATTGATTTATATGAAATGATAGTAAAATGCCATGCAAGTATTTGTGTTTATTTGAATTTATATTTTAATTGAATTGCAAGTTGTATGTTAGTTTAGAATCACTATGAGTTGAAATGTGATGCAGCAGCGGAATAACAAAATGATGATTCTGTGAAAGTAGCAATCGATGGAATGAAAAATACCGAATGGCCTAAATCCGTTGATCAAAGATGCCAGATTCTAGCTATCTTCGTCACGTTGATCGCGCACGATACTGTGAAAGAAGATCTGCAATTCTTCAGACGTTGATCAAGCGCACTTGATACCGTGAATTGGCTTCTACGATCGTTGATTCGAGCGCACTCAAATGCCGAAAGAGGAGATATGAGATTACACTCAACTACCAATTTAATGAAAGCACAAAGCTAACAAACAAAGGTTTTTATTCAAAATCAACTTACTTTTACAAATGACACCACCATGCCTATTTATAGGCGTACAACTCAACACATCACTAGGTCGTTCACGACCTTACAACACACACTTACAACACAACACTTAGGTCGGCAAAGACCTAACACAAAACGACCTACGACCTAAAATACAACTCACGCGACCTATGACTTAAAGAACAAAATACAAACACATTACAACATAGTCTCAACGACATACGACCTAGTATATAACGACATAACAATGTTACGACCCAAGGCTGCAGCGATTTAACCACAACATATGAGTTACGACCTAAGAATCTCGCGACCTAAGTCCATGCGAGTTACGACCTAAGGCTTCTTTACGCGAGTCAACTTCCATTGGTCGTTAATCGACCTTAGTCCATCCGATATATGTTGTAAGCATGCGGCATTGGCTTTTGCGACCTACCTCTTCAAGCGACCTATCACCTGAACGATCTACCGATGCGGCACCTGAGTTAGGTCGTTCACGACCTAAAGAGACGCGCGCTGATTTTCTAGGTCGTTGGAATGTCTGATGTGCTAGCCCGCTAACTCGCAAGCGACCTTCACTAGGTCGCGCCCGACCTAAATCCCCACTAGGTCGCGTCCGACCTAAATCATGCTCGTTAACTCGTAGGTCGCTAGGTCGTTCGCGACCTAAAGTACGCGAGTTACTACAGCCTGTTGCATCCTCCTCCTCTTGCCTTTGGTTAGGTCGCTCGCGATCTATCACTTCACCATTCTGGCCTACATCATCCTCCCCCTGTTGGAAGAAATTCGTCCTCGAATTTAACAGCTCTTCGTCTTCGATACTCTTGTGAAATGGAACCAAGTGTTTGATATTGTCAATATTAGCCATAGGACGATGATCCGGCAAGCTCATCTTACAATCATTCTCACAAATTGTCTTCATAATTTCCAGACGACTAATTCCTCCAACCTCTTTCTTATTGTTAGTATCAACAAGAACTTGTTCAATCATCGAATAGATAGATTCGTTGCCACTTTGTCTCTTCATTAAATTCAATATAGAGTCCATATTTACATTCACCCATGACCTAGTATGTACAGGTAATGATATGCATAATCCTGACTTCGTTGCGGTTTCTTCTGAAATTTGATAACTCTGACTCTTCTGAACAAGCCTTTCAACCCCTTTCCTTATTGACGGCTCAAAACAAAACGTTGTAATTATTCGCATGGTATGATCACAATCCACGTGTCTTTCTACACACACATCTTTGATACCTTTAATTTGCCAACTGCGATCAGGAGTATATAACTGCCTTCCATTGAATAGTAACCCATTAGCTAGTCTTTTCAACTCTACCTGCTTTGTCGGACCCATATGATTACGTGGCATATACGGTACAATGGCGCTCGACATTGGATTAACATGATGTCCGTTCCTTAGTGGTAGTAATTCTTTGAACATTTCTGCAGGAACTACATCTTCACATTCATTCACCATTGGCTTATGTTTGCACAAAAAATGGACAAACACCTCAAAGTTGTATGATTTAGTAGATCTTATGTTGTTCTTAGCGATTTCAGTGATTTATGCAATTATATGAAAAGCAGGGGTTAAACTGTAAAAAGACACGCAAATTTATAGTGGTTCAGCCAGAATGTGCCTACATCCACTTTATATGTTATTTCTCTTCTCTTATTTTGATTACAAGTACAAAGCTTTTATACAAGTAAAAGAAAGTTGTTTGAAAGTTCCTTCCGTGCTTGAGCTCTCGAACTTGTCCCCCATTGTTGTACCCCTGCCCCTCTATTTATAGAGTGAGGCTGGGGGTAGGGGTCTTGGAGGTATATAGCAGCTGGCGGGCCTGGGCTGACGTAATCTGGCCTGGTGGATCTGGTCCGGTTTCCTTTGGTTCGGCGGTGAGATGAGTGGTCCGGTGGTGAGATGTGTTGCTTCGTTCGGTGGAGACTTCATTCGGTGGATAGGTTTGGACCGGTGGGGAGTTGGTCCGGCATATGCTGGTTCGCTGGAGGTTGGTCTGGTCGTAGGTTGATCCAGTGGGAGGAGTGGAAGGAGTTGGTTCGGTTGATGGCTGGTCCGGTGAGGCCTGATGGAGGCTGGTTGGTTGGTTGGTTCGGTAGAGGCGGTTGGTCCGGTAGGTGAGGTTGGACCAGTAGGTTGGTTCGGCAAGCATGGGAGGTAGAGTTGATTCGGCAGTTCTATGGTTGTGAGTCTGGTTCGGCAGTGGTAGGGATGCCGAATGAAGCTTAGGCAAGCCTGGGCGAACCTGGTGCTTCTTGGTCTTGAGATTGCCTGGGTGAGAATACGCCCAACATTTGCCCCCCAAAGTAGGGCATATGCCGGTATATGCCGTGCTTTGTTTTGAAATTAATGACGTTAGCTTGGATGCTCCTATTCGGCCCAAATGCCCAACCAACCGGTCCGGTCGTTTGTGTTTGCCTATAAGTATGGGCTTCAAGTTCCTGTTATCCACACCTATTAGAAAGAGCCGGACCAAGCCTACGCCTGCCGAATGAGGTGAGCCCTCCTTCTGCCGAATGGGTTTTTAGGGAGTGGGATAGCCGAATGAACCTTGGGGCCCGGATTACTGAACGGTATATGGGGAGCTCGAATGCCGAATGAGCTTTTGCCTTGAACTGCCGGATGACTTTTTATGACTCGTGATACCGAACGAGACCTAGAGTTTGAATGCCTAATCGAACCTTGAGCCTTTTATGTTTTGAACTACAAAATGAAATTCTAGATTGTACGCACTTGCTTGTTTATATCTCTACATCCTTTTTAAAGATGTATTCTTTTGTGTTGCAGATAATGTCTCATAGAGTTGAAACCCGATCAGAAAAGAAGAAATCCCAGGACAGAGAAGATCCTTCCACAGTGCCCCCAGCTCAGTTAGAACCGGGATGTCATGGGCCCACCTCGAGGTCACTAGTAGATGGGTACGGCCCTCAGGATTGATGCTTACCAAGGAGGAGAAGGTGGCAGTGAAGGAGGGCATGCGGTTGCTTGCAGCTGAGGAGGCAGGTGTGCAAGTAGAGGATGATGACCAAGATGATCGAGGAGCAGATGCTGGTAAGTCTTCCTTTCTAGTCTTTCCGTTAACTTGGTTTCTTATCACTAATGAATTCTTTCTCTGGCCGGACAGGTGGGCAACAGGACAAGGATAAGACTCCGACGCAGCCGACTCCTTGATTGGACCTGGATATCTTTTTGTGGACTTGACATTGTTGTATATGTTAGTCTCAAAACAGTAACGTAACTCTTAGGTTGTAATTATGCTACTTGTAATAAACAACACTATTCTTGACGTGTAATTCTTTAACTTAAGCTGATTCTGTCATCTTTTGAATGTTTTTGCTATTTTGACATGTTGTATGAGAAATATAGCTATGCATATGCTTGTAATTCAGTTGTGTTTGATGTCATGTTCTTGCTTAAAACATAATTTCATGCCTTGCAATGCTAGTGTGATGTATGAATAAATTATAGCCACGTATTTGTAAACAAAAGGAGAAAATACCGCCTTTCATGTTCTAATTGTAGATGGCAGTTTTGAATGTCTTGTGTGACTGCGTATGGAATGAGGCCTGGTGTCCCGTTGTGGGTTCCGACTCCCATTAGCGAATGCCTCCTATTCTGTGTCCTGTACTTTAGGGATTGTTATAGAGGATAGGAGAAAAGTTTTTCAAATAAAATTGAAATATGAAAAATAGTAAAACTTCCAATCACGGAAGGCCTTCGATGTGCTTAAGTTCGTGGCAAACGGGCTTTGTAGTCACTTTCCCTAGCTGTGGGTCTTGGAGACATTTGTCACCCATCTTACGCCTCCGCGGGGAGTTAATTCTTTTTTACCACAGCCGCACTTAAGACACATCGGAGCCGAGATCGCGCACAGTAACTACCCGGGCCATTATGGCCCGTAATCGTGGGTATTATTCGATTTACTGTGGCCGGCTAGCGTGGGTGCCGATCGTCAACTGTGAACTGCCCCTGGCTGGCCACACCTTATATTGGGGCTTATAATCGGTTCACAGTTGCCGGCGAGCCGAACGCCGTAATGAGCTGCCTCGGCTATAGTCGGCTTTCTCGGTGGCTTATAATCGGCTCATTACAGTTGGCTTTAAGGGCCGTCGCGAGCAATGAGTTAACTCGCAGCAGAGGGATGCCGGAGCGAAAGTGTCTCATTGGCGAGGGCATAGATTCGCATAGTACCTGTTAGGTCTTGTCCAGGTGAAGTTGCGCTGTAGAGTGCCTTGAGTGGAAATGCTGTATGCACAGGATTTTGTTCAACAGAAAAGGATAAAGTTAACAAGCAGCCAAGATATAAAGGAACAAGTTAACAAAGAGACAAGGTTTTTGTTTGTTTTTTTTAAAGTGGTTCGGCACGAAAATGCCTACGTCCACTGATTCTCTTTGTTAATTCACTTCATATGGGCAGTACAAGTTAAGAAAAGTATCGACGGAGGTGTTGGATGTTCCATGCCCTCTGGAACACCTCTCCGTCCACTGTTGACAAAATTTAAGCTCCATTGTGGAGATCTTTATGAATTACATATGGTCCATCCCAGATTGGGTCTAGAGCTCCGGGGCGAGGGAAGATTCGCTTGAGGACAAGATCCCCTTCTTGTAAGGTATGATGCTTGACTTTGGAGTTGTATTGCGCTGCCACTTTCTGCTTGTGGACTGCTGTTTTAAGGACTGCATCATTTCTTCTCTCCTCAACTAGATCCAAAGACATGTGGAGGAGCTCTTCATTCTCTTCCAGGTTATAGTGGATCCTACGGTGGGAAGGCACAATGGTTTCAACTGGGAGCATAACCTCCGATCCGTATGCCAAAGAGAAAGGAGTGTGCCCCGTTGATGTTCTGAAAGATGTGCGGTAGGCCCACAGTGCCGTAGGTAGTTCATCCACCCAAGCGCCCTTTGACTTTTCGAGCTTCTTTTTTATCAGAGTTTTCAGAATTTTGTTGACTGCTTCGACTTGTCCGTTTGCCTGGGGATATGCTATGGATGAGAAGCTTTTATGAATTCCGTGCTCTCGGCACCAGTTGGCGACTTCCTCGCTGTCAAATTGAAGTCCATTGTCTGATATGATTTTGAATGGGACTCCGTACCTGCACAGAACATTTTTGATCAAGAAATTAATAACTTTTGCAGAAGATACTTTATTCAGGGGTTCTGCTTCCACCCATTTGGTGAAATAGTCGACTGCCACTATAGCATATTTGGCCCCGCCTCGGCCCATTGGTAGTTTGCCGATTAAGTCAATTCCCCATACTGCAAAGGGCCATGGGCTGGTCATTTGAGTAATCTCAGTTGTTGGTAGTCGTGGAATCTTAGCAAACTTCTAGCATCTGTCACATTTTCTGACGAAATCTAAGGCGTCCTTGCTTAAGGTGGGCCAGAAATATCCATATCGGAGTATCTTTTTTGCCAAAGTCTGCCCTCCAGTGTGATCTCCGCAGCTCCCTTGATGAATGTTGGATAAGATTTCCTTGGCATCCCTTCCAGCGACACACCTTAATAGGGGGTTAGAGAATCCGCGCCGATAGAGGGTGTCCTCCTGTATTGTGTAGCGGGAAGCTTTCCTCAAGATTTTCTTGACTTCGTTACGCCCGTTGGGTAGTGTGCCACATTGTAAGTAGTCTTGGATAGGAGTCATCCAAGTTGCTTCTTCGGTTGCAGCTATTAGATTCATTTGCTCAAAACTTGGGGCCAGTTGCTTTGAGATGGTTACTGCCCCGAAGATGGTGATGTCTCTCACACTTGCTTGCTTTGCCAATTCGTCGGCCTCTCGGTTCTCTTCCCGAGGGATGTGTTTGACTAAGTAGTGGTCCAATCGGCTGAGAAGTAACTTGGTCTTCTTTAGATATGCTATGAGTCGTTCTTCTCGAGCTTGGAATTCTCCTAGTATTTGATTAACAATAAGTTGAGAATCGCTATGAAGACACAAAGAATTGGCTCCGATTTCTATGGCAATTTCTAGTCCGGCTATCACCGCTTCATATTCTGCATCGTTGTTGGTGGCAGCGAACTCCAACCTTATAGCATAGTGCAGTTTGTTTCCCCTGGGAGTGATTATTACCACACCTGCCCCCGAGCCTTGTTCGTTTGATGCACCATCCACAAAGAGATTCCACTTGATGTCTTTTTCTATTTCCAATTGCTCCTTATCTTCGTTGGTAGTGAATTCTGCAATGAAATCAGCCATGGCTTGTCCCTTGATGGCGGTGCGAGGGTGGTAGGTGATATCATACTGACTTAGTTCAATGCACCATTTAAGTAGTCGCCCAGAAGTGTCGGGACGATGGAGTACCTGCCTCAGTGGTTGATCGGTCAGAACTTTGATGGAATGTGACTGGAAGTAGTGACGCAGTTTCCGTGATGTGATTAGTAAACAGTATGCTAGCTTCTCAAGTTTAGGATATCTGACTTCTGCCCCAGTAAACCTCTTGCTGACGAAGTAAACTGGTCGCTGTGTGCGGTTGTCTTCCCTTACCAAGGCAGCGCTTAGGGCATGAGATGACACAGCAAGGTATAGGTATAATTCTTCGCCTTTGCTTGGAGTCGAGAGTACCGGTGGTTTCTGGAGGTGTTCGATTAAGTTAAGGAAAGCGATTAAGCATTCGTCAATCCATTCGAACTTTCCTTTGTCTTTCTTTAGAGCTTCGAAGAAGGGAACGCACTTGTCCGTTGGAAATTTCATCTTTAAGCACTATGGAGCCAGGACAATTTGGAAGTCAGACAGGGTTGGCCTTCCCAAGAAAGAGTTGTAGTTTCTTCCTTCTGATGTGTTCTTCAATCAGATCCCAGAGATGATGGCATTCATTGGTATCATGCCCATGAGATTCGTGGAAGCGGCAGAACTTTCCAGACTTCTGTGCGTTATCTGATTCCTTCTTGTACGGTGAGCGTTCGTATCTAACTTCACCTTGGGTGGCAAGGAAGATGTTTTTCGATGGTTTCATTCAAAGGAGTGTAAGTGTCGAATCTCAGTCCTGGCCGATATAGGCGCTTTTCTCCATTCTTGCCCCCAGCATTGTCTCTAGAGTCATTTCTTCGAATGTCCTTTGCTACAACGGGCGTGTTGCTGTGAGTTGCCTTATTTTCTTACTTTGACTGCCCCTCGGTGGCAGCGTCTTCAAGCCTCATATATTTCCCGGCTTCAAGGAAGAAATCGGGTAAAGTAGCTGGTTTTTCTTTTGTTAGTCTTCTAGCGAATTTAGCATCCGGATGCACACCACTACAGAGGGCCATTAATACAAGCTTCTCATCGGCATCTTGGACTGCGGCTGCTGCGGCATTGAATCGGGTTAGGTATTGCTGTAGTTTTTCTCCAGGTTTCTGTTTGACGCTGGATAAGGAATAAGCGTCCTTAGGTTGTTCCACATGGATGCGGAACTGACTGATAAACTTTTCTTTCAACATTTCCCACGAGCTGATGGATCCCTGGGGTAGATGACAGAACCAGGCGGTAGCGAGATCTGCTAAGAAGAGCGGAAAGCATTTGCACAGTACTCCTTCTGTTGCTCCACTCATGAGCATATGTTGCGTGTACCTCTGTAAGTGTACAACAGGGTCGGAGGTTCCTTTGTAAGGTTCCATTGTCGGTATCTTCCATTCTCGGGGGGTGGTGGCAATTTCGATATTCCGGGCGAAAGGGCTGGTTACCCTAGCGCCTATCCGTCGATCTCTTTGATCCCGTTGGACGCACTCTTTGAATAAGCATGCCATCCTTTCATCAGAATTTGGAGCAGATAGAAACGAGTTCGGTCCTGTTCTGGGGGATTGATTCCGTCCGGATGACATGTAGGGATGGTATCGTCTATCGTTCCTCATATTTTCCAGCGGCTGCCTTTGATCTTCTGGGGGCATGCTAGGGTCAGCTACAGTTGGCCCTTGCCTTGATCTTCCCCTGCTGGGTTCTGATCTAAGCACTTCCTCGGGTCCAACTTCGGGCTGGACTCTAGCTCGGCCCCGTTCACCGGCGTTTCCGTGGTTAGGCAGTATGACAGGCTCAGCTACAGTTGACCTCCGTCCGGTACCTCCCCCGTTGGGTTCGGTACCAAACGTTTCCTCAGGCCTAACTTCGGGCTGTGCTCGGTCCCGGCTCCTACCATGGCTACTTCTGCCGTTAGCTCCTTCGAAGAAGGAAGATCTTTGTTGTCTCTTAGATCCTCCAGACTGGGACTCGCCCCATGATTCAGTGTTGCGGTTGGATTCTTCAGCATCCCTTAAGCGTGACATGAGATGGTCCACCAAGGCTTCCTGCTGGGACGTGAAGTGGTTAGTTACTTCAACCAAAACTCTGTCCAAATCTGCCCTAGTAATTGCTGCAGGCTGTTCTGTGGCAGGAGTGGCTGGGTTAGCCTGTCCTTCATTTGTTACTGCTGATGGAGGAGGACGATTTACTTGATTCGTGACAGCTGGATCTGGAAGACTGCTGGATGCGATGTTTTTTCCTTTGTTAACATCTTTTATTTGTTTGGGAGGCATATTTTCCAAGTGGCGGACGATGCTGTTAGGAAAACTGTTAAGTGGATGAAGCTGAAGCTTCGAGCTTCTAGTTCTCAGTGAAAGCACCAAAAATGTTTGCACAAAAAATGGACAAACACCTCAAAGTTGTATGATTTAGTAGATCTTATGTTGTTCTTAGCGATTTCAGTGATTTATGCAATTATATGAAAAGCAGGGGTTAAACTGTAAAAAGACACGCAAATTTATAGTGGTTCAGCCAGAATGTGCCTACATCCACTTTATATGTTATTTCTCTTCTCTTATTTTGATTACAAGTACAAAGCTTTTATACAAGTAAAAGAAAGTTGTTTGAAAGTTCCTTCCGTGCTTGAGCTCTCGAACTTGTCCCCCATTGTTGTACCCCTGCCCCTCTATTTATAGAGTGAGGCTGGGGGTAGGGGTCTTGGAGGTATATAGCAGCTGGCGGGCCTGGGCTGACGTAATCTGGCCTGGTGGATCTGGTCCGGTTTCCTTTGGTTCGGCGGTGAGATGAGTGGTCCGGTGGTGAGATGTGTTGCTTCGTTCGGTGGAGACTTCATTCGGTGGATAGGTTTGGACCGGTGGGGAGTTGGTCCGGCATATGCTGGTTCGCTGGAGGTTGGTCTGGTCGTAGGTTGATCCGGTGGGAGGAGTGGAAGGAGTTGGTTCGGTTGATGGCTGGTCCGGTGAGGCCTGATGGAGGCTGGTTGGTTGGTTGGTTCGGTAGAGGCGGTTGGTCCGGTAGGTGAGGTTGGACCAGTAGGTTGGTTCGGCAAGCATGGGAGGTAGAGTTGATTCGGCAGTTCTATGGTTGTGAGTCTGGTTCGGCAGTGGTAGGGATGCCGAATGAAGCTTAGGCAAGCCTGGGCGAACCTGGTGCTTCTTGGTCTTGAGATTGCCTGGGTGAGAATACGCCCAACAGCTTAACCTCTTTGATAATTTCAACATTTTTACTGACTTCAATTTCATTCAATAGGAATAATTATGCACTACCCTCCACTTCTTTAACAAACTCTCTTGTAGATTGTAGACTAGTCGAATCCACTTCCTTCATCAGTAAATTACCCTCTTCATCTCCTGACTTATTTGCTTCACCCTCATCCAACTTTGTTGACTGTGAACTTTCAACCTCATGTTCATCAGATTTTGTTGATTGAGACTCAACAACTTCATCTCCGTCAAACTTTGGTGATTGAAAACAATCGAATTCATCTTCCATATCAACAAATTCCTTTAAAGACAACAAAGTCTTTAGCTCCTCGATTTCCTCCAATTTGATTTCACTCTGTTGACACTTTTTAGGAACCAAAATAATTCGTGTATCCTCGAACATAAAACTGTAACTGTTTGCGCGTCCATCATGTTGCACAGCCTTGTCGTATTGCCATGGTCTTCCCAGCAACAGATGGCATACATCCATGTCGACTACATCACACCAAATTTTGTCTTGGTATTTCTTCCCAATGGAAAAATTGACACATGCTCTTCGATTCACTTTTACTTCCCCTCCTTTCCTCAACCAAGCTAATTTGTAGGGGTTTGGATGCTTTTCTGTTTTCATTGACAACTTCTTTACAGCTTCCGAGGAAATGATATTATCACAGCTTCCTGCATCGATTATAAATTTACAAACCCTTCCCAAGATTGTGCATGTTGACTGGAAAATGTTACTCCTCAACCAACTTGAGTCATCTGTGGAATATGCGATTATATGATCGTTATATAGTTTTTGTTTGATGATAATAAACATATATATTCGTACAAATGTATTTGATATTGTACTATTTCATACTTCACAGAATAAATGACAATATACTGAATAAAATTAAATAACAACAGAATTTGGAATTCAAAAAGAAATTTTATTCATATTATTGTCATTACAAAGTTTTGAATAGTACACACTCACACTCTCACTATAACTGTACAATTTCTGAATACACTACAATCTTGTTTTTACATCTGAATACATCACAGTATCTGATTTACATCAATTTCCTCACTACATTTCACTCACACTCATATTTGGTCTTCAACTATATTCCAGTCCGGATTCCAGCATTTGAGTGAACTGCAAAAATATTTTCAAACGCAGTAAAATTGAAAAAAAAAATTCTGAAATTCAAAATAAACTATGATGTTGAAAACATTGTTTGCCTCAGATATACGGGTTGCTATCATCATTTTTGATTGTGTAGTATCTGTGCATATCAGTATTTATATCAGGGACAGGGAATTACGAGTGGCTGCAGTACACACGTATGCACGTGTGCACTGCCTCGCCAACTCGAGTGCACAAGGTCAAATCAATATCAGATTCAACCCAAGTGAAAATGATCTCGTCAAAAATATCACTGCAACAAATCAAACAGTCAAGTACAAACTGGACAACAACCACAAAGACCACATCTGAAAACAGTGCAACTACACGTGCAATGTATCGACAAGGTCAGAGAACAATATACATGCACACAGTGCAGTCATCAGAATATCGAATGAACACATACAATGGCAACTGACTCAACAAGGCAAAGAAATGAACAATCAAAGTCAAGACATACATAGTGACTCTAAGAAATGCTACCAAGTGAACCAACAGCAAATGCCACGGCAACATGAAGCAATACACACTGACGCAGCGGATAATTCAAAACAATGTAGATCTGTGAAAGTAGCAGTCGATGGATTGATGAATGCTGAATTGCCCGAATTCGTTGATCCGAAGATGCCGAACTCTAGCTATCTCGAACTCGTTGATCGCGCACGATACCGGGTTCAAAGATCTTCAATTCTTCAAGCGTTGATCAAGCGCACTTGATTCCGCGAATCGGTTTCTACAATCGTTGAATCGAGCGCACTCGATTAACCGAAAGAGGAGATAGGAGATTACACTCAACTACCAATTTGAATGAAAGCACAAAGCAATCAAAAGAGAATTTTATTCAAAAATCAACAACCTTTACAAATGACTTCACTTGCCTATTTATAGGCTACAACACACCAAAACAGAAAAAGTACAAGTCTTAAGTCGGCAACCGACTTATCAACCTTGCCGACTTAACATAAGTCGCCTTATTTACACAGTTCAGAAAGCTTAAAAAAAATACAAGTACTAAGTCGGTTCCGAGTTACAGCTTACGACCTACGACTTAACAAAGACTCCGACTTAACAAACAGACAAAAACATCAAAGAAAATACAAGTACTTAAGTCGTTGCCGACTTAAAAATGCTACGCGACTCAACTTAGTAGCGACTTAAGGAATCAACGGTCCAGCTTAACTCGGCAGCAGAAATCAACGGCAACAAGTCTTCGGCGACTTAAAACATGCGCATCTCAGATTAGTGGTTTAACGAAATCAATGGTTGATATTAACTCGGTAGAGGAATCAACGGCATCAGGGCTTTCGCGACTTAAAATTTCGACCGACTTAAATAAGTCGTAACTCGGTGCCGACCTATCACTTTTCTTAAGTCGGTGCCGACTTAACACTTGTGCCTTGTAACTCGGTGCCGACTCATCACCTTCCTTAAGTCGGTGCCGACTTAAATCCTCTTCCTTAAGTCGCAACCTCGAAGCAACTTCCCCTTTGCTTTTCCAGTTGAGTCGGAGACGAGTCATCACCGCCTCCTTAAGTCGGTTACGACTTATGCCTTCATCTCCGGTCTGAGCTACATCATCCTCCCCATGTTGAGAGAAATTCGACCTCGAATTTGCACACTCGTCATCCCCAACAAACTCATTCCCATGATATGGTACGAGATGCTTAACATTGAATACGTCAGACGTATACACATCATCCGGCAGCTTTAGTTTATAAGCATTTTCATTGATTCGTTTCACAACTTTCACCGGACCAATTTTCCTGGCTCTCAACTTGTTATAAGTGCCTACCGGAAAACGATCTTTTGTTAATACTGCATAAACTAAATCTCCTTCGTTAAACTCAACATTTCGTCGTTTCAAATCTGCAGCTCGTTTATATTTCTCATTTGCTTTCTCTAATCGTTCTTGAACGATTTTATGACACTCCGTCAGCCCTTCAACAAAATCAGCAGCTTTCTTAATTGTCCCCTTCGAGTGTGGTATCATCGTTAAATCTAACGGTCCCTTCGGTAAACTTGAATAAACAATCTGGAATGGACTGAACCCAGTACTTCGATTCACTGCATGATTATGGGCAAATTCTGCCTGGCATAACTTCACGTCCCAACTCTTCAGATTATCTTGCACAAGACATCTCAACAAGTTTCCCAATGATCTGTTAACCACCTCAGTCTGTCCGTCCGTTTGCGGATGATAAGCACTACTAAACTTCAGCTTTGTTCCCACCATTTTCCACAAACTCAACCAAAAATGACTCAGAAATCGAGTATCTCTATCCGACACAATAGATTCTGGCAATCCATGAAGTCGATAGATCTCCCTGAAAAACAACTGAGCAACATGCACAGCATCCGCCGTCTTCTTACAAGCAATAAAATGCGCCATTTTCGAAAATCTGTCCACCACCACATATATGGAATCGTTACCACGCTGTGTCCTTGGTAATCCCAACACGAAGTCCATACTCACATCAACCCATGGTTTACTTGGTACAGGTAATGGCATATATAAACCAGCATTAGTCGCAGTTCCTTTCGAAACCTGACAAATATGACAACGCTCCACAAACCTCTCCACTTCTTTCCTCATCGATGGCCAAAAGTAGGATTGTGAAATTAATTGTAAGGTACGGTCTCTTCCAACATGCCCTTCTTCATGTAACTCCTTGATAATCTTCATTCTCAAACTACCCTCCGGTATGCACAATCGACTTCCTTTAAAAAGAAAACCATCTACCATCAAGAACTCATCCGTCTTTCCCTCCTTAACTTTATCAACAAACTTCATGAAGTAAGGATCTTCAACAAATAATTCTGGCAATATTTCAAACCCCGTCACTTCAACTTTCAGCGTAGCCAACAAATGACTCCTCCTACTCAAAGCATCAGCCACTCGATTTGTCACCCCTGACTTGTGTTTCACAACAAAAGTAAACTGTTGTAGATATGCAATCCACGATGCATGTCTCGATGAAATCTTGTCTTGCCCTTGCAAATGCTTCAATGCTTCATGATCGGTGTAAAGAACAAACTCCTTCTGAAATAGATAGTGTCTCCAGTGTTTGATAGATTGTACAACAGCATAAAACTCCACATCATATGTACTGTATCGTATCTTCGCTCCTGACAACTTCTCACTGAAATATGCAATTGGACGCCCCTTCTGACTCAACACCCCTCCAATCCCAACCTTGGATGCATCAGTATGTAGTTCAAAAACTAACTGAAAATCAGGTAGCACTAGAATTGGTGCAGACGTCAGCAATTCCTTGATCTTCCCAAAAGCACTCCCTGCTTCCTCTGTCCATGCAAACTGTTTACCTTTCATGCAATCTGTAACAGGCGCCATCACACTACTAAAGTGTGGAATAAACCTTCGATAAAATGAAGCCAACCCGTGAAAACTACGAACTTCCGTTATCGTCTTGGGTTGCGGCCAATTTCTGATCGCCTCAACTTTACTTTGGTCAACCTGTATTCCTTTCTCTGAAACAACATACCCCAGAAATAAAACACTATGCGTCATGAACACGCATTTCTTCGTTGCAGCATAGAATTGTTCTTGTCGCAATACCATCAGCACTTCTCTAAGATGATTCAAATGCTCCTCTGGACTCCCACTGTAAATTAGAATATCATCGAAATACACCACCACGAATTTCCCAATGAACGGTCTAAAAATCTGATTCATCACCCTCATGAAAGTACTTGGTGCATTTGATAAGCCAAATGGCATAACCAACCATTCGTATAGACCCTCCCTGGTTTTGAAAGCAGTCTTCCACTCATCTCCTGGTCTGATACGAATTTGATGATATCCGCTCTTCAAATCAATCTTAGAAAAGATAGTAGCTCCGCTTATCTGATCTAACAAGTCATCCAACCTCGGCATTGGAAATCTATATCTCACAGTGATCTTATTCAATGCTCGACTGTCAGTGCACATTCTCCATGTCCCATCCTTCTTGGGTACCAATAAAGCTGGTACAGCACAAGGACTCAGACTCTCCTGCACACGCCCCTGCTCAAGCAATTCCTCAACCTGCCTCCGCAATTCTTCATGTTCCTTCGGACTCATTCGATAATGTGGTCTGTGTGGCAACACAGCACCTGGAACAAGATCTATCTGATGTTGTATATCCCTCAACGGTGGCAACTCCGTTGGTAACTCCTCTGGAAATACATCGTCAAATTCTTTCAAAACTGGTTTAACTTCTTCTGGAATTTCAACCTCTTCACTGCTCTCACGCCCAATCAACAAGAATACTTCCGGTTCTTCTTCAACTTCTTTAACAAACTCTTTCAAAGATAATAAAGTTTTCAACTCTTCGATTTCTTCTGACTTACTTTCTTCTTGTGATCTCTTCTTCGGAACTAAGATAATCTTCGTGCCTTTAAACATAAAACTGTAACTATTGGTCCGACCGTCATGTAGTACTGCTCGATCATACTGCCATGGTCTTCCCAATAATAAGTGGCAAACATCCATCTCTACTACATCACACCATATTTCATCTTTGTATTTCTTCCCAATAGAGAATGGTACACGAACTCGTCTATCCACTTTCACTTCTCCTCCTTTTCTCAACCATGCTAACTTGTATGGACTCGGATGTTTCTCTGTCTTCAATTTCAACTTCGTCACAGCTTCGGTTGAAATAATATTATCACAGCTTCCTGCGTCGATCACAAACTTACACACCTTCCCCAGAATAGTACATGTTGACTGAAAGATATTACTCCTCAACCAACTAACTTCCTCCTGCTTCGGTGTTAAACACGATCTCCTCAGCATTAGGTTATAACCTTCGTCTCCTGACGCAATATCCTGCTTATCCTCCTCAACTGGACTAGAACACTCCTCATCAACATCCTCATCATCAACTTCCACAATCATGGTTCTCTTCTTTGGCTTTGGACACTCACTGCTTTTATGACCCAATTCCTGACAATTGTAACATTTGAACCCATTGTTAACCCTTGTCTTCTCAGCCTCCTTCACAACTGGTTTTGCAATAGCTTTTGAAACATTCGAACTCCCACTAACTCCCTTCATCGGATTGTTGGAATTTGTAAACACACCTCCTCCTCGTCTCCCTTGTTTTTCCCACGCCAACGCTTTCTGATGTGCTTCTGCTACAGATCTTGGATCGAACATATTGACCATATCCTGAATCTGCATTCTCAATCCTCCAATGAACCTAGATGTCAGCTGCTCTTCTGTTTCCATAATATCATTCCTTGCAATGAGTTGATAAAATTCATCAGCATAGTCATTAACTGTCTTCGTGCCCTGCCTCAAGTTCTGCAAACGTTGATACATCAAAGATTGATAATTGTATGGTAAGAACGTTGCTTTCATCAATTTCTTCATCTTCTCCCAAGATTCAATCTTTGACTTTCCCATACGTTCACGTGTAAGCTTGGTTTGCTGCCACCATGCCAAAGCTCTACCCCTCAGCCTCGTAGCAACCAACTTTACTCTACGATGTTCTGGAACTTCTTTAAAGTCAAAAATCTCTTCAACATTAGCCACCCAATCTAGAAACTCCTCTGCTTGCATACCACCCTTGAATTCAGGAATTTCTGTCTTCATCCCCGACTCCCATTTGTGATCATACTCAGAATAGTTTCTTCCTTGACCTCTTCCTTGAATACTACCACCATCATACTCCTCTTCAAAATCAGAGGCATAACGATGTCGATTCTGACCACCAACATCTCTACTACCATTTCGCCTTCCACCTTCATCCCTTCTATCGACATTCCTCCGTTCACGATCATTCACGTTCCTCCCACGCCCTTGATCGTTTTCAACACTTCGGTCTCGATTGGAATGTGGCGAGACTCTACTACCTCCATGATTAGATTCAGGTGAAACCCTTCTCCGATTTTGATTCATCTCTGTCATAAGCCTCTCTAACCGGCCAATTCCTTCGTTAAGCTTTTCACTAAAATTCTCATTGATTCTTTGCTCCATCTCATCAGCTTCTTCTCTTCGATATAAAGCTTCTACGTTTTGGTGGCGATTAGCTCTTCTTGGCGGCATACTTGATGACTTCTCAAATTCTCCAAATTCAAACACAATTCGAACTTTGATCCAAAATGAAATGGATCGAAAACTTCCACTTTGTAGCAAATCGCGATGAACACGATGGACAAAGTTTCGGCCTCCCACTACAAATTCGATCAAACAATCTTCAATGCAAGGTCGAACAACTTCACTTGCTCACGGCTCACACCTCAAGCTCTCGGCTATCACTTCAAACTTCAAATCTCTTCAAATGATTAGGCTCCAAGTCTCGATCTAGCTATGATTGGCTAGAACAAGCTCTGATACCAAAAACTGACGCAGCGGATAATTCAAAACAATGTAGATCTGTGAAAGTAGCAGTCGATGGATTGATGAATGCTGAATTGCCCGAATTCGTTGATCCGAAGATGCCGAACTCTAGCTATCTCGAACTCGTTGATCGCGCACGATACCGGGTTCAAAGATCTTCAATTCTTCAAGCGTTGATCAAGCGCACTTGATTCCGCGAATCGGCTTCTACAATCGTTGAATCGAGCGCACTCGATTAACCGAAAGAGGAGATAGGAGATTACACTCAACTACCAATTTGAATGAAAGCACAAAGCAATCAAAAGAGAATTTTATTCAAAAATCAACAACCTTTACAAATGACTTCACTTGCCTATTTATAGGCTACAACACACCAAAACAGAAAAAGTACAAGTCTTAAGTCGGCAACCGACTTATCAACCTTGCCGACTTAACATAAGTCGCCTTATTTACACAGTTCAGAAAGCTTAAAAAAAATACAAGTACTAAGTCGGTTCCGAGTTACAGCTTACGACCTACGACTTAACAAAGACTCCGACTTAACAAACAGACAAAAACATCAAAGAAAATACAAGTACTTAAGTCGTTGCCGACTTAAAAATGCTACGCGACTCAACTTAGTAGCGACTTAAGGAATCAACGGTCCAGCTTAACTCGGCAGCAGAAATCAACGGCAACAAGTCTTCGGCGACTTAAAACATGCGCATCTCAGATTAGTGGTTTAACGAAATCAATGGTTGATATTAACTCGGTAGAGGAATCAACGGCATCAGGGCTTTCGCGACTTAAAATTTCGACCGACTTAAATAAGTCGTAACTCGGTGCCGACCTATCACTTTTCTTAAGTCGGTGCCGACTTAACACTTGTGCCTTGTAACTCGGTGCCGACTCATCACCTTCCTTAAGTCGGTGCCGACTTAAATCCGCTTCCTTAAGTCGCAACCTCGAAGCAACTTCCCCTTTGCTTTTCCAGTTGAGTCGGAGACGAGTCATCACCGCCTCCTTAAGTCGGTTACGACTTATGCCTTCATCTCCGGTCTGAGCTACATCACACACTCAGTGACATTCAAGCTCAAACAAGCTGAAAGATAATGCTCAAGTGAAGGATGAAATACAACATGAAGCGGTGCAAATTCAAACAAGTCAATAGAAAGGTATATTCACGGAGATAAACATGCCAATAATTACAAACCAAGTCAAGAAACCCAAGCCGTGACTATCACGTAGTATATACGAAAATAAACGCAGTTGAATCAGTCAAGAGAAAATTGTAATACCTATACAATATCGAATATACGCGCATTTGAATCAGTCAAAGCCGTGATAATCAAGTTATCACTATATCAGGAAAGTTCGAACCCATATAAATGCAACCGAAGGTATCATCATCGACTATGAGCTTCAACGTCAAATCATTCGAATAAAAAAAAAACCCTAAATCATCACAGGCAGTGGATCAAAAAAATCGACATCAAGAAATCACGAGTACCAACATACCTTAAGTCGAATCTCAGAAACCCTAAGGAGCGCGCAAGGCCGAACCAAAGCACGAATCTCATTCTCAAGCGAAGCCGAAGCTACAGTCGACTAATCAATCAAAGCATCGAAGTTTAAAATCAAACTCGACCATACGAGAAGCCGAAGCCAAGCAACATCAATATCTCGGACAAAGCCGTAGCTTCAATTCCAGACTAAACGAAGACGTCAAGCCAGAACGACCAGCAAACGATCGAAGCCCCAATTCAAAGCGACAAAGAATCAAAGAGCCAAAGCCCTAATCGAACGAGATGAGATCGAAGCCGCCATTTTTATCTCCAGTAAAAAGGAACGGGCTAATTCAAAGCAAAAAGGAACGGGCTGGTACAAAGTAAAAAGGAACGGGGTAGAGAGTAATAGAAGTGGGCAGGCCTAATTATTTTAAATAGGATTTATTTAATTAGTTTAATTTTAGGTCAGGTTTAATTGATATAATTAGGGCCAATTTTATTTGAGGGCAAAACTGTTTTAAAGAGTCAATTTTTATTTTGCCCTAATCTTCAAACTATAATTTGTATTTTCAGTTTTCTCAAAGTTCAGTCAGAGTGAATCACCACCTAGGGTTTAGGTGTTGTCAGATTGTCTAGTTAGAATTAGTTCAGTGAGCAGGGGGAGCTGCGAGTTTGCAAAGCTCTACAGGCGGGAGCAGAGTTTGCAAGTAAGCGAAGCTCTATAGGCGGGAGCAGAGTTCGCGAGTAAGCGAAGCTCTATAGGCGGGAGCAGGGGTTGCGAGTCTATTAGAGTGTTTGTGAGCGGGAGCGAGTGTCTACGAGTCTAGTAGAGTGTTTGTGAGCGGGAGCGAGTGTCTGCGAGTCTAGTAGAGTGTTTGTGAGCAGAGCGAGTGTCTGCGAGTCTGTGAGAGTGTTTGTAAGCGGGAGACTGTTTAATTCTAATAGAAATCTGGGAATGCAGCAGTAGGCAGGGGTTGCCGAAGCTGGGTAAATTTTGTGTGTGATTTACTTTACTGCATATTTATTTATCTGCGTTTTGTTTCTGTGTTTGTTTCGAGAAAATTTGCGATAACCCTATTCACCCCCCCTCTAGGGTTAATCTAGATCCTACAAGTGGTATCAGAGCGAGGTAAATTTTTTTTTAACTCTAGAGTCATGAATTTATCAAATAATGCTTTTTCTGAGGGGCAATCTATTGCTAGGCCACCAATGTTTAATGGTAATGATTATGCTTACTGGAAAGTTAGGATGAGTATCTATCTTAGTTCTGTTGATTATGATGCTTGGGATATTATCGAATCTGGATATAAACCTCCCACTATAACTGTTGGTGATACTGAGATTCCGAAACCAAAGGATAAGTGGGATGCTAATGATAAGAAATTAAAAACCACTAATGCTAAGGCCATGAATGCTCTGATCTGTGCTCTTGATAAAAATGAATTTAATAGAATTTCTCATTGTACAACAGCACAGGAAATTTGGCACACTCTGGAGGTGACACACGAAGGAACTTCTCAAGTCAAGGAGTCTCGTCTAGCCCTGTTCAGCAATGAATACGGGAATTTTGTGATGGACAAAGGCGAGAGTATAAAGGACATGTTTGGACGCTTCTCAACATTGGTATACAACGCTAGAGCGCTTGGAAAGGATTTCTCTGAGGTAGAGCTGATAAGGAAAATACTACGAGTCCTACCAATGAACTTTGAGGCAAAAGTCACGGCAATACAAGAATCGAAAGATTTGAGTAAACTACGCATGGAAGATTTGATCGGAAATCTGATGACGTATGAGCTTGAGTTGAAAGCAAAAGAGGAACACATCAATTCCGAACCAAAGAAGAAGACAATTGCCTTAAAGAGCAGAGAAGAGAGTGATGAAGAAGAAGTTGATCCAATTGAAGGACTTAAAGTGGCTGTCAATAATTTCAGAAGATGGTCGAAATACAAGCAACGAAAGAAGAAGACCAGTGGTAATAGATCTAGAGATTCAGACAGCTGTGAAAACGAATTAATCTGCTATAATTGCAACAAACCTGGCCACTTCAAACAAAATTGTCCACTCCTTAAAATCAACAAAGGAAAGAAGAAGAAAAAGGTTTTCGTAGCAACTTGGGATGATGAGGAAGAAGAAGAAGTTTCGAGTGATAGCTCTGAGGAGGTTAACTTGTGTTGTATGGAAAAATCAGATTCAGAAGCAAGCTCCGCGGAATCTAGTGAGGCAGGTGAGTATTCCTATAAAGATCTTGTTTATATGTGCTTAGATCTTACTAAAACAGTTGATAGTCTTGAATCAAAAATTGGAAAACTAAAATCTGATAGGAGGAAACTCACCCATGAAAATTCTAGGTTAGAAACTGAACTTGAAAATATTCAAAACCTAGATTGTAAAAATTGTAAGATTTTAGATTCAGAATTATCAAAACTGAAGAATGACTTTGAAAATCTTGAAAAGGAAAACTTGAATCTTAAGGAAACCATCGACACTAGGAAAAAGGATTTTATAAATCGATGTACCTCACTTGTAACTGAAAACACATCACTTAAAACCAAAGTCCAAAATCTTGAGAAATCTTTGAATAACTTTTCTAGAGGAGAAAAATCATTTAATATGTTATTGGGCAATCAACTTTTTGCTAACAACAGAAAAGGACTAGGTTTTGGAAAAACACAAGTTGATGATAATGCAAAAGGTAGGGGTATCTTTGCTAGAAGTGAATTTGCTGGATTTCATGATGATAATTATAGACATAGGAACAAGAACACAAAATTTATACAAGTTTGGGTTCCTAAGAATTTTACAAACAAACTCAATATCTATTGGAACAAGAATAAAAATACAAAACAAGTTTGGATTCCAAAGGGAGTGTATATTCACAATGTTTCTGTTACTAATGTCATTGGACCTACGAGTTACTCTAGGTCCTCCCTCCCTCTCTCTATATAGATTTGTTGGCAGGCTAGGGAGTAACTAGAATGGTTTCAAGTTTTTGGCTGTTCTAGACATATAACAGGTGATAAATTGAAGCTCCTTAGCCTAGAGAATTTTAGAGAATTGAATTGTGAACATGGAAGACAACCGCAAGCATAAGATTGTTGGTAAAAGTAACGGTATATTTCTTTGACCAATGTTATATACTTTGACAATTTGCATCACAATCTCATCTCTATTAGCCAACTTTTGTGACAAATGTATGAATATGTTTTTCAATGGTGATATTTGCAAAATCAATGATGAATCCTCAAAAACTTTGCTAAAACATAAAGGATTCTCGAGTCAATTCACATAGATTTATTTGGACCAAATGAATTTGCAAGCTTGAATGGAATTTTTTTTTGTTGGTTAATGATTCTTCTGGATTTACATGGGTTTATCTGTTAATCAAAAAGTCTGAATCTTTTGATTATTCAAAAAGTACAAAACTTGTTCAAATAGGTCTCCACAAAACTATTTTTTTTCTGCCACTAACAACCATGGACCTATATAGGTCACATAAATCTTTTTCGTGTAGGTATGGTGGCAGGTTAAGGAACAATAATAGTGTTACTTGGATTCTAGCTGTTCCAGGGACACAACGGGCGACAAAGAAAAGTTCCTTAGCCTAGTATAAAGGTGACAGAATCACAATGAACAACATTGAAAAATATCGTAAAGGTAAAACAGGTATTGGTATATTTGAACGGTATATCAAAGGTGATTATCTGCACCATAATATTGAATCAAAATCAGTCAATATTGAGGTAATAATTTTTGACTCTGATTTATTCAAAACTATTGACCAATTCTTGTCAATAACACTTGAAAATTCTTTCTGGATTAAACTTCTTTTGGATGATAATACTTTTGATTTTGGCTCTATTCACGGGTTTAAATTATTTACACTGCTTCAATTCAAATACAAAAATGTTGCTAACTCTGTTTATGGTACTCACTTCATGATTTGATCTATTAAAATGATTTTGTGATAATTTGGAATAAATTGAAAAATCTCGGATGGGGATCACTGGTAATCTAGTTGATAGAAAATGTATGAGTTGAAAGTGATTAATTGCATCATTCCTTTCACAGAAAATATCTGCATATTTGTCACTTGAAATATTTTTATTTCTTAGCAGATTTTTTTTGTAAAACCCCCTTTCAGAAAATCATCTCTTTTCATATTTTCAGTCATTATGAAAATTTGATTTTATAATCATTTTTGAATTTGATTTTCTGAATTTGATTTTTTTAATGACTATTTTTTGACTAATCTGACTCCCTAATGATTATCAAAAAAGATTAATAGTGATTAAAAAGTGATGAGTGGCGATATCTGTTATGCATTACTCAAGACAATATATTTAGAAAAATCTCTTTAAAATTCATAACAAGAGTTATAAAAACTTTTTGTTGGGTAAAAATTCCATGACCATTTCTATTTCTATCATCTTTCTATATCACATATAGTATGTAAATTTGTGGTAGTTTACAAAGGAAATCATTCGTTCTTCAATATCTTTAAATTTGTGAAGGAAATTATTTGTGCTTCAATTTGTTATATTATTCAATAAATAAATATCCAAAGTATTCACTCTCATTTAAAAGTCCTCACGGTCATGCATGGGTGAATTACTTGGATTTTTGATTATGTGCTTCCATACTCATTTAAAAGTCCTCACGGTTATGCATGTATGGAACGCGTATCAAAATTGAGTTTTTAAACTGACAAGTTGATTCTAATCCCATTTAAAAGTCCTCACGGTTATGCGTGGTTAGAAGATACTTGAATTCCTTTTTAAATAAAAAATGTGAATACTACTAATCTCATTTAAAAGTCCTAACGGTTATGCATGGTTAGTAGATATTCAAATTTCCTGAAATAAATATACCGCAAATAGACAAAACTGTATGATTTTTTTTTGATGATTTTATCTCCACCATTTCTGAAAGTGGAATATGCGCCTGACAAGGGTAATTATGATTTTTGTTTGTTTTTATTGAAATTTGATATTTATGTTAAATTGATGTTAATGTTTGATTTATGTCTGTCATTTCATCTCTATTTTATAGCACTGTTATTCTTTTGCTGATAACAAAAGGGGGAGAGAAAAGTTAAGATTTTGTCAAATAAAATCAAGCGAAAAGTCAAATTTTATTTGTTTATTTGTTTGACTATGCATTGATGAAGGGGGAGCTTCTATGCATTTATAAAGGGAGAGTTTTGAGAAAATAGGAAGCATTCAAATAGGGGGAGCAAATTGAATGATCAAATACATTTCACATGTGTTCAAAATCTTAAATATATGTTTGTTATCATCAAAAGGGGGAGATTGTGGAATATGCGATTATATGATCGTTATATAGTTTTTGTTTGATGATAATAAACATATATATTCGTACAAATGTATTTGATATTGTACTATTTCATACTTCACAGAATAAATGACAATATACTGAATAAAATTAAATAACAACAGAATTTGGAATTCAAAAAGAAATTTTATTCATATTATTGTCATTACAAAGTTTTGAATAGTACACACTCACACTCTCACTATAACTGTACAATTTCTGAATACACTACAATCTTGTTTTTACATCTGAATACATCACAGTGTCTGATTTACATCAATTTCCTCACTACATTTCACTCACACTCATATTTGGTCTTCAACTATATTCCAGTCCGGATTCCAGCATTTGAGTGAACTGCAAAAATATTTTCAAACGCAGTAAAATTGAAAAAAAAAATATTTCTGAAATTCAAAATAAACTATGATGTTGAAAACATTGTTTGCCTCAGATATATGGGTTGCTATCATCATTTTTGATTGTGTAGTATCTGTGCATATCAGTATTTATATCAGGGACAGGGAATTACGAATGGCTGCAGTACACACGTATGCACGTGTGCACTGCCTCGCCAACTCGAGTGCACAAGGTCAAATCAATATCAGATTCAACCCAAGTGAAAATGATCTCGACAAAAATATCACTGCAACAAATCAAACAGTCAAGTACAAACTGGACAACAACCACAAAGACCACATCTGAAAACAGTGCAACTACACGTGCAATGTATCGACAAGGTCAGAGAACAATATACATGCACACAGTGCAGTCATCAGAATATCGAATGAACACATACAATGGCAACTGACTCAACAAGGCAAAGAAATGAACAATCAAAGTCAAGACATACATAGTGACTCTAAGAAATGCTACCAAGTGAACCAACAGCAAATGCCACGGCAACATGAAGCAATACACACTCAGTGACATTCAAGCTCAAACAAGCTGAAAGATAATGCTCAAGTGAAGGATGAAATACAACATGAAGCAGTGCAAATTCAAACAAGTCAATATAAAGGTATATTCACGGAGATAAACAGGCCAATAATTACAAACCAAGTCAAGAAACCCAAGCCGTGACTATCACGTAGTATATACGAAAATAAACGCAGTTGAATCAGTCAAGAGAAAATCGTAATACCTATACAATATCGAATATACGCGCATTTGAATCAGTCAAAGCCGTGATAATCAAGTTATCACTATATCAGGAAAGTTCGAACCCATATAAATGCAACCGAAGGTATCATCATCGACTATGAGCTTCAACGTCAAATCATTCGAACAAAAAAAAAACCCTAAATCATCACAGGCAGTGGATCAAAAAAATCGACATCAAGAAATCACGAGTACCAACATACCTTAAGTCGAATCTCAGAAACCCTAAGGAGCGCGCAAGGCCGAACCAAAGCACGAATCTCATTCTCAAGCGAAGCCGAAGCTACAGTCGACTAATCAATCAAAGCATCGAAGTTTAAAATCAAACTCGACCATACGAGAAGCCGAAGCCAAGCAACATCAATATCTCGGACAAAGCCGTAGCTTCAATTCCAGACTAAACGAAGACGTCAAGCCAGAACGACCAGCAAACGATCGAAGCCCCAATTCAAAGCGACAAAGAATCAAAGAGCCAAAGCCCTAATCGAACGAGACGAGATCGAAGCCGCCATTTTTATCTCCAGTAAAAAGGAACGGGCTAATTCAAAGCAAAAAGGAACGGGCTGGTACAAAGTAAAAAGGAACGGGGTAGAGAGTAATAGAAGTGGGCAGGCCTAATTATTTTAAATAGGATTTATTTAATTAGTTTAATTTTAGGTCAGGTTTAATTGATATAATTAGGGCCAATTTTATTTGAGGGCAAAACTGTTTTAAAGAGTTAATTTTTATTTTGCCCTAATCTTCAAACTGTAATTTGTATTTTCAGTTTTCTCAAAGTTCAGTCAGAGTGAATCACCACCTAGGGTTTAGGTGTTGTCAGATTGTCTAGTTAGAATTAGTTCAGTGAGAAGGGGGAGCTGCGAGTTTGCAAAGCTCTACAGGCGGGAGCAGAGTTTGCAAGTAAGCGAAGCTCTATAGGCGGGAGCAGAGTTCGCGAGTAAGCGAAGCTCTATAGGCGGGAGCAGGGGTTGCGAGTCTATTAGAGTGTTTGTGAGCGGGAGCGAGTGTCTGCGAGTCTAGTAGAGTGTTTGTGAGCGGAGCGAGTGTCTGCGAGTCTGTGAGAGTGTTTGTAAGCGGGAGACTGTTTAATTCTAATAGAAATCTGGGAATGCAGCAGTAGGCAGGGGTTGCCCAAGCTGGGTAAATTTTGTGTGTGATTTACTTTACTGCATATTTATTTATCTGCGTTTTGTTTCTGTGTTTGTTTCGAGAAAATTTGCGATAACCCTATTCACCCCCCCTCTAGGGTTAATCTAGATCCTACATCATCCTCTTGTTTTGGAGTCAAACACGATCTTCTCATCAAAAACTACAACCCTCATCTCCAGACAATAATTCTTCTTCTTCAACTGGTATTGAATTGACGCACTCTACCTCTGCATCTTCATTCTCAATCCCCGCAATCATTGCCCGCTTCTTTGGCTTTGTACATTCATTGCTTTTATGGCCAAACTCTTGACAATTAAAACATTTGAGATTATTATTGGCCTTTGCTTTGCTGGCTTCATTCACAATCGATTTACTGATGACTTTGGAAACATCCACACTGTTACTAACATCCTTGTTCTGGTCGTTGGACTTTGTAAACACTCCACCACCTCTCCTTCCTTGTTTCTCCCAAGCAAGTGCTTTCTGATGTGCTTCGGCGACAGATCTTGGATCAAACATATTCACCATGTCTTGAATCTGTGTTCGCACTCCTCCAACATACCTAGCTGTTAGCTGTTCCTCTGTTTCCATAATGTCATTCCTAGCAATCAATTGGTAAAAATCATCTGCATACTCATTCACTGATCTCGCCCCTTGTCTTAGGTTCTGCAAACGTTGATACATAAGGGACTGATAATTGTGCGGCAAGAAGGTTGCTTTCATCATCTTTCTCATCTTATCCCATGTGACAATCTTTGACTTCCCCATCCTCTCCCGTGTAAGTTTTGTTTGCTGCCACCATGCCAAAGCTCTCCCTCTTAATCTCGTAGCAACTAACTTCACTCTTTGATCCGCGGGAACTTCTTTGAAGTCAAAAATTTCCTCAACATTTGAAACCCAATCCAAAAATTCCTCCGTTACCATTCCTCCCTTGAATTTTGGAATTTCAGTTTTCATCCCCGACTCCCATCGGCGATCATCCTCAACATCCCGATATGCATTCCATCCTTGGTCTCAATCTTGATAATGAATATTACTTCTATCACTCTCTTCATCATAATCACGTGTACTACGGTATCGATCTCGACCATCAACATCTCTTCGATCACGCATGTCTCTTCTATTATATCTATCATCATCTCGATATGGCTCATACTCAAACTCACGTTGAGTTCTTCTTTCTTCATCCCGATGCGCATGGTGATCTCGTCTCATCGAAACTGATGAATCCCTTCTTCCTCGATCAGATTGTGGCGATACCCTTCTCGCTTTCGTAACCGATGGTGAAACTCGGTTTCCTCTATGGTTTGAGATTGGCGACCTCCTTCTTTGACCTTGATTCATATCATTCATCAATTTCTCTAACCTTCCAATACCTTCATCTAACTTCTCATTGAATTTGTTACTTATGCGTTGTTCCATTTGCTCGGCAACTTCCCTCCTGCACAAATATTCAATATTTTGATGTCGATTAGCTCTCCGCGGCGGCATTGTCAAATGAAACAAACTTCAATTCTCGGCTTGTACAAATCAAAATGATACCAAATGAGGTACGGCCTTGAACTTCAAACTCTTTGGCGCGCAAATCTTCCACGGCCAAACTCCAACACCTTTCAATCTTTGATCCGAAATGAGATGGATCGAATTCTTCAAACTTGTTGCAACTTATGATGAACACGACTTGAACTCTTCGAATAAAAATTGGCTCCAAGACTTGGCTTAGCTATGATTGGCTAAGTCTAGCTCTGATACCAAATGATGCACCAGCGGAATAACAAAATGATGATTCTGTGAAAGTAGCAATCGATGGAATGAAAAATACTGAATGGCCCAAATCCGTTGATCAAAGATGCCGGATTCTAGCTATCTTCGTCACGTTGATCGCGCACGATACCGTGAAAGAAGATATGCAATTCTTCAGACGTTGATCAAGCGCACTTGATACCGTGAATTGGCTTCTACAATCGTTGATTCGAGCGCACTCGAATGCCGAAAGAGGAGATAGGAGATTACACTTAACTACCAATTTAATGAAAGCACAAAGCTAACAAACAAAGGTTTTTATTCAAAATCAACTTACTTTTACAAATGACACCACCATGCCTATTTATAGGCGTACAACTCAACACATCACTAGGTCGTTCACGACCTTACGACACACACTTACAACACAACACTTAGGTCGGCAACGACCTAACACAAAACGACCTACGACCTAAAATACAACTCACACGACCTATGACTTAAAGAACAAAATACAAACACATTACAACATAGTCTCAACGACATACGACCTAGTATATAACGACATAACAACGTTACGACCCAAGGCTGCAGCGATTTAACCACAACATACGAGTTACGACCTAAGACTCTCGCGACCTAAGTCCATGCGAGTTACGACCTAAGGCTTCTTTACGCGAGTCAACTTCCATTGGTCGTTGATCGACCTTAGTCCATCTGGTATATGTTGTTAGCATGCGACATTGGCTTCTTCGACCTACCTCTTCAAGCGACCTATCACCTGAACGATCTACCGATGCGGCACCTGAGTTAGGTCGTTCACGACCTAAAGAGACGTGCACTGATTTTCTAGGTCGTTGGAATGTCTGATGTGCTAGCCCGCTAACTCGCAAGCGACCTTCACTAGGTCCCGCCCGACCTAAATCCCCACTAGGTCGCGTCCGACCTAAATCATGCTCGTTAACTCGTAGGTCGCTAGGTCGTTCGCGACCTAAAGTACGCGAGTTACTACAGCCTGTTGCATCCTCCTCCTCTTGCCTTTGGTTAGGTCGCTCGCGACCTATCACTTCACCATTCTGGCCTGCATCAAAATGATACATACCCGAACGGACATTAGAATAAGGATAAATCGTTATGGGTTGAAATGATAGACCTGAACGGTTTATATGAATTGGGTTGAAATGATATATACCCGATTAAATAACTTGGCCTAGGATAGATAATTAAAATAAGAAACCCGATTGGTCAACAAAAATTATTTTGTAATTGAAATCTATTTGAAATTTAGAAATGAACCTAACCAATTGTTTTAAAGTTAATTAGCGAACTTAATTGATTTAATTGAAATAAATTGATTGATTAATTGAAATAAATCAATGGATTTAATTGAAACGGATTTATGAATCTATTTAATTTAAATAAAATGAAATGATGAATTTAATTTGAGAAATTGTAATTTGATTTAAGAAAATTTAAGTTAAGTAAGTTGAATAATCAGAATGAGAATTTGACAAGTAATAATTTAAGATTAATGATTTCGAATGTTATTGAATTCGGTAGAGTAAGATTTATAGACTTGATTTTAAAGTAAATAGATTTGAAACTTGATAATGAAATTTAATATAAGATTAAACGAAATTTTGACTTAAGTGTAATTTAAACTAAGTATAGTAGTGGATTTAATTTGGGATTAATTTTAAAATGATTTTAAATTTAATGAATTGGTTTAACTTTGATTTTATAACTTGGTTTGAGATTAAACTGTTTTGAAACTCGTTAAGGAATTAACTTAAGTTATGTAAATCATGGAATTGAGTAAATAAAATGAGATTTCTTTAATGAAATTTGAATTGGATTTTGTAAACGAATTAACTAAATTATTTTGGTTTAAAGAAATTTAGTTAATGAAATCGACTTAACCGAATTTATACTTATATTAAACGGAATGGTGAATGTAACTTTGAATGTAAATTGAATCGAAACTTTGTTTAATGAATTTGAATTTAACGGAGTATTAAATTTAAATCCATTAAATATGAACAAATTTAATGAGTGAAATTGAATCTTATTAAATTGAACTCGAATACTTGAATCTATTTGTTAACTCAAATAGTTGAACTAAAATTTCATTTGGAAATATGATTTAAAATATTTGAAATAAATTGAATGGTGAAATGTCAAATTTTGAAAGTCAAATTTGCAACTTGACTTTTAGACTTTGATTTGTTTAAACCTTAAATACTAAATGACCATCGGTGTAATTAATACGTAGTTATTAAAGAGACCGGGATCAGATATGGACATACTCTCTGTCGATACCGAAAACCACTTTAATAACTAATATACGCGGAGTGTTGATCCAGAACGAAGTGGATGGTTTTCATGAACGCGTTGACTAAAGGAAGAGAACGATTTTGGATGATCCCCGACATGACTAAACAGGAGCCGCGCCGGGCCATTGAGGTTCGCCATCTCTAGCGGATACACTTCTTCGATACCTTATCTATTACTTAGGTGATTCGATTTGGGTGCACCCTTTGATTTGGGAGTGTTGTTTCACGGTGTTGAGGTAGTAGCTGCTATGCTCAACATCAGTCCGGATCACGCAACTACTAGTATCCTAGTTGGTATCGCCTCATGTACCTTGTCATACTGATTATCCTATTCGCGACCAATACGATTTGTTTTGTGTTATACCTATAGGGTACCCTCTGATAACCACTAGTTTACGGTGGGGCTTACGGTGCTGTATAGACTATGACATTATAAAAATGTGTTAAGGGGGAATATGGTAACGCCTTAACGCTATTTTAATATCGTACTTTACTGATTAGACATTATCTACATATCGTATTCTATTGTATATATAGATAGTTTATCGGATCCTTAGAGATGATTATTTTATTCATCTTTGAGTTATGGACTTTATTCCTTGCACTTGATTATCTTGTATAATATTTTGAGTCCTGACTCGAGTGTTTCTTTTTGTATATGCTCGGGTCAATCTGAAGCTATCCAGTTTGCCGATCAAGGTTGGTTGAAGATGCTGAAGACTTAGCATTTATCCATATCAGTTTATTTTCCATTTCAGTATTGATGTACTTTCCAGTATTGATGTACTAGTCTGTTGGACATTTATGTATGTCCTTTCAGTCACTTTATGTTGAGACATTGTTGTACTCTCTGTAGTAGCTTCATGAACTGCTATTATGACGATGTATTTTCCGCTGCATTATTCTGTGACTGTTCTGTGTCTGTGATGTTGTATTGATTCTCATTTACATTTATGTATTTATAATCCTATAATGATTCGTGTTTTGTAGTATTTAAGTTGACATGTGTGGATTATTGTCAATTTAAATGGTCCAAATATACGGGTTGTTACAGAACTTCTCCATGAAGAATTTGGGAGAAACATCTTATATACTTGGTATTAAGATCTATAGAGATAAACCTAAAAGGTCGTTGGGATTGTCCCAATCCATACACATAGATACCATACCGAAAAGGTTCAATATGGAGAATTTCAAGCATGGTAATGGTTCGATGTTAGCTGTAATTGTTTTCTCGAAGAAGAATGCTCCTCATATTAATGAGGAGAAAGAGCGTATGAAGAGAATATTGTATGCATCTACAATCAGTTCTATTATGTACACAATGCTCTATACTCGACCGAGTGGCTTATGAATTAAAATGCATAAGCCAATACCAGTCTAATCCTTGTGAGAAGCACTGGACATGTGTAAAATATATACTTAAGTATTTGAGAAATACTAAGGACTTATTCCTTATATATAGGAAAAAAGACCTCCTTATGAAGAGGTATACAAATTCCAACTTTTAGAGAAATATCGACAATGGTAAGTTTGTATCGGGTTATGTATTTATTTTAAATAGTAGAGCTGTTAGTTGGATAGTTGGAAAAGTTCCAAATTGGAAACAATAGCTTTGCAATGATGGAGGCACATTACATCACCCTCAACGAGGTAGCTAAAGAAGCGGTTTGAATTCACAAATTTATGGCTGAGCTTAGAGTGATTCTGACCATTGAAAATCCAATGAAATTATTTTACGACAATATTATTGCAATGCATATTGCAAAAGAACCAAGAGCTCTTAAGAAGTCAAGGCACATTCTTCATATGTTTCAACTTACTAGAGAATTCGTCGCTACTAAAAAGGTAGTGATTGATAGAGTAGATACAAAGGACAACATAGTAGATCCATTCACCAAGGGACTAGCTCGGTGAGTTCTTAGTAAAATGGTCGAAGGGATGGGATTGAGATTCCATAATTGGCCTCCAGTGCAAGTGGGAGATTGATAGAGTTAGCGGTATGCACTAAGGTAAACTTTATAATTTATTAACTTTGTAATAAAATCTCGTTCAAGATAAAAGGTGTTTTCTTTCTATTATACACTTGTCATACCATGTTATGTTAATTAATTATTTAATTAAGTATATTAAATAGAAAATCCTTGAATAATATGTTATGCGATAGTAATTACAATGTGATGTAATCAGGTGAAATCTATCACACTGAAAATAACATATTTTTTCAAATATTCCTTGTTAAGATGCTTCGAGACAGGATATCGATACACCCGTTGAGACTAGAGTACGAAATGCTTGCCAAATATTGGGTAGTGTATTACTCACGGCTGTTGGGGTCACGAAAGGGTTACGTATTGATAGTTATTATATAATTATATAATCACTCGAGAGTTTTCTATTGGTTAATATAACTAGGGTCAGACAGAGAATATCGAAGTGATAATATTACTCAGTTCTCTCGACTTGAGAATACCATTGAACTTTAATGTGGACACTCCACTTTGATTAGAGTTAAATTATGGCATGGCGTACATCGAACGACTATAATTGGATCTGAGTTAAAGCTTTGGAAGTGAAATACTATTCAATATAGAATTCATTTCCTTAGTTTTTGGAGGTTAATATCATAGTCAACTGTGGTCAACTAAAAGTCTCTAGTCGAAATAGTATAGTTACTAATAATTTTTGTTATTGAACCAAATTTTATAAGTTCTAAAGTGATATAGTTTGGATGAAAATAATTGGTGTAAATAATCATTACCACCAAGTAACACTTAAAATAATGTAATTGGATTTTACCAAAAAATGTGTGAGCAATAAATTTGGTCAAATTATCACATCACTAGCTAAGGTGACATGTGAACGTTAATATTTGAATTGTTATACATTAATCATAGATTGAATTCATGAGTCGCACAACCATAATGTTAAATACTCTAAAATATCACTTAATTTAAATTAATTATAATTATTATAAATTAAATAACATTTATGAAATAGTAATTAATAAATTTTATTTGATTTATTTGAATATCATTAGTATTTAATAAAAGGCCGTATGTAAAAGTTATATACCTACGTATCAATATACAATATTGACAAATATTTCAATTTGATTTATATTAATTAAATACGAATGGGTTTGGAATATTTTGTAGGCCCATTTTGCCCATGCTTTGATCAACAATAGAGAGGAGGGAGGTAGGGATTTTAAATGATTAAATGTTGATTTCAAGTGGTTGAAAAAGAAAGATTAAACAAAGGAGATTGATCTCGACTTTTTACTTTATCTCAATGGCAATTTAAACTCGCCTCTTTCATTCATTTAGGTCTCCTCCTACTCCCTACCCCCAGTGAAAATAAAAAAGGCATTAAGCCATTAAATTTCCAAAACCAAGTAAAATCAAAATCAAAATTAAAAACGTGGGGATTATTCTAGTCCGCTGCAATTTCTAGAGGTGTATGATCATATTTAAAGGAGTTTTATCCATCATTCACGGTGCATTTCATGGGCTATAGATTTTTGGTAATAGTTTAAATTTCATTATTATTTTATAATCATATAGGTTGTACATTATATCTATGTTATTTAGATCCTAATTTTATAATGAATTTAGATGTATGTTTGTTGTCCAATCTTATTTATACATATACACATATGCATTCATAATCTAAATAAAAATACATCAAACACCAAAATAAATTTATATTAATTTTGCCAAATTATAAAAAAATGATTTTGGAATTTAACATGATTTTAAATGGTTTTAACCATTTTAATTAAATATATGTAATTTTATATACATATAAAATTATTGTTTTATATTTATTAAATAAGTTAAAACTAATTTATATCTATATATATGTTGTTGGATTTAGAACATTAATTTTTATTTTCGTATAATATATATATACATATATATATGTATTTATAAAAATTTATCCCAAATCCATATGGATTTGACATAATTTTTTTCTAAAATCATTTTCAATCGATAGTAAAATAAATTCAATTTTTTAACATATGTATTTTTATTAATTAATAATATATAGATAATTATATTTTAAATTATAATATAAAACATATTTAATGCTTATTTAAGTAATACACATACACGCATACACACAAACGTCTATATAAATATTTTAAATTTTAATTTAATTTTGAAAAGGATATTTATTTGGATCTCGATCTATATTTTAATTTTAAGACTAACAAAAGATACTTTAGATTTTAATTCAAACTATTTAGGATTGGTCAAAATATTTGAATAAATAAGGTTATAAATATTATATATATATATATATATATGTAAATATTATTTAAATAAAACTATGGATAATAAATTTATATATAAAGGTGCAAATGTGTCTGTTGTAGTGTAAATCCTAGCACCTATAAAAGGTCATGTTAGCCATGTACACCACTTATGTGTTACACATGCACTATACACATATAAGTGTTTTTAATACACTTATATATTATAACTTATATAAATAAAATTAAACCCTTTGCATAAACAAATTAAATAAAATAAAGAATTTATTTAAAAATATTTGGATTGGATCTAAAATATTTAGACTTTATACGCTCCAAAAGATCTAAAATGGAACTTTTTTTTAATTCACCCATTTAATCCGCTCCGATCCAGCCTAGTTCATTCGGTAATAAATTGGCAATTAGGGCAACGATAGCAAATTCTAAGGGATGCCAATATCAAGGGAGTAGTTGGTAGGGTTGCTACAATAATGATAACTTGTACCATTATCATATTGTTATCGAACCATTAGTCATTGGATGTATACATAACGGGGCTAAAGAGTGAATTTGAAAAATGGAATCCTTTTATTAAACTTGCACTAAACATTTTGCATTATTATGAAAAATATTTATTTTTCATTAAATCATATTCAATATATTTTTGGGTATTGTTTGGAAAAACTAAATTAATATTTTATTTATGCTATTAGTAATAATTTTATTTTATATTGTTATGAATATTAGTAAACTCAATAGCATTTAAGGGAATAATGGAACATATATGTGCATTATGTAATATAAATGTCTATATACACATATAACATAGATATTAGGATTTACAACTATACTAAGTTGCACTATATACGTACATATATGTATATATATATATATATATTTAATTATATATATATATATATATATATATATATATATTCACAAACAAACACATGTGCATGCGCACATGCACATCCCCTCCATTAACACACACATGCATACACATATATATGATATGTGTGTGTGCATATGCACACGTGGGTATTGCTACAAAATAGTTTTTCAATACCAACCCGCATTTGGCATTAACGCTTTGTAGGGAAATATATTCCCTAAGCCATGTTGATGCCAAAGCGGATGTTGGAAAATGATGTGTCATGAAACCATACCCTAAGCCTTCACTAGGTCATCCGCTCCTTATTCACTATGCCATAATTTCGCTACATTTTAACAATTATACTTTTCCTACGCCATCCGTTGTTATATTGATATTAGCTAGATGATGTATTATTTAATAGGGTTATTGAACCTAACTTATGAATAAAGTTTTACTTATGAAAATATATTAAGGAGATATTTTTAGCAACTAATGCTATAAATATATCCACAGAGCCTCCATTTAGAGACATGTGATTTTACTTTATCTCTTCAAAAATGAACTATATCTTAATGGTGGACTTTGCAATTCCACCACTGAGTTAGAGGATTGTTCTCTCAAAGGTGAAGTAGACGGCTCATGGTGTATTCAAGCAGAAAGATTACAGAGAAAATATTTTTCAAATTAACTGTCTATAAATGATTTATAAATGCTCTAAGTAAATTCGTTTTTAAATTCTATAAAAACTAATTTTTCTTCAGTTTTCACTATTCGTGCATATTAGTTCACGACATCATCACCTATGGTATGCTCATCATCGATGTGAACCAACAACTATCGCATTGTCATTTTTGTCAGTTCAACTCACCGAAGTCAATTTAATTAGAGATCGTTGCACTTCCCTAACAATGGCAAGCAAGACCGACATCGATTTGGTTTTTGGTTTCAGGTATTGATCGATTATGATACAAATGGACAAAATTGGCTCAACAAGGGGTGTAACCACCAACCCTCACCTTTAGTACCCAAAAATGTATAGTGTGATGTAACGGTACCCAGCTGATGTAGAGCGGTAGTAAACGGTAAAGTAGTAGTAACTAAAAGCAAAACTTGTCGTATATCTCACAATGCATATGATAACATATAATAATCACATAGATGTAAAATAATTAGACATTAATATAATAGAATGAACTACATAATCAGAGCATAACATATCCATCACAGTTATACAAAACATGAAATTGAGTTTATACATTGAATAATAAACTCAATTGGTAAACTATCTCTAGATTTTAACATAGCACTAACAAAGCTCCACAGTGCTGCACATTGGAAATATAGCGAATAAGCTCCAAAAGTTGATATATGAAAACCAAGCCTTATGCTTGTCCTCTATGCTGCTCCATGCGTTATATCATACTTGCTATCTAGTCTACTCATTTAAGAGTACCCAAGATAATAAGAAGCACCATGGGTAAGTACAGAGTCATATGGTTCATTATTGAACCATTTGCGAGACTTAGTAATATTTTGGCTTATTCCAACTTCTCCACTCTATGCTATGTTTCTTCAACGTGGTCCTGAAGCCTCTCTCTTCCAGGCCCAAAGTTTCCTTCTCAAAACCCCGAAGTAACCACACCTTCAACCTAAACTCTAACACTTAGCTTCGAACTGTTCGATATTTGCTTATATCTTCAAATCCTCCCATCCAAACCTCACGCGGCCAATTATATAGCCTCCTTATAGCATCATAAACCCGACCTATCGATCTGATGTCGTTACGATGAACTTTGATTGGTCAGTTGTAATGACCCTGAAATCGGCCTTCGAAAATCGGCACTCGTACTTCACTTGTACTCAAAATGTCGTAGATTCAAACGCCGAATCTGGTTCACCGAAGCTTATAACACAGTAAGTATAACAACACAGCGGAATAAAGAAATAAATGATATCATATACAACTCCAATGAATACAATATCCAGAATGATATACAACAATGATATCAATAAGATACAACAATATCAGAGATAAATAATGATACAGCGGAAATAACAGAACTGATAACTCCAAACGATCTGAAAAAGAGAATGAGACCAATAACTCCAATATCAAGCTCGAACCACCATCATGATGCACAAAGATAGGCAAGTGCAGTCCTGAACTCCAAGAACTGAACCAGCTCCAGGTAATCTACTAAACCTGAATATCTGAGAAACCCAACTCTAGACTGCCAGTGTGGAAAATGGTGGGCATCCATAGTTTAGGAAGGGAACAATAAACTCCAGGTCAGTCGTGGGACTGGTATGAGCAAACAAAAACAGTTTATCTTTAAACAAACACAAAAGGCATTTAAACATTGAAACCCGCAATGCTTTTGGAAAATGAAACTACCATAAGACCTCCCACCACACACACAATGCAATCGCAGACTTGGAGGAGATTTCTTCTTATGATAGTCAAACATGCTTACTACGCAAAAGAAAACTCTTTTGATATTATTACTAGTGCATAGTGTGAAAATCCTTTCGAAAATACAATATTAATCTTAGCCAGCATACAACCATTATTGTATGCCTACTATAGCTACCATCTAAACAGTGGTGACCACCATAAGTAAATGGCAGGTTTTACAACTGAAACCGTACAGGGTTCATATTGTTTCTTTGGATTTCCAACAAATGGTCAGGCTAAGGAACTTCCTTACATCGAAATGGAAACGCCTCTGGACAAACGCCCCAAGAACCTAACCGGATCTATGCAAACACAAGGCCGACGCTACCTCATGCTTTAACCAAGCTGTAACTAGGTAACTAACACACGAGCTATATCATTCCCCGGTCGTCGCCGACCTTTATCCGAGAGCTCTCGATCATACAGCAACAACCACAAAGTATAATAAATTTGCAGCATCAACATAGGTAAAATATCTAGGCTCCATACCATGATATCACCTTTTATCCAGAAGGAAATGACATACCCTAGGGGCGCTACCCCTAAAAACCTTTTGTCGCAACATTCCTGTTTCGACCATTACCGGGTTGTGAGGCTCGACGAAGTCTCATCCACAAAGCTACGCTTTTTCACAAAGCCATGCTTTTTCACAAAGCCACGCTTTTTCACAAAGCCACGCTTTTTCACAAAGCCACGCTTTGATCAACAAATGATCAACAACACTTCGTATGCCACATTACCAAATTGAAAATGTATCACTAGTAACCATCAACTACATAACCTCTGAGCTCGTACGTCTCAGAGAAGGGTGTTAAGCTAAGAGAATAAATTCTCCGCCACCAACAGAAATGTATTTGATAGAAACCAGCTTTACATCTCAAAGTGTAATGTCAGACACACATCCATACAAGTCCGTTCCGGGTTCGAACAGAACCGAAAGCACTTCCAAAGAAGCCCTAGCAAATCCGGATAATTTCTAATCACGTCCGGACTTCCCATCACTTAGGGAATCTCTATACCGGAGCCATGATGCAGAGAAAATCGACAGGTAATCCTTTCGTTTTTGAAAATATCCGGTCTTCACCACCTGTCTTCAATGCTATCCATATACGTCGTATCATTATTCGGAATGAGTTATATGACACAAAGGTTGTAACAACCCGCATATCTATCGATTTTATATTTAAATATTTTATTTAAATATTTTATTTAAATATTTTATCGTTAGTCGGATGTTAGTCCGAGAAGCTACTTTTTGCATACGGCCAAATTAGGACTCGAGACCACTTCCATTGAGTTCAAAATGACGTTTGCGATCTTTTTGAGTGTAAACTTCGATATGTTTGGAGATAGTGAAATTTTCATCACTTTTTGGCTTAGGACTTTGGTTTGGGCTGAACACACACTAACTCAGCCCAACCCCCTCTTCTCTTCATCACTTCATCAAATACTTCAAGCTTCTTCAAAAATGGTAGAGGGAAAGGGAAATTAAAATTCCAAGCTCAAGATCTTTAGTAAATTCAACATCAAACTCCGAATTCAAGGTGAAGAACATAGATTCAAGCTTGTGGTTGATTCTTGCTTTGCTCTTAAGCTCTCCAACATCAATTTCGTGGAAAAGGTGAGATTTTTAATCTCACATCTTGCCTATAACTGTCATTGGACTGTTGGGAATGATTCCCTATCACTTGTGCACATGCATTTGCATTTGGTTTGGATTGAATCGGTGAAAACCCCAAATTTTCGTGTGTTTGGGCATATTACTGCAGTTAGGTCGCTCGGGCTGGGGAAAAATCGCCTCTGTGCATTTAGCTCGTTCGCATTTAGGTCGCCTGCAGTTAGGTCGCGTGGCTTAGGTCGTACGTCGCGGGGCCATAGGTCGCTCTGGCGTGGAGAGGGCTCTACCTGCATTTAGCTCGCTCTAGACTTAGGTCGTTCGTCCCTAGGTCGTAGGTCGCTCGGTCATCTTAAGTTGTTCGCGTGCTTAGGTCGTAGGTCGCTTGACCATTATATTGCTAGGTCGCAAGACTTTAGGTCGCAAGACTTTAGGTCGCACCTTGTTAGGTCGCGCCTTAACTTAGCTCGTCCACCACTTTAGGTCGTTTGTACCTTAGGTCGTTCGCTATTTTAGGTCGCGTACCCAGTTAGGTCGTTCGCCTATTTTAGGTCGCGAACCCAGTTAGGTCGCGCATTTTCTTTAGGTCGCTCGACCTCTATACCTTAGGTCGCTTGGACCTTAGGTGCAGCTTCTATAGGTCGCTAGTCCTTCTGGGTTGATAGGTCGCTCGGCCACACTGAGTCGCTTGGGTTGATAGGTCGCTCAGTCTCCACCCCTTAAGTCGCTCGCCTCTCTTAGGTCACTCGACCTGTTCCACTTTAGATCGAACAACGAAGCGGGGGCGTTGCCCCCGCACCCCCACCGAGGGGGTTGCCACCCCCCTGGACCCCCCTCCGTAGGCGATCTTATCTAAAAAACATTCAACAGAACTTCCACTTTAATGCATTTTGAGCTGATTTCCTTGGATTTTGTTCACGTCTGCGAATGTGAATTTTTGTGATAGATTGTTTCTACAATCATTTTTGTGATTTGTCACTTTAAAAATATGAAGGTTTCAATACTAGTAGTAAATATCAAAACTCTTTCATCAAAGCGATTTCAACTCTATTTTATTACAAAGCTCTTTTTCCTAAACCGTTTTCCAACCTATTATATACAAGCCTTTACTTCACTTGGATGAGAAATCGAATTAAACGACTTAGTAAAACGAGTGGTATGAAACGCTTGCATTCACTTCGTCGGTTAGCTCTTGGACTTGTTCGATTGAACCCTTTTGTGACAATTTTCTAGTGAAGATCTACAGTTTGTTCGTAAATATTTAAGTTAAGCTAGTGGTTATGGGACATGAAGCTAAACTAATATATTTACTGGCTTAGTGTAATTGACACTTCTTTATGATCATGACGATTATTTTTGTGATTTAGACTAGCGATTTAGCGATGTCTCTTTGTCTACGAGGGAGACTAAACCCCGTTTGTGTGATGTTTCACCATCACATATTGGGGTAGCGCCTCATGGTCTTCGGGCCGTTCGTGTGTCAAAATTTAATGGATAGCTTCCATGAGATAGCTTCTCGTTCATGTGTTACGCGCGTTGGTGCATGCTCCCGTTCTAGTGATAGGCCTCCCCCTTTTTATGTGATTTTTGGATTTCGTGTGTTGATTTCTAGAATTTGTGCTTCACCAATTTTCATGATTTTCATTGATATGTTTATCATTTTTGTGCATTGGTGAATTTGTGTGTCATTGACTTGTTATGAATACAAGTTTAGGGTATGATACCCTATTTTATCTTTGAGAAGATTCTTGTGATATTGATTAATCTCTTGTTGATTTTCAATTACATACTTATAGTAGTATGCCACTATGCTTATTACATGTTCATGCCATGTCTTTTACTTTATACCATATCATCTGATATTTATAGCTAGACTGATCCATTTATTATTTTCTTATAAATAATACTCGGGTCAGACCGAGATGTTACAGGTGCTTTTGCTTGACTTCTCTTCAGGATTATTCTGACTTTTGGCTAACTACTTAGATTAGTAGTTTTTGGATGTACACATTTGAGATATAGACTCTATGTTGTGTAATTATTCTGTTGTATTATCGTGGATCTTTCCGACCACTACTCTGATGTACACTTTCATGTGTTATATATATATTCATATCTTTTTCCGCCTTTGTGATATGGATGTCTATGACTGATTTATGTTATGTTTACTTCTATGTTTGTTTTCGAAGATTATATATAGCTACTGGGTGATAGCTTTGAGTTTGAACCGGTATGCCGGATTTCCTCCTTAAACGATATGCATTCTATACTATCTGATATATCGGTGCTCGCTCAAAGAAATTACACGGATGGTCGCTCCTCAATAGCCTTATTCTCCGTGCTAGTCGACAGCATTACACCGTAGTGTTCTTGTCTAGCGTGGGTATAAAGGTGGGACGTCACAAAGGTCCTTACCCGGCTAAACCGAATAACGAGCGCAATATCAAAAATCATATGGATACTGGGGTCTCAGTTAAATCACAGCTTAAAGCGCAAAACCTTTCATTCGAATGGTTAAAACAAATTACCATTTCCAATCTTTTAAACAAAATGATTCATTTCAAAAACCTTCAATGGTTTAAACAATTTCCACACTTTTAATCTTTTAAATAAAAAGATTTAATTCACAAAGTTCGCCCCATTCACAAAGATTCATTCATGGATTTCAAAACAATTTCCATTTCAATTGAATTAACTCGTTAAATCTTTAAGTCAAGATTTAACTTATAGCTTTCAAAACTGGTTTTCAAAGATTCATTCATAGCCTTTCAAAACAATTCTATTTCAAGTTGGATTAACTCATCCGGTCTTTGAATTAAAGACTCATTTCATAGTTTTCAAAACATTTCAATTCTATTTCAAACTTGAAACCTTTCAACACAAATTGGAAGTTCATTACTTATATGAAAGCTTTTACTATTTGAAAACAACAGTTTTCATTTTGGAAATCTGATTCATTTGTACGAGTTAAGGTTCTTGGGTTAAATTCAAATTCTCCAAATTCATATAAACACATTTATTACATCTTTAACCATAATTTCCAATAATGGAATTCAATTACAAAATTTGAATTATTTAAATTGAAACTTTACCAAGTTATTCAAAATAGCTTTTATCTTAAAAACCCCATTTCAAAAGCTTTAACATTTAACCCAAATCCATTTCCAAAATCAATTGAAATTAAAATTTCAATTTCAAAAACATTGATTTTAAATTATCTGTGACTTAACCGATTTCCACATGAAATCCATATTTGTGTGTGTATGCTGTAGTCTAGGGGTTTCACACAATAGTGCAACATCATTCAATCATCACAGATCAGAATACAGGAATATAGTTGATAAGCGGTATAAACTATAACGCTTATCGTTCATTCACAGATCACAAATATATATATCGTAGATAATCGATTACATACATCCTAGATAAATAAATTACAGATCTCAACACAAATCAGGATATATCACAAAGCATCATAGATCAGGAAATATCAAAAATTCCATCATCCAATCAAATCCAAATATTCATAAGTAAGACTAGTTAATTATCTGATTAATTCAAATTAGATTTATTTCTTATGAATTATTAATCCTGGTTAATTAACATTAATAAATTACAAATCTTAATTATTAGCTAATCTTTAATCATTAATTAACCTTTAAAAATAAATTGATTAACCTTTAATTATTAATTAACCAATCTCAATTAATAAATCAATCTTTAATTATTAAATAATTATCCTTAATTAATTACATTAGTTAATTAACCCTTAATTAATAAATTAATCACATAAATCAATTTAATCACCTTGATTTAATAACATTAAGTAATTAACTATCCTTTAATTACTCCTATTAATTAATCAACCCTTAATTACGTTAAAGTGATTAACTTTTAAAACCTTTTATCCTTCTTAATTAACCACTAAATCACATTATTAAGTTTATTTAAAATAAACTTTTAAAATAAAGGTTATATGTATCTTACCACTTTTAAACTTAGTTAATTTAAAATAATTTTACTTAAAAACTTTTTAACCAATTCAAAACTTGGATAACATCTAATTTTTACAAAAGAATTAGTTTTAACAAAATTTGTTTTCAATAAAACTTGATTTGTTTTTAAAGTTTAAAAACTGTTTTTATATAAAAACTACAAACCCGAGTGATTTCAAGACTTTCCTGAGCCTTACTTCGAGTTTTCCCCCAACTCCTTTTCCCCGAGTCATCTCGTCACTTACTCGAGCTTACACCCGAGTCGACCTCTTCTTCCCAAACATCACAACCACCCAGGCACATAAGTGCACCGTGCACGTTGATGTGCACGTAAATGTGCATATTTTTACCACCATATTTAATCTATTTAAATTAAATAAATGATCATATTGGGTATTTTAACTTGTTTAAACCAAAATTCAAATTATTTGAAATTGTCACATATTCATCTTCATATAGGGGCAAAATGGTCATTTTTATTCATTTATTAAATTGTGAAAATTTACTTGGAATTTTCTATGTTGTTTTGTAGGAAATTTGGTGAATTTTACAAGTGGTTACATGATGATATATGCATGCACAAGAGTGAAGAGAACAAATGAAGATGGAAATAATTCAAAGTGAAGATAATGGAGGACCCCACCTACCCACCTACCTTAATGTACAAATTTGAGGCTAATGCACATGCTTATGGAATTAATGGCTTCATGTACACTTAAATGAGGATTATTTGAAGCTAATGATTACTTGGCCTCCACACTTCCTAAGAGGGTATTTTGAGCATTCCCCAAAAATATGAATTAGGGTTTAACACATGTATAAATTCCCCTTATGTTTCATGTAACCCCTCCCCCTAGTCTCTCTTTAGTTTAGTTTAGGCTCACAAATAAACAAGCTCTTCTCTTTTCTTTTCATGGCTACTTAGCCATTTCTTTTATGTAATTTTTATACAACTTTAATACATTGCTCTTTTCTTCTCTTGTTTATTTTCCTTTCATGTTAGTAGTGTAGATTTACATTCATGCAAAGTAGATTAGTTTTAATTCTTATTAATTAGCTTCTCTTTTCCATTATCTTTCATTTTCATTTCAGGAAGCCTCGGCCAAAGCAAGGCAGATCCATAGGCTAAGGAGAGAAACTCGGTATTCGACCTGACCTATGAGCTTCTGGGCGAAACTGTGTTTTTGCTTTCATGTTGCTAGCTACATTTGTTAATCAAATGACAAATATGAGAGGCTAAACCCCTTCAATTTAGGGGTAATGAAGCTCTCTAATTATGTAGCTTCAACTATTTGTTAATTCATGCTCTCTTTTTGTGCTTAATGAAGAATGATTGAAGTGGTTTAATTGTTGTTTTTGCCTTGAATTCGATAGCCTATATTGTTGACACCAAATAGGCTATGCTTAAACAATCACCAACATTAATTGCCTCTTCATCAAAATATGATTATGACAAAAGAAAGTGATTTGAAATTAAAATTTAATGGTCTATATTTCTAATCAATAGTTAATAGGCCATACTTAAAATAGATTTCATTTTCATTTTCATTGTCAAGTTTCATGAAAGTTAGTAAGTGATTTAAGGGGTGTGTCAAAGTTTGATGGCTTATGTTGGCTAATCAATAGCACAAATATGACATACTTATGATAGACACATCAATTAAAGCACTAATGACCATAAAAGAGAGATCATGATTTCATATGTGTTGAACTACATGATCTAGAGAGTGGATTTATTCTCTAAATTGTCATTTAACTCTTATATTTGCATTTCTTTTCTTTTAGTTAGTTAGTTAATTCTCTAATTCTCTAGCTTAACTTTCACTCGACTTTGGTTTAATTTGATTGAATAGATTTTTAAAATCATCAATTCCCTGCGGATCGACCCGTATTCACCACGTACTACAAGTGTACGTCGTGCGCTTGCGGTTATTTTATTTCTAAATTCGTTCGACGGTTTTCTAATCCGATAGAAATTCCATCGTCGAACACAAGTGCACTGTCGACCGCCACCATTCCGATCAAGTCGCCACCCACCACCAAGTCGACATCGGCCATCTCGTACCAAACGATTACCCAGAACCACGAATTTCCCCGTAAATCAAAATATGGCCTTTCGTTCGAAACTGAAACTCGAACCCATTGAACGAGAACGCCTCGCCGTCGCGTCACAGACCACCAGCGTTCGTGCAACTTCGGCCTCGACTTCTCCATCCACCATACTTTTATCCCATCAAGTGTGGTAGCACTCGATCAACCGGAGGAGACGAAATCTCCTTGTTTCCGACCACGTCAAAACTCGAGCATTAAACCCTAACTTCGCCTCGTTCCATCATCTCTTACAATAGAAAAATTATTTAACAATTTTCCTGATACCATCGATCGCTAAACTTGCTTCGTGCAAAATTTCAACATCCAATATCTCTTTGATCATTGGAAATTGGTTATAAAGCATTTTCGGTTCGTTTATAAACTGCTTGAAGCATGCTTAACTAAAAAATTCCATTTAAGGTTTAAAAATCCTATTTTGAAGAGTGGATTCAAGTTAGGTAATTGAATCGATGTTTTATAATATTTGAATTTTATCATATACTTAAGATTTTACTGTATTATCTTGGTCCCAGTAATTTTCCAAACTAAAAATACTTAAACTTGTCATTTAAAACTAGATGATGTTTACACTAAACTAACTTGTTTGGAATCAAAGCTTCAAAGTGATTAGATAGGGAGTTTTGAATTTTTTTTGTTCATCTTTAAATCTCTGAAATCTTGAAAAACAGAGAGGCATAGATAAACTGGACATGCCTACTCAAATACATTCATATACATAGAGGCACTACTTATATAAACATATGCATGCAGAGCATCATCACAGAATTTCACAAACAACCATTATTTTCCTACCTAAACTTTTTAATTTAAAAGATACTCACAGGCATTACAAAACAAAGAAGGTGAAGTTTGCTCACCTATGATTCCAGAGATAAACAGAGTTTCCATTGTTGAACCAGGTTTTGAAATTGCAAATTGAAACCTTGTTCTCGATCCAGACATTGATTTCCAGGCTTGAAAGCTTGAAAACTAAAGTTATTCTTTTGGTTTTGAGATCTGATTTTTGTTTTAAATTGTAGTTAAAGTTGAAGATTTTCGTTTCTGTTTTGAGATGATGGTTACTTCAAACTTTCAGCTTTTGGTGGACGAACTGAATGAAGTTGATATGTGTAAATGAAGTATACAGGGTGTATATATTTTGTACAACATAGATCAGAGAAATATTTTTTCCTTTGGTTTATCAAAAAAGATCTCGGCTGATAGATAATATATTGTGCTAGCATTAATTGCTAAGTACTTTGTGTTTCTTTATTTACAAATGCCCATACTTATATTTTGCTTGGTGGCTGATACAATTGAACGTGATGGCTTCATTTATTACCTTGTACAAACTTACTTATCCCCTATCTTTCGTATGTACTTGTATGATTGTATATTATTATTTTTCTTCTATTGTCATGTTGGGTTTCAAGTCTACATACTTGAATATGCTTTATTTTCCTTAAGTCTTATTACTCTGCCTTATGCTTTGCAATATACTTGAGATTCTATATTTACTATCTTCTTATTTACTTGTTTCATACCTATATATATTTGTTTATTCATTTTGCAAGCCATTCATTTATATCCTTGTTTTCTTTTACAAGTGTTCATACCTATCTATTATTTGCTTATACATAGTTGAATGTATATTAGTTTGCTTTTGTAAGCTAATTCATGTATATATTTTTATATTTATTTTCAAACCATTTATATAAGATTTAAATTCAAATCAAATATACACATATATATTCAAATTTACTTATACATGTCCGTATACATATATATTCACATATATACATATATATACAATATTTAAATTTTAAATGATTTATACAGAATTTATTTTAATTCGGGGAAACTCGCATCACCTTATCAATTGATTTTATAGATTTTATTCAAAAATTAATTTTAATTATAAATTTAAATATATATAAAAATTCGGGGTCGTTACATCAGTGGTGGTCGGTTACCTTGGAAATTTTCTTCTTTTCTACATTTTTTGAGTTGATTTCCCACTCTGATCTAAATGCCTTAGTTCTCAATGCAATCTATTTCATTAATTCGTCTCTAAATGCATAACGAAATGCCATATCATAACATAAGAAATCACACACATCAAAACTACCAAACAAGTATCATATAACTATAATAGAATTAACACAGCCACCATATTACTGGAATCCTATCGAAACACAAATTAGCTCATCCATAAGAACACATATGATATTCTTAGATCTAAATCCATTATTAATCATTTAAATTAATTTTGAAAACATGGTTAAGTTTAGATCTAGTAATAATAACATTTTTAGCTTTAAAATCATTTTAAAATAGATTTATACTATATGAGCAATCATAGTATAGTGAGAAACATAATCACTTACCCAGACACCAAATAGCAAAAAAATCGAGCTAGATCTAAGATGAACAGTAAATGGCACGGATTCTAAAGCACCAAAATAATAATTAGCTAATCCTTTGCTAATCCCCATGCTAATCTTTTCTTAATTTGTTGATTTGACTCTAAACAATAAGGGTATAAGATACTTTTAACTAAGAAAATATTTAATATTGGTTTAGAATAGTTTTTGCAAGTTGAATAATGATTAGGGTTGTACCATCCAGATGAATAGGCCTAAATCTTGAAATTGGCTAATGGGCCTAATCCGAACTTAAGTTAATTATCTGCTAATCCATCCAAAAACCGTCTGACTTCAAGTAGTCATATCTCCTAAATTATAAGACCAAAAATCTATTATGACCACTCTATGATAAGAGAAAACATCTTATCTTTCATTTGGCAATTAATTAGACCCTAGTTTGCCAGTAATCAAAAGTTATATCCCATACAAGTTTTTAGGGTCCAAACCATCCAATAAAATTATGAGGGTCAAAAAGGTCAACACTAAACATTCTCCAAAGTTATAGCCAAAACTGACCCAATTTAGTTATGAAAATAATATTTTTACAATAAAAATGTAGTTCGTTACATTCTTCTCCATTTTAGGAATTATGCCCCTGAAATTCCAACCAAACAAACATAAGAAAATAATGTATATACCTAGCATGCTTGTAACGACCCTAATTTTCGTTAACATTATTTAGGATATCTAATTAGCTAAATTAAATAAAATATTGATTAGGAGATCGAGATTTTGTATTAATAAAGGTTAGCTGTGCCATGTAAACAAATGAACTAATATGAGTAAAAATAAAATAAGTTAGGCAAATAGGTGAGGGGAAAAGTTGGAATAAGAGTATTCTAATACCCTAAACCATTAGGAATTCATTTCATATGTTCATTTGCAATACCAAACTAAAATAGGGGCCGCCACCATTAGCAAGAGCAAGCGGAAGAAGATAAAGAAAACCAAAGGAAGGAAGATTAATCAAAATCAAATCCATTCAAATCTCAAACTCCTTAATATCAAAGCTAAGGTGAATAATGAAAACATCTCATGTTTTCTAATTATTTTCGGTTTTAGGTTAAAGCTGACTTATCTTGCAAAGTTTACTCGTGTTTTTGAATGACAAAATATTTATATATGCTTATGGATGATTTATGCATATTCATATAGTTTTTATGATATGTTTTGATGTTAAAACCTATTAAATGACATAAAAATGCCTTGTGATTTTAGATTTAGATTAGAAATGATATTCTAGAGATGGGTTTCAATTTTCAAAATTTTATAAATTTATGTGGATTTAATATTAATTTTCTAGTGAAGAAAATGATTATTTGGGTTTAAAATAATTTACGGCTAAATTATTCATGTTTTGGGTCTAAAATTAATATATGTTTGAAAACATATTAAAAATGATTTTCTGGAATTTTTATAGAATTTTCCTAAGTGATCTAATAGATATATAAAATTATTTAAGATACGGGACTTAAATGTTTTATATATTTATAAAAGGAGAAGGGTTATTTTGTAAATTATTTAAATTGTTAACTTCTGAAATTTCGGCAGTACTTTTAGAAAAGAAAATTAGCAACCAATCATATTTTGACAAACAAGACAGGTGAGTTGAGAAGAATTACTTTATAAAGTAAAAATCAGTTTTTACATGCATTTTACATGTTTCGCCACTTTCGACACCTGGAGTTCCGATCTGGTAGTACCGCCTCCATCATTGAAACCAATGCGTATGGTATCAAGTCTTGGTACGTAGCTAATTGGATAAAGGCAGAAGGTACGAAGTCGAAACAATGGGTTCCGAAGGAGGTTGAAACCTTACTTAGCTTTCAAATGAAAAACGCACCTACTTTGCTTTCGAAAGCGATGCTTTCGACTTGGTTGGCTTTCGACTGGGTCAAATGGTTTTGAAGGAATGGTTTCTAAGAGGACATGCCTTTGTTTTTTAGCAAATGCTTTCATTGGGGTCGAAACCCCTTTGCTGCCGCTTTCTACCTTTCGAAGCGATGCCTTCGAAAGGGCAATTTTGTTTTATAAAACCCAAGCCGCTTCTCCGTTGCTTTCGGAAGGTTGGTTTTGACACCATCGCTTCTTTACTTAGAAAATGCTTTCGAAAGAGTGCTTTTGACTTAAATGTTTTATGACCCTTTTGTTCTGTTGAAGGTAGAACCCAAAGGTTTCGAAGGAGTTAATTTTAAATGGTTTCGAAAGGTTTCCACATGTTTAATTGATCCCAAATGCTTTCGAAAGATTTGCTGTTTGTGAAGGTTTTGATGCTTTCAAAAGACTTTAAAGAAAGGTTTCGAAGGGGTGGTTCGCCAATAGTTTCGAGAGATTCGAAAGGGAAGGATTTCTAATGTTTTCGAAAGGTGATGTTTAAGCGTTTTAAAGATAGGATGTCTAAGCTTTTAAAGCTTTCGAAGGAAAGGTTTTCCAATGGTTTTGAAAGGTTTATATGAATGGTTTCGAAAGGAATGTTTTGGCCTTTCAGCCAAGGATATTAAAAGGGTTTTACTTGGTTTCGAAAGGGGTACTTTCAATGGATTAGAAAGGGGTACTTTTAAAGGTTTAAATGTTTTCATCAACAAAGATTTGTGTAAAGTATATATAACACGGCAAAGTGATTTTAAGTAAATCATAGAGTATATAAATATTTTCCTTGTTTAAGTATGATTTAAAGGTTTAAATCAATTTGAGAGGAAAAGGTTTTCAAGGAAAATTTAAGGGATGATTACCCTAAGTAAAATGGCTCAGATATTTGTATACTAGATGGGACTGGTATAGGGTTGCGCCATATACATTAGCTATTAGCCCCTAGCTAATTTAGTCCAAAATTCTAGTGTGTAGGGCTTTGTCACAAGTAAGACTAAAATGATGTTACACAAAGAAGGGAATATATTTGTACAGAGGTAGGTTATTGGTGAGCCCACAAAACCATTTGGATCAGTTGACCTAGAGAAAGTAAGTTAGGGACAGACCATCCATAAGAGGAGTATCTAACAGATGTTAGATGATTTGTTTATATTGTCTGGTGGCGTCGAGTCAGCCAAAGGTTAGTGGTTAGCCAAACAAAACTATAGTGTTCGGACATATAGTTCATTTATTACCTGATATTTATGTTTACATGATAATGCTTTACAGTTTTAACCAGCTTTGGTTTTAGGTTTATGATTTGCAAAAGTGATGTTTTAAAAGGATATTAGTGAGGGAAAACTCGTTCCTTTAAGTGGTGTGGTCTCATTTAATAACAAATAACCGAGATGTATAGTATTATTCACACCAGGCTTTATGTCTGACTCGAAGTTTATGTTTTTCCTTTTAAACTCTCGGGTGCTCAAAATTGATTTGAGTAGGCTGAGAGTTGAGGATTTTCAGGTTTTAGTAGGTTGGTAAATAAAACTTCCAAAGACGAGAATTTGGCTGACAGATAGCTACTTAGGAGTTGCTATTATATTTTGTCTATTTCGCTGTGTTATATTAAGTCAGTTATGACTATATAGTACTCTCGTCAATCAAGGGGGCATCTTCATATGTCGCTCTTGGCGTATTTTGTAATAATTATCTTTGATCTGAACTTGGGAAACGTTTGGGATTATGTAAGTTGGATATGAAATGTTGTTTTGAAACGCAATCAGATAAATGTTTTAATTTGTGATGTTTTTATTTCATAATCAAGTGCTTCTGATATTATGGATACCATTAACATTAGCGTATTTGGTCACCGGAAGTTAATACTATGGATGACTCTAGTATCTGTAGTGCTTAGCTTCGGGTCTCCAGATAAGGGATGTTACAACTTGGTATCAGAGTAAGGTTTATGAAAAACTTTAAACTAAAATGATTTTTGAAAACATAATCCTAAGGAATTAGAGATAAGAATGGGGTATGGGACAACGCTATAGTAACGTACTTGTGTTTGCTATATATAAGTACGCTATATCTCTAGTTTCCTATCTCACCTAGGCTATTCTTCTTTATCTCACGAGGCTTGAATACAAATATGGATTCTAGAAGTGAAAGAGTGAATCTTGGGGGAAGCATCACAACAAATGGAAATGCCAGACCAAATACTAGGAGAAACCCAAGTCAGGCACAAGCTGGAAAAGTTAGTGCTAGAGTCCCGCAAGTTGATATGGGAGCTATGTGTGACGCCCCACCTCTATACCCATGCTAACCAAGAACACTACGATGTAGTGCTGTCAATTAGCACGGAGAATAAGGCTGTGGAGGAGCGACCATCCATGTAACTTCTTTGTGCGAGCACCGATACGCCAGATAGAGTAGAATGCATATCCTTTAAGGAGGAAATCCGACATACCGATACAAACACAAAGCTATCACACGGTGGCTATATATATAATCTTCGGAAACAAACATATAAATAATCATAACATAAATCAGTCATAGACATCCATATCACAAAGGCGGAAGAAGATATGAATAAATATATAACACATGAAAGTGTACATCAGAGTAGTGGTCGGAAAGATCCACGATAATACAAAAGAATAGCATCACGTGCTATACAAAAGAATAGATACACAACATAGAGTCTATATCTGGAATGTGTACAACCAAAAACTGCTAATCTAAGTAGTTAGCCAAAAGTCAGAGTAATCCAGAAGAGAAGTCAAGCAGAAGCACCTGTAACATCTCGGTCTGACCCGAGTATTATTTATAAGAAAATAATAAACGGATCAGTCTAACTATAAATATCAGATGACATGATATAGGATAAAAGGTATGGCATAAACATATAATAACCATGATGGCATACTACTATAAGTATGTAAATGATAATCAACAAGGGATTAATCAATGTCACAAGAATCTTCTCAAAGATCCAAACACATAAAAAGGGTAATGACACACAAATTCACCAATACACAAAAACTGATATCATATCAGTGAAAACCACAAAAGTTGGTGAAGCACTAAATCCAGAAATCAACACACGAAATCCAGAACAAATCCCAGAAATCAACACATGAAATCCAGAAATCACTAAAAGGGGGAAGTCCGACACACGGACGAGAAGTTATCTCATGGAAGCTATCCATTTAAATTTTCCGAACACACGGATGGCCCGAAGGCAAGTCCGACACACGGACGAAGAGACATCGCACATTGCTAGTCTAAACCATAAAATGATCATCATCGATCATAAAGAAGTGTCAATCACACTAAGCTAGTAAATATATGAGTTTAGCTTCATGTCCCATAACCACTTGCTTAACTTAAATATTTACGAACAAACTGTAGATCTTCACTAGGAAATTGTCACAAAAGGGTTCAATCGAACAAGTCCAAGAGCTAACCGACGAAGTGAACGCAAGCGTTTCATACCACTCGTTTTACTAAGTCTTTTAAGTCGATTTCTCATTCGAGTGAAGTAAAGGCTTGTATATACTAGTAGATTGAAAATCGGTTTGAGAAAACGAACTTTTGATATTTAAAATAGTGTTGAAATCGCTTTGATGAAAGAGTTTTGATATTTACTATTAGTATTGAAACCTTCATATATCTTTAAAGTGACAAGTCATGAAACGATTGTAGAAACAAATCAATTCACGTTCGAAGACGTGAGTAAAGTCCAATGAAGTCAATCCCAAAACCATCAAAGTAGAAATTCTTATAAATGTTTTTCAGATGAGATTGCCTACGCAGAGTAATACGGGGTTCGACCTAAGGAGGGTTCGCGACCTAAGAAAATGCGCGACCTAACAGGGTTCGCGACCTAAGATAGGCGAACGACCTAACTGTCTGAAGTGTCGAGCGACCTAAGGGTTAACTCGCGAGCGACCTAACAGAGGTATTCGACCTAAAACTCGCGACCTAAGGAGGGTGCGCGACCTAACTGGTTCGCGACCTAAGGATGGTGCGACCTAACTGGTTCGCGACCTAAGGTCTTGCGACCTAAGGAGGGTGCGCGACCTAACTGGTTCGCGACCTAAGGATGGTGCGACCTAACTGGTTCGCGACCTAAGGTCTTGCGACCTAAGGAGGGTGCGCGACCTAACTGGTTCGCGACCTAAGGATGGTGCGACCTAACTGGTTCGCGACCTAAGGTCTTGCGACCTAAGGAGGGTGCGCGACCTAACTGGTTCGCGACCTAAGGATGGTGCGACCTAACTGGTTCGCGACCTAAGGTCTTGCGACCTAAGGACCTATGGATGAGCGACCTAACTCCGAGCGAGCTAAAAAAATGGCCAGAACGACCTAAGTGCTAACTCGCGAACGACCTAAGTCCTTAACTCGTGAGCGACCTAACACTTAACTCGTGAGCGACCTAGCACCAGAACGAAAATCTGCAGACAGAGGCTTTGAGGCAGTACGACCTATAGCCCAGATTTTGCCAAAAATGCTGAAAAATTGGGTTTCTCGCCAATTCAATCCAAACCAAAAGCGAATATGCATGCTAAAGCGATGGGGAATCATTCCCAACAACCCAATGACAATATAGGCAAGATGTGAGATTAAAAATCTCACCTTTTCACGGAATTTGATGAAGATGGAGATTTGAGAGCAAATCAAGAACACCAACAAGCTTGAATCAATGTTCTTCACGTGAATTTGATGTTGAATCTCGGATTTGCAATAGAATTTGTGTTTGGAGTTTTAATTTCCACTTCCCACCACCATTTTTGACAAAGCTTGAAGTTAAAACAAATGGTGAATCAAGTGAGGAAGAAGGATGGGCTGAACTAAGGAAGTGCAGTCCAAACCAAAGTCACAAGCGGGAAAAGTGACGAAAATTTCACTATCTCCAAACATATCGAAGTTTACACTCAAAAAGATCGCAAACGTCATTTTGAACTCAATGGGGGTGGTCTCGAGTCCTAATTGGACCATATGCAAAAAGTAGCTTTTCGGACTAACATCCGTCTAACGATAAAATATTTAAATATAAAATCGATAGATATGCGGGTTGTTACACTATGTATCAGTTTTTCGTAAATATGATGCAGGAGGGCGTTGCTGTGGGAGTGGTTGGGGAAATGCTTTAGGAGGGTTTCAGAAAGCTCCGGTGGTTAACAATTATGCTATTCGAAGTCAAGACTATGTTAGGCTTGGAGGAAAGCCATTTATTGGAACTAAAGATGCTATTGAGGTGGAAAACTGGTTGCTGCATTGTGAGAGGATCTTTGCAGACTTGGGGCTCAATGATGAGCAAAAGAGGAGGCTTGCATCGAGTCAACGTCAGGGAGCAGCTTTATACAGGTGGAATAGTGTGACGGTAGGAGTTAAAGAGGAGACGGTGACATGGGCCGAGTTCAAGAGGAGATTTGAGGAAAGGTTTATGTCGAAGATTGCTAAGTCTGCTCTGTTTAGGAAGTTTGCTGAATTGGAGCAGGGAGACATGACTGTACTTGAGTATGCAAGGTGGTTTAAGGAGATAGCAAGATATGGCTATGCTACGGTTGATACTAATATTAAGAGGAATGATAAGTTTATTAGGGAGCTGAAGCCTGAGCTTGCTAAGGCAATGTTACCGCATATCAGAGGCCCTTGTAATGTTGTAGTGGAAATGGCATTGAGGAATTAGGAGATGCTTGCTTTTCTAGAGAAGAATAAGGCAAAGGAAGTCCAGATGGGGCAGGGTCAGAAAAGGAAGTTCTTTCATAAGACAGGTGCTCAAAAAGGTAGAGCCGTGAAGAAAGCGAAGTCAGAGGTTGTTTGCTTTATGCGCGATAAGAAATGACATTTCGCTAATGAATGTCGTACTGGAAAGGCGAAGGAAGTGATCGGGAAGAAAAATATCAAATGCTTCAATTGCGATCAGATTGGCCATTATAAGAACTAGTGCAAAGAGCCTGCTAAGGATGGAAAGGGTAAAGTATTTGCATTGGAACCTGCTACATCCGGACCAACAGCGCAGGAGAAAGGGAAGGTAGTGTTGGGAGGTACGCTTTAGATTTATGGTATGTCTGTTAGCGTTCTGTTCGATACCGGTGCATCGCATTATTTTATATCTCATTGTTTGGTAGATAAGCTTAACCTAGAATCCTCATACTTAGTTACTTCCTTAAGGGTTGCAAATCCGATAGGACGGCATGCGACACCTGGATGAGGTGTGACCACCTAGAGTTTGGTTTGTTAGGTCATACCTTTGTTTGCAGTTTGCATGTATTTGACTTTGTAGGTTTCAGAATTATTTTCGGTATGGATTGGTTAAGTAAGTACGATGCTAGGTTATTTTCCATGATAGGAAAATATCACTTAGACACCCTGACTGTAGTGATTAGATTTTATATACCGTAGAGAGCCCTAGTTGTGAGGTGAATGCTTTGTTGGGTGTTGTGGGGTTGGAAGACGAGTTGAATCAAGTTTTCATGGTTAAAGAATTCGCAGATGTTTTTGAACCGATAGTAGGATTGCAGCTAAAACGAGCCATTGAGTTTCAGATAGATTTGGTGGAGAAGAACCAGTAAGTAGATCGCCAAGCAGGATGACACCTACCGAGATGAGGGAGATGAAGGTGCAATTGGTGGATCTAGAAGGCAGGAATTTTATTAGACCAAGCAGTTCACCTTGGGGAGCAGCCACAGTGTTTGCCAAGAAGCCATATGGATCGTTAAGGTTATGTGTCGATTATCGTAAGGTGAATGAGTAGACGATAAAGAATCGATATCCGTTGCCTAGAATGTCAACGATTTTTTCGATCAGTTGAGTGGCGCCAAGGTATTTTCTCAGTTGGATTTAGCAACAGGTTTCCATCAGCTTAGAGTAGCAGAGGATAGTATTCCTTTAACGACATTTAGAACTAGATATGAATCATACAAATGGTTCGTGATGCCGTTCGGATTGACTAATGCGCCAACATTCTTTGTGGACTTAATGAACTGAATTTTCAGAGAGCACTTGGATAGGTTCGTGTTGGTATTCATAGATGATATTTTGATATAGTTTGAGGATGAAAGGGAGCATGAAGTTCATATTAGAGTGGTGTTTGAGACACTAAAGCAGAATCAGCTTAAGGCGAAATTTTTAAAGTGTCATTTCTGGAAGAAGGAAGTGAAGTTTCTTGGTCATGTAGTCTCAGAGAAAGGGTTGTCTGTAGATCCGTCTAAGATTGAAGCAGTGAATAATTGGAAGAGATCCGAGACAGTGACTGAGATAAAGAGTTTTCTTGGATTAGTTGGATATTATCGTAGGTTCATAAAGGATTTTTCACTGATAGCAGCACCGATGACCAAGCTAATGCGAAAGGATGTGAAGTTTATTTGGACCGATAACTGTGAGGAAGCATTCTAGAGCTTGAAACACTTATTGACCCATGCACCTGTATTAGTTGCTCCAGAGGGGAATCGGGATTTAGTAGTTTATACATATGCGTGTGGAACTGGGTTAGGAGCTATGTTAATGTAGAAAGGTAAAGTGATTGCCTATTCTTCTCGACAACTTAGACTGCTAGAGGTTAGATATCCTACGCATGATTTGGAATTGGATGTAGTGATTTTTGCATTGAAGGTGTGGAGACATTACCTTTTGGGAGAGAGGTTTGAGCTTTATATGGTTCATAAGTCGTTGAGTACTTGTTCTCTCAGAAGGAGCTGAATATGAGACAACAGAGATGGTTGGAATTTATTGCTGCTTATGATTTTGAAATTGAGTACACACTAGGAAAAGGTAATAAGGTTGCAGATGTGCTTAGCAAAAAGCATCAAAATGCAGTGTTAGTAATGATGGCAGAGTGGAAAGATTTGGAAGAATTGACTTCATGCAGAGTGCAGTGGAGATCTAGGAGTAGTTCTAGCACGGAAACTGCTTTGTTGTCATGTTTAGAAGTTTGACCAGTTATGATTGAAAAGATTGCTTCTAAACAGATGTAGGATCCAGTATTGGTTGAACGGATCAAAAAGTTAAGGGATGGAACAGAGAGCGATGACTTGAAAGATTTTAGTCTTGACCAGAATGGGTGGTTGAGAAGGAAAGATAGGTTATGTGTTTCGAATGTGGGAAACATAAGGAAGGAAATTTTGTAGGAATGCCATCGTTTGAAGTTTTATCTAGGAGGAACTAAGATGTATCAGAACATGCAGTGTTTCTTTTGGGAAGGAATGAAGAGGGATGTAGGCTTATGGGTAAAGCAGTGTCTAAACTGCCAATAGGTAAAAGCCGAACATCAGAAGCCAAGTGGGTTGCTTCAGCCATTTGATATTGTAGTATGGAAGTAGGTTCTATTTCTATGGATTTTACAGACGGGTTGCCAAGATCAAATAGAGGAAATGAAGGTATATGGGTCATAGTGGACAGATTAACCAAGAGTTCCGATTTCATGTGAGTTAAGTCAACTAGGACGACACCTGTTTTAGCTAAGTTATTTATGAAGAATGTAGTAGGACTGCACAAAATTCCTAGTAGCATTTTAAGTGATAGAGATTCCTTGTTCACTAGCGAGTTCTGGAAGAGTCTGCAGGAGGTTTTAGGAACCAAGCTCAAGATGAGTACCGCTTATCATCCACAGACCTATGGGAAAACAGAAAGAGTTAACAAAGTCTTGAAAGATTTGTTAAGAGCTTGTGTGTTAGATTTTAGAGAATCATGGGAAGCCATCTTACTTATTCGAGTTTTCATATAAAAACAGTAATCATACTAATATAGCGATGGCACCGATTGAAGTTTTGTATGGAAGGCCATGCAAATCTTCCGTTTGTTGGATAGAGACCGAGGATACGTTGGTTCTTGGTCCAGATTTGGTTAGAGAAGTTGCAGAGAAGATTGAGTTGATTCGAGTTAGAATGAAGGATGCTCAATCTAAGCAAAAGAGTTATGCAAACAGAAGACCGAACGACTTAGAGTTCTCTATTGGAGATCATGCTTTCATTAAGGTATCACCGATGAAGGGTGTGATTCGATTTGGGAAATCAGGGAAGTTGGCACCGAAATTCGTAGGACATTTCCTATTGTAGAGAAGATTGGGGAACTCGCATATAGAGTGGAGTTACCGAATAGTTTGGCAGGAGTCCATGATGGTTTTCATGTTTCTCATCTATGGAAGTGTGTTAGAAAACCAGAGTCTACTATAGAACCGCCTGTATTAGATGACTTGGTAGTAGAACCAGACTTGACTATAGTTAGAAAGCCAGTTCGGATAGTTGCGAGAGAAGAGGCTAAGGAACAAGACAGTCAAATTAGTGAAAGTCCAGTGGAGCGACGATGAGAGAGAGTGTACTTGGGAGGTTGGGAGCAGGATTAGAGACGCTTACCCTGATTTGTTTGATGGTATATTTTACCTTTATGATTGATTTGTTGTGTACCTTATCTTAATTTCGATGATGAAATTCTTTAAGCAGGGGAGTCTGTAACGACCCTAATTTTGGTTAACATATTTAGGATATTTAATTAGCTAAATAAAATAAATAATGTAATGTTTAGGGGATTGAGATTTGTGATTAATAAGGGGTAGCCGTGCCATGTAAAAAAATGAACTAATATGAGTAAAAATAAAATAAGTTAGGCAAATAAGTGAGGGGCAAAGTTGGAATAAGAGTATTATAATACCCTAAACCCTTAGGAATTCATTTCATCCGTTCATTTCAATACCAAACTAAAACAGGGGCCGACCACCATTAGTAAGAGAAAGAGGAGAAGGTAAAGAAAACCAAAGGAAGGAATATTAATCAAAATCAAATCCATTCAAATCTCAAACTCCTTAATCTTAAAGCTAAGGTGAATAATGACTACATATCATGTTTTCTAATTATATTTAGTTTCAGGTTAAACCCGATTTATCTTGCAAAGGTTAGCCATGTTTATGAATGATAAAATGTTTATATATGCTTGTTGATGATTTATGCTTATTCATATAGTTTTTATAATATCTTTTGATGTGAAAACCCTATTAAATGACATCGATATACCTTGTGATATTAGATTTAGATCAGAAATGATATTTTAGAGATGGGTTTCAATTTTCATAATTTTCTGAATTTATGTGGATTTAATATTGTTTTCTAGTAAAGAAAATGATTATTTGGGTTTAAAATAATTTACAACTAAATTATTCTTGTTTTGGGTCTGAAATTAATATATGTTTGAAAACATATTAAAAATGATTTTCTGATATTTTTATAGAATTTTCCTGAGTGATCTAACAGATATATAAAATTATTTATGGTACGGGACTTAGATGTTTTATATATTTATAAAAGGAGAAGGGATATTTTGTAAATTATTTAATTTGTCAACTTCTGAAATTTTGGCAGTACTTTTAGAAAATAAAATTAGCAACCAATCATATTTTGACAAACAAGGCAGGCTAGTTGAAAAGAATTACTTTATAAAGTAAAAATCATTTTTTACATGCATTTTTCATGTTTCGCCACTTTCGGCACCTGGGGTTCCGGCCTAGTAGTTCCGCCTCCATCACCACCGAAACCAATGCGCATGGTATCGTCTTGGTACATAGCGAATTGGATAATGGCGGAGGTATGAAGTCGAAACAATAGGTTTCGAAGGAGGTCGAAACCTTACTTATCTTTCAAATGAAAAATGTGTATGCCTTGCTTTCGAAAGGGATGCTTTCGACTTGGTTGGCTTTCGATTGGGACAAATGGATTTATAGGAATGGTTTCTAAGAGGTTGCGCCTTTTTTAAGTAAATGCTTTCGTTGGGGTCGAAACCCCTTTGCTGCCGCTTTCTACCTTTCGAAGCGATGCCTTCGAAAGGGCTATTTTTTTATAAAACCCAAGCCGCTTCTCCATTGCTTTCGGATGGTTGGTTTAGACACCATCACTTCTTTACTTAGAAAATGATTTCGAAAGAGTGTGTAACGACCCAGAATTTTTGATAATTAAAATTTGAATATTTAATTAATTTTAAATATTAATAAATGGAATTTGAAGTCGAATGATTTATTTTTCGAATATTGGATTTAATTGGATAATTAAATCGATAATTTAATAGTTAAATTCCAGAAATAATTGAAAATCGAGTTTAATATGATTGAAAATGATTTGTAAGATTTTATTTGATCATACTGGAGTTATAGAAATATTTTAGAACTTTTAAAATTGAATTTAAAATTAAATTGTGAAAATCGAATATTTTAATATTTAATTATCGACTGTAAAAATAGCCAATTTTGGAACAGTCTCAGAATTGAACGAGACCAGTTCCATTGGATCCGTAATAGTTAGTTATTATCGGATTTCAATTTTCGTAGCAGTCGGGATTGTCGATTGACCCTGGCAACTCGAAACGCATCGATATCGTTTTAATTTTAATCGTCGAGTTAAAAATAGTCAGTTTTCAAACAGTGTCGGATTTCGACGAAACCAGTTTCATCGGATCCGTAATGTGATATTATTGTAAGATTTCAAATTTCATAATATTCGGAGTTGTTACGTGAGCATACGGTAAGCAAACGCGTTGGGATTTAAATCAAATTCAATTTGAATTTAAATATATATAATTGGTCAGCATCAGCCACCCTAGTTTCTTAGCAGACCTACTGTCTGTAAATCACGTACCCTTGTCTCCCCTTCCTTCTCTGTTAAGATACACGGAAGGAAATCATTTCGTTCAAATTAAAGCAAATGTCAGAACGAAGAAATAATCAATGGCCGATACGAAAATTAACTTGAGAATTCGACTTCGAGCCAGGCATCCTCGTCTTCGAGAAAACAAAAATCGCGTACGTGCAAAACATCGTTCCCCTTTCCTTTACAAACGAAATTCCCTCTCTTCAAAATAAAATCAAAAACAATGGAGCCGACTCGAAATCAACAGCAGCGAATTGACTGCGCTTCCCAAATCACGAACACACTCGTCCTCGCCAATGTCAGGTGAGGCGCGCGACATCGATGGAAGCTGGAGGCACTCGCGCTCGATCACGTGGAAAGTCACGAGTTGATCTAGGCTGGAGCATGGAAATTCGAGCTTGGGTTCGGCGAGGCAGCAGCGTGCGATGGCTTCGATCGATCGAATGGTGGGAAACGTGAATGCGGCGGTGCGGCGGTCGATGATGGAAGGGTTGCGGTCGTCGAAGGCGGCTGGAGCGGGGTCGCGTTCTGGTGGTAGATGTTGGCCTGGGTTTCGATTTTCTCAGTAAGGTATAAATTTTAGGGTTTTTATTTTCGAAATGATTTGTTGAGTAGAAATAATAGTGATTTTATTATTAGAGAAATATGTTTAAACAAACAGGAAAGTAAAACTATTTCTTTTTAGTTAATTTCTGTTTTAATTTAAATCTGTACCAATTGTCAAAAAAAAAAATGTGTGTATAATAGAATTGTTATAGTAAAGAAAGTTTGTTTAAAGTATTGTTAAATTGATTTATCTAAAACTATTAGGATTACTAGAGAAAATTTATATAAAGGGGGTTTATTTTTAAATATAAAATTTTGAGTTAAATAGATTTATTTATAAAGGAATTGGTTTAAAAATAAATCATTCGATAAAATTAAATTTTTGGTTTAAATAAATTAATAGATGATAATTTATTGTAAATTGATTCAAAAATTAATAGAATTGTATAAATTGTTATACAAGGTTAAGCCGTGAAGAAATGATCAAAAATGGAAATGGATTGCAAAATTAAAAGCTAAGGTGAGATCTTCTCACTCAAATTGAATGTGGAATTTTTACAGTTATTTATTGATTGACTGTTTGGATGTGGTATTAGATATAGTAGGATATATATCTATATATAGCAATATATACATATTGGCATATGTATATATTGGATTGATTGATTCCCGCCTCGTATAGCGGATGAGACCCTATTGCGCCGTTAGTAAGCGGATTTATAAAAACCCATATACCGCGATAATTCCGTACTGGAGCGGAATTGGTATTGTGCTAACATCTTTGGATGCAGGGAAACAGGTTGGAGGGATCCAACTGGACCCCTCACATTGATTGAATTTATTTCTACTGTGATGTGATAATCTGTGAATGATTATTGATGTATTGAATTGATGTCTGGAAATTGTTGAAAGCTAAAATTTAGCTGAATGGATGTTTTGACATCATTGGATTCCAAAGATAAACGAAATTGAATTTTTGAAATTCAAGTAGAAAATTTCTAAGTGAATTAAATTTAGAAATTTAATAAATTTGAAGAAAAGAATTTAAAAGAATAAAGGTTGATTTTTAAAATCTTATTAAATTAATTCCAGAATCAAGTGAAAATGTTAGGTAAATGAATTTCGATATGATAGTGATTTTAAATTGAAGAATTTAATTAAAATTTGGATTTCTAAATAGTTTGGAAAAATCAATATAAAATGATTTGGGATGGGAAATTAATTTAGAAAATGAATATTGAAATTGATTTGGTATTGAAGTAAAATTAGAAATCAATTTGGGATTTGATTTTGGGGTTAAAAGTGAATATTTGGGAATGTGGATTTAAAAATGGAAATGATGTTAAAATGGGTTTATTTACAGTTTGTAAAGTTTAAAAGAACGATTTCTTTTAAAATATATAAATTATAAGTATTTAACTTATAATATGGATTTTTGATGTATACGTTGAGTTATAAAATTGAATGGGTCATTAAAGGAAATTTATAAAAAATCAAAGTTATTATAGAATAGAAAATAGAATTTATAACGTTGTTTTATAAATTCAAAAATAAATCAAATTTGATTGATTTTAAATATAGAAGATCATTAAGGGAATTTTATTCACGATTTTGGACAGTGGATAATTCTTGAAATAAATGTGTAGAAAAGATGTAAATGTGGTTAGTGAAGTATATTCACGATTTTGGACAGTGAATATATTGTTAAGAAAAAGTAGATGATTTTGGGAAAGTGATATTTGAAAGGAGTAAATTGTTTTAAACGATGTTTTAAAATATATTGAATATCGAAATCATAGATTTCAACATTTATTGTTGAAGTAGACGTTTTCGAGAAATAGAAGGGAATGATGGACTATAACACTGTTGTTATAGTAAATGATTTCCGAAAGGAAATATTTTATATAGTATTGGGATTTATATATCTATCTAAATTCCGAATCCCTATACTAGTGATTTCGAGTCGTCGTAACGATGTTTTACGCAACATTCGTTTTGACTCAAATAAATGTGATTTAAGAATGATTTCCTTAAAGAATGAGATATACACTTAATTTTGATTTTAAGTATATCGAATATTTTCTAAGTGTTGAAAATAAATGATTTGTGAAATACTTATTTTTAAATAAGTATGGAAATGCTTTTCCAATATGAAATGAACGTTTTGAGATTTTATCTTTGTAAAGATAAATTGAAATTGAATATTGAAAACGATTTGAAAATCGTATATCAGAAGATATTTTGAAAATATAAATTCACTATGGAATTTATAAAAAGAAATGGGAAGTTGTTTAAAAATAAATGTTGATTTATTTTTGGAAGTGTGGAAATTTTATATCTAGTAAAGATATTTTTGAAGATGAAATAATTTGGAAAATTATTTGGAATCTGATGATGTTGCGCATTTTTATTGATAGTTAAATAACCGACTATCAATAATTACCTTTAGATAGGTATTTGTTGTGAATTGGATGAATTTGAATGCCACACTTATTTTTGAATAATCGCTCACTTATTTTAAATGGAAGAGAAATTGCTGCCAAATTCCAGTGTGTAGGGCTTTGTCACTGGTAAGACTAAAATGATGTTACACACAGAAGGGAATATATTTGTACAGAGGTAGGTTATTCGTGAGCCCGCAAAACAATGAGGATCAGTTGACCTGGAGAAAGTAAGTTAGGGACAGACCATCCAGAAGAGGAGCATCTAATAGATGTTAGATTATTTATTTATATTGTCTGGTAGGCTCGAGTCAGCCAAAGGTTAGTAGTTTGCCAAACAAAACTATAGTGTTCAGATAGATAGTACATTTGTTACCTGATATATATGTTTACATGATCATACTTTACAGTTTTAACCAGTTTTGGTTGTAGGTTTATGATTTGAAAAAGATATGTTTTAAAAGGATATTAGTGAGGGGAAACCCATTCCGCTAAGCGACATGGTCTCACTTAATATCAAATAACCGAGATGTATAGTATTATTCACACCAAGCTTTATGTCCGACTCGAAGTTTATGTTTTTCCCCTTAAACTCTCGGGTGCTCAAAATTGATTTGAGTTGGCTGAGGGTTGAGTATTTTCAGGTTTTAGTAGATTGGCGAATAAAGCTTTCGGAGATGAGAAGGTGACTGACGGATAGCTATTTAAGAGTTGCTGTTTTATTTTGTTTATTCTACTGTGTTGTATTAAGTCAGTTAAGACTATATATTACTTTGGTCAACCAAGGGGGCATCTTCATATGTCGCTCTTGGCGTATTTTGTAATAATTATCTTTGATCTGAAACTGGGAAACATTTGGGATTATGTAACTTGGATATGAAATGTTGTTTTGAAATGTAATCAGAAAAATGTTTTAATCCGTGATGTTTTTATTTCACATTCAAGTGCTTCTGATATTATGGATACCATTAACATTACTGCATTTGGTCACTGGAAGTTAATACTATGGATGACTGTAGTATCTGTAGCACTTAGCTTCGGGCCTCCAGAAAGGGGACGTTACAATGCCTAACAATCAAACAAGCATTGCAACAATAACACCTGCATACACAATAAAAAAATAAACCTATGCAATACCCTAGCACACAGTACTAAAATAGAAAAAAAATGCTAAATATAAAAGAAACAATAGAAATGTAATCTTACCACTACTATGTAAGGAGCTCGGAATAAACAGTCCTCATGCTCTCATCAGTCTCTCAAGTATTATCGCCTTCGTTTTCAGTCTACTAAACCTTTACCAATTGCATCATCTAAGCTTCTTCATACTCTGCTTGACTATGTGAATCGGTTTTTTGTTGCCTTATGCTTCAAGTTCAACTTCTATACCCTCCAGCTTATTCGGTATCACAATCATTTTTGAATTGTGCACAAACTTCTTAAGATGCAAAACATGGAAAACGTTGTCCATGCTATCTTCTATGGTTAGTCGACCCTATATAAAAGGTTCTCTATCCTCTTAAGTATCGAAAACGGACCACGAACCTCAATGTCAATTCCTTTTAATATCGAATTTAATTACATTCTTCAACGGAGGGATCTTAAAAAAGAAAGTATCACCGACAAACTCTCAAAACCACGTCTTCTCTTATCAGCATAACTCTTCTATCTATCATGAGTAGCTTTCATTCATTATCGAATGATCTAGATCTAATCTGAAGCATCTCCGATAACTATGCCAGTGCTCGACTGATAACATGTGTTGTATTCTAACTCAACATGATGCAACTAATTATCCCATGAGCACCTAAGTCAAGTATGCATGCTCATAAGAGATCTTCTAAGTTACGATTCACTCTCTCGGTCTTCCCATCAGTTTGTAGGTGATAAGTTGTACTCAAATGATGCTCTGGCCCTAACCACTCTTGTAAGGTTCTCCAAAATCCGCTCATGAATAATGGGTCTCGATCGCTTACAATGCACTTTGGAGTACCATGGAATTATACTGTCCACTTCATATACAACTCGACCAACTTTGATGCCGTTCTACTAGATTTTATATGTACAAATCAAGCACTCTTAATCACTCTATTAATTATGACCCAAATTCCATTGTACCCTCCCGTTGTCCTTGGAAATTCATTTACAAAGTCCACTGATATATGTTCCCACTTCCACTTTGGAATCTTAAGCGGTTGTAGAAATCCACTTGGCTTCACCATCTCGGCTTTCACTAACTGGAAGTTCATACACTTCGATATGAATGTCCTGACATCCTTCTTCTTCCCTTATAATAAAATGTCTGCATCAAATTATGAAACAATTTATTTCCTTCGAGATGTAATGTCAATAGCGAATGATGGCACTCATATAACACCTTATCCCTTAACACACTGACATTAGGTACAAATAATCTACCATCCTTAAAGAGGCAACCATCTTGGTCGAGTTTGTACTGCTTCATCTCTTTAGACTCTTCTTTAGTCTAGCATCACATCTCTAACTAATACCAGTCCATTCAATCAGAGTAGGTTTGACGGTCAAGCTCACCAACGCATATGACTTTATATCACATCTCGGTTGAAAATCATAACCAACGATATACTCCAACTTCATCCACTCTAAGAATAGAGCTCCTAAGTTAGCATGTCTCCTACTCAAAGCATCAGCGACTACTCTTCCCTTATCTTGCATATAGGAGATGTTAGAGTCATAGAAGGTTAAGAACTCTAACCATCGTTGTTGATGAACGTTTAGGTCCTTCTATGAGAAAAGGTACTTTAACGATTTGTGATTGATAAATAGCTTAAGCCTTTCTCTAAGCATGTAGTGTCTCCATGCCTTTAAAGCGAACACAATCATTACTAACACCAAAACAGGAGTCGGGTATTTCCTCTCATGTGGTTTTAGCTCCCGACTAGCATATGCAAAAACTTTACCCTTCTACATAAATACCGCCCCCAATCCAGTACCACATGTTGAAAGGGACGCGGAAGATGATCTTAAGGCTATTTAACACTAGAGGGGGGTGAATAGTGTTTTAAGAATTTCTTTAAAACTTCTTTGATTTAAATTGAATTAACTAACATAATGCAAATACACAATCACAGATCAAATCACAGAATCACAAATAAATGCAAATATAAATAAAAAGCAAGTAAAGGAAAGAACACACCAGGAATTTTATACTGGTTCGGTGTTACCCTACATCCAGTCCCGCACAACCCGTACGGCTTTCTATTCAACAATAATCTAGATTACAATCCCTCGATTCCAAGGCAACAAGGTACACCCTCCAGATTCTCAGGTCTCTGGGTAGAACCACTTGATTCACAGGACACAAGTTCACTCGATCGATTTCCAACGACACGATCACACCTTTATAACCCCACACAAGTTTCTTTGAGTACAAATGTATCTATAACTCTGATAAGCACTGAGATTCTTTGGAGAGAGTGGCAGAGAATCAAACTAGAGATATTCTGGTTTGATTCACTTAAGATTTCGGCAAAATATGGATAGGATGATTAGAAAATAAGATAAGAGAGTAAAGAGGAGAGAAAATAAAGAAAGTAGTTACTGGAAAACGTCCATAACAGTCTCTATTTATAGAGAATGAATGGATGTGTCCATTCGAAGAGGTTTAAACGAATAGTCACTTCTTTTGAAAACAACCTTTGCTGTAACGGGAAGCATGTCGACATGACAGGTAAATAGGATGTCGACATGGTCTAGTAAAAAGTGATGGTTTGCTTTACTTTGAAAATGATGATTTAAAACATATGCAACTTTATTCAAATGGACTCTATGTATTTGTAGAAGGTATTTAGAAGTAGAAATACTTATGAATGTATATATGTATATATACTAAAATATATTTAAAATCAAAGTAAATAAACTAAAGTAAATATAATATTAAAATAGATTTTGAGGCTAAAATATCAAGGACAATTTTGAAATCAAAATATAACAAAATGATAAATATGATTTTGAGGCTAAAACATTTTTGGAAATGTGAATGAAGGTTTTTATTTTGAAAAGGAATATTTGAAAATCATTTTATAAAACAAGAGATAATTTTGAAAATCATTTTGAATCAAAATTAGTGGATAACAAAATAGGGCTACTATCCGTTCCACTAGATATTTCGTGAGTTCCATCTCACTAGGGTTCCATCCCTTTAACAAGAACGAAGTGGATTCCATTCCACGAGTAAATTGGATAAAAAAGAATGATAGTGCTTTCAAGGAGTTTTAACAAATATCTAACCTAACTATATTATTTGTCTTGAACTCTTGAATATCTTGAATCTCATGAGTCTTCAATCTTGAACTCTTGATCTTTGTCTTCATCAATTTTGTTTTCTTTACTGTACAGTCTTCTTTTGTTGATACCTGCATATAGATTTCCTGCACATATATATTTTATAACACTTCTATAGTTGTTGTCATCAAAACCACTATCCTATGGACTAACATTCTCCCCCTTTTTGATGATGACAACCTTTGTTTATAAAATATTTATATTCTCCTTATAACTCCCCCTAAATCTAATAACTCCCCCTTAATCTATGCCTAACTAACCTATTTTATACTTCTCCCCCTTTGTCATCAACAAAAAAATGACACTAACTCCCCCTAAATCTATGATATTAATGATAGGGTTATCATTAATAATACTGAAACTAGATATAACAATGCACTAAACATCGTATACTTAGAATGTTATATATGAGCAATATAAGAATAAGAATAATAAGTGTAACCACAGATTATTTTATTCATTTCAATATTACTATATACATAACTATTTAAACTTATAAACACATAAATAACTAAAACAAGAAAATAAACAACTCAACGGTTGTTTTTGATGATGGGAGACTTGTGGACAGGACAATTTGGGTAATGGAAACAGAAATTTCCATGTTGTTCCACAATGTTCCCATAAGCATCAAAACAAACTTCCCCTACACATACTGCTTCATCATCAGTTTCTTCCTCCATTGGTTCTTCCTCTTCTTCTTCGTCTTCTTCTCCTTCTTCATTTGCTTCTATGTTAGAAGAATCTTCAATTACAATTGGATTGGCATGATTATCCATGAGGAATTTTTGAAGATTCCTCAGATTTTTCCCTTGTTTCTCTTGCTCTCTTGCCATTCTCAATTGTTGAACTTGCATTTCAGTTAACATCTGCAGCGAATCATTAACTTTCTCCTCTATTTTGATGACACGAGCGAGTATGGAGTTTTGGAAAGGGCCATGTGAAGGAGAAGGGAAAGAAACCGGTGATATTTGATTAGGATTGGATGTGGAAGCCATGGATTTGATGTTTCTAGAAAGTAGAATGAAGAAATAATGATTGGAGGGAAGAGAAACTCGGAATGGGTGAGTTAAATAACCACCCATTCAAAAATTAGAGGGAAAAACGAACTGTTGCATGTCGACATGACGCATGAATACCATGTCGACATGGTGTTGCGAAATGCTATGGTTAAGAAAACATTCATATATACCCTATGTATACTACTATACTATATAATATATTTCAGAAAGAGAACATATACCTAATTCTCTTCTTAACTTGGTGAAGACAGGTTCTCCTAAAGGTTTGGTTAAAATATCAGCTATTTGATTTTCAGAATTAACGAAATCAAGAGAAATTTTCTCTTTATTTACGTTATCTCTTAGAAAATGGTGTCTAATGTCAATATGTTTAGTTCGGGCATGGAGAGTTGGGTTTTTGGACAAACTAATGGCACTAGTGTTATCACAGAAAATTGGAGATTTCGTGATAGATATACCAAAATCATTCAAGGTTTGTTGCATATACAAAACTTGAGAACAAGCTAAAGCAGCAGAAACATACTCTGCTTCAGTTGTTGATAGGGAAACAGTATTCTGCTTTTTACTGAACCAGGAAATTAAGGAATGACCTAGAAAGTGACAAGTTCCACTTGTACTCTTTCGGTCTGACTTACACCCAGCATAGTCAGCATCACAGTAGGAAACTAATTCAAATGAATCATTCTTAGGGTAGAACAATCCATAATCAAAGGTGTGTTTAACATATCGAATGATACGTTTCACAGCTTTTAGATGAGTTTCCTTGGGTTGAGATTGATATCTTGCACAGAGACAAACACTGTTCATGATATCTGGTCTACTAGCAGTTATATAGAGAAGTGATCCAATCATTCCTCTATACAAGGTTTGATCTACGTCTTTGGATAGATCATCCTTACTTAACGCTATATTGGTTGCCATGGGAGTTGGTTTTCCACTCACATTGGTCAAGCCAAACTTACTAACTAACTCTCTCGCATACTTCTCTTGACTGATAAAGATACCATTATCTAATTGTTTGATTTGTAATCCTAGGAAAAAGTTAAGTTCACCCATATGACTCATCTCAAACTCTTTTGTCATAATGTCAGAAAATTCTTTGTTCATGTCAGAATTGGTTGATCCAAAAATAATATCATCTACGTACACTTGTACAAGTTGAATATCATTTTTGTTTCTTTTAATAAAAAGTGTGTTATCTACTTTACCTATTTCAAAATTAGATTGCAAAAGATAATGTAACGACCCGACTTTCCAGACCCGGAAAATCGAACCATTTTAGTTAAGAAGAAGAGGTAGGAGAAGAAAATAGAAAAACAACTTCAGAATCTAACCATCGCAGCGGAATAAAATATAATATATATCAACAGATCTTTACACAAATCAAAAACTATATCTGTTTATATAATACATCATCAGAATACATCATCAGAGTACATCAACATCCATAACATACAACTGAATACACAGCGGAAAAATAATAGCAAGTACGAGAGTACGTATCGTCATCCAGCTCGTCTCCTGAGCTCCACAGCATCATATCCTAAACCTGTTTATCTCGGTCTGACCCGAGCATCATATAAACAATACCCGAGTCAGTCTGGAAAACCAGCGTGAGAAAATCACACTCAAATTGATTATTAAAGTTTCAAAATCCTTTGAAAACAAAAGCATCTCGTAAGACCACGCCACAAATAAACATGTCGGGTTTTTACCTTACGATAGCTAAAACACTTTTTATCAAAATCCTCTGATATTATAATAGTGTCTATTCACAAATACTTATTAAAATAGCTGAAATTGTTACATGATTAAATTCCAGCATACTAGCCACAACGTGGGTAATACAAACAAAACTCGTACAAGGCACGTAGGGAGAATGGATTTCCAACGAATGACTAGGCACTGGGGTACCACCTGTCACAGTACGTGGCCTAGATCACAGTACCGAGGAGTACGCCCGCTCCCCTGCAACACAAGGCCGGAATCATCCCTTACTGGATAACTCCAAATAAAATCACCCCACGGTTGGGATCACCAACCGCAACACTAAGCCGAAATAAAAGGGACATCTAGACAGGGATGACCTTACTCTCAAGTGGGGGCTACCCACGAAGCCTTGCTGCATAACCCCTGATTTTCAGTCATTCCCGGTTGATGAGGTTCGAGGCTAAACGATACCTTTTATAGCACATATCCCTTAGAATGCCCATCGTCCACCTGACGATGTCACGAAAGCATTCGTCCATACAAGTCCGTTCCGGGTTCGAACGGAACCGAAGGCACTATTCCTACTACATCCATTTTGGAAATATCCTCAGGATTAGTAGCGACTAGCCCTTGCACTTCACTGCTCCATCTTCGACTCTGAACACGTTACACGAAACGTACAAACCGAATCGAAGTGGTATTCGAGTCTCCAGACCTAGAATCCCGGTATACGGAAACTCGATCCCGGTCTCTTCGAAACGATCAGCGCATTTGGCCAATATTGATAGTCGGTTATTTAACTATCAATTAACATTCACAAACAACCATCACACAATAAATAATTTTCCACATTATTTATTTGTCTCAAATATCTTACAAGATATATTTCCAAATTTTCAAAGCTCATTTGAAAACAGTTCCAAAACAGTTTCCGCTTACGGAATACATTTCCCAAATATTTATTTCCACTGAATCACCAAGTACAAAATACTTTAGATTTTAAAATAATTTAAAAACACTTTATTTTAAATATATTTTATAATATTGAAATTTAAAAACTACTTTAATACCTTTCAAAATATATATACTTAAAGAATATTTAAAATGAAACCACTTTATAAATATAAACCAAATTTCTCTTTTTAAAACATAATGCCAAATCACTTTTATATAATTACTACAATAATAGATTTTGAAAATCTTACTTTAGACTTTAACATTTAGAAATAATCAATTTTCTAAACATGCTTTTAAAAACAAAATTAGAACTTTTAACTTATATTTAAAATTGCTTTGGGAAACGTACTTGGCTATCCAGAGAAATATACTTCTCTCCTCATCTTAAAAATAAAACACTGTTTATTTTTAAACAATTTCTCATTTCCCTTAATAAATTCCCAATTTGAATTTATTCTTTCCAAATATCCTCTGAGATATTACTTTACTTTTATAAACCCCGTTTATAAATTCCATTACCACATTCTTCCTTCAAATTCCCAGTTTCACAAATTTGAATCAATTCCCAAATTGATTTTCAATTTAATCCATTTATTTCAAAAATCCTTTAACTTCAGATTTTAAACCCTTCATTTGATTTAAAATACTTTTAACTGGAAATACCAATTTTAGATTTCCCAAATTTCCTTTTTAAGTTAAACTTTAAATTTTTTAAAAATATTTCTTTATTCCTTTTCGAACAATATCACTTGAATTTACAATTCATTAATCCCTTAATTACTGTTATTGCAAATTCTTTACTTTTCATATTCAAAGTTATTTATTTGTATTTAACATCATTTCCATCTTTCAATTCATTCTTACTTCATTCAAATTTTCGATAATTATTTCTTTACAAATTTACTTCCTTTACTTTCTTTCAAAAATCCAATTTATATATTTCTGGTATTTCCTTATACCCAAATATTCAATCAAACAATAACATTCAATATTCCAATATAATTTATCAGGAAATATCAAACAATCACAACAGAGGATATTGAGTAATATAATAAATGTTGAGGGGTCCAGTTGGATCCCTCCAACCTGTTTCCCTGCATCCACAGACGTTAGCACAATACCAATTTCACTTCAAAGTGGAATATCGCGGTAGATGGGATTTATATAAAATCATCCGCTATTATGCGGTGCATAGGGTCTCATCCACTATATACTGTGGGAATATCAACAATTCCAATATATACATATGCCAATATGTATATATTGCTATACTACTATATATATATATCACATCAATCAAATCAATCAAATCAATCAATTCAATCATCCATCAATATTTAAATTTAACCAATTAAATTTAAATTATAATTTAACTGAGTGAGATTAACTCACCTTTGATTTTCGTTTGCAATCCATTCCCAATGGCTTGTTTCCATGATTTTAAACCTTGTATAAGCATTATACAATTTATTAATATTCGAACTAATTTTAATTTCCATTTAACAATTTAATTTAAACTCATAATTTGATTTAACTATTTTTCTTTAAATAAATTATTTTTAGTGACTAAATAATTGAGTAAGCCAATTAAATAAGTTGAACACCTTAATACTTAAATTTAAAATTAAACAGTAAGTTGAGGTATTATATATTCCTAGTCCATACATATAATTTACTGTTCTACTTATACATATTTAAATTGAATTAAGATTGACTTAAAAATTAAAAACTGCCTGGCAGACAAAGAATTTCTTTACCATAAGAATTTTCCATTTTGCACTTTGCATATATATATTTTCTAAACTAAAATAATTAGCTAAGTACGTAAACAAATTAGTCTCTATAATAAATTACTGGGATAATAATGATTACCTTAGATAAAGACATCACCCTCTACTGCCGCCTTGTCAGTAACGTCGAACTCGACCTGAGCTCCTCGAAACGCTTCCTCATGCTGCCGCACATGCCTGGTCATGAGAATCCCTTTTCCATCACCACGATCAGCTCCCAGCCTCGCACGCAAATCCAACCCTAGCACGTAGTCGCGACTTACACCCACTCGACTGCTGCCATACCCCACGCCAATGAGTTGCCGCCGCTTGCTCGAGCACTGGCACACTCGTTGCCTCGCCTCCGCCATGAAGCTACGCATCGTCGAGCACGCATCGATCTAGGTCACTCGACTCGGTTTCGAACTGGAACGAATAGAGATCGGCTTCGAATTGAAGGAGCCCCAGCGGCCATCTCGATTTGGAAACGAAGTCGCCATTTATTTATGTAGATCGATTTCAAACTGAGATGAGGGAAAATAGTTATTGCGATGAGTTTGGTGATTTATTAATATCGAACGAATTCGTATACTCGATTTGGGAAAGGAGGGGAGCGCCATTACAACTTTGATTTTGAACGAGATATATTCTCTGAGAAGAGGCTTCGGCTATACGATTTTTAATGAAGGAGGGGAACGAGATATTAAAACGGAAACGAGGCATTCTTTGCACCATTTCTTCCCGTGATTGTTGGCGTGATTTTAGGGAGGCAACGTGCTGATGATAAGCCCCCCCTTTTTTTATTTAAATTAAATTTGTTTTCGATATAAATTTTCAACGCGTTAACTCACCGTGTGCTCACCTAACAACTCCGAATAATACGAAATTTGAAATCCGATAATAATTCAATATTACGGACCCAATGTAACTGGTTTCGTCGAATTCTGAGACTGTGCCTCGGAAGGCTATTTTTAAATATCGATTCAAACGATATAATTCAAAACTGAACAAAACAGTTTGAAATTACATTCTGAAGATTCTATTATCTCCAGTATTATCATTACGAATTTTTAAAGCTTTCAAAATATTTTTAATTAGCTTAGAATGCCAGATTTACTATTTTATCCAACTTCAAATAAATTTAATTTAATTATTAAATTACTCAATAAACAGCGATATTTGAAATTTAAGTTGATAATTTATCTCTGAATATTTAAAATTAATTAAATATTCCAATTTCAAATATACAAAAATTCCGGGTCGTCACATTCTTCCCCCCTTAAAAGAATTTCGTCCCCGAAATTACTAGTTAGGAAGAATGATTCAATACCCGTTAACTATTCCTCAAATCCAAACAGTTTTAACAATACCCAAACAATCTTTTATTAATGATACACTAATCATCTTTTAACTTTCCAAACTTATTCATAAGTTCACCACATACCACCTACTTATCCATTCAAATTTAAATTTGAATTCAAATTTTGAATTATAAAAAATTTCCCAAAATTCTTCTAACTCTCTAAATTTCCAAAAAATTTTGCCAGCGTCTCCTTTGCGCGGCTAGCTCGGTACTACTACAAAATGGCTCTCCGGCCTCCCAATCTCAAAAAGAAAACAAAAAGCCAAGTGGCTGGATCCAAAACCCAATCAAATTTCATATAGAAATTTAAATACATACCTTTTTGTCGAGCCATTAAATTTTATCTTCTAAAATCAAAAATCCCAATTATCCATTGCTTTTATACACCTGTATATCCTACTAAGCAATAATATTCAATCACAATCCCAAAGTCATTTTATCGACTTCTTTACAAATTTTCAATATTTGTTTTACTTAAGCCCGTACGATGCACATATATCATCCGTACGCAATATCACATTTGATCGCTCAATCGATCACACAATTTCACTTCCGAACTAGTATCGTCCACCCGACTTCCTAGTGCGGACTCAGATCTGGTTTCTTGATCAGAAACAGTCATTCTCCTTGCATAGTCACCAACTATGATAGAGAATATCCAGAATCAATCAACAATCCATATCCAGGCTCGCCGTTGAAAATCTAGTGAAAAATCCTAATTCGGATCGATAAAACTATCTCGAAATTCTATGTTCGACATCTGGACCAAATAGCTATGTGAATAAAATAATATACGTACATCTTACGTATAAATTCCAATTGATTACCAATTACATCAATTCTCTTTTATTCACATTCCTTTTTTTTTATTGTTATCCCCTTATTCACAACTATCCCATTTCACAACTTCAGTTTTAGTCTTCATTCAACTATTCACTTAGTATATATTTTTTTCAAAATTACTAAGTATATTTCCAATACAAATTTTCTTAAGAATTTCATTCTTCAATTCTTAAGTTCAATATAAATTTTTCTTATATTTATTTACTACTTCACCACTGAAGTGTATATATTCAAATTGAACTCCCATTTCATATGAATTTCAACTTACTTCAATTTACTACTTCATTTCCAATTTTTTTTTCTTAAATTCAATTCATCTCCAACTTCCAAAAATTGAATTTTATTTAGCTCGAAAACAATCCAAGTTAATTCATTCAATAACTATTTCTCAACTTATTTAAACCACTCTTCTGTTTGAGTTCAGTTTCCATTCAACATTTACTTAAGTCAATAACTTAAGTTTATTTTCCATTTAACCAACCCTTTTAAAGTTTTATTTCCATCTTTCATTTGATTCTTATTTAATCAAATTCCATCCAATTATTTTTTTAATATAAGTGGTTCATTCACTCAATCATTATGAATTTTATTTTCCATACTCAATTCACCTGGAATTATTTTATTAATAACCAGGCCATTTCCCATTTATTTCACTTATGTGGATTTCATTCGCAATCCAAACCATCACTATGTTAATCCAATTTCATTAACTCACAATTCAATTTCATTAACTAATTTATTATCTAATTAGTTCCTCCGCTGGTTAAAATTAAATACTTGCTTTTTAATTCCAAATATCACTTCACTTAATTTTCTTAAGTTCAATTTATTTTATAATTCAAGTTTGGATTTACTTAAAAATTAAGATTACTCATCTTATCGTTCCCATTTGATAATTACAATTTCAAATTATAACTCTTAATGGTTCAAAGAAATGATTTCCCATTTATGACTTACAATTTCATTTCTATTCATAAGTTTTAACTTACTTACTTAAGATCTGGGACTATTCATTTAAGTCCATTTCCATCTTAATAATCAAATTTCAAATTATTACACTTAAGAATTTAAGAATATGAATTTCTTTACACAATTATAAGCATTTTACATTACCTTTATATCCAATTCAATTTGACTTCAACTTATTTACATTTAATTCAATTCCAATTCTCAATTTTTATTTAACTTATCTTAAGTTAAATTCAAATATATTTTATTCACCTTCATATACTCGAATTAAATTTTAATTCCAGGATACAAATTTATACGAGTTTTATAATTCATTCACCTTCAAGTTCTCTAACTCTTTTATCTACCAACTTATATTACTCATTGAGTTATTTCCATCTCATAATTATAATCCCAGAATTAAACTTTCATTCCCTTCTTATTTCAATCAACTTCATTCTATAATTTATATTGTTGATTCATTTAAATTTCCACATTTATATTTTAAATAGAATTCCCAGAATCCAATTGCCCGGTTTTATTTCAAAACCACTTTGAATCCATAAATAACTCATACACCATCAAATCCCAATTTCCAAAACAATCTGCTTTTACCAAACAATTTTCCCTTTGAATTTCAAAACTAACCCAATTCACAATCACTTCCAATTTAAAACAGTTTGGTAGCAATTTCTCTTTAGAAACTCGAAAATAGACATCGATGATGCTGCAGTCATCACCGAAATTATTTTCCAGCGACCGTAAGAGAATTTAATGCTTTTATCACTTTAAAACATTTCAAACATTTTTAAATCCCAAATCCCACCAGATTTCAATTCAATTTCAAAAATATTCATGAAATAATATCACCATTATTTCCCCAAAACCTTTATAACTATTTTTTTAAATCCAAAGGAATTTAAACCTTTCCCAAAACTTCAAATTCAAAGTCCATTCAACTTAATATCCAAACATTACTTTGGAATTCTATCACATTTTATTTCAAGTTATAAGTCACATTTACAATTTACATTTACAAATTTCATTTGTTTATGAATTTATCTCATTTGATTATAAATCACATTTGTAATTCACATTTGTATATAAAGGTTATCTCAATTTATAAATTTCATTTATAGCCTATATTTCAAATTCCATTTTGTTATATAAATTTATTCTTCAACTTAGGCTATAAGTTTTCAATTTCTGATTCAATTTTTACACAATGATGATAATAATTTAATATCATCGCTTTCTAACAACCAAGCATCCAAATATATAACTATAATAATTTCAAATAATTATTTCTTTTATATACAAAATAATTTGGGCAAAATTATTTCATTCACCCCATTTAAAACAATACTGTGTCGAACTGTTCTATTCAAGTGTTTAGAAACCCCTTCGATACAGTTGTCCAGACTGTGCCGACGAAGGTTCATATGCCACTCAATAAACCAACCAACACAATATAAAACCATTTTATATTCACCAACAAATATGCCGCTCATATCTATTAGTACTCTCAAAATTCCCACCAGAGCCAAGGTTATCGCTAGCCTAAGCTCTGATACCACCTGTAACGACCCGACTTTCCAGACCCGGAAAATCGAACCATTTTAGTTAAGAAGAAGAGGTAGGAGAAGAAAATAGAAAAACAACTTCAGAATCTAACCATCGCAGCGGAATAAAATATAATATATATCAACAGATCTTTACACAAATCAAAAACTATATCTGTTTATATAATACATCATCAGAATACATCATCAGAGTACATCAACATCCATAACATACAACTGAATACACAGCGGAAAAATAATAGCAAGTACGAGAGTACGTATCGTCATCCAGCTCGTCTCCTGAGCTCCACAGCATCATATCCTAAACCTGTTTATCTCGGTCTGACCCGAGCATCATATAAACAATACCCGAGTCAGTCTGGAAAACCAGCGTGAGAAAATCACACTCAAATTGATTATTAAAGTTTCAAAATCCTTTGAAAACAAAAGCATCTCGTAATACCACCCCACAAATAAACATGTCGGGTTTTTACCTTACGATAGCTAAAACACTTTTTATCAAAATCCTCTGATATTATAATAGTGTCTATTCACAAATACTTATTAAAATAGCTGAAATTGTTACATGATTAAATTCCAGCATACTAGCCACAACGTGGGTAATACAAACAAAACTCGTACAAGGCACGTAGGGAGAATGGATTTCCAACGAATGACTAGGCACTGGGGTACCACCTGTCACAGTACGTGGCCTAGATCACAGTACCGAGGAGTACGCCCGCTCCCCTGCAACACAAGGCCGGAATCATCCCTTACTGGATAACTCCAAATAAAATCACCCCACGGTTGGGATCAGCAACCGCAACACTAAGCCGAAATAAAAGGGACATCTAGACAGGGATGACCTTACTCTCAAGTGGGGGCTACCCACGAAGCCTTGCTGCATAACCCCTGATTTTCAATCATTCCCGGTTGATGAGGTTCGAGGCTAAACGATACCTTTTATAGCACATATCCCTTAGAATGCCCATCGTCCACCTGACGATGTCACGAAAGCATTCGTCCATACAAGTCCGTTCCGGGTTCGAACGGAACCGAAGGCACTATTCCTACTACATCCATTTTGGAAATATCCTCAGGATTAGTAGCGACTAGCCCTTGCACTTCACTGCTCCATCTTCGACTCTGAACACGTTACACGAAACGTACAAACCGAATCGAAGTGGTATTCGAGTCTCCAGACCTAGAATCCCGGTATACGGAAACTCGATCCCGGTCTCTTCGAAACGATCAGCGCATTTGGCCAATATTGATAGTCGGTTATTTAACTATCAATTAACATTCACAAACAACCATCACACAATAAATAATTTTCCACATTATTTATTTGTCTCAAATATCTTACAAGATATATTTCCAAATTTTCAAAGCTCATTTGAAAACAGTTCCAAAACAGTTTCCGCTTACGGAATACATTTCCCAAATATTTATTTCCACTGAATCACCAAGTACAAAATACTTTAGATTTTAAAATAATTTAAAAACACTTTATTTTAAATATATTTTATAATATTGAAATTTAAAAACTACTTTAATACCTTTCAAAATATATATACTTAAAGAATATTTAAAATGAAACCACTTTATAAATATAAACCAAATTTGTAACGAGCCGGCTTTCTTTGCCCAGAAAGACGCATCGTTATGAAGAAAGAAAGGGATAGAAGAAGAAAAGAAAAGAAGAGAGAACAACAACACATCAGAAATCTCACAGCGGAACGAGAAATATATTATCACATAAGATATTACATAGTATCATATACATCAGAGTACACGATTTATACATCACAATATAGACAGTTATAAACTTCTGTCTATTATACAACACAACTACATAAATACGATACATCATACACAGCGGAAACTCTATGTATCTACACGCTGAAGCCTCCTGCTCCTCAGCTCCTCCAGAATTCGTCAAGACTAACCTGAATCCCCTTGACTACTCATACAAATTTGAGTACCCAAGAGTTTAATAAAACAGAAAATAAACACTTGGGTCAGACATGGGTCTGGTGTGAGTAAACGGTTAGATTGCTTAACTTTGAAAACCTTTGAAACAAAAGTATCACGTAAGACTTCCCACAAATAAACATGGGTAAGTTTTTACCTTACGCTAACTAAAACATTTGATAGCAAATCCGATTGTATTATAATAGGGTCTAGGGTTTTCAAGTAAAATACAGAAATAGCTGAAATGCTTACATCTCACATTCCAACATAGTTGGGCACAACTAATACGTACGGCACTTATTGGAGTTTGGATTCCATACAATGGCAGGGCTACTGGGGTACCGCCCGTCACAGTACGTGGCCTAGATCACCGTACCGAGGAGTACGCCCGCTCCCCTGCAACAAAAAGCCGGAACCATCCCTTACTGGATAATTCCGAACAAGATAATCCCGTAGTTGGCGCGACCAACTACACACTAAGCCGAATAAAAGAAAAGGGACCTCTAGACAGGGATCTATCTTGCTCTCAGTGGGTGCTACCCACGAAGCCTTGCTGCACCTCCCCTGTTTTAGCCATTCCCGGTTGATGAGGCTTGAGGTTACGATTACCTTTAATCAGAACATATCACTTAGAATGCTCATCGTCCGCCTGACGATGTGCTGAAAGCATTCAATCCATACAAGTTCGTTCCGGGTTCGAACAAAACCGAAGGCATTATCTCGTTACACTCGTTTTGGAATCACCCTCAGAGTTAACGACAATAACCCTTGCACTCTGAATCTTCATCTTCACTTGAGATTCACGACCTATCGTAAATTTGGATCGATGTGGTATTCGGGTCTCCAGACCTGGAATACCGGTATACGGAAACCCGATCCCGGTCTGATCGAAATCCAAAACGTATCTTTTAAGGCCAAGTTGTTTAAAGGTTTAAACAATTCAATTCAATACTTGAATTCACACAGTATTAACATAGATAAATATCACACATTTATCACAGATATATCCAATATCATTTCACAGAATATCATAGCATATCATCCAATAGATATCAACCAAATCAGACATTCTACTCAACCATCATTCATAAGCAACCATTTATTAATCTCTATTATAATCAATTTAATCAACTTAAATTAAATTAATTACTTAAGAATTAATTCCTATCCTTGCTTAATTAATCATTAATTAATTAACCATCTCTTAATGATCTTCCTTAATTAATCTTCCTTGATTAATTACACTTTAATTACATTTAAGTAATTATCCTTTAACCATATACAGTAATTAACCTTTAATTACCATCATTAAATTACAATAATTAATGATCCTTCATTTACTTCCATTAATTAATTATCTATAATTAATTACTTTCATTAATCAACCTTGATTAATTTCATTACTTATATTAATTAATGATCCTCTAATTACTTCATTAATTAATTACCTTCTAGTTAATTTATCTTTAATTAACTACATTCATTAATTAACCTTAATTAATCATAAACAGTAATTAACTATTATTTAATTACCTACCTTAATTAATTAACTTCTTAATTAATTATATTAATTAATTACTCTTTAATCACTTATTATTGATTAATTAATCTTAATTAATCAACCCTTAATTACATCATTTATTACATAAATTAATGATCTTTAATTACTCCCTTAATTAATTACTCTCTTTTAATTAATTACCTTAACTAGTAATTAATCACATTTTTTTTATTAACCTTAATCCTTTAATTAATTAATTACTTTTTAATTAATTAATTTCAAATTAATTATATTAATTAATCCTCTAATTAATAACATCAAGGGATTAACTCTTAATCAATTCCATTTAATTACTTCCATAAGTAATTTCTCTTTCTTAATTACATTCAGTAATTATCCATTAATTACTTTACTAAGTAATTATACTTAATTAATCATAAATGATTATCTTAATCAATTAGGCTAATTAATTAACCTAAATTTAATTACATTAATTAAATAATCAATAAATCATCACTTAATCTCTAATTAATTTATTTCTACTAATTACTTTATTAAGTAATTATCCTTAATTACAATTAAGTAATTAACCTTAAAATTAATTATCCTTAATTAATCGTAACTTAACTAATTAAGAATAAACTCTTTATTTATTTTAATTACTTATTCCAATTATTAACTTTATTAAAACCAATTTAGAAATCAATTATATATTTGAAATATAAAATTTTACTTAAGAACAAACAATTTAAACATTAAATTTTTAGATATTTAAAAACTTTTAAAAACCCTGTTAAAACATGTTTAATAAATTAAACAGATATTTATCTTTGAAATCTTAATTATTATATCCTATAATCTTATTCATTCAAAATAAAACTTGAAATCTATATTTAAAATATTTCTTTATAATTTCTTTGAAAATAACTTTAATTTGAAAACTTGTTTTTACTTTGCTTTTAAACTTTAGAACATTTGAAAAGCTTGAGTACATTCTTTAATAACCTGGTATACTCAAATTACCCGAGCCAAACACGCTTTTTCCCCGAGCTAGCTTCGAGTCACTCGCCTACTTATCTGCTTCGAGTCGTAACCCCAAATACTCGAACCATCACCGAGACGAACTCGTCTTCTCCAATGCCATCAACCCAGACATACGAACATACACGTGCACGTGCACAATGCTTCCAGCCTCCTCCGATCCCTACCGAGATCATCAACAAATCGACGATCACCCAAGAAACACTCCAACCCCTTCAACGCCGTCGAACTCGTGCTAAAACAAAAACGAGCAATCCCACTACCCTACTGGAACAAAACTCGACCCACAAACTCCCCTCACGCCGCCGATCACGGTCATCAGAAACCCAGATACCTCGTCCATAACACCGCAGCATCACCACGCCACCCTCCATCAACACGCGATCGCCTCCGATAGCGCCTCGACTCCGCGAAGTCAAGATGAACAACGTCGACAAAAATCAGGATGTAAAACCCTACTTCGTCAAATTCCAGCCAACCCACTCATCAATAAATTCCCAAGTTATTTTTCCCATGATCCTTGTCTTTCCCATGACCTTCGTGCTCAACCGCGTTGCCCAGATCGCCGCCGTTCGCCATGAATTGGCCAAAATGCCCAAAACAGAAAACTCGGGAAATCTCACTAATTACCCAACTAAAAATCATGATACAAGTATTAAAAATCATGATTTCCTGATGCTATTCCAATCATGCAATCAAAACTAAAGATTAAATTCTCAAATTTTTTTCACCCAATTTGATTTTTACTGTAATTTTGAAATTTCTACACAAATATTTCATTTTAAAAACTTACATCATTTTTAGATGAAAAGTTATATGATTACAAACAACTTCTATTTACAAATCAAAGGCCAATTCGAATTCCAAATCTAGTTATTGAATTTACTATGGCAATTGAAACTGTTATAATATACAGAGCATATATTTTATGACTACAGGCATCTCAATATCATCGTTCACTCAAACACCAACATACATCAATTAAATCCAAGAATTCAGACACATCATCATGATTTCATCACAAGAATAACATACAAATCCAGGATTAAAACTGTTTTTAAAATTTCATTTACTCACCTTATTAAATTGCTGAGAACAGAGCAGAGCATTGTTTTGTTTTATTTCCTGGAATTGCACTTGATCTGGAAAAAGCTTTTGATGTTGAAATCCTACTGCATGCTTAATTTACTGCTGAATTATAACTTGAATTGCTCAGGTTGATCTTTGAAATAGTTGTTTGGTTTAGTTGCTTGGGTTTCTCACAGCTTGTTTTTTTTTATTTCAGTTTGGTTTCCAGATTTTAGTTTAGGAAGAAGAAAATGTTTTTGACAGAAAAAGATTTGTACTGAGAAAATAAAGAAACTGGTTTCTCACTATACATTTATCTATAAACTAAATTTTTAAATGAAAGAAAATATTGCCACTTGTAATTTTTATAAGTTAGACAAATGTTCATGCATGTTTAGTTTTCTTACAAATGTTATTATCATGTGTTAAGATATTAACACATGTCCTTTAATACATTAAATAAATTTTTAATTAATTTAAATGTTAATATAAAGCTTTTCATACTTACTTTATTAATTACTAACATTTATCTTAGTATATGTATATATAAACTATTTTTAGATAAAATATTATAAAACCAAATACCCTTTGAAAAAGTATTTATATTTTATTAATTATGTAAATATGGATTTATATAAAGTCATGTTTTATTTATTTGTAAACTATTTTTAGTTTAAGAATCTACATTTTATTATTTATGAAATGAATTTTATTAACTTATGTTATATTTATTTATTTTTACAAACCTTCTAAATTTAAGAGATATTTAAAAAGAAAGTTTATTTTAAACCTTAATATATAAATTTATAAATCATTTTTAGTTTAATACTTATTAAAAGAAAACAAGATAAAATAATTCTTTTATTAAATCTTATTTAAACTATCATACTTTAGAAATAATAATTATCTTATATTTTGAAAATATAAAATTATTTTTAAATTAGCATTTGAAAAATATTAAATTTAAATCAAAGACTTCCTATTTACAATATGTATACTAATATATACATTATAAATAGAATATATTTTTATTAGCTTTGAAAGATAAATTTTATCCATTTTAAATTGTTAGAAATGATATAAATAAATATTACTAAATTAAATATTGCCAGATTAAATATTTATTATCTTTTAAAAGATTAAATTATCAATTTAAATTATAATTATAAAGAAAATTATCAATCCCATAAAATTATCAATACAGATTATTAAATTTATATTACCCAAAAACCCGAGATATCACATTCCTCCCCCCTTAAAATAATTTCGTCCCCGAAATTAAAAGCAAAGTTAATTTAATAATCCAACAAATATTTTAATTTCAAACACAAACCTATCATCCAATTTCTAACAACCAAAGCAACCAATCAAACAATCTAATCTAACTAACTATTCTGACATAAATCAGAATAGACTTCATAATACTATCTCGAGTTTCCCCGAGTATAAATCACCGGGAGACTTGCTCTACAGAAGCTAAACAAACTACACCACCACAATCCAGAGCTCCTCTTATCTCTAGATTCACCAATTCTGAACAAAATATCAGATCACACTCAAGTCCAACTCAACTTCCAACTCAAACTAAACTACAGATTCCACAACCAACGATGAATCCTACACGTACTCCCTCAGAGATACGTGAAATACAACGAATTTCCAGATGTCCAAACTGGCCATTCAATCCTGCAGACAAAGAACTACTTCTCTCGAGAACACAGGAAAATTCAAAATACTTTTGGAGCTAACTTTCTAGACTTACCAAATCTTATAGTTCTTTAATCGGAGAAAAACTTAAACAACTTCCAATTTCCAACTCCGAATTCCAAACTCCGTCTTATATCTGCCTAACTCATCAGACGATCCCGATCAGCTCAACCTTCGCTGATGCTTCTTGAAACAATTCTGGACCAAGAACAAAATGATCTCTAGATCCTATCAACAAGATGATCCTTCCAAAATTTGCTGAAATCCAAACTTGAAAAATAGATATGACCAATCCATTTTAAAAATTTCTGAGCTGCTACACCAACTCTTCTTTCTAGGAACCATCCTACTACCAGAATAACCACCGGTATCACTTTTGGAATCAAGTCGATACAGAACTCAAACTCTAGATGCAGACAAACTTCTACTTCCTCGAAGACATCCGGAAAAATCGCCGACTACTTCAGTAGCTCCTACTTCCACGTGAGAAACCTCAATCTCAAACAAAAGATTACCCAAGATAAATTCCCAAACTAATCGCAAGTCACTTTTGCGATCCTACCTAGTTCAGATTCCAAAGAAACTGTTCTCTCTTTACTAATTAAAAAGAGTCTTAAGCTTTTCCAAACAAGGTTAACCCTTCAAGAAAAACTTCACCATCTACTCGGACTGCTGATAGAAGAATCACAAAGATTCCGGAACCATCGAAGAAACGAACCACACTGCTGCTTCCAAACTCTATCTCGACAGCACACCGAACACTCCGAGCTGCACTGCTATCACAGCTAACCAAGAACTTCTAATCCAAAGGCTTCTCAAAACTAAAACCATCAACAAACCTCTCAACGAATCTCCGAGATGGCAGACATCCAAAAGAAACTCGGGCTCCAAACCAATCGCCAATAACTTACTCTTCTTAAGGGAACAATGAGACCATGTCCGAAGAACAACTAATCGACCTTAGTCCCATACTTCGAAATAGACAAAACTCTCTTACTTGATATCAGAGAATTCCTATACAGCCGAGTCTTTCCTGCGGTAGACATCAACTGTTCCTCCAATACTTTCTTAATCTTGTTCCAAAAAGAAAATCTCCTTCGGGAACATCCATCGTCACTGTATCTCATCACACCGCTACTACTTCCTGAGGTTACCAAAATACTATCACTCGCTTCTGCTCATCCAATAGATCTAACTCTATTCATCCAACTTCAATGACAAACTCCAAACCTTAACAGGTTTCCTTCAGAGATTGGTGAAATCTTTACACCACAAAGCTCACTTGAGACAGTATTGGGTCTACAGTCTCGACAAATACACTTCCAACCTCAACATTCAAACTCCAACCATTGGTAGTCGTATTACATACACCACCACCTTATCTACCTTTATAACTCATATTGGAAAACCCGAACAGGTAACCCAACAAATAGGTAGAAATACATAAATATATATATTTAAAATGATACTTTTTTTTTATATATAGAAATTATATCTGGGTAAAATTATTTCATCTACCTTTTTAAAACAATATTGTGTCCGTTGGCCTGGTTCAAGTGTTTAGAGATCCCTATCAATAACGTTAGCTACTCGTATTGACCAGAATCCATATACCACTCAACCGATCAATTAACACAATATAAAATCATTTTTATATAACTAACAATTACGCGCTCTCAAGATAGACACCACTTCAGAGCCTAGGTATTCACTCAACCTACTGCTCTGATACCATATGTAACGACCCGGCTTTCTTTGCCCAGAAAGACGCATCGTTATGAAGAAAGAAAGGGATAGAAGAAGAAAAGAAAAGAAGAGAGAACAACAACACATCAGAAATCTCACAGCGGAACGAGAAATATATTATCACATAAGATATTACATAGTATCATATACATCAGAGTACACGATTTATACATCACAATATAGACAGTTATAAACTTCTGTCTATTATACAACACAACTACATAAATACGATACATCATACACAGCGGAAACTCTATGTATCTACACGCTGAAGCCTCCTGCTCCTCAGCTCCTCCAGAATTCGTCAAGACTAACCTGAATCCCCTTGACTACTCATACAAATTTGAGTACCCAAGAGTTTAATAAAACAGAAAATAAACACTTGGCTCAGACATGGGTCTGGTGTGAGTAAACGGTTAGATTGCTTAACTTTGAAAACCTTTGAAACAAAAGTATCACGTAAGACTTCCCACAAATAAACATGGGTAAGTTTTTACCTTACGCTAACTAAAACATTTGATAGCAAATCCGATTGTATTATAATAGGGTCTAGGGTTTTCAAGTAAAATACAGAAATAGCTGAAATGCTTACATCTCACATTCCAACATAGTTGGGCACAACTAATACGTACGGCACTTATTGGAGTTTGGATTCCATACAATGGCAGGGCTACTGGGGTACCGCCCGTCACAGTACGTGGCCTAGATCACCGTACCGAGGAGTACGCCTGCTCCCCTGCAACACAAAGCCGGAACCATCCCTTACTGGATAATTCCGAACAAGATAATCCCGTAGTTGGCGCGACCAACTACACACTAAGCCGAATAAAAGAAAAGGGACCTCTAGACAGGGATCTATCTTGCTCTCAGTGGGTGCTACCCACGAAGCCTTGCTGCACCTCCCCTGTTTTAGCCATTCCCGGTTGATGAGGCTTGAGGTTACGATTACCTTTAATCAGAACATATCACTTAGAATGCTCATCGTCCGCCTGACGATGTGCTGAAAGCATTCAATCCATACAAGTTCGTTCCGGGTTCGAACAAAACCGAAGGCATTATCTCGTTACACTCGTTTTGGAATCACCCTCAGAGTTAACGACAATAACCCTTGCACTCTGAATCTTCATCTTCACTTGAGATTCACGACCTATCGTAAATTTGGATCGATGTGGTATTCGGGTCTCCAGACCTGGAATACCGGTATACGGAAACCCGATCCCGGTCTCATCGAAATCCAAAACGTATCTTTTAAGGCCAAGTTGTTTAAAGGTTTAAACAATTCAATTCAATACTTGAATTCACACAGTATTAACATAGATAAATATCACACATTTATCACAGATATATCCAATATCATTTCACAGAATATCATAGCATATCATCCAATAGATATCAACCAAATCAGACATTCTACTCAACCATCATTCATAAGCAACCATTTATTAATCTCTATTATAATCAATTTAATCAACTTAAATTAAATTAATTACTTAAGAATTAATTCCTATCCTTGCTTAATTAATCATTAATTAATTAACCATCTCTTAATGATCTTCCTTAATTAATCTTCCTTGATTAATTACACTTTAATTACATTTAAGTAATTATCCTTTAACCATATACAGTAATTAACCTTTAATTACCATCATTAAATTACAATAATTAATGATCCTTCATTTACTTCCATTAATTAATTATCTATAATTAATTACTTTCATTAATCAACCTTGATTAATTTCATTACTTATATTAATTAATGATCCCCTAATTACTTCATTAATTAATTACCTTCTAGTTAATTTATCTTTAATTAACTACATTCATTAATTAACCTTAATTAATCATAAACAGTAATTAACTATTATTTAATTACCTACCTTAATTAATTAACTTCTTAATTAATTATATTAATTAATTACTCTTTAATCACTTATTATTGATTAATTAATCTTAATTAATCAACCCTTAATTACATCATTTATTACATAAATTAATGATCTTTAATTACTCCCTTAATTAATTACTCTCTTTTAATTAATTACCTTAACTAGTAATTAATCGCATTTTTTTTATTAACCTTAATCCTTTAATTAATTAATTACTTTTTAATTAATTAATTTCAAATTAATTATATTAATTAATCCTCTAATTAATAACATCAAGGGATTAACTCTTAATCAATTCCATTTAATTACTTCCATAAGTAATTTCTCTTTCTTAATTACATTCAGTAATTATCCATTAATTACTTTACTAAGTAATTATACTTAATTAATCATAAATGATTATCTTAATCAATTAGGCTAATTAATTAACCTAAATTTAATTACATTAATTAAATAATCAATAAATCATCACTTAATCTCTAATTAATTTATTTCTACTAATTACTTTATTAAGTAATTATCCTTAATTACAATTAAGTAATTAACCTTAAAATTAATTATCCTTAATTAATCGTAACTTAACTAATTAAGAATAAACTCTTTATTTATTTTAATTACTTATTCCAATTATTAACTTTATTAAAACCAATTTAGAAATCAATTATATATTTGAAATATAAAATTTTACTTAAGAACAAACAATTTAAACATTAAATTTTTAGATATTTAAAAACTTTTAAAAACCCTGTTAAAACATGTTTAATAAATTAAACAGATATTTATCTTTGAAATCTTAATTATTATATCCTATAATCTTATTCATTCAAAATAAAACTTGAAATCTATATTTAAAATATTTCTTTATAATTTCTTTGAAAATAACTTTAATTTGAAAACTTGTTTTTACTTTGCTTTTAAACTTTAGAACATTTGAAAAGCTTGAGTACATTCTTTAATAACCTGGTATACTCAAATTACCCGAGCCAAACACGCTTTTTCCCCGAGCTAGCTTCGAGTCACTCGCCTACTTATCTGCTTCGAGTCGTAACCCCAAATACTCGAACCATCACCGAGATGAACTCGTCTTCTCCAATGCCATCAACCCAGACATACGAACATACACGTGCACGTGCACAGTGCTTCCAGCCTCCTCCGATCCCTACCGAGATCATCAACAAATCGACGATCACCCAAGAAACACTCCAACCCCTTCAACGCCGTCGAACTCGTGCTAAAACAAAAACGAGCAATCCCACTACCCTACTGGAACAAAACTCGACCCACAAACTCCCCTCACGCCGCCGATCACGGTCATCAGAAACCCAGATACCTCGTCCATAACACCGCAGCATCACCACGCCACCCTCCATCAACACGCGATCGCCTCCGATAGCGCCTCGACTCCGCGAAGTCAAGATGAACAACGTCGACAAAAATCAGGATGTAAAACCCTACTTCGTCAAATTCCAGCCAACCCACTCATCAATAAATTCCCAAGTTATTTTTCCCATGATCCTTGTCTTTCCCATGACCTTCGTGCTCAACCGCGTTGCCCAGATCGCCGCCGTTCGCCATGAATTGGCCAAAATGCCCAAAACAGAAAACTCGGGAAATCTCACTAATTACCCAACTAAAAATCATGATACAAGTATTAAAAATCATGATTTCCTGATGCTATTCCAATCATGCAATCAAAACTAAAGATTAAATTCTCAAATTTTTTTCACCCAATTTGATTTTTACTGTAATTTTGAAATTTCTACACAAATATTTCATTTTAAAAACTTACATCATTTTTAGATGAAAAGTTATATGATTACAAACAACTTCTATTTACAAATCAAAGGCCAATTCGAATTCCAAATCTAGTTATTGAATTTACTATGGCAATTGAAACTGTTATAATATACAGAGCATATATTTTATGACTACAGGCATCTCAATATCATCGTTCACTCAAACACCAACATACATCAATTAAATCCAAGAATTCAGACACATCATCATGATTTCATCACAAGAATAACATACAAATCCAGGATTAAAACTGTTTTTAAAATTTCATTTACTCACCTTATTAAATTGCTGAGAACAGAGCAGAGCATTGTTTTGTTTTATTTCCTGGAATTGCACTTGATCTGGAAAAAGCTTTTGATGTTGAAATCCTACTGCATGCTTAATTTACTGCTGAATTATAACTTGAATTGCTCAGGTTGATCTTTGAAATAGTTGTTTGGTTTAGTTGCTTGGGTTTCTCACAGCTTGTTTTTTTTATTTCAGTTTGGTTTCCAGATTTTAGTTTAGGAAGAAGAAAATGTTTTTGACAGAAAAAGATTTGTACTGAGAAAATAAAGAAACTGGTTTCTCACTATACATTTATCTATAAATTAAATTTTTAAATGAAACAAAATATTGCCACTTGTAATTTTTATAAGTTGGACAAATGTTCATGCATGTTTAGTTTTCTTACAAATGTTATTATCATGTGTTAAGATATTAACACATGTCCTTTAATACATTAAATAAATTTTTAATTAATTTAAATGTTAATATAAAGCTTTTCATACTTACTTTATTAATTACTAACATTTATCTTAGTATATGTATATATAAACTATTTTTAGATAAAATATTATAAAACCAAATACCCTTTGAAAAAGTATTTATATTTTATTAATTATGTAAATATGGATTTATATAAAGTCATGTTTTATTTATTTGTAAACTATTTTTAGTTTAAGAATCTACATTTTATTATTTATGAAATGAATTTTATTAACTTATGTTATATTTATTTATTTTTACAAACCTTCTAAATTTAAGAGATATTTAAAAAGAAAGTTTATTTTAAACCTTAATATATAAATTTATAAATCATTTTTAGTTTAATACTTATTAAAAGAAAACAAGATAAAATAATTCTTTTATTAAATCTTATTTAAACTATCATACTTTAGAAATAATAATTATCTTATATTTTGAAAATATAAAATTATTTTTAAATTAGCATTTGAAAAATATTAAATTTAAATCAAAGACTTCCTATTTACAATATGTATACTAATATATACATTATAAATAGAATATATTTTTATTAGCTTTGAAAGATAAATTTTATCCATTTTAAATTGTTAGAAATGATATAAATAAATATTACTAAATTAAATATTGCCAGATTAAATATTTATTATCTTTTAAAAGATTAAATTATCAATTTAAATTATAATTATAAAGAAAATTATCAATCCCATAAAATTATCAATACAGATTATTAAATTTATATTACCCAAAAACCCGGGATATCACAAAATTTCTCTTTTTAAAACATAATGCCAAATCACTTTTATATAATTACTACAATAATAGATTTTGAAAATCTTACTTTAGACTTTAACATTTAGAAATAATCAATTTTCTAAACATGCTTTTAAAAACAAAATTAGAACTTTTAACTTATATTTAAAATTGCTTTGGGAAACGTACTTGGCTATCCAGAGAAATATACTTCTCTCCTCATCTTAAAAATAAAACACTGTTTACTTTTAAACAATTTCTCATTTCCCTTAATAAATTCCCAATTTGAATTTATTCTTTCCAAATATCCTCTGAGATATTACTTTACTTTTATAAACCCCGTTTATAAATTCCATTGCCACATTCTTCCTTCAAATTCCCAGTTTCACAAATTTAAATCAATTCCCAAATTGATTTTCAATTTAATCCATTTATTTCAAAAATCCTTTAACTTCAGATTTTAAACCCTTCATTTGATTTAAAATACTTTTAACTGGAAATACCAATTTTAGATTTCCCAAATTTCCTTTTTAAGTTAAACTTTAAATTTTTTAAAAATATTTCTTTATTCCTTTTCGAACAATATCACTTGAATTTACAATTCATTAATCCCTTAATTACTGTTATTGCAAATTCTTTACTTTTCATATTCAAAGTTATTTATTTGTATTTAACATCATTTCCATCTTTCAATTCATTCTTACTTCATTCAAATTTTCGATAATTATTTCTTTACAAATTTACTTCCTTTACTTTCTTTCAAAAATCCAATTTATATATTTCTGGTATTTCCTTATACCCAAATATTCAATCAAACAATAACATTCAATATTCCAATATAATTTATCAGGAAATATCAAACGATCACAACAGAGGATATTGAGTAATATAATAAATGTTGAGGGGTCCAGTTGGATCCCTCCAACCTGTTTCCCTGCATCCATAGACGTTAGCACAATACCAATTTCACTTCAAAGTGGAATATCGCGGTAGATGGGATTTATATAAAATCATCCGCTATTATGCGGCGCATAGGGTCTCATCCACTATATACTGTGGGAATATCAACAATTCCAATATATACATATGCCAATATGTATATATTGCTATACTACTATATATATATATCACATCAATCAAATCAATCAAATCAATCAATTCAATCATCCATCAATATTTAAATTTAACCAATTAAATTTAAATTATAATTTAACTGAGTGAGATTAACTCACCTTTGATTTTCGTTTGCAATCCATTCCCAATGGCTTGTTTCCATGATTTTAAACCTTGTATAAGCATTATACAATTTATTAATATTCGAACTAATTTTAATTTCCATTTAACAATTTAATTTAAACTCATAATTTGATTTAACTATTTTTCTTTAAATAAATTATTTTTAGTGACTAAATAATTGAGTAAGCCAATTAAATAAGTTGAACACCTTAATACTTAAATTTAAAATTAAACAGTAAGTTGAGGTATTATATATTCCTAGTCCATACATATAATTTACTGTTCTACTTATACATATTTAAATTGAATTAAGATTGACTTAAAAATTAAAAACTGCCTGGCAGACAAAGAATTTCTTTACCATAAGAATTTTCCATTTTGCACTTTGCATATATATATTTTCTAAACTAAAATAATTAGCTAAGTACGTAAACAAATTAGTCTCTATAATAAATTACTGGGATAATAATGATTACCTTAGATAAAGACATCACCCTCCGCTGCCGCCTTGTCAGTAACGTCGAACTCGACCTGAGCTCCTCGAAACGCTTCCTCATGCTGCCGCACATGCCTGGTCATGAGAATCCCTTTTCCATCACCACGATCAGCTCCCAGCCTCGCACGCAAATCCAACCCTAGCACGTAGTCGCGACTTACACCCACTCGACTGCTGCCATACCCCACGCCAATGAGTTGCCGCCGCTTGCTCGAGCACTGGCACACTCGTTGCCTCACCTCCGCCATGAAGCTACGCATCGTCGAGCACGCATCGATCTAGGTCACTCGACTCGGTTTCGAACTGGAACGAATAGAGATCGGCTTCGAATTGAAGGAGCCCCAGCGGCCATCTCGATTTGGAAACGAAGTCGCCATTTATTTATGTAGATCGATTTCAAACTGAGATGAGGGAAAATAGTTATTGCGATGAGTTTGGTGATTTATTAATATCGAACGAATTCGTATACTCGATTTGGGAAAGGAGGGGAGCGCCATTACAAATTTGATTTTGAACGAGATATATTCTCTGAGAAGAGGCTTCGGCTATACGATTTTTAATGAAGGAGGGGAACGAGATATTAAAACGGAAACGAGGCATGCTTTGCACGATTTCTTCCCGTGATTGTTGGCGTGAATTTAGGGAGGCAACGTGCTGATGATAAGCCCCCCCTTTTTTTATTTAAATTAAATTTGTTTTCGATATAAATTTTCAACGCGTTAACTCACCGTGTGCTCACCTAACAACTCCGAATAATACGAAATTTGAAATCCGATAATAATTCAATATTACGGACCCAATGTAACTGGTTTCGTCGAATTCTGAGACTGTGCCTCGGAAGGCTATTTTTAAATATCGATTCAAACGATATAATTCAAAACTGAACAAAACAGTTTGAAATTACATTCTGAAGATTCTATTATCTCCAGTATTATCATTACGAATTTTTAAAGCTTTCAAAATATTTTTAATTAGCTTAGAATGCCAGATTTACTATTTTATCCAACTTCAAATAAATTTAATTTAATTATTAAATTACTCAATAAACAGCGATATTTGAAATTTAAGTTGATAATTTATCTCTGAATATTTAAAATTAATTAAATATTCCAATTTCAAATATACAAAAATTCCGGGTCGTCACAGATAAGACCTAAGTCTATCATACCAAGCTCTAGGAGCTTGTTTTAGACCATACAGGGCTTTCTTTAATTTAAAAACATGATTTGGAAATTTTGTATCTTCAAAGAGTGGAGGTTGTTCAACATAAACTTCCTCTTTTACAAAACCATTTAGAAAGGCACTCTTGACATCCATTTGAAAAAGTTTGAAATTATTGAAATTAGCGAAAGCAAGCAGAATTCTAATAGCTTCTAATCTTGCTACGGGTGCAAAGGTTTCGTCATAATCTATACCTTCTTCTTGACAATAACCTTGTGCAACGAGTCGAGCCTTATTTCTAACGACCTCACCTAATTCATTTAATTTATTTTTATATACCCATTTAGTGCCTATAATGGATTTATCCTCAGGTCTAGGAACAAGTTCCCAAACATCATTTCTGGTGAATTGATTCAATTCTTCTTGCATAGCAAGAATCCATGAATCATCAGTTGATGCTTCCTTTGGATTTTTAGGTTCTATTGAGGATATAAAAGCAACATGACTCATACTGTTTAATTGATTCCTAGTTTTAACAACAGATTGCATATCTCCTAGAATATTTTCTACAGGGTGATCTTTTAAAAGCCTAATCTTTTTATTTGGATGAAAAGTTTCATTTGTAGCATCTACAGATTCATGATTAGAAATAACTAAGTCATCCTCATCATTAGTCTGATCAACTTCTTTGAAATTTTCATCAAAGGAAACATGTAAAGTTTCTTCAATAGTGTTTGTTCTTAGATTAAAAACTCTATAAGCTTTACTCCTGTTAGAATATCCGATAAAGATTCCTTTGTCGGATTTAGGATCAAACTTATCTAAATTATCTTTTGTATTTAAGATAAAACATTTACTTCCAAAAATTCTGAAATAAGATACCTTAGGTTTCTTATTGAAAAGAAGTTCATAAGGTGTTTTATTGGTTAGATGTCTAATTAAAATCCTATTCAAAATATAACAGGCTGTTGCAACTGCTTCAGCCCAAAATTTTTTTGGTAATTTACTATCAGAAAGTAGAGTTCTAGCACACTCTTGAATCGTCCTATTCTTACGCTCAACTACTTCGTTTGGTTGTGGAGTTCTTGGAAACGAAAAATTGTGAGTAATTCCCTTCTGATTGCATAATTCCTCAAACTTCTCATTTTCAAATTCACCACCGTGATCACTACGAATAGTGATGATCTTGGAAGAAAGTTGGTTTTGAACTCTTTTTGAAAAACTTTTAAAATAATCAAAAGTATCACTTTTATGTTTCAGAAAGATTGTCCATGTATATCTGGAATAATCATCCACAATTACAAAGACATATTTACTATGGTTGATTGATTGAATCTGAGATGGACCAAATAAATCTAGGTGAAGTAACTCAAGAGGTTTTGAAGTAGAGATCATATCTTTAAGTTTAAAGGAACTTTTTCTAAGTTTTCCTAATTGACATGCATCACATATACTATCTACTTTAAATTGCATCTTAGGGAGGCCTCTTACTAGATCAAGTTTGGATAGTCTAGATAAGAGTTTAAAATTCAAATGTCCAAATCTCTTATGCCAAGTCTAAGGGTCACTTGTATTGGCCAAAAGACATAGATTATCATTTGAAATTTTCATACTAAGAATATAGATATTCTTTTTCCTAACTCCCTCAAAGATAATATTAGATTTATTATCTTCGATGTGACACTTGTCTTTTTCAAATTTAATCCTATATCCTTTATCACATAACTGACTAATACTAAGTAGATTATGTTGTTGATTTTTAACTAACAAAACATTTGAAATAATAGGAGTTTCAGAATTACCTACATTGCCGATGCCAACCACATAACCTTTTGAATTATCCCCAAAATTAACCAATCCTCCATCCTTGTAAATAATGTCATTGAGTATCTCTGGATTTCCTGTCATATGTCTTGAACATCCACTATCAAGCCACTTGTTTTTCCTTATTTACACAGCTTGTCCATTGTGAATAGATTCATTTGTCGCCATGAAGCAAGATTCCTGCACAGTGAGCAACTTTTGTAGACTACCTGATTCTATATAACTATCATGCATCAATTTATGAGACCACAATGATTTGATCATTAAAGAAATATTTTTAGGAAACATTTCAAACTTAGCCATGAACTTTTCAAAAATCAGATTATGAATACTTTTGAAAAACTTGCTCTGATACCAAATGAAAGGGACGCGGAAGATGATCTTAAGGCTATTTAACACTAGAGGGGGGTGAATAGTGTTTTAAGAATTTCTTTAAAACTTCTTTGATTTAAATTGAATTAACTAACTTAATGCAAATACACAATCACAGATCAAATCACAGAATCACAAATAAATGCAAATATAAATACAAAGCAAGGAAAGGAAAGAACACACCAGGAATTTTATACTGGTTCGGTGTTACCCTACATCCAGTCCCGCACAACCCGTACGGCTTTCTATTCAACAATAATCTAGATTACAATCCCTCGATTCCAAGGCAACGAGGTACACCCTCCAGATTCTCATGTCTCTGGGTAGAACCACTTGATTCACAGGACACAAGTTCACCTGATCGATTTCCAAGGACACGATCACACCTTTATAACCCCACACAAGTTTCTTTGAGTACAAATGTATCTATAACTCTGATAAGCACTGAGGTTCTTTGGAGAGAGTGGCAGAGAATCAAACTAGAGATATTCTGGTTTGATTCACTTAAGATTTCGGCAAAATATGGATAGGATGATTAGAAAATAAGATAAGAGAGTAAAGAGGAGAGAAAATAAAGAAAGTAGTTACTGGAAAACGTCCATAACAGTCTCTATTTATAGAGAATGAATGGATGTGTCCATTCGAAGAGGTTTAAACGAATAGACACTTCTTTTGAAAACAACCTTTGCTGTAACGGGAAGCATGTCGACATGACAGGTAAATAGGATGTCGACATGGTCTAGTAAAAAGTGATGATTTGCTTTACTTTGAAAATGATGATTTAAAACATATGCAACTTTATTCAAATGGACTCTATGTATTTGTAGAAGGTATTTAGAAGTAGAAATACTTATGAATGTATATATGTATATATACTAAAATATATTTAAAATCAAAGTAAATAAACTAAAGTAAATATAATATTAAAATAGATTTTGAGGCTAAAATATCAAGGACAATTTTGAAACCAAAATATAACAAAATGATAAATATGATTTTGAGGCTAAAACATTTTTGGAAATGTGAACGAAGGTTTTTCTTTTGAAAAGGAATATTTGAAAATCATTTTATAAAACAAGAGATAATTTTGAAAATCATTTTGAATCAAAATTAGTGGATAACAAAATAGGGCTACTATCCGTTCCACTAGATATTTCGTGAGTTCCATCTCACTAGGGTTCCATCCCTTTAACAAGAACGAAGTGGATTCCATTCCACGAGTTAATTGGATAAAAAAGAATGATAGTGCTTTCAAGGAGTTTTAACAAATATCTAACCTAACTATATTATTTGTCTTGAACTCTTGAATATCTTGAATCTCATGAGTCTTCAATCTTGAACTCTTGATCTTTGTCTTCATCAATTTTGTTTTCTTTACTGTACAGTCTTCTTTTGTTGATACCTGCATATAGATTTCCTGCACATATATATTTTATAACACTTCTATAGTTGTTGTCATCAAAACCACTATCCTATGGACTAACACATGTATCTTTGTATATTGTCAATTCCTCATTCCCACTTGGAATGACTAACACTAGTACACTCATCAACCTCTCATTCAAACCAAAAAATGCATTCTCACATCGCACGTCTGAAGTAAAGGATTGATTTTTTTTATTTCAAGTTCGTTAATTGTGATACTACTTTTGAGAAGTCCTTTATGAACCATATATAGTATCTTGCTAATCTAAGGAAACTCGTTGAATCTGTAGCATTCTTGGTATTTCCTAATCCTGGAATGCTTCTACCTTAATAGGATCTACAACAATGTCCTGCTCAAAAACAACATGACCCAAAAATTGCACTTTCCTCCTCCAAAAGTGACACTTCAAAATTTTCGCCTACAATTGGTGTTTCTCAACACCTCGAACACAATCCGAAAGTGTGCCTTGTGTTTTTCTTCCATCAGGGACAAGAATATCATCAATGAATACAAGTATAAATTCGATCTCTGAAAATATGATTCCTAAGATCAACATAGTGTGTTGGTGTTTTGGTTCGCCTAAATGACATACCCAACCGATCATAGAATTCTATTGGCACATGGAACGTAGTAATCGGCACATTCTCCTTTTCCACTTAATTAGTGGAACCCTATTGCTAAGTCCAATAGAGAGAACACCTTCGCACCATAAAGTTGTTCGAACAAGTCATCATTACGTGGGAGTGGATACTTGATCTTCTTTATTACTTTATTTAGCTTAAGGTATTCAACACAAAGTCTCGAGGAGTTATCCGTTTGTAGCGAACACTACGGGTGCTCCCACTTAGATATATTCCTTCGAACGAAACCTTTCCTCAATGGGTCATTCACTTGCATTTCGAGCTCAAGTTGCACTTAGGGTGCCATACTTTTCAATTGCATCATTATTGGTCTCGCATCCTTCACTAAGTCGATGCAAAAATCAACCCATTGTGAAGGTAATCTGGTCACCTTCATGAATACATCTGAATGTTTGCTCGCTATATTGATGATGACTCGTCATGCAGTACCTTGAGAGAATATAAGAAGTTAACCATCACTGCATCCTCGAGCATGCATCTCAACTCCATCCTACGATCATGACCAATACCAATCGTCACCAACAATCTTTCATGGTCCACGACGACTACATATTTTTTTAACTAGTCCATTCCCAACATGATACTAACCCAACAAAATATATTAGAAAGCAATCAAAAGAGAATACACATCTATGAATCGACAATACTAAGTCGCAACGAGCCATACACAAACTAGTTAAACCACCTAAATGGTTCATCACTAGCAAAGGTATGTCCACTAAGTCATGTCTCAATACTATTTTGTCCACTAGGACACTAGATATAAAGGATTGTGGTGCAATGGTATCAAATAAAACATGAATAGGTATATCATAAACTAAAAGCATACCTTGAACTATAATCCCCTTCTCCTTCATCGATGGAGAAATCTACGAAGTTGGAATAACATTAAGCGCATAAGTACATAAAGCATGCTTGTTCTTCAATGGCTCGGGACAGTCCTTTTTTATGTATCCAACCTAATCGTAATTGAAGAATTTCCTTCCTCCATCCTTCTAACTCTTGCATTTTTTGCTGAGTGGTTTCCTTCTTTGTAGTTAAAGCAAACAAGCTCCCACTTTCCCTTCTTCCCTTAGAATTGCTTCTTTTCTTTATTTTTTCTCCACTTCCACCTGCCATCTTCACTCACTTGTGACTTAGGTTCTTCCTTGGCAACAACAAGTGCTTTGGACTTTGGATACAGACACTCATATCATAGAGCCATCTCAACAAGCTTGTCGAAGTATTTATCTGTATAGCCCACTAGCCTTTACCCAAGGTATTCATCCAAGCTTGTAATAAATTTCTCATTCTTTTCAACATAGTGTCGATAAAAGAAAAACTATACTTCGACAATATATCCAATTAAGCCGCATACTCTAAAACAATCATCTTCCCCTGCTTCAAGTCAGCAGATTTTTTGAACGTCGGTAACATCTGAGTAGCCATGATAAACTTCTCCTCAGTCCGGGGTTTGAATTGATCCCAGGTTAACTGATCCCAAAGAGTAGCAATCATTACAACGTTCCATCATTTCACAATCCCATTAGCTTACCCTTGTGTTGCTTATAGGCCAACTTCATCTTCATCGCACTTCTAACTCTGAGTTCTAGAAGACGTGTTCGTAGGTGTCCAACTAATCCTACACCTCCATAGTTGATTCCGCTCCTACGAACGGTTTGACCCCAAGGCTAGAATAGTCCTTGTTCAACTTTGCAAAGTCAGCTCTAGGTGTTTGCACTTAAGCACCATGATCGATAGTATTAGGAGCACTTCCTTATGCATTTTGCAGCACATTCCTCATCAATGTTTGGAACATGGTCCGCAAGTAGGGGTTAACAGCCGACCTTGAGCCCATTCCTTCCTTTAGACCATATACAAAAGGTCCTTGCAAAATTTCTTGTTTGTCAACTCATTCTTACAATCTATAGTAAGAATGACCAGTCTTGAAAAAAAGAAAGTTGCACAAAAGGTACTTATGTGTGCAATGCGACATATAGTATATATACCATTATATAGTTTAGAAGACCAAAATATAACAGGTATGCTCTCTCATATATCACTCGATCCATTCAGTAACGATCCATATTTTTAACTATTTTAAATCATTAAATTTAATATGATTATTGAATAAAAATGGTTGGAAATAGAAATTTATGTCTTATTCATGTAATTTATTTAATATGAACTTGAAAAAAAATTTAAAATAACAATTTCGATAAGAATTAAGGAATTATTTATGTTAGAATGAAGTTTAATATATTTAATGTGTTGTAATCAATAGCGAGAATTGAATAATGAATGTTGAATTATTATAAAATGGAAGTAGATGTTTTATTATTTGAATTCGTTTTAAAAGCTAAATTTTGAAAGTTAAATAAATTATATTTCAAGTATAACGGTTTATTTAATAATTGAATTGTTTAAATTTAATATTGGAAATTATTTAAGTAATTGAATCCTGAATTAAATATGAATGAAAATGATGTCGAAAGTCGATTTAAATTTTATCAACGAGAATGAAAATTGTTTAATTTTAAAATTGAATTCAAAATGATTAAATTGATTTTAGAAATTTATTGTTTTAATTAACGTGTAAAAATAGTCTCTTTGGGTACTGTCTCGGATTTTGACAAAACTGGTTTCATCGGATCCGTAATAGTGAGTTAATATAGGATTTCAAGTTTCATAGCGACCAGACTTACCGTTTGGCCATGCGAGCTTGAAACATGTAGAAATTAATTAAAGGAATTTAATTAAAATAAATTGATTTTGAAAAGCTATCTTCTAAATATGATGGAATTGGCTCCCGATACATATTCCATTGTGTTCGGAATGAGGGTATAACCTATAGAATGCCAGGCGGCACGCTTCGTTTGGAGTTTGGAAAATTTATGTGTGAATAGTGTCGGATATTTATATAATATGCCACTCTTTATCTCATTTCGTCAAACCCTAACCATTTTCGTTCAGCGCTTCTTCATACGTGATTCATGGCCGAAATTCATCATCTTTCTTCCCTCGATTTCTCTCAATCCACTCAATGAATTCGCACGACTCTTAAAGGAAAGTTGAAGAGCTCGACGAGCTCTACAATTGGACAGTTGGATCAAGCTGTTTCGCGATGAGATAGTGGATTTTGGTTCACGTTCGTCGTGCCTGTTATGGGTTTTCTCGTTGACCGTGCACGCACGTGCTAGTGGAGGAGGCCCAGGCGATGTGTTGGAGGCGAGCGGCGGGCGGTTTGGGGTTGGCAATCGATCGTCGTTTGTTCATTAAAAAAATGAAGTCGAGCGCGAGTTTGGGAAGAAGGAAATGCGAGCGCTACCTGGTAGCAGTAAGCGGAAGAGAGGATTAGTGAAAGGTTTAATTTTAATTTGATTTTAATTAAGTTAATTATAGTATTAATTATATCGAATGTTTATTAAATCGTAACTTTTCCATACGAGGTCCGATTCGAGCGAAACGAGTCGCGTTGCGATCGTATCGAGGAAGGTTACGGCATGGAGTTGGATTCATAATTATTTGAAGTTGAAAATATTTGCAGTTTCAAATAAAGATGAGTGTTTTAAACCGCTCATGGAGGCAAAAATATTTGTATGTTAGTTAAACTGAAATCATGAATAAATTTAATTCTATTGACTGTTGTTTGATAATTTAACTGACATTAAAATTGACATATGAATTGAACTGGTATGAATTTATGATAGTTCAATTTGAAATTGAAATTGAATTGCCAGTTAGACACCCGATATTGATAACTAGTAAATCTTTGTGATATTGGCTGTTTTGAATGTTGATTGTGATGGATGCTATTGGTTGATATATTGGATGATTTGGATGTTTATTTATTTTTATACATTTCTGTTATCACCCTATATATTATTGACATCGTATAAACTATTATTTGAATTATTTCGAATAAATTAATAAGTAGGTTGAAATGATATATACCTATGACACTTTGATTTGGATTGAAATGATATATATCCGTCCCTGGAATTAAATTGAAATAACTGATCACTTGGCCATAGGATAGAAAACTATATACGGATACCGAATTGGTTAAATTAAATGGTTTCAAAATTCTTGGTTTTGAAATTGTTTAAATGATATCGTTTTTAAGGAATAAACAGTTGATTTATGGAAATTGAATTATTTTTGAACTCGAGCTCGAAATGTTGAAATTGAAATTTATTAACAGGAATTGTTTAAAGAATCGAGTTTGAAATTTTAAGGTTATAATTGAGAAATCATTTGGATAATGGAAATAATTTGTTTTATGATTTGAAATTTTATTCGAACTTTGAAATATTGCCAAGTAAAAGTAATTTAAATGGATATTTCAAATTTGATCTCGAAATTGAATTATTTTAAAAGATTTAAACCTTAAATTGAATATTGAAGTTTAAATTGATTTAAGTGATTTAAATTGGTATTTTGAAATTGAACTCGAAATCGATATAAATTGACATGGTTTAAAAATAAGAATTGAATTGAAATTTAGACCATCAAATCGAATCGTTGATTTGAATTGAAATTGAAACTGAAATAAATTTGAATTGAAATTGATTTGAATTTAAATTGAAATTAAGTCGATTTTAATTGAATTGAGATTGAAGATGATTTGAATTGAAAGATTTGGAATTGAATCAGTTTGATTGAACTATTTTCAAAATAAATGTGACGACCCACATTTCGAAAGGTTTAAATCGATAATATCGACACATGTCCGACTTAAAAGATCCGGAACATAGATAATCAATGGGGTTAATTAAGAAAAATAAGGAAAGAAGAAGAAAACAAACACAGAATCTCACAGCGGAACGATAAAATATAATAATCAAATAAATAGTTCATGAAGCTGTTTACTATACATTTGATTATAATTTATACAACATTTGTCAGAGTTATACATATATAACAGAACAACATAATATGTAGCATAACAACATGACGCTGGGAATAATATTGGTAATAATAATATACCAAATTTTCGTCTTCGTCCTCCAGAGAATAATCTTCAATAAGCTGAAAACTCAAGGCTGACCCGAGCGTAATGAAAAGACAAAACACTCGAGTCAGGACTAAAATATCCTTATGTAAGTCAAATCAATATCGCATATAACATGAGTGTAATAGCGTCAGAGATGTTTACGGGATTTCACATCTGCTATCCAGTGTATAACGTGCGTGCAATAACTCTAGAGATGTTATGGGATTTTCCATCTATTAATGTTCCGTCAAAATATTTATATGTAGTAGAATACGCTACATATATAATGTCTAATCAGAAAAATAAATTTTTTTCTTAGCGTTAAGGCTTTACATTGATCCCCTTTAACGCGTTTTTAAGGTTATCGTTGTGACGCCCCACCCCGAGACCCACATTAACAAAGAGTATTACTGGGTAATACTGTCTGCTAATGCGGAGAATAGGGCTGGTTAGGAGCGACCATCTATAGTCTTGTCTTAAATATCTATTGAATACGTCGATTAGTGCTCTATATTTTTTTCCTTTCTCAAGTGGATCGGCATATCCAATAAATGCTTAATACAAAACTACAGGTGGCTATAGGATCTATCAGAACAAAATACAACAACTCAAATGCATAACACATCAGAGAACAACAAACATATATATATACACACACACACACACACACACACACATATGTACTGATTCATCCCAATTCAATACAAATAATACATCATAAGTGGTATGACGACCACAATATACACACGAGTCAAAACAATATACATATCAAAGAGCGACAAAAAGACTACAACAAAAAGGGCTAGCAGATAAGTCCATGCGGAAGCAGAATAGGCTAAGTCCATAAGTGTACCTAACCTGAAACACCTTGGTCCGACCCGAGTATAAAATACACGGTCAGTCTAGTTAAACAAATCAGTTTATAAGGATAAGTGATAATATGAGCATAAGGCAAGGTGATAATCTTCTCAAGTGAGAAGGAATAATTCAAGGGTATATGATTACTTCACGTGGCATAACTAAGTAGGTATAGTAATTTCAAGTGATATAAGGATATCACAAAATATGAATGCAACTCAAAGGTGATAAAACTCAATAACAAATCTCATAATAAAAGCATGCCTTATCTCATCGGCGTATCACAAAACACCAAATATGGTTTAGAAGAAAAACATAACTCTAAAGAGGAGAAATATCACATCCGCCATATCAGCAACTCAAAACAACCTCAAAGAAATCACCATCTCAAAATACGCCATAAGGCAATCAAATATAAATCTCCAACATATGAGACTATAATCCCAAAGAAATGCCAAAAGGCAAATCTCAAATAACGGCAGTGTAACGACCCAGAATTAATATTAATTAAAATTTATTTATTTAATTAATTTTAAATATTAATAACTGAAATTAATAAGTCGAATAATTTATTTTTCGAATATTGGATTTAATTGAATAATTAAATCGATAAATTAATAGTTGAAATTCCAGAAATAATTTAAATCTGGATTAAATGTGAATGAAAATGATTTATAAAGTTATATTAAATCATGTTGGAGTTATATTGATGTTATAGAACTTTTAAAATTGAATTAAAAGTTAATTTGTGAAAATTGAATATTTTAATATTTAATTATCGACTGAATATTAGCCAATTTTTGAACAGTCTCAGAATTGGACGAGACAAGTTCCATTGGATCCGTAATAGTTAGTTATTATCGGATTTAAATTTTCGTAGCAAACGGAGTTGCCGTTTGACCGTGGCAACTCCAAACGCATCGAAATTGTTTTAATTTTAATTCGGCGAGTTAAAATAGTCATTTTTCAAAAAGTCTCGGATTTTGACGAAACCAGTTTCATCGGATCCGTAATGTGATATTATTGCATGGTTTCAAATTTTGTAATTTTTGGATTTACCGTTTGTCCGGTACAAATTAAAACGCCTCGAAATCGATTTAAATCGGTTTAATTTAAATTGATCGTTTATTGCTATATCTCACACAGATGATCGAATTAGCTTTCGAAACCTGTTCCATTGTGTCCGGAAAGCAGGATAAACCCTAGAAACGATAGTGACCGCGCGTAAATCGGAGTTTGGAAATTTCGGGTGAATAGTGTTCATTCGATTTTCTATAAATAACCCCTTTATTCTCAAAAAAATAAAAAATAAAAAGATAAAACCCTAATTCTCTAAACCAGCCGCCGCCATTTATACAACCAACGGCCAACGTCTTCCCTCTTTCACCCCTCAATCACTCTCAATCCATAAGCATTTACGCAAAGTGTTCAACATGAAGGTTGTAGGGGACGACAAGGGCTTCACATCTATACGGATATGATCATCAACGGAGCATCGTTGGAGGCGCAGCTGGCCAGGGAAGTCGCACCATTTGGCCTTGTTTTTCGTGCACCTGGGGGGACCGAGCTTGGCTGTACTCATGGCGGTGGGAGAGGGAGGCGAAGGCTTTCGAATGGTGCTGATATGATGGAGTTTCGTCGACGTTTGGTGGGTTGCGTTCTCAACCCTAGCGGCGGCAACAAATGGGTCTCGTACGCGTTTTTTTCACCTGGGGGAAGACAAAGATGGATGGCTCTGATTTGGGTTGTAGGAGTGAACGGCCCTGATTATGGTGGGTTTTAAAATTTAAAAAGAAATGTAAATTGATTATTTAAAAATCGTGTAATATTTAAAATAACATAACTTTTCGATACGAGGTCGAAAAATTACGAAACCAGTTGCATTGGAATCGTATTGACGAACACTATGGAGCTAGATTGGAAGCGATTGGAGTTAGTGAAAATTTCGAGTAAAATTAAACGTCTGTTTAATTTTATTCGAAATCAAACGCTGGAACTGAAATTTAAATCAAGGTGAGAACTTCTCACTCAATCGAACAGTTTCGATGTTTATTTTAAATAGTTAGATTTAAAATTGTTGATTGTATGCCTGGATGATATATTGTTATCTGTTATTGACTGAAATAGACATTATACGCCATTATTAAGCGGATGTTAATTATTAAGAACATATACCGCGAATATTTCACCTTTGTGTGAAATTGGTATTATATACGTATATATGTAGCAATATATACATATTGGCATATGTATATATTGGATTGATTGATTTTCCCGCCTTGTGTAGCGGATGAGACCCTATTGCGCCGCATAATAGCGAATAATATGTATTAAACCCATATACCGCGATAATTCCGTACTGGAGCGAAATTGGTGTTGTGCTAACATCTTTGGATGCAGGGGGACATGTTGGAGGGATCCAACTGGATTCCTCAACTGTATTGATTGTTTACAGATATTTTGATGTTTGTTGATTTTCATATCGATATATGATGATTGATTTCTGTGATTGATTGTTGGTGATGTTGCATCATCGGATCCATTTTTAAAGTTTTAAAAATAATGATTTTGGATTTTAAAAAGGATTTTTAAAAGTGATTTGTAGAAGTATACATTTTATTGAATTTTTGAATTGATTTATTTTAAATAAATAAACATTTTTAAATTTTAATATATTGAAAATTGTATTTTTGTGAAATATGACCAAAGTGTTATTTTTGAAATAAATAATTGATAAAATTATGAAATAGTTTAAATTGGAATTTTTGAAGTATTATAAACGGTTCATATTAAAAGATTTATAAAATTGATATTTATAAATTAAAAACATTGGAATTATAAAACAAGCTTTTATAAGTGTTATAAACAAAATAGAAAAATGGGTTTTATAAGCGGATTGAAATTTATAAATTTATGAATTGTGAAGTTATAAAATAAATAGATTTTGTAAAATAAAAGTTTATAAGTAATTGACTTATAAATTAGATTTTTGATATGAAATCGAGTTATGAATTAAATTTGTTAATTCAGGGAATTTTTATAAATCGAAGTTTATAAATAGGAAAAGAATTTATAGACATAGTTTATAAATTCGAAATCAATGGAATTTGGTAAATTGAATATAGAAAGTTATTAAAGGAAGTATATTCGCGATTTTGGATAGCGAATTTTTATTGAAATAAAATGTGTAGAAATTGTTAAAATTGGTATAGTGATTATATTCACGATTTTGGATAGTGAATATATATTATTGAATAAAATCAATATATTTTGGGAAAAGGAATATTGTTAAATGAAGTTGTTTTAAAAGATGTTTTAAAACGTGTTAAGTATCGAAAACATAGATTTCAACATTCATTGTTGAAATAGACGTTTCGAGAAATAAGGAAATGGTGGACTATAACACTGTTGTTATAGTAAATGGTTTTCGAAAGGAAATGTTTTATATAGTATTGGGATTTATATATCTATCTAAATTTCGAATCCCTATACTAGTGATTTTGAGTCGTCGTAACGATGTTTTACGTAACATTTGTTTTGACTCAAATAAAATTTGTGAAAAAGAATGATTTCCTTAAAGAATGAAATATATACTTAATTTTGATTTAAGTATATCGAATATTTTCAAATGTTGAAAATAAATGATTTGTGAATTACTTATTATTTAATAAGTATGGAAATGCTTTTCCAATATGAAATGAAACGTTTTAGAGAATTTATCTTTGTAAAGATAAGTTGAAAATGAATAAATTCAAACGTGAATATTTGAAATTAGTTTCAAATGGTTAAGTGTGGAAAATTTTATATCTTGTAAAGATATTTTTGAAGAATAAATAATTGGGAAAATTATTTGGAATCTGATGATGTTGCGCATCTTTATTGATAGTTAAATAACCGACTATCAATATTTACCTTTAAATAGGTATTTGTTGTGAATTGAATGAATTTGAATGCCACACTTATTTTTGAATAAGCGCTCACTATTCGGGTTAGCCGGGAAAGGACCATGGGGTCGTATAACCCATTCCGAATATGTGATACGTCGTTATGAATTGCATTTGATGACCGGTGTTGAAGACCGGATATTTTTGAAAACGGAAGGATTACCGTCGAGTTACTCTACATCGACTGATCTTCGATTTAGAGGTTTTATCACCCTTAGTGACGGGAAGTCCTGACGTGATTAAAAATTATCCGGATTTACAAGGGCTTCGTGAGAAGTGCCTTCGGTTCTGTTCGATCCCGGAACAGACTTGTATGGATAGTATGTCTGACGTTACAAATTGAGATATAAAGCTGATTTCTTTCAAATACATTTCTGTTGGTGGCGGAGAATTTATTCTCTTAGCTTAACACCCTTCTCTGAGACGTACGAGCTCAGAGGTTATGTAGTTGAAATTTATCAATGATATATTCCCAATTTGGTAATGTGACATGCTGAGTGTTGCTGTGATGATCAGTGTTTGATCATTTGTGATATGATCATTTGTTTGATCATTTATCTTTGTGATCATAGGTTGATCATTTGTTGACCCAAGGCATGGCTTTGGTGACAAAGCGTAGCTTTGTGGACGAGACTTCGTCGGACCTCACACCCCGGAAATGGTCAAAACAGGAAGGATGCGGCAAGTTTCTAGGGAGTAGCGCCCCTTAGTGTATGTCATTCCTTCTGGATAAAGGTGGTATCATGGTATGGAGCCCAGATACTTAACCTCTGTGGTTACTGCATTATTATTATTTTGTGGTTATTGGAAATCGAGGATCCTCGGGAAGATCGGTGATGATCGGGGGATGGCATACGCGTGTCAGTAGTTACCTATTTTTGCAGAGGTAACCCGGCCTTGTGTTGGCAGAGATCTAACCGTAATGTTAGGTTATTTCTCGGGTCGTCTATTCCAGGGACGTACCCATCGTGGCATAGGAAGTTCCTTAGCCTGACCATTTGCTGGAAATCCAAAAAAACAATACGTGACTTGTACGGTTTTAGTTGTATTACCTGCCATGGAATGTGGCGGTAACCTGCTATTGAACATGGTAGCTATAGTAGGCATAAGTGCGGAATGCCTATGCTGGCTAAGATTTATATTATACTTTCAAAATGATTTTTCTACACTATGCACTAGTAATAATATCAAATGTTTCTTTTTAATGCGTATCAAGCATCTTTGACTATCATAAGGAGAAATCTCCTCCGATTCTGCGTTTGCATTGTGTGTGTGTGCGGGAGGCCTTATGGTAGTCTCATTTTACAAAAGCATTGCGAAATTGACTTTAAAATCTTCCTGTTGTTTGTTTTAAAGATAAACTGTTTTAAGTTCTCACACCAGTCACCATGACTGACCTGGAGTTTATTGTTCCCTTCCTAAACTCTGGGTGCCCACCAATTTCTACACGGGCAGTCTAGAGTTAGGTTATCAGGTTATTCTGGATTCAGGATGCTGTGGAGCTTAATGGCGAGCTGGATGGCGAGACGTACCACTTGTATATGATATTATTTATTCCGCTGCGTATTCTGTATGAGGACAAGTTTATATAACTGTCCATTGATGTATGTGTTGTATATTGACTCTGATGATATGATGTAATGTAATAACTGATATAGTTCTTTGTTTTAAAGATTATTCATTTATCTATTATATGTTGTTCCGCTGCGAATGTGAGATTCTGATATTGTTTCTGTTTCTGATGTTCTTCTTTCTTTTTCTTCTATTTTCTTCTTCTTCCACTTTTTCTTGTTCTTAAAACCCCTCAGGGTTCGTATTTCCATGCCTCTTGAGTTAATCAATGGAGATTAGTGTTTAATCAAGGAGTACGGATTTGCGGGTCTTGACAGCCAGTGTTGGCAAACCCAAATCTCAAATATAGAACTCGATAAGGAGTTCAATTTCCAAAGATGTAATTGCCATATATAATATCTCGAACGTCTAAAATGGCCAATAATGTAAAAAGGCGATTCACTTGGAAAATCACAAGGAAATCATTGAAATCATTTCAAAGATATAGCACGTGCTTATGGCCGAAGCAAGCCAAGTACCATTCTCCCAAAATAATGCGCCACGTCTATTAGACAAACATCCCGAAGGACAATTAAATATGTCTCTTAGACAAACATCCCGAAGGACAAATACATCGCAATGACAAACGTCTCTTAGACAAACATCCCCAAGGACAAATGACCCGAAGGTCCAGTACTGGCAAATACGTCTCTTAGACAAATGTGTCACAAACTCTCGGATAGGAACCCGAACAGTGTTAACGTGTGACCCATATCATACGTTCGCACTAAACGGTTTACTAACTGCTAGTAAATTTCACACAAAAAGCAATAAAAAGTTTACCTCATCTCATCGGTAAACTCGACTCGAAGGTCAAAACGATCAAACGGACAAGTCAGGAATTAACCGATAAGATAAATGCACGTGTCCCATACCACGTGTTTTACCAAACCGTTTAATTCTCCTTCTCATTCGCTCGAATAGTGCAAAATCATGTATTTTATATATAAAATAATTTACTTGAGAAAACAAGCTTTTAATACCAATTTTGAAAGCCATATTTGAAAATTCCCTTATTATCGAGAATAAATAGATTCTATATTTGAAAATACTTTAAAAATATCATATAATAATAATTTAAAATGCCCATTTATTTTAAAAATTATTTCAGAAAGGTTTGGAAAATTACGTGCTCGAAAACGAATAAAAACCCAAGTAATCACACAAATCGATATTCGAATTCAATTCAAAATAAATTCAAATTTAGTACAAAATTTGAATTATAAAATCTCCAAAATTTGGCTAGTCTAACGATTGACGTCATGGCCTCAAAACATTTTAGAAATATTACAAAAACATGAAGTAAAAGTCAAAAGTCGGATGGAAAAAGAACACAATGCATCGGCAACACAATACCCAGGTCTGAAATTTTCTCTGAGTTCAACTTTCGAACTTCAAACAGGTGGACAAACGACCTTTGTTTGAACTAAAAAATTGTGCACAAATAGTAGAAAATGTCAGCTTTCAAACAAAAAAAGAATTAATGAATCCCGACTGGAAATAAAAAAGTTACGCTGTCTCAAACATGGACTCAGACCATGTTTGCAACAGTTCAAAAACAGAAATGTGCCCAGGCCTGAAAACCTTCTTGGGTTCAACTTACATGCCTGAAAAAAAGAAACAAACGACATCATATTGAGCTGAAAAAAGATAAAAATATAGCTTAACACTCATATTTGAAACTGGAAAAAGAATCACGGAATTTGAACAAACTATGAGAAAGTTATGATGTCTCAAAGTTGAACCCAGGCAGTGTTATCACTGTAAAAATCTGGGAAAAAACATGCTCCGAATCAAAGTTCGACAACATATTTCTATAAGCAAAATAGGTTGAAATGACCTGAAATTTAGTATGCTTAAATTATAACATTCATACTCGAAACAGAAAAAAGAATCACAAAATTTGAACAACTATGATGTTAACGTTAAAATATGAACGATAACACCCGGTGTGTGTAATAAGATCGTGAAAGCACCACCCTTGTGACGGGAACAGAATTTAAGCAGGAAGATAGCAGAAATGCAGTAAATGAACAACGGATTTATAGTGGTTCGGCCCGTAATTGAGCCTACGTCCACTTTATAGTCTCTTATTGCTGATTCGGTTACAATTTGATACAAATTTCTTCAAGAAACAGTACAATTCGATCACAAGAAACAATCTAGACTACTAGCTCAATCTTCGACGGTGAAACTCGATGAATCCATCTCGGATGTAAGGAATTTCTCTCGAAGCTTGTTGTAGTGTCGTGAATGCTTGAAGGATCCTTGATTACTGAATGAATGAAGAGTTCGACGGAGTAACAGCGCTGTAGAAATGATTTGCCAAAAGTCCTCCTCATGTTGGAAGTGGTGGGGTATTTATAGGAGCTGATTTGGACTCTGGAAAATTTCCTAAGTCCTAAGTCGTCGCCGACTTAGTATAAGTCGCTGCCGACTTATGATAGGTCATAGCCGGTTTATCAGTTCCAACACTTCCCTAGTAGTTCACCTCCTCTTCTGGTTTTACGCTTAAGTCCTAAGTCGCTGAAGACTTAAGGTAAGTCGGTGACGAGGTAAAGGTGCATAAGGTATCTCAGTGTTGTTAGGTCGGAGCAGAGTTAACGTGCAATCTTAAATCGGCAGTTTGTTAACTCGGCAGGCCTTGCTAACTCGTACTTTGTTAAATTGGTTGGCTTCATTAAGTCGGTAGTCATTTTAGGTCGGCAGCTCCTCTTAGTAGTGGATTACCTTAAGTCGTCTCTTATTAGGTCGTACGCTTCCTTATGTTGTGACTTGTTGAGTCAGTATACTCTTTAACTCGGTAGGCTGCAAGTTCCCATAGGTCGGCAATCTGTTAAGTCGGAAGCCCTTGTTATCTCACAATTTGCTAGGTCGGTAGGCTTCTTTAAGTCGTTATGTCGTTAACTTTCTTAAGTCGGCAAGCACCTTAAGTCGGCATACTTTCTTAAGTCGGCAAACATCTTAACTCGGCTCCTGCTAGGTCGTGAGTCGAAAAGGGGGTTAACATTTGCCCCTCGAAGTATATGCCTAAACCATAGGTCGTATGCTTCGATTCTCTTAACTCTTTGGTTAGGTCGGAAACGACTTAACATATGCCTTAGGTCGTACACCGTGCAAGTCGACTCGCCTTCCAGCATATAAATAGTTGCATCCTTCTTCCTCTTCCTCATCTGTTCCTCTTCTCGAATCAGCCATTGACGCACTTTAGAGCTTTCAGAGATAAACTCCAACCATCCAATCGCCGATCATCTTCCTGTTATACTTCGTAAGTCGATCTGGTCATCGTTCACCCATGCTCACTGTCGAATCGATAACTCCCCAATTTTTGACTTCCATTTGTGTTTAGATGCTGCGATTCATTATGCATAACTCTTTGATTGTTCTACAATCGCCATCGACCATGTTGTAGTTGTGATAGGGCAGTAATACATCGGATTCGCAGCAAATTTGATTCGATTTGAATTTGCTCCTTGGGTGGTCCAATGGTGTGATGGAACGAAGATCGCTATTGACTGTGTGGCTATTGGGTTAACGGGTTAAGAGTTAGGGAGGAAAATTGGTTGAGGTATTGGCTCGGTCACGACTTAGGGATTTCACGCGATCCAGTGATTTTCATGATTTTAAGTCGGCACCGACTTAGCAGTTTCATGTGACCTAGGTTTTGAGTCGCTTCCGAGTTAGGACTTAGAGGATTTCTAGTTGCCTCGAACTAGTTTTTTGCTTCTTTATCCGCCCTAAGACTCGGGGACTGCTGACTTTGACCCATAGGGAATCTTCCTTAGGTCGTCACCGAGTTAGTACTTAAGCTTTCGGCCACTCAACAGATGATTTTTGAACTGTGCCTGGACTTCGAACTATTGAACTATGAACCGTGTTGCATGCCCCTTTTTTTTTACATATCGCTTCAATTTTGCAAACTAACAATCCTGCTTAATACAACATTCACAGAATACTGGGACGAATATACTATCATCGACTGCCCACATCGAATGACAGATTAGTTGGTAACGAGAAAGTTAAATTAAATGAATATGAACGAGATGCTGTATAATAACCAATTCAAGTGAAGTATTAAAACAAAAATCATAATAGTCAAATGAAACTGACTTGTCTGTATTAACACTGCACTTGATCATTGACAAGTTCTGAAATTCTGTAATCGATTGATTGTCAACTAATTTAATTCCAGTTATGCTTGTCTTCTATTTTCGTTAGTTTTTGCACAACACTTCACACTTTTAGGGAACGTGCACCTTCACATTTGAACATTCAGCTGATTGTGTAGAATGTCTTCTCCACAAGAAGGAACAGAGCAAGCTGAAGATGCATTTCCAGTTGCTATCCCGCTAAACGATCCTCCAGAGAGGACTCCTACTACTTTGAGCCATAAAGCCTTTCGTCAACTATGCATCCAGTTTGGCATTGCTGAAGTTGACGCTTTGCTTCCCGAAATAAATGATACTGCTGACAGGCCGCCCCGTGGCTTTGTCGCAGTTAACCGCCAAATGTGCTCGAGCGGAGCTATCCCCCCATTCAATGACTGCATCCGAGAACTTCTTCTCCAACTATCCATTTCCCTTTTTCAGTTACATCCCAATGGCTACGCCATCTTGCTGGGACTATGCGTGCTTTTTAGGAGAACGCTGGGCCGCTTTCCTACCTTCGGAGAAATTCGCTATCTTTGTACTTTTGCCAAAAATAAAGACCATCCCTCCATCATAGTTGTAAGGAGTGCGAGAAATCGTAAGTTGATCACCGGTCTCCCTGAAAGTGTTCATAGTTTCCTGAGCCCGTTCTTCTATGTTCACTGTCCTCCTGGGTTTTATGCTATTTGGAGAATAGGGAGTAAGATCACTTGCATTTGTTTCTTATGTTCTTTCAAACTTACCGAAGTTCGGGTTATCAAGTGCTAACTTCGCTCTTTTTTCCTTTTCAGCACTTCCTCCTCCTTCTAAAAATCTCAGTCACAAAGTGACTTTCGAGAGGCTTATGGCGGTGCCTGTAGAGGAGAGGAGTATCCAGTTTCTATTAGATGATGAGCTTTTGCACCAATTTGGGCTTCTACACCCTTCCAGATCGACTCGAATTCATGAAATTCCTAGTTCCAATGCAGAAACGTCGGCTGCTTCGGGCTCTCAAGCAGAGGCGTCGAATGCCCCAGTTTCTGCGGAAGAAGCTGTATCAGAAACACCTGTCATGGATGCTGCTTTGATAAAGTGTTCCGGATCCACTGATGTTGTAGGGTTAGCTGGCAAGTCGGCACTTCCCCCAATTATTGAGGAAGAAGAGAATCCTCGAGTTTCTGAAAAATCAATTGATGTGGAAATTGAGAAGGAGAAATCTGCTGAACACTTGGGCGATGACACCTTTGATGGCTTGAGTGATATCATGATAACTTCTCAAGAGCTTTTCGGGGATAGCAATCAAAAAGCGACTTCTCCCGTTGTCGAGGCGACTTCTACCCTTAAACAAACCCAGATGCCTACTACGCCAATCGTCTCTGTTTCCACACTAAAGCGTGGTCTGTAATTTGACGCATGTAGTTTGCACGCCACACACACTTAGGATTTTTCGGCACTTATAAGCATTTATCCTCTTTTTCCTGGAAATTTTAAACTTTACCCCCCCTTCTGCTTTCAGGTTCTCCAATGGGACGTACAGGTTCATATTATGACTCATTCAAGTACCGTGGAGGCCGCGGCACCTATGACTTTAGGAAGTACCTTGATACCCCAAAAGAAACAGATGAAGAGAGGGCTCGAAGGAAAGCCCAGGAGAAGCGGGATTACGATCAGTGGCAAAGAAGGAAAGATGCCGAGCGATATGACTCTTCGCATAGGAGTGACTACTAAGCGGAAGTCTTACGATGATAAGGGAAAAACTCAGATTGCTGATGAACCGAGCAAACGATCTAAACCGATTGACGCGTCTGAAATTTCTGAAAAGACTGACGCTCCCATTCCTTCTGATATTCTGGCTAGCTCTCCTCCTCTGAAGAAATCTTACATTCAGACTATCATTAACAGACCGCAATATCAAGTCAAGGACGGCCCCCCAACACTTCAGAGCCGTTTTCCGAATTGGTGCCTAAAAGGGGTACGCTTTGACTTGGACATAGTTCCGATTGATAAATCAGACATGCTTAGCAGTCTTGACGCAGTTAGGCTTAATATCGAGAGGATGTCGCAGTGGCAGAAGCTTGTCGATGAACTCCAAAGGGTTAATCGTGCAAATCTTGAGGCAATGCTGACTATGGAAAACGACAAGGCGGAGTGGGACAAAATTTGCAAACAGCATAATCTTGAGATGACAAATATTGCTGATGGTTATGCAAAACTTGAGTCCGAGGTTAAAAAACTTAAGGAAGATCTTGCCTCTTCTTCTGCATCTCATATTCAAAAAGAAGAAATTTTTCAAAAACAAGTGCGGGATGCCCATGCTGCACAGAGAGATGTTGAAATGAAGCTTGCCGCTGAACAGCATATTACTGAGAAATACCGCACAGAAAATACCGATTTGCGGGAAAAGGTCACCTCTCAGAACGTAGAGATTGAGTTACTAAAGTCTCGACTTGCTAAAGTTGAGGCAGAGCGTGATGAGGCTACCGCTGGCCGGGTTGCTGCCGTTGCCGAAAAGGAAGCGGCTGAGCAATCACATGAGGCGACGAAAGCAGACATCAGCTCTACCTTATTCGACTTTTATTTACACAGCGTTCTGGGTCGTGGGAGCCTCTCTTTTCTTGGACCTGATTATGAAATTACATTGGCTGAAGTGTGGGAAGTCGCGATGGATATGCTTGGCGGGGCTGGCTATAATGAGCTGGAACTTGAGGAGCGCTATCTCAATGATGAGGATCGTGCCGCTCTTGTTAAGGGGAAGGAGCTACTTGCCAAAGTACGAGCTGAAACAACGGGAGAAGAGCCTCCAAAAGAAGAAGCTCCTTTAACTGCCCCCGTTCAAACTTCCACTTCAGCCGACGTTAATATTATAGATTCCAGCTCTCATTCTTTACATCTAGCTAAAGTTGCCCAGGAGACTGTAACTACTCCTATTGAAGATGAGGCACTGGATGATACTGAAGCCGAGAAGTTTGAGGTGGATCTTGCAAAGCCAACTCCTCCAGGTACTCTTGGTGTCGTCTCGGGTCTAATGAACTAGTCATTTGACTTAGCCGAATTCGATGACCTTCTTACTTGTTACTTAAACTTTGATGAACCGATGCCTTCTTTATTTTCGAGGGATGCTGATTTTAACTTCTTTTCTTCTACAGCGGAGGCACCAAGCACTATACAAGCTTTCACTCCTTCGATTGCCGTTCCTCCGTCTTCCCAGATTACTCCTCCTTCTGCTTCCCAACCGGGATCACAGGCAGAGAAAATCGAAGCTCTTCAAGGCTTGGATGATCCGGCTGCTTCTCAGGAACAGAAGGCGGAGGATTTTGAAGACATCGAGAAGACCCCGGAGCGGTCTCTTGATGACGACACGAAGCTTTCAACATTGCTTGCTACTCCGGGGAGCGAGTCTTCTTCAAAGAGGAAGGGGAAACGTGCTGTAAGGAAGAAGAAGAAGACTTCCACTGAAGATGAAGCAGTAGTTGATCTGGCCGCACCGCTTTCTCCTTCTGCCCCTGCCCGTTCACAACGACTTCAAAAGCTAGTCATTAGGCCGGGAAAGGGCTCCAAAGGTGGTGAGAAGAAGGAATAATCAAGCTGGATTTTCTACTTATTATTTTTGCTCTTTGCATGTATTGACCGGGGATTGTGCGGGTACCGGTCCCCGCTTTTGCTTTTTGAGATATCTGCACATGTAAAGAATTTTCATAGTACTAAATAAAACAATTATTTTACTTGTACAAACTCTTGTGTATGTGAGAATGATCTATCTTTTATTTTAAGTGTAGAACAAACGATTCTTCTTACTTGTGCAAACTTTTTGTCTGCGTTTGAGAATGCATTTATTCCACATCTGTTTTCCGTGATATTGCAACGAACTTGTGGCATGTTGCTTTTATTAATATAATTGAATTGTATAGTATTGCCCCCATGCCGTAAGTGAATTGCAATATTCCTAGCTTTTTTTTTAAGACTAATACTCTTACTTCAGAGGACAATTATTCCGCTTTTAAGGGGAGAATTATTCTGCTCTTAATAGAGTATATCCAGTCTTTTAGAAGAATTTTTATTTTCTCTTTCTGAAGAACGCTTCAACTTTCGGGGATAATCACTTTTATTTATTAAGAAGTGAATTTCCCTATGAAGTGAAATGAGCTTTTCTAAAAGAATTTTGTAGCATTTTTCAACTTTTTTAGGAGGAACTTTTCGAGATGAACAAGTTAATCCTTCCTTTGAGAGTTGAACTGTGCTTCTGGACGATGCTTTTTGTTCAAGCATTTTATTTTGGGACATGCCTCCGGAGAGGGCTCCTCTTAAAGAGTTGTGCCTCCGAAGAGGTCTTGTGCCTTTTAAAAGGGCTTGTGCCTCCGAAGAGGGCTTGCGGTGCCTTGGGAAAGGGCTTTTGCCTCCGAAGAGGTCATGTGCCTCCAAAGAGGGCTTGTGGTGCCTTGGGAAAGGGCTTTTGCCTCCGAAGAGGTCATGTGCCTCCAAAGAGGGCTTGTGCCTCCGAAGAGGGCTTTTGAGTGCCTGGGAGTTACTTTCTCATGGTCGGATGGGTTCGCGGGGCAGGCGTAAGTTGCTTGATTGGATGTTTGTTTGTACAAACGACCGCAATCAATTAACAAGATGCCCCTTCGGTGGTCCCACCGATCTTTTTGGTTGAGGAAAGCACTCCCATTTATTGGTGTGCCTCGTTAGAGGGCTTTGGTTGGTTGGTGTGCCGGGTAGGTTGCGTCTCAGGGGCGAGTGGATCCACGGGACGGACGTAAGCTATCTGATCGGATGCATCACGACCAGTTAGCGAGGGTCCTGTTACTTCCGCTTGGGAAGGCGTCCCTTTAGTGGATCTTCTGGCCTTCCTGTTGAGATGCATACCTCCCATTGTCTGCTCCTTTGTTTGCTTGGCAACTTTCTCTCATCATCTGCCTGTTAGCGCTCTCTTATTATCGTTCCCAAGCACATCTTCTTCTTTTCCTCTTACAAGTAAATTACTTTAGCTGAAGGAGTGGACTTCACTGTTGAATGACTCTACGAGACAAACGCAAGTTATCTAGTTGGATGTCTATTTATAGCGACAATCTCGACTAGTGAACGAAGGTTTGTCACAATGGAGTCGCCAACTTTTTATGTGAGGTTTTCCTTGCTTGGGATTTGAATTTGGACAAAATTTTTGTGGCTTGGTTTTCGTGTAATAGCTGATTTATGGAAGTTGCTTAGCTTTGTGATGAGCAAGCCTTGTTATAATGTCCTGCAATTTTGAATTGATATTTTAGCGATACATTTAAAGTATTTACATATCAAAATAAAACGGGCATCATGAAATAGTAAAGAACACAAGATTTATAGTGGTTCGGCCAAAAATCGGGCCTACGTCCACTTTATAGCTTTCATTCATTTACACTGATTTACAATGTTTCACAACACAACTGATACATTCATCATCATTTTACAATTTTGAGCTGAGCTCTTTTCAGGTAAAGTAAGGACGCAAATGGTTGCTGTTCCAGGCCCTTGGAATCGGATCTCCTTCAACAGTTATGAGTTTGAAAGTGCCATCAAGAAGTTTAGTGCCTATGACATATGGTCCTTCCCAGTTTGGCCCAAACACACCAGTTGCTGTCATGATCCTTTTCAAAACCAAGTCTCCGACTTCAAAGCTGCGTTGGCGAACTTTGGAATTGAAATACCTGGCTATTCTCTGCTGATGAGCTGAAACTCTGAGCCTAGCTTCCTCTCTTTTCTCATCAAGAAAATCAAGCGCTTCAAGTTGCAGTTTTTCATTTTCGGTTTCATTGAAATGAACTCTTCTATGTGAAGGAACCTCTACTTCTACTGGAATCATTGCCTTAGATCCGTATGCCAATGAAAATGGAGTGTGCCCAGTCGCAGTTTTGTGAGTAGTTCTGTACACCCATAGTGCTAATGGAAGCTTATCAACCCAACCACCTTTTGCTTTTTCAAGTTGCTTTTTGATAGTTGACTTGATGATCTTGTTAACTGCTTCCACTTGCCCATTTGCCTGCGGATGAGCCACTGCTGAGAAGCTTTTTCGAATTCTGAACCGTTTGCAAAAATCCTGGAATTCTTCACTTTCAAATTGAGTGCCATTGTCGGTGATTATCTTCTGTGGCACACCATATCTGCAAATGATATTCTTCGTTACAAAATTTATCATCTTTTTAGAAGTGATGGTGGCCAAAGGTTCAGCTTCAGCCCACTTAGTGAAATAATCAACGGCAACAATAGCATATTTAATCCCTGATTTGGCGATCGGTAATGGTCCAATTAGGTCTATCCTTCAGATGGCAAATGGCCATGGACTGACCATTTGTGTGAGTTCAGTGGATGGTGCTCTTGGGATTTTTGCAAATCGTTGGCATTTGTCACATTTCCTGGAAAAAGTTGCAGCATCTCGATTGATATCCGGCCAGAAGTATCCATATCGGAGAATTTTCTTTGCAAGTGTTTGACCACCTGAATGGTCTCCACATTCTCCTCCGTGCACCTCTGTTAAGATTGTCTTGGCTTCTTCCTTAGTTACACATCGGAGTAGTGGGGTTGAAAATCCCCGCCTGTATAATCGGCCATCTTGAATTATATACCTCGATGCTTTTCTTAATAATTTTCGACGTTCTTAGAACTCTCTAGCAGGGAACCATTGAGTAAGTATTCTTTGATTGGATTCATCCATGATTCATGCTCTTGAGACGTAGTCATAATCCAATCTACATCCATTTCATCAATGCTTGGAGCTGACAGAACTTCTACAGGAAATAATCCTAGTAATTGAGCTTCTCCGGAACTTGAGTACTTTGCTAAAGAATCCGCCTTCATATTTTCCTCTCGGGGTATGTGGCTTATTGAGAAGTGATCTAAATCATTGAGGAGTTCGGAGGTTTTTGTCAAATATGCAGGCAAATTCCCTCCTTTGGCTTGAAATTCCTTCTTCACCTGGCAGACAATAAGCTGAGAATCACTGAAAATCTGTATCACTTTGATATTCAATTCCTTGGCGATTTTCAATCCGGCAATAAGGGCTTCATATTCTGCTTCATTGTTCGTCGAAGGAAATTCCAGTCTCAGTGCATAACATAGTGATCGTCCTTCGGGAGTTTCGAGCACAACTCCTGCCCCAGAACAATAATCGTTTCTCGAGCCATCAACATACAACTTCCACTGTATCGGAATGCAGTCAGTGGTTTCTTCCTTACTGTCACCTTTGTCAGTGGACTCTGCAATGAAATCTGCTAAAGCTTGTCCGTTAATTGCTCTTCGGGGATGGTAAGTGATGTCATATTGGCTGAGTTCTATGTTCCACTTCAAGAGACGACCCAAAGTTTCAGGACGATACAGGACTTGCTTCAAAGGCTGATCAGTCAGGACCTTGATAGGATGAGATTGAAAATAGGGCCTCAACTTTCTGGAAGCGATTAGCAGACAATAAGCAAGTTTTTCTATCTTTGAATAATTCATTTCAGCCCCAGCGAACCGTTTGCTGATGTAGTAAACCGGACGTTGTATTTTCATATCTTCTCGTACGAGTGCTGCACTTAAAGCATGGGATGAAATTGCCAAATAGATGAAGAGGTCTTCACCATCACTAGGCTTGGAGAGGACCGGAGGAGTTCTCATATGATGAATCAGCTGATCGAAAGCATTCTGACATTCAGGAGTCCATTCGAAATTTTTCTTTCCTTTCTTTAGAGCATCAAAGAAGGGAATGCATTTGTCTGTGGCCTTGGAAATGAAGCGACTAAGAGCGACAACCTTTCCATTGAGACTTTGTAGTTCTTTCTTTGTTCTAGGGGCTTTAACTTCTCTTAGAGCTGTGATTTGAGCAGGATTTGCCTCGATGCCCCTAGCGCTTACGATGAAACCCAGGAATTTTCCAGACTCTACTCCGAATGAACATTTCAATGGATTGAGCTTCATTCCGTACTTCCGAAGAATTGAGAACATTTCTGCCAGGTGATCCATGTGGTCTACTGCTTTCTTTGACTTTACTAACATATCATCAACATAGACTTCCATCGTTTTGCCAATCTGAGGCTTGAACATAGCGTTGACAAGTCTTTGGTATGTTGCCCCAGCATTCTTTAAACCGAATGGCATGACTTTGTAACAGTAGAGTCCCACATCTGTAATAAAGCTTGTGTCCTCCTGATCTGGTTCATTCATCATAATCTGATTGTATCCAGAATAGGCATCCATAAAAGATAACAACTCATGTCCAGCCGTCCCATCTACTAGTTGATCGATTCTAGGCAATGGGAAGCAATCTTTGGGGCAAGCTTTGTTCAGATCAGAGAAATCAATGCATACTCTCCACTTTCCATTTGCCTTCTTAACCAGTACTGGATTTGAAACCCAATTTGGATAAGTGGATTCTTTGATGAAATTATTCTCTAAGAGATGATCTACCTCTTCCTTTAAAGCTGCTGACCTTTCTGGACCTTGAGTTCTTCTTTTCTGTTTTACTGGTGTGAATTTCGGATCGACATTCAGGGTGTGGACAGCAATTGTTGGAGAGATTCCGCACATATCAGCATGACACCAGGCGAACACATCTAGATTAGCTTTTAAGAATGATATCAGTGTGTTTTGAACTGTTATACTTAGCTATGAACCCACATTGAGTACTTTATTTGGGTCTTTCGGGTCTACAGATACTGGTACCGTTACCTCCACGGGTACCACTCTATTCTCCCCTGTACTGGCTTTCCTGGGATCCATTTCTTTTCTCGCATTGCTGTGTTCGCCAGTACAGGGGCCGCTCCGTAGTTGCTACAGGGTCGGTTCCTTGATGCGGAGCGAAGCTGCCGCATCTTTCCCCATTTCTTTTCTCCTGGCCTCTCGGAGTTCTACAAGATAACATTCTCGTCCTGCGTTTTGATCTCCTTTAATAACAGCAATCCCATTATCAGTAGGAAATTTCATTGTTAAGCACCAAGGAGCGAGGACGGCCCTGAAAGCAGCAAGAGTAGGCCGGCCCAAGAAAGCGTTATAGGCGGAGAATCCATCCACAATTACAAAAGTTTGCTTCCGAACCAATTTCTTGGGTCCTTCGCCCATTTCAACAAACAAGTCCACTGTTCCAATCGGCTGTTTCAGCTCTCCTGTAAATCCGGCGATCTTGTGTGAAGAAGCATGTACATCAGTCATCGGAATTTTCATTTGGTCAAATGTCCTTTTAAAGAGGATGTTGCATGAGGCACCACTATCAACTAACACTCTTCTGACAATAGCCGGCCCAATACCGACAGAGACAACCATAGGGTCCTCAGTAGGAGCTTCCACATTAACAGAATCCCTGGCTCTGAACATAATATCATCATGGAAAGTTTTTTGCTGCTTTAGAGGTGAAGCATCTTCCAGGATTAAGACACTTTCTTCGGTTGGTGCATACTTCAAAGCTTTTGCATACCTTTCCATTTCACCCCAACTTCTGCCAGCCGGGTGAGGTCCCCCTGTGATCACATTAATAACAGGTCTTTCCTTTCCAGCAGGCCTTTCTCCTGAATAGGATGAATTAGTTGGAGGTAACTGCCCTTGGTTGGACGAAGATGGGTCCTTTCTATTCCTCTTGACATATTGCTGCAACTTATTCTCTCTTAGCAATTCTTCAATCAGACTTTTCAAATGGCGGCACTCATTGGTATCATGCCCTGGTTGGTTGTGAAACTTGCAAAATCTTCCGCTTTGAACAGCATTCTTCCCAACTTTCACGGCCGGTGGCTTTGGAAATTCAACAGCATCCTTAGTGGCGATGAAGATATTTTCCGGGGTATCGGTCAGAGGAGTAAAGTCTGATGGTTTAAGAAAGCGGGGCTTTTTGAAGTCTTTCTGCCTTTTCCCACCATTACTTTCCCTTTTCTGATCTGCCGGTTCTTTCTTGCTTTGAGTAGTAGCATTATTTTCCGCCACCGTTGTCACAACTTTAGCTGGTGCGGAAAGATTCTCTAAGCGTATAAATTCGTCAGCCTTTTTGTAGAATTTCTCGAGCGAATTTGGTTCCTTCATTTTCAGCCATTTTCCAAATTCGCTCGATTTGTCAATAGCACGCATCAAATAGGTCAAGATCATTCGTGGCTCTGCATTATCGACTTCTGCCAGAGCTAAGTTGAAGCGGTTCAAGAATGACTTAATAGGCTCTCCCGGATTCTGTTCAAGACTGGACAGTGACATTATATCTTTTGCCTTTGAAGCGTATAGCCTGAATTGCTCTTTGAATTTTCGGGTGAGATCGGAAAACTGATCTACAGATCGGACTGGAAGCTTCGTAAACCAGAGAAGCGCCACTCCTTCTAAATAAACTGGGAAATATCGGCACTTTATCTCGTCGGTCGCCCTTGCGCCGGTCATATGCCAGTCGTATTTATACAAGAACTGATTTGGATCACTTGTCCCTTGATAAGCAGGAATAGTGGGGGGAACAAACTTTCTAGGAAATTCAGCTTTCAGAATCTTCTCGGTAAACGGAGTTCTACTTGGTGCGAATCCCCATTCGCTTTCGTCTTCATCTCTTTGCATGCTCTCTTTCATTATTTGCTTGATCATACCAGAGAGATATTCCTCATTGTTCAGAGATTTCGCAGAGTAAACCTCAGCCATTTTTTCGGGAGTTTGTCCAGGTAAATGCTCATGAAGAACTGGTGACGGCCTGGATCCTTCGGCCTGGAGGGGTGCCCCTTCGGCAGCACCTGATCCCCCGTGAGGAATATTTCTTCCCTCAGAATTGGGAGCAGCATTAGCAAAGTTTCCCTCATTATTTACTGGTCTTTGACTCGTACCAAATAGAGCGTTCAGCCTTTCCATCATCAGGTTATTCTGAGTTTCAATCTGCTGGTATAGTCCGGATACAGCAGCATTTAACTCCTGTCGCGTAACACTGACGCTTGGAGCTGCCTGATTTGGAGAGAGAGAAGTGGCAGTATTGTCACGGTCATCATCAGTCCAGACAGACTTTCGTTTCCTTCCAGGAGCCATTATGTCTGATAAATTTCTGATTTTGTGGGAAATTCTTTCAGCAAACTTCTGAGAAGCAATGGTGAGTGGTAGCCTAAGTTCAATTCTCAGTGAAAGCACCAAAATGTTAACGTTAAAATATGAACGATAACACCCGGTGTGTGTAATAAGATCATGAAAGCACCACCCGTGTGACGGGAACAGAATTTAAGCAGGAAGATAGCAGAAGTGCAGTAAATGAACAACGGATTTATAGTGGTTCGGCCCGTAATTGAGCCTACGTCCACTTTATAGTCTCTTATTGCTGATTCGGTTACAATTTGATACAAATCTCTTCAAGAAACAGTACAATTCGATCACAAGAAACAATCTAGACTACTAGCTCAATCTTCGACGGTGAAACTCGATGAATCCATCTCGGATGTAAGGAATTTCTCTCGAAGCTTGTTGTAGTGTCGTGAATGCTTGAAGGATCCTTGATTACTGAATGAATGAAGAGTTCGACGGAGTAACAGCGCTGTAGAAATGATTTGCCAAAAGTCCTCCTCATGTTGGAAGTGGTGGGGTATTTATAGGAGCTGATTTGGACTCTGGAAAATTTCCTAAGTCCTAAGTCGTCGCCGACTTAGTATAAGTCGCTGCCGACTTATGATAGGTCATAGCCGGTTTATCAGTTCCAACACTTCCCTAGTAGTTCACCTCCTCTTCTGGTTTTACGCTTAAGTCCTAAGTCGCTGAAGACTTAAGGTAAGTCGGTGACGAGGTAAAGGTGCATAAGGTATCTCAGTGTTGTTAGGTCGGAGCAGAGTTAACGTGCAATCTTAAATCGGCAGTTTGTTAACTCGGCAGGCCTTGCTAACTCGTACTTTGTTAAATTGGTTGGCTTCCTTAAGTCGGTAGTCATTTTAGGTCGGCAGCTCCTCTTAGTAGTGGATTACCTTAAGTCGTCTCTTATTAGGTCGTACGCTTCCTTATGTTGTGACTTGTTGAGTCAGTATACTCTTTAACTCGGTAGGCTGCAAGTTCCCATAGGTCGGCAATCTGTTAAGTCGGAAGCCCTTGTTATCTCACAATTTGCTAGGTCGGTAGGCTTCTTTAAGTCGTTATGTCGTTAACTTTCTTAAGTCGGCAAGCACCTTAAGTCGGCATACTTTCTTAAGTCGGCAAACATCTTAACTCGGCTCCTGCTAGGTCGTGAGTCGAAAAGGGGGTTAACATATGAGAAAGTTATGATGTCTCAAAGTTCTACCCAAGAAATGATTTTACTGCAAAAATCTGGATAAAAACATGCTCTGAATCAAAGTTCAGAAGAATATTTCTATAAGCTACGTAGGTCGAAATGAATTGAAATTTGGTACAACTATATTTCAACAACAATAATTTAAACTGGAAAAATATTCATGCAATTTTGATAAGGTATTTGAAAGTTAGGATGTCTCAAAGTTGTATCCAGGCAATGATTTTACTGCCAAAATCTGGGAAAAAACATGCTCCGAATCAAAGTTCGACAACATATTTCTATAAGCTTAATTGGTCTAAATGACCTGAAATTAGATAAGCTTAAATTATAACATTTATTATCGAAACTGGAAAAAAGAACCACGAAATTTGAACAAACTTTGAGAAAGTTATGATGCCTCAAAGTTGAACCCAGGCAGTGTTTTCACTGTAAAAAATAAGGGCAAAAACATGCTCCGAATCAAAGTTCGGCAACATATTGCTATAAGCTACATATGTCGAAATGACCTAAAATTAGGCATTCATAATCTACAGAACCTGATCTACAAACCAAAGAAATTCAGACAGCATTTCATTGCCAGAACAGAGAAATACAATCAACCAAAGATGCTACGCAGAGCAGTTTTTGACAGAAATTCAAAACAACACAAATTGGTTACGGTAAACGAAATTTTGCACTACAGCTTGCGATTTTTGCTTTGCTTAAGCTAGATTTTGTGAGATTAATACTCACCTTTGCTAATTAGTTGAGCAAACCTTAAGAAGATTTAAACTTTGCCTCCGATTCAGATGTAAGAACCTAAAACTTGCAAAGAACCCAACATGCAGCAAAAGAATAAAAGTTTCAGACAAACAAATTTATCAAAAATCTGAAATTGAAGAAGTAGAATTGGTTTTTGTAGTGATTACCTATTTTTAGCACTTTCAATTTGATTATTTCCAGCAATTATTTGAAGAAATTGAAGATTTTAGCTATTAGGTTTAAAAGAGGAAGAAGTTTTTTCAGTTTTCTCTTTTGTTTACTGTAATAAAACTGTACGTACAAAAATGAGAAGGAGACTCTTTTCTTGGTTTTGGACTATAAATGGGCTTGACCCATTAACAAAAGAATTAATTAGCCATGAAAATCAAATTATCTCTAAATCACATATATACACTTGGATAAACAAATCAAAACAACATATTTCACAAAATTTCAACACATTAAAATTACACAAACATATTTTCATGTTTACAAAATATTTTACAACTAATAAAAAGATAATTTAGTTTTAAAAATATTTTTTATTAACAAAAACTCTTATTTTTGAATAAATACACAATTTACACAAATATTTACATAAAATGCTATTTTCAACAGTAAAAATTTTACAAAATTATTTTCTTGCATAATAAAATGCAATAAATCATTCTAATATCATTTTTATGTCCAAAACTTATTTTTAAACCAAATTTCGTCTTTTTATTTATAATAAACACATATTAAAACAAATACTTTTTTTAAAACTCAATAAAAGAAATACTTGACAATAATTACAAGAATTATTGCATTTTCACTAAATTAAATAGTAAAACTTTATTTTTCACATTTTATTTCCAAATTGATTATTTCAAATAAACAATTGAAATCACCAATTTAAATCTCCAATTTATTTTTATTTCTCAATAATAAATTATAACCACCATTATAATTTAATATTTACAGGTAATCACCAAAACCAGGGTTGTTACAGACTTCTCCCTTATAAAAATTGCGTCATAACAATTTCTAGAGAAGAGTTGTATTCAACACTATTTATTTCATCAAGCAAAGGAAGATAGATATGCTCGAATTTAAAATTTCTCAATCTCGACACAGGATGATAGAGAACCAAGGTAAGATGCTCGATTAATTCTTTGGTTTCCCAAATGATAATATTGGGATTAGCCGACAATTGAATTTTTACAAGCAGAATATTCTTATTTCAAAGGCATTGCACCTTTGAAGCAAAAACACGAATCGAAGGCTACATAATAGATAAATCGGCTGAGATCGATTCCTTAGAAGCTCACGAATAGAGTCGGGATTTAACAAAATTTTATCCCGGTTCCAACCAACTAGATAATTGTCGACATGACTTTCCGTATGTCACTACGGAAAGAACCACACTAACATTAGATTGACACAATTGAGGTAAGAAGACTCAATAAGAGGTAGGTGGTTTCCTTAATACCACCAACCCAAACAACCGCATAAATGCAAGTCCCTAGATAATTGCACAAAGGCAAGACAAACTCAAAGAACGAATTCTTTATACTCTTATTTAACTAAACAAATATTTTCAAGGTTATCAAAACCCATTTTCTTCATAATCAGATTCTCAAATCTCAATAGTTAGAAAATTTTCAAAACCTCTTACAAAAATCCAATTTAATTTACAAACTCTACATTTAAAATGAATAAAAAGTTTCATTCTTAAATTCTACCAAAATATATTTCAATTTTAAATATATATATATTTATACTAAACATCAACTAAATTATAAACATAAAATAGGTAGAATGCACTTGACTATTAAGAAACGAGTTATTTCAATTTCAAACCTGCTGTAATAATCTTAAATTTTGACCCAGCTAAACTCAAAATCTGAAAATACTTATAAAATCAATGTTTTTCTACTAAGTCTAAGCTTTCCAGCAATAAAAAGATCATAAAAATCATATTTACGATTTGAAAGTTATGCTAAATTTACTTTCAGCCCAAATTTTAGAATCTTAAAGGACAGAAATGTTTATTGATTATCCATAAAATAAATTTTGGGATATATATATATATAAAAAGTTTAAAATCATTCTCACAATTAGAATAATTATACTACTTATATGGTTCATTTATCAAAACAATTCAAATTCACATTCGACTTTATCACCAAAATTAAATTTCCATTTAATTATCAACATAAAACTAATTAAAGTTGATAGTTAATTCAAACTTTGTTTTCTAAAGAATTTTACAAATTCACGTCAACATATTTTAACACAACCAAAATTTTTAAAAAAAAATTTGCTCACAAATTCATGCTAAAAGTTTAAAATAAGCATATTCAATTTCAAAAATTTCTAATAATATAAGGGTATTTCCTCGCCATTGATTTATAGCGTATAACCCCATCGATTGGCTGCAGAGTTGACCAAATGATCAAAACTGCCTCGCCGCTCATCCATCCCTCATTATGGTTCAATGGCTGCATTACACATTCAAAATAAAATTTAATTCTCAAACCATATTAATTTATTCCAAACTTTACTTATTAAAACTCAATTTACCATGTCTGATTGCCTCATCATAGAGTTTAGGAAATTCCTATCGATAACGTTGATCAGGCGCATCGATTAGAATTCTTAAAGTACTCGATGGACAACCCAACACAAAAACCATTTTCTATAAAAAGAAATACCTCATATATAATACACAAAATATTCTTTGTTTATCTCAATAAACAAAATTCAATCTCACTTAAAAAATATTTTCAATTTGGAAGATTTGAACATTCAAACTGTTGCTTATACTCAAAATCAAAGAACACAAAGAGAACTCATCGAGATATTCCTAGAATACTCGATTTACAAGATTGAGGAATAAACTGAAGTGTTCGTTGAACAGGATGGTATAACGAGCCACTCACAAGAACCATACGAGTGTGAAATGCGGTAAGAGGAACGTTATCCTCCGCAACTCGTAACTGATGAAAATCGGTGTAAGGTCAGGCTGAGGAAAGACCCTAACACCACTCTATAGATTGAACATGTCATCAATCATAAGCAATAGATACTCATTCTAATGATTAACTAGTTAAGCTTGCGAAAATGGATGAAAAGCCTAAGAATACCACCAGATTTCTAAGCAAAGATGACTGTGACACCTCACGGTAAAGACTGGACTGAATGAATTGCCTAGCTTCATGCTTCGGCAATTACTTCGAGGGTTTTTTATTTCCTAGTGGACACCCTCTTAGATGGATGACTAATAAGCTAAGAACTAGGAACGAGGTCAACACAAAATTCAATTGCCCGATTGGGTAGCAAACCCAAAACGGACTCACATAAATCAACAAAATCACAAACAATTAAAATTCGAGATACATTATCATCTCGAAACCCAAGAACAAATAAAAACACTTCGGAATTATCATCAACATTCCAATGAACTAGAGACACTAATCAGCCGAATTAGGACGCCTAACATATTGGATCCTTTTAGAATACAAGATTAGGAGTTTTATAACAAGCAAACCAATCCATTCCCAAATTATATTAACCCAAGGAGATGACTAATGTGCAGATTTTTCACAGAAAGAAAAGCTACAAAGATCATCCTCAATATTATCATACAACATGCCAAGTATTGCGGATCCCCTGAATAGGATTCACAATCCTTAAAGAAGTAACAAGATAAGAAACGACTAACCATATCAATAAGCTCCTTCGATACAAATGTATCAAGCATCCATATCGAAGAGAAATAGAATAAAGTAATCACGATAAGGATTGTTCATAGGATAAGATATCATTAATTCAATTATGGAATACTATGAAATAAAATATATTCCTAGACGTATTCCCGACTTATATCTATCCCAAAGGACACGAGAAGGTTATGGACACGATGATTAGAGGATTTGTAACACTTGTACTATACTTTGATGTACCGTAATATAAGTTTGTGTTCTGTGTTTATCATATTTTGTTCTGAACTCAACTCTGATACCAAGCCGTGACGCCCCACCCAGAGACCCACATTAACAAAGAGTATTACTGGGTAATATTGTCTGCTAACGCGGAGAGTAGGGCTAGTTAGGAGCGACCATCTATAGTCGTGTCTTAAATATCTATTGAATACGTCGATTAGTGCTCTATATTTTTTTCCTTTCTCAAGTGGATCGACATATCCAATAAATGCTTAATACAAAACTACAGGTGGCTATAGGATCTATCAGAACAAAATACAACAACTCAAATGCATAACACATCACAGAACAGCAAACATATATATATATATACACACACACACATATATACTCATTCATCCCAATACAATACAAATAATACATCATAAGTGGTATGACGACCACAGTATACACACGAGTCAAAACAATATACATATCAGAGAGTGACAAAAAGACTACAACAAAAAGGGCTAGTAGATAAGTCTATACGGAAGTAGAATAGGCTAAGTCCATAAGTGTACCTAACCTGAAACGCCTCGGTCTGACCCAAGTATAAAATACACGAGTTAGTCTAGTTAAACAAACCGGTTTATAAGGATAAGTGATAATATGAGCATAAGGCAAGGTGATAATCTTCTCAAGTGAGAAGGAATAATTCAAGGGTATATGATTACTTCATGTGGCTTAACTAAGTAGGTATAGTAATTTCAAGTGATATAAGGATATCACTAAATATGAATGCAACTCAAAGGAGATAAAACTCTATAACAAATCTCACAATAAAAGCACGCCTCATCTCATCGGCGTATCACAAAACACCAAATATGGTTTAGGAGTAAAACATAACTCCAAAGAGGAGAAATCTCAAACCCGCCATATCAGCAACTCAAAACAACCTCAAAGAAATCACCATCTCAAAATACGCCATAAGGCAATCAAATATAAATCTCCAACATAGGAGACTATAATCCCAAAGAAACGCCAAAAGGCAAATCTCAAATAACGCCAGTGTTGGCAAACCCAAATCTCAAATATAGAAGTCGATAAGGAGTTTAATTTCCAAAGATGTAATCGCCATATATAATATCTCGAACGGCTCAAATGGCCAATAATGTAAAAAGGCGATACACTTAGAAAATCACAAGGAAATCAATGAAATCATCTCAAAGATATAGCACATGCTTATGGCCGAAGCCCGCCAAGTATTGTTCTCCCAAAATAAGGTGCCACGTCTCTTAGACAAACGTCCCGAAGGACAAATAAATACGTCTCTTAGACAAACATCCCGAAGGACAACATCCCGAAGGACAAATACGTCGCAATGACAAATGTCTCTTAGACAAACATCCTGAAGGACAAATGACCCGAAGGCCAGTACTGGCAAATACGTCTCTCAGACAAATGTGTCACAAACTCTCGGATAGGAACCCGAACAGTGTTAACGTGTGTCCCATACCACACGTTCGCACTAAACGGTTTACTAACCGCTACTAAATTTCACACCCAAAGTAGTAAAAAGTTTACCTCATCTCATCGGTAAACTCGACTCGAAGGTCAAAACGATCAAACGGACAAGCCAGGAATTAACTGATAAGATAAACGCACGTATCCTATACCACATGTTTTACCAAACCATTTAATTCTCCTTCTCATTCGCTCGAATAGTGCAAAAACGTGTATTTTATATATAAAATAATTTACTTGAGAAAACAAACTTTTAATACCAATTTTGAAAGCCATATTTGAAAATTCCCTTATTATCGAGAATAAATAGATTCTATATTTGAAAATACTTTAAAAATATCATATAATAATAATTTAAAATGCCCATTTATTTTAAAAATTATTTTAGAAAGATTTGGAAAAATCCATGCTCGAAAACGAATAAAAACTCAAGAAATCACTCAAATCGATATTCGAATTCAATTCAAATTAAATTGAAATTTAATCCAAAAATTGAATTTCAAAATCTCCAAAATTTGGCTAGTCTAACGATAGACATCATGGCCTCAAAACATTTCAGAAATATTACAAAAACATGAAGTAAAAGTCAAAAGTTGGACGGAAAAAGAATATAAAAATGCATTGGCAACAAAATACCCAGGTCTGAAATCTTCTCTGGGTTCAACTTTCGAACATGAAACAGGTGGCCAATCGGCCTTTGATTTAACAAAATATTGGTGCACAAATAGTACAAAACTTCGGCTTTTAGAACAAAAAAAGAATTGATGAATCCCGACAAGGAATGATAAAGTTACGCTGTTTCAAACATGGACTCAGACCATGTTTGCAACAGTTCAAAAACAAAAATGTGCCCAGGCTTGAAAACCATTTTGGGTTCAAATTACAGGCCTGAAAAAGAGAAACAAACGACATTATATTGAGCTGGAAATTAGGAGGCATATAGTTTAACACTCATATTTCAAATTGGAAAAAGAATCATGGAATTTGAACAAACTATGAAAAAGTTATGATGTCTCAAAGTTGAACCTAGGCAGTGTTTTCATTGCAAAAATCTGGGCAAAAACATGCTTGGAATCAAAGTTCGGCAACATATTTCTATAAGCTACATAGGTCGAAATGACTTGAAATTTGATAATCTTAAAGTATAACATTCATACTCCAAAACTGAAAATAGAATCACGAAATTTGAGCGAGAAAGTTATATTGTCTCAAAGTTGTACCCAGGCAATGATTTTACTTCGAAAATCTGGACAAAAACATGCTCCGAATTAAAGTTCGAAAAAATATTTCTATAAGCTATATAGGTCGAAATGAATTGAAATTTGTCACAATTAAAGGTAAACAACAATAATTTAAACTGGAAAAAGAATCACACAATTTTGACAAGGTATGAGATAGTTATGATGTCTCAAAGTTGTAACCAGGTAATGATTTTACTGCCAAAATCTGGGCAAAAACATGTTTCGAATCAAAGTTCGGTAACATATTTCTATCAGCTTCATAGGTCGAAATGACCTGAAATGCAGTAAGACTAAAGTATAACATTCATACTCGAAACTGAAAAAAGAATCACGAAATTTTAACAAAATATGAAAAAGTTATGATGCTCAAAGTTGAACTCCGGCAGTGTTTTCACTGTAAAAAATCTGGGCAAAAACATGCTCCGAATCAAAGTTCGGCAACATATTTCTATAAGCTACATAGGTCGAAATGACTTGAAATTCGACATGCATAATGTACAGAACATGGTCTACAAAGCAGAGAAAATCCAGCAGCATTTCGTGGCCGAAATAGAGAAATACAATCAACCAAAGATGCTGCTCAGAGCAGTTTTTCACAGAAATTCAAAACAACACAAATTGGTTACGGTAAACGAAATTTTGCACTACAGCTTGCGATTTTTGCTTTGCTTAAGTTAGATTTTGTGAGATTAATACTCACCTTTGCTAATTAGTTGAGAAAACCTTAAGAAGATGGAAGCTTTGCCTCTGTTTCAGTTGTAAGAACCTAAAACTTGCAAAGAACCCAACATGCAGCAAAAGAATAAAAGTTTCAAACAAACAAATTTATCAAAAATTTGAAATTACCTGTTTTTACCGCTTTCAATTTGATTATTTCCATCAATTATTTGAAGAAATTAAAGATTTAGCTATTAGGTTTAAAAGAGGAAGAAGCTTTTTCAGTTTTCTCTTTTGTTTACTATAATAAAACTGTATGTACAAAAACGAGAAGGAGAAGCTTCTCTTTTCTTAGTTTTGGACTGGGCTTGACCCATTAACAAAAGAATTAATTAGCCATGAAAATCAAATTATCTCTAAATCACATATATACACTTGTATAAACAAATCAAAACAACATATTTTTACAAAATTTCAACACATTAAAATTACACAAACATATTTTCATGTTTACAAAACATTTTACAACTAATAAAAAGATAATTTAGTTTTAAAAATATTTTTTATTAACAAAAACTCTTATTTTTAAATAAATACACAATTTACACAAATATTTACATAAAATGCTATTTTCAACATTAAAAATTTTACAAGATTATTTTCTTGCATAATAAAATGCAATAAATCATTCTAATATCATTTTTATGTCCAAAACTTATTTTTAAACCAAATTTCGTCTTTTTATTTATAATAAACACATACTAAAACAAATACTTCTTTTAAAATCAATAAAAGAAATACTTGACAATAATTACAAGAATTATTGCATTTTCACTAAATAAAATCATATTTCACTCACATTTCTCACTAAAACCAAGATAAAGTTTGTAAAACTTTATTTTTCACATTTTATTTCCAAAATCCATTGTTTATTTCAAATAAACAATTTAAATCTCTAATTTATTTTTATTTCTCAATATTAAATTATAACCACCGTTATAATTTAATATTACCGGTAATCACCAAAATCAGGGTTGTTACAGTCGTACAGTTTGCATATAAAGCACCAGTAAACCGTCGATGGATAGGGATGCACCGTGATACGACAACACTAAATCAAAATCGTAGTGGTCTCATATAGGGATAAAAGTATGACAAGGCATGTAAGGCAATGCCCAAGGTAGGATACTACCAGTTCGGGTCGTAGGGCTGGTGGTAACGCATCATAGCCATGACCACCCACCGCGTCCATTAATCCCATATCGAGTCAAAGGGAGGCTATCCCTAATCAAGGTGCACCAATAAAAACCAACAACAAGAGTAATAATATGGACCGAGTCCAAGAAAATCGAAGAACGGATGTCCACTCGAGTTAATTAGCCCACTTGACCCTGTCAAGCCGTCCTGTTTTAGTCATTTCAAATTGGCACAAGTGCCGGGGTCTATCCATCATCGTTCTGTTTCTTTAAATCCAGCAAACGATGCCAAATCCAACCACTTCGTTCTGGAGTATCCTCCATGTACATATTTTTTAAAGTGGTTCCAATATTGACAGAGAGTATGCCAATAAGAGGCCCCGGTCTCTTTAACAACCAAACGTCGTTTTACACACCGGTGGTACTTTTATATTTCGAAAATAATTCATACTTGATATCAAAACATCATAATCGCTTCAAAATCAAATTCATTTCAAAATCACCATATTTACTCCAAAATATACCAATTTTATTCGATGTGTCGATTTCGCTTCAAAATTCAATTCGAATTACCATTTAAGTTATAACTTCGTTTAACTCTGTTCGTATTTGAATCCACGATTAAATATAAACGATTCCCACTCTGACCAGTTTGAATTTTTGAAAATAGTTTGAAATTTTTTCCCTAGTTTAAAGGTTAAAATAGTTTAATATAAAATAGTTTGAGTATTGAAAATGGTTTATATAGGAAGATAGCTTGAAAGATCAAAATAATTTGCATATTTAAAAAAATAGATTTTAAAACAGTTTATAATAAATAATTTATTTAAAAATAGTTTCAAAGTCAAACTGATTTAATTCCAAATTTCCTGTTCAAATCACTTTCAACTTCCACTTCCATTTAAATTTTATTTTATTTCTTAAAATAAAAATCGTTTAAATAATCTTAAATCAAAATTTTAAAATCATTTAATTTAACCAATCCGGTGTCCGTATATAATTTTCTATCTTATGGCCTAGTGAATCCATTATTTCAATTTAATTTCAGGGATGGATATATATCATTTCAATCCAAAATAAATTTCAGAGGTATATATCATTTCAACCTATTTCTTAATTTATTTGAAATAATTCGATTTACAGTTTTATATACTATAAATAATATACAGGATGGTAGTATGATATATCAAAATAAATAAACATCCAAATCATCCAAAACATCAATCAATAGCATCCATCACAATCAACATCCAAACAGTCAATAATTCACAAGAACTAACTAATTATCAATGATCGGGAATTTTATTAACAGTTCAATTCCAATTCAATTTAACCGTCGATTTAAATTTCTATCAGTTATTAAGATGTCAATTTAAATATCAATTAAAATTATCAAACAACAATCAACAATTTTAAATCACTCCATAATTTTAAATTTAACTAACATAAAAATATTCTAGTACGTCATGAGCGTTATAAAACAATCACCTTTTATTTTTGTTGTCGCTTTCGCGTCCTGATTTCGATTAAATTTGACCGCATTCGAATTTAACAAAAAATTCTACAAGCTCTAAATCCAACTAGTTTGATTCCGTAGTAATGATCTCGTTAGTACGAACCCAATGCGACTGATCGCATTGGATTTGGACCTAAAACGAACGAGTTATGAATTTTATAAGCATTGGAATTTTATTAAACGATCTATATAAATAATCACTGTTATTTTTTTCTATTCCAAAATAATCAACGGGATAATAATTAGGTGTCCATTTAAATGTGATAGCAGAACGGGATCTATTTCTGCTATTCAATGTCCAAAATAGGCTTACTTAGTCATAAAGACAAAACAGTGATTTATTCTGCCAACAGGGGTCCAATTAAATATAATTAGCGGAACGGTGTTTTATTTCGCTAAACAGATGTCTAACCATCGTAATTAACTTGAATTAACTCATCGTTATTTTTATCTGGGCAAATAACTTCAATGGACATGTCATATAAATTTAAACGATGTCACTAGACTCAATCAGCTAATTTAAATTTTTGTCAGTTTTAAAATACTATAAATTTTCACTTGTTTAAACTCTATAACAAATCGTACGACGACGTAGTTTTCGTCGATACGAATCCATCGTAAAATGTTTCACCTCAAACCGATTTATGGTTTACTAGAAATTTAGTTTTAAAAGTATTTAAAACCTTGTTAAAATAAACAATTTATTTAAAATCCTTTTTCCCACCCTCCATCTCTTTTGGGCTGAAGCCCACCCAACCATCCAAACCCGATTCTCCTTTCCTCCTTCTTTCCCTTTCTCCTTCTTTCCTAGACATAACTTGCCCCCAGATCCATCACAGTTTCACTTGCCCCGCGCCCATTTCCCCACGCACACACCCATGACTCGACCTGTATGCCATCATCAACCTTGCCTAAACCCAAAACCATGTCTTCCTTTTGTAACGACCCTGAATTTTTTACATTTGAAATGTGAATATTTAATTGAGTTTAAATATTCGAATGAGATTTTAATTTGAAATTCAAATATCGGAATGAATTTGGTAATTAAAATTATTGAATTTAATTATTAAATCTGGGTAAAAAATCTAAATCTTCAGTTTTAAGCTGATTAAAAATAATATGAAGGCTTAGAAAATTCATATTGATTATACCGAAGATAATAAAAGCTTTAGAATTGAATTTGAAACTGTTTTGTTCAGTTTTGAATTTATATTGTTTAAATCGATATATAAAAATAGCATTCCGGGGCACAATCACAGAATTCGACGAAACCAGTTCCATTGGATCCGTAATATTGTATTATTACCGGATTTCAATTTTCATAATGTTTGGAGTGATCGTTTGGCCGTACGATAAGTAAACGCGCTGAAAATTAAATCGAAAATTTAATATTTTAACTGGTCCAAAAAGCTATCTTCTCCATACGATCGAATTTGGACTCGGAACCTTTTCCATTGCGTTCGAAATAGGCGTACAACATTACGAACGCCTAGCGGCATGCCTCGATAGGAGTTTGAAATTTTGAATGGTGATATCGAGACGATTTGAATTTAAATATAATGTATATTAACCAGTCAAATTTCTGTCACGTCAACTTTTCCTATAGTAGAGATTCCTGGCTTTCTATTACTTCAGTTAAATCACGGGAGAAATATCTTTCATTGTTCCCTTATCTTCCCCTAGTAATTCAAATCAAAACTAACGAAAAAAATGGCCGAAGCCTCCTAGAGAAAAAAAAATAACGAAATCGATTTTTTCGTTCGAACGTATAGAAATTCCCAGCTTGAATTCAATTCGAATTCATGTCACCATCCCGATTCGTTTTCACGAATCAAAACTCGAGCTTCCTTCTCCGATTCCAGATCGACTCAATCGAGGCTTGGGAACTCGCGACCAGATTTTAAAGAGAGAGAGAGGGAGCGCGCTTTGCGTATACGAACAAGCTCGAGGCGAAATTAAGTATCGAATCGAAGCAGATGGTCGTGGGGTTTTCACGATTTCGAAGGCGAGGCCGCCATTGAGGATTCGTCGAGCGATAAGGATTGGACGTGTTTTCGCGTGGGCATGGCGACGTCTTCGATTGGGGAGGAAGCAGCGACCTTGTTAAGTCGCTCGCAATGGCTAGGCAGTGGCTGCGTGAGGTAGATCAGTTTTGGTTTTTGAATTTAATTCAAAATTATATACGTGCATAGATTTGAAAACATATAACATATGTACATCTAGGTCAGTAAAGCAGAAAAAGGCAATCTACTTTTGATTAACAGTAAGTTAACATTTTTGTTTTTCTTTCTGTTTTTCAATTTAAAATTTATACGTAAGTGTATTTGTAAAAATAATAATAGAATTTATACATGTAACCCAGTAATTGATTTTTTACAGTAAGATTTACTAAACCATTTCTGTTCTTAATATATATATATACACATATGTGAAGGAAGAAAACAATTTTTACAGTAAAGAGAATTGTTATTTCATTTTTACAGGAAAATGTATAAAAATATATGTATCCATATAAAAGATATTTTAAAAGGAAAATTTATTAGTTTATAAAACTATTAAACGATAATTGGTAATTCGATTATTTCGAATATTAATGAATTGTATAAAATTGTTTATACAAGGTTAAAAAATCGAGAAACAAGCTGAAAATGGAAATGAGTTGGAATGGATTGCAAAATAAAAGCAAAGGTGAGATCTTCTCACTCAAATAAAAATTTGAATTGCAGTTTTTGATTGACTGTTTGGATGTGATAGTATATATAGTAGTATATAGCAATATATATATTGGAATATATATATATTGGAGTTGTTGATTTCCCGCATTATATAGCGGATGAGACCCTATGCGCCGCATAATAGCGGATGATATTTTATAAATCCCATATACCGCGATATTCCACCTTGAAGTGGAATTGGTATTGTGCTAACATCTGTGGATGCAGGGAAACATGTTGGAGGGATCCAACTGGATTCCTCAAATTATATGAATTTGTTTCATATGTTGTATGAATTTGTTTCATATGCTATGTGATTATTTATTTATAATCTGTGAATGATTATATTGACGATTGAATGTGTTGAAGGCTATAATTTAGCCGAATGTATTTTTGGTATCGTTGGATACCAGAAATAAATAAATTGGATTTTTGAAATTAAAGTTGGAATTTTTAGTGAATTCTTTTTGGAAGAATTGGGTGAATTTAAAAGAAGGAATTTAAAAGCGTAAAGTTGATTTTTGAAATCTTATCGAATTACTTCCAAAATATGGGAAAAGATATAAATAAATGAGTTTTGAATGATATTGTTTAAAAGTTGAAGAATTTATTGAAAATGGAATTTTGAACAATTTGGAAAGAATAAAGGGATTTGTTTTAAAATGCGATAAATTTGTTTGAAATCAATTTGATAATTGATTTGGTATTGGAAAATAAATCTTTGGGAAATTAATAAGAAAATTTATTTGGTGTTGAAATAAATTTAGAAATAAATTTAGAATTTTATATTGGAGTTGAAAGTGAATGTTTGAGAAATCGATTTGAAAATCGTATAAAAAGTGAATATTTGGGAATGTAAATTCAAAATGGAATTTATAAAGGAAAGGGAAATTTGTTTAAAAATAAACACTGATTTATTTTTAAAGTGTGGAAATAAATTTACAGATTTGGGATGTAAATTTGAAATAAATCGATAAGGATTTATTTAATTGGTTTAAACGGACCATTTTGAAATAGAAGTGTATTTTCCTTGAAAAGCCAAGTATATTTCCAAAGTGGTTTTAAATTATAAATGAATAAATTCTGAAATTGGATTTTAAGGAATATTTTGGAGATAAAGTATTTGAACTCGGTAGATTTCCAGTGGAAAGGAATAAATATTTGGAAATATATCCCGTGTAGGGAAATTGATTTGAAATTTGTTTTCAAAAGTTGAAAGGTGATTTGAAATTTGTTTTCAAAGTGATGAAGTATGGAAAATATATATCTTGCGAAGATATTTGAAATTTAATAATTGGGAAAATTATTTAAATTGGTTGATTGTTGTGAATGTTGTTGATAGTTAAATAACCGACTATAAATATTTGCCTTTGAAATGGCACTTGAATTTGTTTGTAAAACAAATGCTCATTATTCGGTTAAGCCGAGAGAGGAAGTTTTGTCATATAACCCATTCCGAATAGTGATACGTCGTGATTGGACATCATTTGAAGACCGGTGTGAAGACCGGGTATTTTCGAAAATGAAAGGACAACCTGTCGAATGTCTCTGCACCGAGTTGCTCCGGTATAGAGATTTATATCACTCTTCTTGTGATGGGAAGTCCGGACGTGAGTAGTGAATACCCGGTTTGCAAGGGCTTCTTTGGAAGTGCCTTCGGTTCCGTTCTATCCCGGAATGGACTTGTATGGATGTGTGTCTGACGTTACACTTTGAGATGTAAAGCTAGTTTCTATCAAATACAATTCTGTTGGTGGCGGAGAATTTATTCTCTTAGCTTAACACCCTTCTCTGAGACGTACGAGCTCAGAGGTTATGTAGTTGATGGTTGCTAGTGATACATTCCCAATTTGGTAATGTGGTATACGAAGTGTTGTTGATCATTTGTTGATCAAAGCATGGCTTTGTGAAAAAGCGTAGCTTTGTGGACGAGACTTCGTTGAGCCTCACAACCCGGTAATGGTCGAAACAGGAATGTTGCGGCAAGGTTTTTAGGGGTCGCGCCCCTAGGGTATGTCATTTCCTTCTGGATAAAAGGTGATATCATGGTATGGAGCCCAGATATTTTACCTATGTTGATGCTGCAAATTTATTATACTTTGTGGTTGTTGCTTTATGGTTGAGGATCCTCGGATAAAGGTCGGTAACGACCGGGGAATGGCATAGCTTGTGTGTTAGCTACCTAGTTACAGCTGTACAGCGTGAGGTAGCGTCGGCCTTGTGTTTGCAGAGAGCAGGTTGACTCTCGGGGCGTCTTTCCAGAGGCGTTTCCATTCAGTGTAAGGAAGTTCCTTTGCCTGACCATTTGTTGGAAATCCAAAGAAACAATACGCGCCCTGTACGGTTTTAGTTGTATAACCTACTATGGAATGTGGCGGTAACGTGCTATTGAACATAGTAGCTATAGTAGGCATAGTTCGAAATGTCTATGCTGGCTAAGATTAATATTATACTTTCGAAATGTTTTCCACACTATGCACTAATAATAATATCAAAAATGATTTGTTTTGCGTAGTAAGCATGTTTGACTATCATAAAAAGAAATCTCCTCCAATTCTGTGTTTGCATTGTGTGTGTGGCGGGAGGCCTTATGGTTGTTTCATTTTCCAAAAGCATTGCGAATTAATTTTCTTTTCCTTGTGAAAATAACTGTTTTACGATCTCACACCAGTCACCATGACTGACCCGGAGTTTATTATTCCCTTTCTAAACTCTGGGTGCCCATAATTTTCCACACGGGCAGCCTAGAGTTATGTTATCAGGATATTTTGGAGCTTTGGAGATGAGCTGGATGGCGAGGCGTACACTCGTACTTATTTATTTATTCCGCTGTGTATAATGTATGTGGACAAGTTATATAACTGTCCAGTGATGTGTATTGATATAAACTCCGATGATATGACGTAATGTATAAACTGATATAGTCTTTTGTTTTAAAGATTATTCATTCAGCTATTATATATTGTTCCGCTGCGAATGTGAGATTCTGTTGTTGTTTCTTTTTTTCTGTTCTTTCTTTTCTTCGGTCTACTTCTACCTCTTCTTTTTAACCCTAATGGTTCGGTTTTCCGGCATTCGATTGCGCGGCATTTGATACAGTGGACGTATTAATGTCGACTTTCGAGCGTCGAAAGATCGTGATCGTTACACCTTTTCCCCAAAGTCCCACTGCCATGGCCAACCTCGAGTGCACGTTGTGCACATGCACAATCGCCTAGTCGCCCCTATCACCACCGCGACACCCCAGACCAACTTCCCTTCATCACCTCGCCGAAACTCCAGCGCCTACGAAATGAAGATTGAGCCTCCAACCCGAACCCCAAAGAAAAATCGCCTCCACTTATCATCGAACTGCTCCCAACCTACACCACTACTTCACTTGCCGCCACCACCATTCGAAGCCTCTTCCATGTCGCTTCCTCAATGCCCCATCCCAAAACCTCCGATTTCCTCCTCCTCCAATTCGACCACGACCAAAGCCTCACCAAAACCATCCCAAAACCATAAATTTGACTCATATGCCCAAACCATCATGATAGAGCGAAATCCCCACAGTTGAAACCTCGCCATCGACCCCACGGCCAACTCGTAGTCGACGATCCGCCACCTCGTCCATCACAAATCCTAAAATTATTTTTTTATTTAAAACGATCAATTCCCAAATTCTCTTAATCCCATACTCTAAAAATCCCGATTTCTTCACTAAAATTCATGTTTTGATCATGCCATCATGGTTGTAACCCCGATTCAATGTTCCGCATAAATCGAATTTTGACAAAATTGGATCATTCACTTTAAATTTGCAATTTTACATGATATATATAATGAGTAGACTTTGAACTATTTTTTATGTAATCTACAATCAAAAACGAAAGTTTTACTAGTTTCCATTATTTGCAAATTCGAACTAGATTGGAAGATAATGATTTTTGAAACTGACATATATATATAAATTTTAGCCAGTTGCATAACAGAGTGATACTGGGCATAGTACAGGCATCTCAAAAGCTAAACTCTCACTTTAAACATGTTGAAAGCCCTCCAAAACATCCACTTGAACTTCAGTTTCAATCTGGAACCTTGGTTACTTGCCTTCCCTTTTGAACTTTTGAAAGAGCAGGTTGTTTTCTTCTTTGGTTTAACATGCTTTGTTTTTACAGAGTTCTTTTGTTACAGGTTTTGCTTATAGGTTTTTAACAACTAAAACTAACACACACACCTATATATATACATGTTTAGTCAAAGATGAATGATGTGCATATACAGATTTTGGGGCTCCAGAAGATTTCAATTCTTTAAAGGTTTTTGATAGATTGAAAAGAGGTCTTGGTGGTTGATAGGAAGTTTGAGATGAAATCTAATTTTCAGCTTGCCTCCTTCTTTTCTTTTGAAATATACATATATATGGCCTTGCTTCAGCCTTTCTATTTTTGACCAGGCAATGCATATGTTGAGTAGAAATTTTGATCAGGAAATGTTTTTATCTTGTAATCTTGTTGTTTTACCTTCACTTCCACTTAATTTTCAAAGCAGGCTTCAATGTTAAATGTTTTTAACCTTTACTTTTGTTTTACTTTTGGTTATTTTCTCTTTTATTTACTTAGTTAACTTTATTTTGATTTAAAACATTCTTCCATTATATTTGGAAGACAATTTGTAAAGTAGTTTTGAATAAAACAAATTTAAGTCTTCATATTTATATTTATTCCTATTTAAAAATATATAACTCAAAGCAATAAAAGTTTTGCTATTCTATTTTTATAAAAATAACATTTTTTGTTAACACTTCTTGTAAAAGATTTCTTATTGAAATGGTTTAAATGATTTTATAAATTTTCTCATAGTTTCTTATATATTTCTTCTTTTACACTTACCAAAATATATATTGTTTTTAACATACTATTTATATTTAGTTTTACACGTTTCTTCTTTCTTAACTAATATGTATATAAGAAAATCCCAAATTTTAAAACTCTTTCTATTTATACAACAATATATTTCATAAGCTATATTCATTTGTATTTATAATATATTCTTATTCATTTTCACTTGTTATGAATTTGTTTTTAATTTATATATGAATTCTGTTGTTATAATATTTATAAGAGATTTCAATTTAGATCAATTTTCTATTTTATAAATAAAATCTAGAAAATTCAAATTATTATCTCGATTTAAAACCATATATTATTTCCAATTGTCATTTAACGGGGATTTTTATTTTGATTAAAAGATCGTATTATTGAATATTAAAAACTAATATTCATAACTCAAGACGATAAAAATTCCGGGTCGTTACAATAAATTATTTTAATATAAACTGTTTAAAATTTATCTTTCTAAATATTCAAATTATTTTGATTTTCTAAACTATTTTACTATATAAACCATTTTAATACTCAAACCATTTTATATTAAACTATTTTAACTTTTAAAACTATTTTTACCATTCAAACTATTTTCTAAAATTCAAACTGGTTAAGGTTGGAATGTTTATATTTAAATCGTTGATTTAAATGCGAATGTGGTTAAAATGAAGTTATAACTTAAATTGTAATTCGAATTGAATTTTGAAGTAAAAATGACATATCGAACTGAATTGACATATTTTGAGTAAATATGATTTAATGAAATGAAATTGATTTTGAAGTGAATATGATATTTTGATATCAAGTATGAATCTTTTTCGAAATGTAAAAGTACCAACCGATGTGTAAAACGACATTTGGTTGTTAAAGATACCGGGGCCTCTTATTGGCATACACTTTGTCAATATTGAAACCACTTTAACAACTGTGTAAGCGGAGGAGACTCCAGAACGAAGTAGTTGGATTTGATGTACGTTTACTGGATTTGAAGAAAGAGAACGATGATGGATAGACCCCGGCACTTATGCCAATTTGAAATGATTAAAACAGGACGGATTGACAGGTCCAAGTGGGCTAGCTACCCCTAGCAGACATCCGTTCTTCAATTTTCTTCTTGGACTTGGTCCATACTATTACTTTTGATGTTGGTTTCGATTGGCACACCTTGATTTGGGATAACCTCCCTTTGACTCGATATGGGATGGATGGACGCGACGGGTGATCATGGATATGATGCGTAACCTCCAGCCCTGCGACCCGAACTGGTAGTATCCTACCTTGGGCATTGTCTCACATGCCTTGTCATAGTTTTATCCTTATACGAGACCACTACGAGTTTGGTTTAGTGTTATCATATCACGGCGCATCCCTATCCCCCGACGTGCTACTGGGGTGTTATATGCAAACTGTACGACATTGCTTAAATACACATTAAGGGGGATTAATGTAAAGCCTTAATGCTAAGAAAAATATTTATTTTACTGATTAGACATTATATATATAATGAGTTCTACAATATATAAATATTTTGATGGATCCTTAAGAGATATAAAATCCCGTAACATCACTTGAGTTTTTGCACGCACGTTATACACTGGATATGAGATGAAAAACCCCGTAAACATCTCTAACGTTATTATACTCCTGTTATATGTGATATTGATTTGACTCACAAAAGGATACTTTAGTCATGACTCGAGTGTTTTGTCTTTTCATTATGCTCAAGTCAGCCTTGAATTTTTAGTGCATTGAAGATTATTTTCTAGAGGACGAAGATGAAGATTGGTATATTATTATCACTAGTGTTATTTCCCTACATCATGTTATTCTGTTGCCTAGTTTTATTTTGTTTTGTTGTATATATAACTCTGATAAATGTTGTAAAAAGTATAATCAAATGTATAGTATAAATAGCTTCATGAATTCTTTATTTGATTATTATATTTTGTAACTCCGTTGTGAGATTCAGTATTTGTGTTCTTCTTTTCTTATTTTTCTTAATTAACCTCATTGATTATCTGTGTTTCAGATTGTTTTAGTTGGACATGTGTGGATAATTGTCGATTTAAACCTTCTGAAATGCAGGTCGTCACACATTCTAAGCTGATAACTCCTCATTTTCTCTAATAGATCTCGTATCAACTTAGGTCATATCTCTTCTTAAGCTCTAATACCAAACATGATGGCCACCCTACACATTTAACACCCAATATAAATGTACAGATTGTTATAACAGTACCCATCGATGTAGAGCTGTACTCAAGGGTATAGTAGTAGTAATAAAAAACTTATCATGTATCTTATAGTGCATTGGATAACATATACTAATCACATAGATATTAAGAAAAATTGTAATAGTAATACAACCCAAATAAACCACAAAATCAAAGCATAGCAGGTTCAACAAATTTATATAATACAGGAAATATGGTTTATACATTAAATAATAAACTAAAATGGAAAACTAACTCTAAATAGTAATAGCATAGTACCAATAAAGGTCCAAAGTGTTGCATAGTGGAAATAGATATATGAAAAGCCACTACAACAAAAAGTGTCTTTTATAACGGCATATAGCCGCTATTAATCACAACCATAGCGGTTTGATAAGCGCTGTATATCGACATGTTATAAAAAACTGTTGAATATTTATAACATAAAATATGCCGCTATGGTTGAGCTTAGTTTTATAATGCAAATTCGCCGCTATGGTACGTTAATTCAATAGCTCATTATAGCCGCTATAATACAACTAAATCTCAACGGAACTGGAAATCTTTATAACACCATTTTGCCGCTATAAAATATTTATTCAATAGCTCATTATAGTCGCTATAATACAGCTAAATCTCACGCTATTAAATCAACATGTTATAGTATTGATAAATTCTTTTACAGCTCTGAAAAATTGGTTACCGAGAATCCATATAAATCATCTGATCACATCATCAAAGTATGTACTGTGTACTATGCCATTTCATATACGCAATCAATAACTCATTCCATAGTGTTATAAGAAATAATTAGTGAAAATTGCTTCAATAATACGCTAATAACACACATTAGTACAAGCTAGGAATCTATTACAGATTAACACAATACGTACTTCATCATGCACTTCATAGTAAAAACTTAAAAATCCAACTTAAAAAACAAAACAACTAATAAACACTTACATCTTCCTTGGAACCAGACACGCTTTTAACGGATTCTTCATCACCATAGTAAAAGCATTCTTCTCAAACAAATCAACCTTCTCCCCATCCACGGCTTTCCATTCAAATTCCCTGACTAAATTGGCCACAAAATACTCCAAATAAAGAACTGCCAACCCCAATCCAGGGCAAATTATTCTTCCCACACCAAAAGGCATCATCTTGATCTCTTTACTTCCCGTTATATCAATTCTTTGCAGCCCTCCATCGGCATCCAAAAACCTTTCTGGTTTGAATGCCATTGGATCTTCCCACAACCTCTCATCTCTTTGCATTTCTTGAACCATGAAGTTTAGTGTTGCATTTTTTGGTATGACATATCCTTCGAATTCTACCTCAGCCGACATTGCATGCGGCAGCACAAAGTTCGCTGGAGGGTGGCGCCTTAGCCCTTCAAGAACTATTGCCTTTAAGTATGTCATTTTTGGTAGATCCTCTTCTTCTATTTGCCTCCCTCCTCCCTATACATATTTAAACAACTCCAGTGAGAAAGCATGTAGTACTTTAGCTTATTTGACATCTTAATATTTTAATAATATGAGGATAAAATGTTTATAAAATATGTACCATTCTTTTGATTTCTTCCACTAGTTTGTTTTGGATATCTTGATGAATGACAAGCTCAGCCATGATCCATTCCAAACCAGTAGAGGTAGTGTCAGTGCCAACATTCAAAAACTCAGCGCAAAGTGCAACCACCTCTTCTTCAGTCAGCATTCGACCTCCTTCTTCAGGCAGCTTCACATCTAGAAGCGAATCAAGGTAAGAGTACACATACCTCTCCTCCGTCTCCTCATTCTTGGACTTTTTATGCAATCTCCATGCCTTAATCAAAGGAAGCACCACATTGGTTTGCCTTTTAAGCATCTCCACCGCAGTGTCCATTCTTCTTTTGAACACATACTTTAATATCCATGGGAAAAAAGCAAGAACGTTAAGGTTACCGGAATACACAATAAATTTTTCAGAGCAAACCAACTCACATTTGTGCTACAGGTATATTTTAGACAGTGTCGATGAAATACATTTATTTCTACTCTCTGTTTTGTCTTAGATTCACTTGCTCAATATCATGACAATTCTCTTTTCCCACTCTTTGACTCGCTATATTTTCAAAGATTTTATAAAACCACGTCCCTGAAACAAAATCAATATTCTCATTAAATTGTCTTAAAAACACATAAAATTGCTGATTTAACAATTTTACATAGTAATGATTCTAGTGAACCTATATTCTAGAGTAAATCTATGAAATATTGTTCAATTGACTAAAAAACAAACTAACATTCTAATATTAAATACCTTTTAACATTTATTTTTAAGTCAGTTTTTATTGCTGAGAAGAAAAACACAGGTTATAAAATACTGAGGTTTAGCAGTTTACTTTTCAAAATTGCAGAGATTAATGTTCAAACAAAATTCCACCAATTGTGGTTTTAACTAAAAGACTTGGGATAAAAATTGAAATTTGAGATAAGAGTGATTTGAGTTTATAAAGAGGGAAAAAAATTGAAATGAGAGGTAGAGGAAAAAAGTACGTTGGATGTTGTATTTAATACAACAGTTCTATACATGTGCATTATGATAATACATCAGTTAAATTTATAAAAAAATATACATAGGCGCATTCTAAGAATGCAAATATATATTTTTAGCATCGTTGCGATGTGGTAAGTGGTCTAAGGTTATTTTGAAAGTGGGCTATAAGTGTTATCTATTTTGGAAAGTGGTCCAGATTAATTAAAAAAAGAATGGAAACGAGTACCCTATTGAAAACAAATTGATTTTGGAGATACGTCACAAATTCAATATTTTACCAAGGTCTACAAAGAAACAAAAATCTATACGTTGGTTTGATTGATGTATCAAATACTATTGAATACATTCTATACAGCAAAACCACTCGTTGGTTTCATATGGTCTAAAAGCGTAATAATATTCTAGACGGACTTTTCATCTTTATATATTGAGTCAGTGATTTTTGTTTTTTAAACATATCTAAATAATCTGTTTATACCCACTTAGGATTAAAATTGCATGCCATTGTGCTTTAATATAGTGAATGTCAATCAAGGAAATAAATAAAATAATTTAAAATTTAAAATAATAAGAATAACAAGAGGATAAAAAATCATTTTAAGAATCGATCCATGGATCAAAGTACGAGAATAAACGACTGATACATAGAACATACTATCAAAGTACTGAATATACTACCAAAACAAAAAACATACGGATTTTTCAAAGTGATCCCTCTCCTCTGTTGTGCAAACTTCAGAAGTACACATCTGCCTGTGCTCATTCTTCCAATACAGATCTACAAAATAAAATCCATGTCGATCAAATTCCGCATAAAATAGCAAAAGCATATCAAAAAAATCAGAAGAGAAAAAATACCTAGTAATTGAAAAGAGGCGAAAAAGATGACTCAGGTAGCAGGCTGAAGAATCAGGTCAACGTTAGGTGCTCAACAATTAGTGCTCCAACTCAGCCTCAAATCCCCATCAACTGTAAGGCAATCTCCATTGTTTCAACACACTACACATTCATGAATTTATCACCACCCAGATCTGCTTGATATCACCACACAACAATGCACACAATCCATACATTCATGAAATTATCTACCTATCTTGTCATACAGTTATGTATGCATTAATTGTTAACTAATTGAGCAACTGAGTACACTTGCACACAGAAATAAAACAAACACAGAGGAAGAAATACCAAACACAGAGGAAGAAAAACAAACTTTTTATTACTTTTCTGGTTCTGCTTATTCTTTTAAACCAAAATAGGTCTATATATAGAGTTATGATTGCTATAAAATAGATATATTTGTTTGGACCATATCAATCACGTTTGAATAGGAATTTGACTCTTTCTATTTTCTTTGTTCCTGAAAACCTGGTAAAAAATGCTGAGATTATTCTGTCAACAAATTCCTCCTTTAAGCTCAAGCATTTTTCCATCCTTTATTCCAATCATCTTTTTGCAATTTTCGAACAGCAGCGTTGGCAATGGCTTAGTGAAGATATCTGCCACTTGATCACGACTTGCAACATGATTCAGCTGCACATCCTTTTCCTTGACATGCTCCCGAATGAAGTGAAAACGAACATCTATGTGCTTGCTCCTTTCATGATGAACTGGATTCTTTGCTAACTCGATCGCAGACCTGTTATCGACTCTTATCTCAGTGGGCTCGTGTTGTGGGAGCTTTAACTCGGATAGCAATTTCCTTAGCCATATTGCATGGCACACACATAAAGAAGCTGCAATGTACTCTGCCTCGCAAGTTGACAATGCCACTATCGATTGCTTCTTTGAGAGCCATGTAAAAGCTGTGTCGCCCATGTAAAACACATATCCGGATGTGCTTTTCCGATCATCAACATCGCCACACCAGTCACTATCTGAATAACCGACCAGTCTGTACTCATTCGTTTTCGAATAAAATAGCCCGAGTGACTTTGTTCCTTGAATGTATCGAAGAATCCTCTTGATAGCTTTCCAATGCGAGTAACACGGATCTTCCATAAATCGACTTATAATGCCAACACTGTATGCTAAGTCCGGTCTTGTACATACGTGAAATGACCCTCCTATTTCCACCCTAATTTCATAAGGATTTTTTTTTTGCTAAGAGATGATATATAGATATATCATTCATTACAAATATATTTTCCAAGGTCATTTTCTTTTTCCAATAAACAAAATATATCCAGGATCAAAATAACTTACTAATATAAATATATCAGTGTATATCTAATAACATACACATACATATGAAGATGTATGTGTTCTTCTTGTTTAAATTCAGAGTATATACTTTATTTTTTTTGTACAAGAACATTCTGTTTGATTTAGATTTTTAGCAATTCAGATTTAATTATTGTATCTTGATTTTTGGCCATAAAATCCACTGGTAACATGTACTTTAGTCTGTCATTATAATTAAGAAATGATCATGTAATAATCAGTAGTAAACAAGCTTTTAATATAGATGGTTGTGTTAAAGTCTGGATAGTATTAAATTCAGTATAAAAGAAAGTGGATCCTAAGTGAACACAAGCAACATCTAGGCGTAATGGAAACGCGCCTAACTTATACACAAGAGGTCATGAGTTCGAGTACTATGCTGGTCGGTTCAAACACAATTTTTGTAATTTTTGTTTTTCTTCTTCTTTTTTTTCCTGTGTGGTTTGAAATCTGATACCTACCTATCTTTGTACATATATATTTAATGTTTGCCTAACATACAAAACAATTCTTCCAACTTTACTATTTTTGAATCTCATTCCTACAACTGTTCTAGGAATTATAAATATATATATTTTTTTTGTTCAAATATATCAACATGTACACAGATATACATGTACATGTCAATATCTCTGCTCATTTTCCAGAAAACTGGGTGAAACAATTGCTAATGCACTAAGCTTTGAAATGCATTTTTATTTCCAGAATACAATCTATCATGATCAACCAATACTTCATTTATTTGAAGCTGGTTAGCTCCTGAATCCTGTATCTGCCACACTAGCTCAAAGCAATGGAGATACCTTTCATTGCATTCTGTCTGAAGTTTTTTTTTTTTAGAAAAACATTTTACTTTTCTCAATACAATTCAGAAATAAATTCAAACTTATTTACAAAGCATTTCAGTAAAAAGATAATAAAATCTTTTTAAGTTTACTTCTTGCTAAATCCAGATTTTGTTCTAAAACTCAGTGCTCTGTTATGTCTCAAAATTAGCTAATACATATATATAAATTATGCAAAACAGTAGCTCACATAATTGTATATTTCTTACCAGATTTTTATAGTTGATACTTGAGCATATTTCTCTTGTCTATGTTTCAGACCCTACTTCAAAACAAATCAAACCTTAACACACAACAATTTCAACAGACCAACAAATTTAATCTGACTCTTTACAGAATATAAGGGCAACATGATCACTATCCATAAGATATTCAATACATGACTGGAAATCTTAGAAACATAAAATTTTTCCTGAATACATGCAGATATAATCAATTTAAGCTCTTATTGAAACTAGCTAGCATGTTCATTCACTCCTCCATAATAGCCAAAACTTCATTTTACTTAGTGCCTGGATTACCTGAAAGAGCATGAGTGGCTGCCTCATTTTAAAATGAGACACCCCAGATGCCATGAGCAAACAAGGGTCAGATCTATGATCTGGTATGAGTAACATCAATTCATTCATGATATTAAGCAATAGAGAATGTAAGGGTACTAACTTGTTATTTAAGCAAATTTCTGCTATCAATTACTTTAACATAGTATAATTAAGTTGATTCAGGTATGATATATTCATCTATCATTCCTTCACTTGCATACATAATCATACAAACATAATTATCTACTGGCAACAATTTCATTCACTGGAATCATCTTGGTTCCATACCATTCAACCTAAGAAATATCCACATTCCTATTTCTTCATTTACAGGTTGTAATATTCAATTTAAATCCCTGCCTCATCTGCTATTAAGGAATCACTGGGACACATTGCAATGATCTAATTCACATCATTGCACAAAGATCTCAGGGCTTAAACAAACCATGTGCCAACTTGCATACTTCAAATATGACAAGCATTCCAGCAGTCTTCTTGGCCTTCCCTTCCCTAGTTTATTTACTAGTGTATTGTCTTAAATTCTATCATCAAATATGCTAAGTGAACATGTCACTGCAAACATGGAAACATCCATAAATTTTTCCTAGCATAATTCTCCTCAGAAATAAGCAGACAGTTATTTCCTAAATGGGGTCAATATGTCTTGATCTTAGTAAAATATAAGAACATTTTCAACTATAAAAAGAGACATGGCATGTTATATTGATCTGCAAGCCTTTATGATTGATTCAGATTCAAGATCTGGTTTAATCATAATTTTAGCTTGTGGGTTTCTCTTTTTTTTTTTGATTTGATTAAGGGCTCAGCACTTAGAAAATTTCTATTGCACCCTTAACAATTTCCTTTTCAAGCCTCAGCACTTATACCAAGTATAATGCAGCTCCAATCATTTTCATAAAGTTTCCATGCCATAGATCTATAACAGCTGAGAGTATTCTCTATATAATTATTAAGATCCTAAACTTTAACATTTATGAGTATAAATAAAACAGTATGACACTCATCCAAAAGCAAATGTCTCAACCAATCAAAGATCATCAAAATCATCCATATTAAATCATATCAGATTTAAAATAAGACATCCAAAAGCATTGATGAAATCATATACATCAAAACCAAAAATACATAAATGGCAATATAAAAGTGGCTGCCTCAACTCAGGTCTTAATGCCATGAACTCAGTGAGATTACTCACCTAAATGTTTCTTCTTATTAATCCAGAAAATTCTTGTTTGAGTGTTTTCTCCTTCCTTCCAATATTTTTTCTTCTTTTCTTATTTTTGTGCAGCCCGGGGTAAAGACAATTCTTCTGTCTATTTATATACATTTTTCCTCTAGGGTTTTGTTGAAACAGAATTCCATTTCTGTCCTGGCTAGCATCATGCATTTTGCATTCATAATACCCCGGCCATATTAACCAATTTAAAGGCTGCATTTTCTTTTACTTTTCAGAAAATGGCCACTCACCTAGTCATGTTAAAAGTGTGACTATTTTCTTTTATTTTTCAATTATTTCTGAAAATTCTCCTTTGCTATTTTTGCCTATACAAGCTTATTAACTTGTATCACATTTCATGTCATTTTAATGTTATAGTTTTACCTGCTTATATATATATATATATACTTTTCAGTACTTAAAAATATATATATATTTGTACACATATCTTATCTAGGCTTATTTAATTTCTCTTTAATTTCAGAAGCATATGCACCTATATGTATACAGGTTTACAAATACACATAATTTTCTCTTCTGGGTTTTAAATAAAATTTGTTTACTGATTTAAAGTAAAACTTACTTTTCTTATTTTCTAAGATGATCCATATAATTCCAGAAATCAAATATCCATGTTGCAAAATCATGTTTGTATTGCTTTTTAATTCTTGTTTTAAATCCAAGAAATCTGGAGTTCTTCCTTGTGCCATTTCAGTGTGCACGTGCACACATATACTTGCACACTATTTATTCCAGAAATTTCACCATATTTAAATCTAAATATTTCAAAAATTAAATCATTTTACAAAAATGATTTTTCACAAAATTTTGGGGTATTACAATACGAGATATCGCAAGCTTCCGACTAAACTTCGGTATCTGCTTGCATCGACCTTTTCTCCTCCTTCAAACTTGGAGAGCTTGGCACCTGGTTCCATTGGTGTTGCAACAGGGTTGCAATTCTCCATTTTGAATCTCCTCAAAATATCATTTGCATAAGCTTCCTGTGACACAAAAATTCCTGATTTTCCTTGCTTGATTTCCAGACCAAGGAAATACTTCATCATCCCCAAGTCTGTCATCTCAAACTCATGAGTCATGGCGTTTTTAAAATCTTTGATCATCTCCTCATTATTCCCCATGAAGATGAGATCATGAACATAGAGAGCAACTAACAACAAATTGCCTTTTTTCTTTTTTATGTACAGTGCATGCTCGTAAGGGCATTGCATAAATCCATTCTCTTTGAAGTAAGTGTCAATCCGAGTATTCCATGCTCGTGGTGCTTGCTTCAGCCCATATAGCGCCTTCCTCAACTTCAAAACTTTTCTCTCCTCCCCGGCTTTCATGTATCCGGGTGGTTGCTCCACATATACTTCTTCCTCGAGCATACCGTTCAAAAATGCAGATTTCACGTCCATCTGATAGATCGGCCATTGGAACTGTGCTGCTTGGGATATAAGAAGTCGAATTGTTTCCATCCTTGCTACTGGAGCAAAAACCTCGTCATAATCGATCCCCGCCTTTTGCCTATAACCTTTGGCAACAAGTCGCGCCTTGTATCTTTCTATCTCACCTCGGGCATTCATCTTCTTCTTGTATACCCATTTCACTCCAATTGGTTTATGTCCTTCCGGTAACTCAACCAAGTCCCAAGTTTCATTTTTCTGAATGGATTTGATCTCCTCATCCATCGCTGCCTGCCATTTCTTGTTCTGCACTGCCTCTTCAAATGTAATATTTTCTGCATCTGCCAAAAGGCATACTAAGTGAACCTCCGGTGCTGATTCGTACAGATCTTGCAAAGTCCGAATTCTTGGTTGTCTTTGCTGATCCTCGTCATCATCAGATGTAGATGGGCTAGCAGGTGTAAATGTTGACATAGGAACAAATGCTGCAGCTTTTTCTTCTTTGCACATTATTTCCTTCTGATTATTCCAATCCCATGCATTTTCTTCATTAACATGTACATCTCTGCTTACTACTACTTTATTCTCTATTGGATCAAACAACTTAAAAGCTTTCGTCTTCGTATCATATCCGATAAACACAAACTTCTTGCTTTTATCATCTAGCTTAGTTCTCTTCTGATCCGGTACATGCGCATAAGCCATACTGCCAAATATCTTTAGATGTGACACAGTTGGCTTTTGTCCACTCCAAGCCTCCTGTGGTGTTTTATTCGCCAACTTTGCATGTGGGCAACGATTTTGTACATACACAGCACATTGTACCGCCTCGGCCCAAAATTCCTTCGGCATGTCTTTAGTTTTTAACATTGACCGAACCATATCAAGAATAGTTCGATTCTTCCTTTCGGCCACACCGTTTTGCTGAGGTGAGTAGGATGCAGTCAAGAACCTCTTTATGCCTTGCTCCTCGCAGAACCTCGTGAACAGTGTTGACATATACTCTCCTCCTCTATCCGACCGTAAAGCCTTTATATAACGACCAGTTTCCTTTTCTACCAACAACTTAAACTTCTTGAATGCCTCCAAAGCCTCAGATTTTTCTTTTAGAAAATAAACCCATGTCTTCCTCGTGTAGTCATCTATGAATGTGATAAAGTATCTCTTCTGGCTAAATGACTTAGGCGTGATCAGACCACATATGTCGGTATGTATTGTCTCAAGAGGCATCCGTGCTTGATATCCAGCCTTCCTTTGAAAAGTATTCCTTGCATGCTTGCCAAACACAAAACCTTCACAAAATTTTCCATCATAGTCCATGGCAGGTAGCCCATGAACCATGTCCTTCTTGACTAATTCTCTTAGTCCGCCAAAGTGTAAGTGTCCAAACCGCAAATTCCATAGCAAAGATTTGTCCTCTAGGTTGGCTCGTAGGCATTTTTCTCGTATGCTTCTCAAGTTGAGTTTGAACATACGATTATCGGACATTTCTACACGCGCGATCAATCGACCTTTCTTGTCCTTCAAGTACATAAACGTGTCTTTCATGATAACCAAGTATCCTTTTTCAAGTAGTTGCCCCATGCTAATAATATTATTCTTCATGTCCGGAACATAATATACATCATCGATCAATCCTACTTGGCCGTCTTCTTGCGAAAAACGAATTTTACCTCGGCCCTTTACTTGGACTTTTGAAGCGTCTCCAAAAGATACTTGTCCGCACTCTATGTCTTGCATCTCCATAAATAGATGTTTGTGTCCACACATATGATTGCTCGCTCCGGTGTCAAGATACCAAACCGTGTCGCTGAATTGGTCGGTATCTTTATAGGCCATCATTAGAACACCATCTTCTATTGTCTCCTCTTTCTCGACTAGATTCGCATTTTCTTCAACCTTTTTGTCTGACCAGCACTCTTTAGCATAATGTCCATACTTTCCGCAATTGTAGCATTCAATATTTGATCGATTAGACCAACCACCACGTCCACGTCCTCGACCACGCCAACTTTGTTTACTCGGCTGCACCATTTCTTCAGATTTGTTGTCTCCATTTTCACGACCTCTCCCGCGACTAAAACTACGTCCTCCACGGCCGCGTCCTCTTCCTTGGTTTTGCTGTGCGAGTAATGACTCCTCATCTTTGATTTTCAACTTGGCTTGTAAAGCTTCCTCAAGTGACTCATGTTTCTTCTTTTTACGTTGCTCATGCGCCTCGAGAGAACCCGCAAGTTCATCGATGGTTAACTCTCCTAAATTTTTCGACTCTTCAATAGCGCAGACGACATTCTCAAAATTCTCGGTCAATGACCGCAAGATCTTTTCCACAAACCGAGCATCGGTCATAGTCTCTCCATTACGTTTGAGTTGATTCGCTACTGTTTGAACACGGGTGATGTAATCGGATACTGCTTCGGACTCCTTCATCCTCATAGTCTCCAATTCTCCTCGTAGAGTTTGAAGCCTGATTTGTTTAACACGATCAGCACCTTTGTAGACCTTTTGCAAAGTCTCACATGCTTCCTTTGATGTCTTTGCACCGGCAATCTTTTCAAAACCTGACTCATCTACAGCTTGATACATGAGATACAAAGCTGTTTTGTCCTTCTTACGTGACTCTTTTAATTCCCTTAACTGGGCTGCTGTGTAGTTACCTGTATCCTTCGATTTCGTGTAGCCATTCTCTACTACCTCCCATGCATCTTGTGCACCGAGCAATGCTCTCATTTGTATACTCCAGTTGTCGTAGTTTGTCTTTGTAAGGCGAGGCAACGACATATGCCCCAACGACGTGCCCCCGGAATTTGCCATCAGCTCCGATACCAATTTGTTAACTATTTGAGCAACTGAGTACACTTGCACACAGAAATAAAACAAACACAGAGGAAGAAATACCAAACACAGAGGAAGAAAAACAAACTTTTTATTACTTTTCTGGTTCTGCTTATTCTTTTAAACCAAAATAGGTCTATATATAGAGTTATGATTGCTATAAAATAGATATATTTGTTTGGACCATATCAATCACGTTTGAATAGGAATTTGACTCTTTCTATTTTCTTTGTTCCTGAAAACCTGGTAAAAAATGCTGAGATTATTCTGTCAACATTAATCAACCCATTGTATATGCAGTTTCACCGAGCTGGGCCATTACATATTCCAACAATCTTGTGATGCCCTCACCTCACATTAGCGCACCTTTGCATGTCTTCCTACTGTCGTTGCCCTCACCTCAGAATAGCGCATTCACTGAACTGTTTTGTCATCTACATTTATGTTTGATTACCAATCTTATGTGTTGGCCCAGTCCACTTCATCTGCAATAGTTCTGTTCAAAGCATGTAGGCAGGCTTCTGCAAGCCCCAATTCAAGGCACTGACAGCTCAGATCACCGACGCACTACTCAGCTCGTTCAGTTCAGATGTAATCCACTACTCACATTCAGCAAGTTCATTCAGTTCAGCCTCAACTATGTTACCTGCATGCTCACTCGCTAGTTTCAATTTTCTAATATCATGCACCTTCAGTCTTGCTTTCCTATTGGCAACCACACTTCAGGCTTCAAAACCTAACGTATGCAAACGCTGTAGCACACGAAGATCCTGTTCTATGCACTTCAATCCATTAAAGAATGTTTTTTTAGTTAAAAGCCTTGTATAATAACAACGAACATTCACTACCTATTTGTTTTTCTTTTTGATTCTTTTCTTGTATTTTTAGTTAACCGAATGCTTGCCTAGTAAACACATACTTGGGTATTTGTTACAGGATAATCGGTTTCAGGTTCGAACTTGTAATCTTTGGCTTAGCGGTCTGAACCATTATGTGTCATTGTGCAACCTTATTTGGCCATGTTTTAGAGACTTGTATGAGACTATCCATTTGCTACTTGTATTAGTGCCACATCATGCAAGATATGCACCGCACTTATTCTTCAAAGAGAGAAAAAAGTGCTGAATTTGACGAGCTCGTACCTATTTTATTCATAAGTTCGCTACACATCATGTAAAAATTAAGAGAAATCAGTCATGCGCAGAGAAACATGTGTGTATTCAAAGGAGTCCAGTGGGTCCTTCTCAATATTTTATTTCAAAGCTATTTATAATGCATCAAACAAGAGACGTTGGACTTTCAGTTGTTTAGGGATATTAAAAAGGATTGAATCGATTTCTATAGAAACCATCTGTTATTAATTTTATTTTGTTTCTAAGAGCATCTTTTAAATAGTAGTAATGTCTACCGGCTATCCCAAACTAGATAGCTTTTGTGATAATAATCCTCCAATAATTACTATTCGGTAGTCAGTGCTGCTTACTAAACAACAACATTTGACCCATGTTCATAACAGCAACCAAGTGACATTTCTAACTCACTAACCAAATTGAAATTGCCCCCAAATAAGAAATAGCAAATTATATTTGCTGAAAAGAATAAAGCATAAAAAAGATGTTACCTTCGTAGGAAGCAGGATGAATCTGGTAGATATTGATGAAGAGCAAAATTAAAGATCAAAATTGGAGATTAGGGTTCCTGGCATCGTCGACTTCACAGCTGCTGAAGAGCGAAATGTTGAAGATCGGAGATGGAGTACAAAAGCTGAATTTCAGAGATTGGAGATGGAGTATAACTTCGATTAGGGTTATTTTGTTTTAGGAGGGAAACAAAAATTGCTGAGTGTTATTTTGGGAGGGAGACGAAATTGGGTGTGTTTTTGGGAGGGAGACGAAAATTTGGGGCCAAAGCGTTGCATATGTACATACAAAACTAATTGTGTAAAAAAACAAATATTTAAAAGGTAAACAATAACGCTTTAGAATAATGCGTTATTAAATGGTGTTATTAATAATATATTTTCTTGTAATGAGCGTATCATCTTGCTCGTCTTTTGTATGACTCCATGCACTATCTCATACCTACTATGTAGTCTAGTCAATTAAGAGTAGCGAGATAATAAAAAGCAAAGCATAAAACCTTGAGTTGGACAACAGTCTAGCATGAGCAATCTATAATCTCAAGATACTATGAAAAGCGGTATAGAGAAGAGGAACACAGGGTATATAGAACCATACCGACATGTCCCTACATCCAACAAGTTAGTATATAACACAATATAAGCTATACTATCATCATATGGGTGCACTGCACTATGTACAATATAGGGTGTTAGGTATCTAATAGAGTAATACCTACATCACATGAAATCCATCAATATAACAAAAGTAAAGCAAATACATCAATCATAGCACACATAGAAACCAAAGCAATCACAACAACCATCATATGGTATCACATCACCACTAAGATTCCTTCAGATATATGATAACTTATGTGATCATCATTAACGCTGATGCTTGATTACTACAATCACTATAGTGAGCAGACCATCACTAAGGTTGTAACGACCCGCCCTTCATAATATCCTAAATCAACGTCAAATGGCAATGCCTGACTCTTAAATACCACAGAAGACAGCTTGTTAAGGTTAGAAACCATACACCAAACCAAGGTGTAGTGATAGAATCTCACAACGTAACGATAATATATTATATATTGAATATACAGGAACATAACATGATAAAATATATAAGAGATTGTACTGATGGAAGTAACTGATAAATAAATATCAATATAGAAAATCAGAATACAATATCTAATACAACAAGTCTCATATATAAATAACAAATCTGTCATGTACTACTACAATATCAAGTATATGTCCAAAGTATCGACTTCATCTCCAAAGTGCTCCAGTTGTCCTAAAAGCATATTCCCAAAAGCACCTGGACCCTAAACTACTCAATCGAGTACCCAAGAGTTGTCATGACAAAAACGACTAAGACAAAATTTCGGTTAGACATAAAGCCTAATGCGAGGGGAATTATCTAAAAATACTACATATCAAACTCATATACAAATAAATAGGAAATTACTGAAGTACAACCAATCCTCTCTATAAATGTGGCTTAGGGATAATTCAGACTACCCATAAACAAGTAAAGTAAACCCAACTTAAAGGTAGGGAATCATGCCATAACTCGCTCTTCTCCTGTCATCAATGAGTCAGCACAACTAGTATAGTGTGATTGATACATAATAGTATACCATGATAAAGGTAACCCAATAAATTAAAAGGGTAATATACATATCACAACAATACTAATAACCAACTAATAAGCTACACACAACATAACAGTAAATGACAAACAAAGAATATATTGATACCCACCATTACTGATGGGAGGACTCCATTATGGAAACTGTAACGACCCCATTTTTGGACGGTTTAAATCGACGATAACCACACACGTCAGACTCAAACCATTCAAAAGGGCAGATTGTTATGGGGTAAATAAGAAAAAGTAGAGAAAGAAAGAAACAAACACAGAATTTCACAGCGGAATGACAGAATATAATAATCAAATAAACAGTTTATGAAGCTGTTTTACAAATAACATTTAATTACACTTTTACAATACATAATTAGAGTTGCATACAATAGAAATAAATAACAATGCAGTGGAATAACATAATGCAGTGGTATGGATATAATAAATATTAATAATATTAAATCCTTGTCTCCGTCCTCTAGAAAAGCAGTCTTTGATACACTGAAAAGCTCAGACTGACCCGAGTGAGTTGAAAAGACAAAACACTTGAGTGAGAACTAAAGGATCTTATGTGAGTTAAATCAACAATAAATAAATATGAGTGTAATGGCATCAAAGATGTTTACGGGGTTTGACATCTCCTGTCCAGTGTCTAACGTGGGGTGCAATAATTTAAGAGATGTTTGGAATTTCCATCTCCTAAGGATCCGTTAAACTATCTACATACATAGTACAATATGCTATTATAATAGTGTCTACAGTAAAGTAAAGTATTAAAATAGCGTTAAGGCGTTACCTATATCCCCCTTAACACATTTTTATATATTTCCATAGTCTATACAATACCGTAATTCCTCTGTAAACTGGAGGGCTATCAGAGGGCATTCCATAGGTATGGTACAAAACAAACTCGTAGAAGGCGCGATAGGGCATGTGAACATGGCACTTGAGGCAATGCCAGGGTAGGACTCTACCGTTTTGCAGAAGTGGGCTGGTGGTAACGCATAGCAGCTACCACCGCCTACCTCGAAACACACTCCATAATCAAAATCGAGGGTGACCACCAAATCAATCACAAAGTCATAATATGGTATCGAAGAAGCATGATCGGAGGAATGACCTCACTTGGCCGAGGTATAGCTCTTGTTTTAGTCACATCTAAGCCAACTCACGGGAGTCAGGGCTATGTAAATACCTCATGCAGAATCGTTCGGTAAACCATCCTACTTCATTCTGGAATCTCCGCCACGTACACAGTTGTTAAAGTGGTTTTCGGTATTGGTAGAGAGTATGACAATATCTGATCCCGGTCTCTTTAACAACCAAACGCTTATTTAACACCAGATGGTTCTTTTACATTTTAAAAATCAATTCATAATTGATATCAAAATATCAGATTCTCCAAACCATATCGATTTTGGAATCATATTCACTTTCGAAATCATATCACTTTTGAAATCATATTACTTTCGAAACCATTTTCACAAAATAGGTTAACTCTCATTTCAAAATCATAATATTTACTCAAATATGTCATTTCGCTAGCAAATATTATTTCAAATCCCCACTTTAGTTATAACATAATTTAACAATATTCACCTTAAAATCAAGGATTTAAATATAAACACTTACACTTTACACAATCTGAAATTTTGAAAATAGTTTAGATAGTTATAAATAGTATAAAAGGTTTAATAGTTTAAAATAGTTAAATAGTTAAAATACTTTAAAATAGTTTAAAAATAGCTTAACGTAGTTTAGGTGGATTTAAGATAGTTTAAATTTAATTCAATATAGATTAAATAGATTTAAAATAGATTAAATAGCTTTAAAATAGATTAAATAGATTAAAAATAGATTAAAAATAGATTAAATAGATTTTAAAGTTATATTCGAACATTCTCAATAACTTAGTTCCGATAAAATTCATTTATATTAGACAAATCAACTTTAAACTTCTAATTTAAATCCTTTAACAGTTCATTAAATCAATTCCAATTTCAACATTAACGCTTGGATTTTTGAAAATAATTCGGTTTATATAAATCAAATTCTATTTCAAAATATCATTTAACTGAATTCAAAATTTAAAGATTTAAAATCAATTAATTTAACCAATCCGGTGTCTGTATATAATTTTATACCCTATGGTCAAGTGATACAGATATTTATCATTTCAATCCGCAATTATTTTTAAATTTAAGGGTATATATCATTTCAACCCGCAATCCCAAATTAACTTCAGAAGCATGAAATCGCTTGAGTCTATCATTTCAACTCATAACGATTTCCCTTAATCTATCAGACGGTTCGGGTATGTATCATTTCAACCCATAGGGAACTTCCAGTGTTATAACAATATAAAATATAATATCCAGTCATCCAACATCAACAATCAAACAACCATCACAACCATCATCCAAATCAACCAATAAACATCAATAGACAATTGATTATCATTAATGGGTATTAAATTGACAATAAAATTCAATATTAAATTAAACGATGATTAAATGCAACAAAGGCCATATTTAACTGGAATGACAATTTAAACATACCAAACATTAACCAATTAATTTCTAATCACATCATAAATTTAATTTAACTAACATAAGATAATTTAGTAATTGTGAGTGGGTTAAAACACTCATCTTATGGATTTCCCTTTTCTAGTCGGATTTGGATCCACTACTACTACCTCCTTTTGATTTGTTTCCTTGCTATCTTAATCTTTTATTTTTTTTATAGAAAGTTTTGGAAGAGACGGAGAAGTTTGTATAGACCTGGATTTATAGAAAAGAATTTGGAAAAAGAAGAATGTTTGGAAAAGAAGAAGAAAATTTAAAGAAGATGAAGAATTGAAAAAGAAAAGGAAGCTTTGAAAAAGTAGAAGAAGATTTGAAGAATAAGAATAAGAAAAGGGAAGCTTTGAAAGAAAAAAAGATGAAGGAGATTTGAGGAAGAAAAAAAATGAAGGAGGAGGAAAAGGAAGAGTGAGAGAGAGAGAAAATGAGATGGAAGTTTGTTTGGAGGAATGAAGCTACAGAAGATGAGATTTGAAAAAGGAAATGAGGCTACAGGGATGAAGATGGAAACAAATGAAAAGTTAATAAAGTATATGTAAACAAACTAGTAATTGAAATAAAGTAAGAATATGAACAGCCTTAAAATGGTTGTATTTAAAGAGGTAAAGTAAAGGAATCAATATATGAATAAAGATAAAAATAAATCTTCCGTTCTTTAATATGAAGCTTCAGAAGAAAGAGTTGCTAATGAAAGGAAACTACAAGAACTAATAACGCATGAACAAAATAAACTTCAAAAATGGAGAATAGTAAATGCTAGTTAGATGGCATGAAAAATAATTTGGATGTTCACATTAAAAATGAAAAACTAAGAAGGAAAAAAACTTCAGGTAAAGCACTTGAAAGGAGCAAACGAACAAATAAGAAACAAATGAAAATAATGAGTCAATTATCAATTAATAAGAAATGAATGAGTAGTCTGATAATTAAATGGATGCTCAAATGAAACCTACATGGAGAACTTGAAAATGAAAAGAAAGAGAATGTGGATGTGATAATAAATGCAAAGTAAATGAAGGGACCACTTATATACTATAAACAAATCCTTAGGATCCAAATTCCAAAACATACTCCTATTAATTCACTTCAACAAACCCAAATATACACATATTTATCATTTAATTCTTTATTAAAACATTCGTTTTATGTTAATATATGTGCACACTCCATTAGCGCAATAAATCAATTAACAGTCAATCAATCAATTAACCAACTAATTAATTTATTCATTTATTTATGTTACTCAAACCAATTTTATTAATTAATGAATATATATCTATCTATGCATTATAAAATGATTTACTTTACTTTTTTAATGACTGTAACAGCCACATTAATGCAACAAATTTGCAAGTTTTAACCACTTATGAAATGGAAAAATAAATATACGTGAACATGTGTAATTAATGTACAATTGTTAATTAAAGGTAATTCTAAAATTCAAATTTTTTTCCAAAATCATACTTATTCAAAATGAAAGTTTTATTTCTATACATCTCAAAACATGCAATTATCTTAATTAAAATGTTCATTCCGTATTGACACAAAATGCAAGTTTCTATATTGACTCATTCATTACAATTTCATTTATGTTTCTTTTTAATTGAAACATTTAAATTAATCTAATTCCAGTTCATTTCATTACTAATTTCAACAAATTCTAATTATATACACTGTTTTCTTTTCATTTATACCAATTCAAACATGTTTTATAAAATTTCATATACAACAAAATTTATACACTATTTACAAAGTAAATGTTATTATCTTATTGAAAATCAACTTCTCCAAGATGCATTTCAAATAACAAATTATGTTATTCTTTCATTAAAATATTCTCTCCATCCTTTATTCAAATTGAACATTTGTTATTCCGGTTAGAAGCAAACATACAATTTATTCTTTTCAAGTCAAAGCTTAAATTTCATTAAAATCTTTATCTTAATTTAATTTAAAATGTAAGTTCTTATGTTGAACTTATTAATTACAATGCACTTTTCTTTTCTTTTCAATTAAAGGATTCCAACAACTATTACTGTAGTTTATATTAAATATCAGATTTCAAACGAATTCTCATAATACCACAACTATATACTGTTCATTTCATATTCCAACATTTATTTCTTAAATTATTCCATTCTTATATTAACATCTATTATTACAATCAATCATTACCCTATGGGCATAGTTAGTATTGGTTTATATCTTATTACATTAATATTCTCCAATTTCATCCTAATTTACATTAACATAATATTTAATTACATTTAGTCACAATTTATTAATTCCAAATTAAATTTAACAGATTGATTAAATAGGTAACATATAATAGTTGTCACATTTTATTACTTTAATCACACTTATAAGTTTATTATCTTCAAATAAATGTTATAACTACTTACACCACCCTGATTTTTCCTAATTACAATGAATTACATATTATTTCACCAATTAATTGTAACATTTAATTTATTCCCTTGTTTATCAATTATAACTAATTAAATTTCAATGGATTAGTTAACCATTGTTACAATTTGCCAATTCAAACACATTTCCAAGTTTATTGTTAACTAACAAAAAAATAACTCCACATTGAATTTATCTTCTTATTTACAATTTCTAACCAATGTAACTTTACAATTTATTACAATTATTTGAGATTTCATTCAATAGCTCATTTATTATATTAAATTTACATTATTAAACCCTATTTCTTTATTTACAACCTATAACCAATTTTAACTTTACAATCATTTCAATTAATTGGACATACATTAAAGTAGTTATCAATTGTCTTGAATTAACATTTTTAACATTACATTCTAGTTATTTCTTATTAATAAACCACAAATTTTAATTTCTTCCAATATTAAATTACAAAATCTTATTAAATTCAATATTTTAATTATCGAAAATTACGGGTCGTTACAGAAACCAATCGATTCAATGATCCCTATTAAAGCATTGGAATGCAAAACAAATATAGCGATATAACAATGCTACTATCATAGCATCTTTATACCAAACGCCAAAATATGGATATCTATAACTGATACCCATCCTGAAATGCCATTAGCTACCAAAGAGACCTATCGAGGGCCAGAATTATATTGTGGACTCTCCTGAAAACCAACATCTCAAAGGAAGTTGGCCTATAGGTCCTGTCGCAGCACTCAAGAGTACTACAAAATAGTATATGACCTACTCTAGACCGGTGCCCAGTCTTTCTCCGCCCCTGCTTCAGAATCACGTCTACAGGTCATATGCCTCAGTGGTACAATGGATTCCTATTACAAATGTCACATCCTAAAATTTTCGACTTTCGAAAATTCGACATCGATACTCACTTTATCGACTGCCGAGCAATCGAGTGCCGGAAACTCCAATAGTGAGGGTTTTAGAAAGAAGAAATAGAAGAAAAAGAGAAGAAGAAGAGAAAGAAAGAACAACTGAACAACATCAGAACAGAGAACAATATCAGAATCTTACACATCACAGCGGAACAATATATAATAGATAAATGAATATCATTTAAAAACAAAAGAATTATATCTGTTATTACATTACATTACATCATATCATCAGAGTCAATAAACAACAATGGACAGTTATATAAACTTGTCCTCATACAGAATACACAGCGGAATAAATACTATCAGATACAAATACTACGTCTCGTCCTCCAGCTTATCTCCAAAGCTCCAGAATATCCAGAATATCCTGATAATCTAACTCTAGACTGCCCATGTGGAAATTTATGGGCACCCAGAGTTTAGAAGGGAACAATAAACTCCGAGTCAGTCATGGTGACTGGTGTGAGATCGTAAAACAGTTATTCTTTAAAATAAACAACAGGATAATTTTAAAGTCAATTCGAAATGCTTTTTGAAAATGAAGCTACCATAAGACCTCCCACCACACACACAATGCAAACGCAGACTTGGAGGAGATTTCTTCTTATGATAGTCAAAGATGCTTACTACGCAAAAATCAAATCATTTTGGATATTATTATTAGTGCATAGTGTGGAAAACATTTCGAAAGTAGAATATAAATCTTAGCCAGCATAGGTACCATTATATTATGCTTGCTATAGCTGCCATATTAGATGGCAGGTTCTACAACTAAAACCGTACAAATCGCGTATTGTTTCTTTGGATTTCCAACAAATGGTCAGGCTAAGGAACTTCCTATCCACGATGGGTACGTCCCTGGAATAGACGACCCGAGAACCTAACCGGATCTCTGCCAACACAAGGCCGGGTTACCTCTGCAAAAATAGGTAACTACTGACACGCGTATGCCATCCCCCGATCGTCACCGATCTTCCCGAGGATCCCCGATTTCCAACAAACCACATAGAAAAATAATGCAGTAACCACAGAGGTTAAGTATCTGGGCTCCATACCATGATACCACCTTTATCCAGAAGGAATGACATACACTAAGGGGCGCTACTCCCTAGAACCTTGCTGCATCCTTCCTGTTTCGACCATTTCCGGGGTGTGAGGCTCGATGAAGTCTCGTCCACAAAGCTACGCTTTCTCAAAAAGCCCTGCTTCGGGTCAAACAAAAATGATCAACCTATGATCACAAAGATATAAGATCAAACAAATGATCATATCACAAATGATCAAACACTGATCATTTCACAGCAACACTCAGTATGCCACGTTACCAAATTGGGATATATCGCTGATAAATTTCAACTACATAACCTCTGAGCTCGTACGTCTCAGAGAAGGGTGTTAAGCTAAGAGAATAAATTCTCCGCCACCAACAGAAATGTATTTGAAAGAAATCAGCTTTATATCTCAAATTTGTAACGTCAGACACACAATCCATACAAGTCTGTTCCAGGATCGAACAGAACCGAAGGCACTTCTCACGAAGCCCTTGCATATCCGGATAATTTTCAATCACGTCAGGACTTCCCGTCACTAAGGGTGATAAAACCTCTAAATCGAAGATCAGTCGATGTAGAGTAACTCGACGGTAATCCTTCCGTTTTCAAAAATATCCAGTCTTCAACACCGGTCTTCAAATGCGATTCATAACGACGTATCACATATTCGGAATGGGTTATACGACCCCATGGTCCTTTCCCGGTTAACCCGAATAGTGAGCGATTATTTAAAAATAAGTGTGGCATTCAAATTCATCCAATTCACAACAAAACATCCATTCAGGGTAATTTTTGATAGTCGGTTATTTAACTATCAATAAAGATGCGCAACATCATCAGATTCCAAATAATTTTCCAAATTATTTCATCTTCCAAAATATCTTTTACTAGATATAAAATTTCCACATTTAACCGTTTGAAAACAATTTCAAATCAATTCCCACATTTCTTTTTATCTTTGAAGATAAAATCTCAAAACAGTTCATTTCATATTGGAAAAGCATTTCCATACTTATTTGATAATAAGTATTTCACAAATTTATTTATTTTCAACACTTGGAAAATATTCGATATACTTAAATCAAAATTAAGTATATACTTCATTCTTCAAGGAAATCATTTACTTTGACAACATCTATTTGAGTCAAAACGAATGTTGCGTAAAACATCGTTACGACGACTCGAAATCACTAGTATAGGGATTCGAAATTTTAAGGTAGATATATAAAAATCCCCATACTACATAAAACATTTTCTTTTCGAAAATCGTTTACTATAACAACAGTGTTATAGTCCACCATTTCCTTATTTTTCGAAAACGTCTATTTCAACAATAAAAATGTTGAAACCTATGTTTCGATACTTAACACGTTTTAAAACATCTTTTAAAACAACTTCATTTAACAATATTCCTTTTCCCAAAATATATTGATTTTATTCAATAATATATATTTACTGTCCAAATTCGTGAATATAATCACTATCCCAATTTTAACAATTTCTACACATTTAACTTAAAGGATAATTCGCTGTCCAAAATCACGAATATATCTCCTTTAATAACTTCAATGTTAAATTTATCAAATTCTATTGATTTTGAATTTATAAAACAATGTTTATAAATCCCATTTCTATTTATAAAACTTCGATTTCTAAATTATCCAATTCAACTTATATAACTCAATTATATACCGGAAGTTTATATTATAAGTTAAGAACTTAAAATCCATTTATTTACAACATCTATTCATTTCTCATCTAAATGTCAAAATCCCATTTATAAGATAATTGCTTATAAATCTTTTTGTTTTACAAAATCTATCCATTTAATAACTTCACAATTTATGAATCTATAAATTTCAATTCACTTATGGAATCCATTTTTTTTATTTGACTTTAACACTTAATAAAACTCATTTCAAAATTCCAATATTTTTAATTTATAAAAATATCAATTTTTATAAATCTTTTTATATGAATTGTTTAAAATACTTCAACAATTCCAATTTAAACTATTTCATAATCTTTATCAATTGTTTATTTCAAAAATAACATTTTTGTCGTATTTCACAAAAATCACAATTTTACTAACATTAAAATTTTAACATTTATTTATTTAAAATAAACCAATTCAAAAATTTCAATAAAACGTATATTTCTACAAATCGCTTTACAAATCCTTTTAAAATCCAAAATCGTTATTTTTAGACTTTAAAAATGGATCCGATGATGCAACGCATCAAATAGTCAATCATGGCATTCAAAAACATCATATATCAATATGATAATCAACAAATATCACAATATCTGTCAACAATAAATACAGTTGAGGAATCCAGTTGGATCCCTCCAACCTGTTTTCCTGCATCCACAGACGTTAGCACAATACCAATTCCGCTCCAGTACGGAATTATCGCGGTATATGGGTTTTTATAAATCCGCTTACTAACGGCGCAATAGGGTCTCATCCGCTATACGAGGCGGGAAATCATCAATCCAATATATACATATGCCAATATGTATATATCGCTATATATATAGATATATCCTATCATATCTAATAGCACATCCAATAGCAATCAATCAGTCAAATCAATAACTGTAATCCCAAATACATTTTGAGTGAGAAAAATCTCACCTTAGCTTTTTAATTTTGCCGTCCCATTTTCCATTCCAGATTGTTTTCTCGACTTTAACCTTGTATAAATAATTATACGTTTTGTTAATATTCGAAATAAATCGAACAACCAATTTCCCTTTTGATTTTATTTACTCAAATAATTAAATTTTCAAGCTAACCTCCTTTTTCAAACCAAAACTTAGCTTACTGTAAAATTTTAAAACAGAATTTCTTTTTACATCTCTTAGTACTATTTCCTTCCTGTTTTTAAACAGTAAAAATAAAATATTTTATATCTCTTTTTTTTCCACAACTCAAAATCTGAAAACAATTAAATTCATATATATATATATATATATATAGTTAAGCAAGTTCATTTTCTCTTACTCAAAATTCAATCTGTATATGTATTTCTGCATAACCATATTTTTATTCAATTCAAAAAAAAAAAAATCTCTTTCATGTATATATATTTTTAAGGCAGAAATAGTTTTAAAATTTTCTTTTTCAAACTTTATCAATATAAAGTAATCTTCTATTTTACTGTAACAGGAAAAAAAAAACTATATTTATACTTTACTGTATAAACATAAATAGACTTATTCATTGAAGAAATAAATTGTTTTTAACAACCTAAATGTTAATTTAATCTCCTTAACATAAAAATTTAAATTTTGAAAATGGATTGATAATTATACCTCACTGCTAATCGAGTCAACCCAGGCTCGATCGAACCCTCTACTGTCGCTACTGCCATGAGTACGCATCCACTGTCTCACGCTCGACATCGCAGTCCCCCATCGAACGTCGTGACATCGTCGCCATCACTTGATCTCGCGACTACCACCTTCCACCCCCTGAATCGCGACCTTCCCAAGCTTCACGTCGAACAAAGCCACCTTCACCACATCGCTGTCAAAATCTGAACCAACGATTTCCAACATCTCGCTGGCTATAGGAGTTGCCGAGCCTGCTATCGATCGCCACCCAATCCCGCGCGAGCACGCGCCTCCACTAATGGCCACGCGAATCCTCCCATCGCCTCCCCTTCGTTCGCGACTTCCCAGCTCGACTCCCTTGGTGCCACCGTACGCGTCGCCTGAACGCGAGTGCCCCCCTTTTACTCGACCTCGAAATCGACATCCCCCACAAGTCGCGAAACCCTAGGCATGCCTCGCGATTGAATTGGAGACGTAGGGTAAGGGGTTCGAATTTGAGACTGAGGCAAGACTTCAAATCGGCAGTAGAAATACCGCGTGGGGTAAGGATGAGTCGCGATGCTGTATTGTTTCAGTCGCCATTGATTTGTTTTCGTTTGATTTTCTTTTCGTTTTGAACGAGAGGGAGTGAGGCGCGAGTTAAGGTGAGGTAGCGTGATTCCAGGCTGAAACAAAGGAACGTGTTTATAGGGAGAAAACGTGGTGATGGAAATTAATATATATATATTTTAAATTTTAAATTTAAATTTCATTTTATTTTTAACGCGTTCGCCTATCGTACGGTCACGAAACAACTCCGAAAAGTATGAAAATTGAAATCCGACAATAATTCAATATTACGGACCCAATGGAACTGGTTTCGTCGAATTCCGAGACTGTGCTCCGGAACGCTATTTTCAAATATCGATTCGAACGATATAATTTCAAAACTGAACAAATTATTTCCAAATCAATTTCTGAAGCTGCGGTTATCTTCAGTGTTATCAATATAAATTTTACAAGCGTTTGAAATATTTTTCTTCGGCTTAAAATTAAAGATTCAAATTTTTATCCAGTTTCAATCGATTAAATTTTATCATTTAATCGTCAGTCTCAAAGTTATATCGGAGATTCAAATTAAATTATCATTCAAATATTTAAAATAAATTAAATATCCTCAATTTAATTTGTTCAAAATTCTGGGTCGTTACAAACTTCCCCCCTTAAAAGAATTTCGTCCTCGAAATTACAAGTTAGGAAAAAGGTCCTTAACTCGCCTACTATTTTTCACAATCCAATAGTTTTATCAAATTTTCAAAACCAATCTTTCTACTAAAGATTCGTTATCATTTCTACTAACTTTCTAAACATTTTCATAATCTTCAAACAACATTGTTTACTTCAAAATTCAAATTTAAATTCAAATTCAAATTTAAACTTTCAAAATTTCTCAAAAATTTTCTAACGCCCTAAATTTTCGAAAAATTTCGCCAGCGTCTCCTTTGCGCGGCTAATACGGCACGACTACAAAACGTCCCTACGGACTCTCAGATTTCAAAAAGAAAAAGAAAAAGCCAAGCGGCTAGACAAGAAATCATCAAAACTCATATTATAATTCAAATACGTACCTTTTGTCGAGCAATTCAAATTATCTTTGAAATCAAAATCAATTCCCTTTATACCTGTATATCTAACTAGCCATAATATCTAGTTATAACATCCAACTATTTTGCAAATTTTATTACAAACTTCTAATATCAACTTCTTATACCATTTCTAGTTTACTATTGAAGTTATATCCATTATCATTCAATTTCATTTTCTTGCACTTGCAATTTCAAATTTATTTATTCACACATTCATTCATTTCGATTTGAATCTCATTTTCAATCAATTTTCAAATATTTATAAGTCTTCAACTTACTTACATTCCGATTTATAAGATCATTGATACATTCACCTTACTAATTTCATTCCATTATTGAATTATAAATTTTCAATTACCTTCTTGGAATTCTATTTTCATTTATAAATTCATTTACAATTTATATTCACCATTTTATTCATATATGAATTTATTTCCTTGTACTTTCAATTCACATTTATAGATTTCATTTGTTAATGAACTTTAATTCCAATCACATTTACATATTTTACATTAACAATTTCTATTTGTATAAGTTATCAATTCAATAATATTCCATAAATATTCTTATAAAGTATTCCAGAGTCTTTTCAACCTTTCAAAACCATTTTGAAAACAATTCAAATTTATCTTTTGAATTTTCAAAACAAAACTCAATTTTCCAAACAATTTCCATTTAAAACAACTTGGCAGCAATTTCTCTTTTGGAAACCCGAAAATGAACATCAATAATGCTGCAGTCATTACCGAAGTTATTTTCCAACGACCGAAAAGAGTTTAGAGCTTTCATCTCTCCAAAGTACCATTCAAAACCTTTGAAATTCATTTTCAAATCAAAAAGATTTTAAACTTTTCAAATCACCAAAATTTTCAAACTCCTTTCAAAACATTTCCAAAAACTTCTCTGGAATTCCGTTTTAAATTATAAGTCACATTTATAATTTACATTCTTAAATTTCATTCGTATGTGAATCCATTTCTTAACTTTGGAGTTACGATTTCAGTTTCTTATTCAATTTCAATGATAATAATTTACCATTATTACTTCCTAACATCCATGCAACCATATACTATGATAATTCATAGAAAATCGTTTCTTTTCTATACAAAAATAGCTTTGGGTAAAATTATTTCATTTACCCTATTTAAAACAATACTGCGCCGAACTGTTCTATTCAAGTGTTTAGAAACCCCTTCGATACAGTTTTGCAAGACTGTGCCGACGAAGGTTCATATACCACTCAATAAACCAATCATCACAATACAAAACAATTTTATATTCAATAACAAATACGCGCTCATATCTATTATTACACTCAACTCATTCTAGAGTACTGCTGACTCTATCTCTAATGAGTAACACCCAACAGAGCAGGGTTGTCGCTTAACCATATGCTCTGATACCACTTTGTCACATCCTAAAATTTTCGACTTTCGAAAATTCGACATCGATACTCACTTTATCGACTGCCGAGCAATCGAGTGCCGGAAACTCCAATAGTGAGGGTTTTAGAAAGAAGAAATAGAAGAAAAAGAGAAGAAGAAGAGAAAGAAAGAACAACTGAACAACATCAGAACAGAGAACAATATCAGAATCTTACACATCGCAGCGGAACAATATATAATAGATAAATGAATATCATTTAAAAACAAAAGAATTATATCTGTTATTACATTACATTACATCATATCATCAGAGTCAATAAACAACAATGGACAGTTATATAAACTTGTCCTCATACAGAATACACAGCGGAATAAATACTATCAGATACAAATACTACGTCTCGTCCTCCAGCTTATCTCCAAAGCTCCAGAATATCCAGAATATCCTGATAATCTAACTCTAGACTGCCCGTGTGGAAATTTATGGGCACCCAGAGTTTAGAAGGGAACAATAAACTCCGAGTCAGTCATGGTGACTGGTGTGAGATCGTAAAACAGTTATTCTTTAAAATAAACAACAGGATAATTTTAAAGTCAATTCGAAATGCTTTTTGAAAATGAAGCTACCATAAGACCTCCCACCACACACACAATGCAAACGCAGACTTGGAGGAGATTTCTTCTTATGATAGTCAAAGATGCTTACTACGCAAAAATCAAATCATTTTGGATATTATTATTAGTGCATAGTGTGGAAAACATTTCGAAAGTAGAATATAAATCTTAGCCAGCATAGGTACCATTATATTATGCTTGCTATAGCTGCCATATTAGATGGCAGGTTCTACAACTAAAACCGTACAAATCGCGTATTGTTTCTTTGGATTTCCAACAAATGGTCAGGCTAAGGAACTTCCTATCCACGATGGGTACGTCCCTGGAATAGACGACCCGAGAACCTAACCGGATCTCTGCCAACACAAGGCCGGGTTACCTCTGCAAAAATAGGTAACTACTGACACGCGTATGCCATCCCCCGATCGTCACCGATCTTCCCGAGGATCCCCGATTTCCAACAAACCACATAGAAAAATAATGCAGTAACCACAGAGGTTAAGTATCTGGGCTCCATACCATGATACCACCTTTATCCAGAAGGAATGACATACACTAAGGGGCGCTACTCCCTAGAACCTTGCTGCATCCTTCCTGTTTCGACCATTTCCGGGGTGTGAGGCTCGATGAAGTCTCGTCCACAAAGCTACGCTTTCTCAAAAAGCCCTGCTTCGGGTCAAACAAAAATGATCAACCTATGATCACAAAGATATAAGATCAAACAAATGATCATATCACAAATGATCAAACACTGATCATTTCACAGCAACACTCAGTATGCTACGTTACCAAATTGGGATATATCGCTGATAAATTTCAACTACATAACCTCTGAGCTCGTACGTCTCAGAGAAGGGTGTTAAGCTAAGAGAATAAATTCTCCGCCACCAACAGAAATGTATTTGAAAGAAATCAGCTTTATATCTCAAATTTGTAACGTCAGACACACAATCCATACAAGTCTGTTCCAGGATCGAACAGAACCGAAGGCACTTCTCACGAAGCCCTTGCATATCCGGATAATTTTCAATCACGTCAGGACTTCCCGTCACTAAGGGTGATAAAACCTCTAAATCGAAGATCAGTCGATGTAGAGTAACTCGACGGTAATCCTTCCGTTTTCAAAAATATCCGGTCTACAACACCGGTCTTCAAATGCGATTCATAACGACGTATCACATATTCGGAATGGGTTATACGACCCCATGGTCCTTTCCCGGTTAACCCGAATAGTGAGCGATTATTTAAAAATAAGTGTGGCATTCAAATTCATCCAATTCACAACAAAACATCCATTCAGGGTAATTTTTGATAGTCGGTTATTTAACTATCAATAAAGATGCGCAACATCATCAGATTCCAAATAATTTTCCAAATTATTTCATCTTCCAAAATATCTTTTACTAGATATAAAATTTCCACACTTAACCGTTTGAAAACAATTTCAAATCAATTCCCACATTTCTTTTTATCTTTGAAGATAAAATCTCAAAACAGTTCATTTCATATTGGAAAAGCATTTCCATACTTATTTGATAATAAGTATTTCACAAATTTATTTATTTTCAACACTTGGAAAATATTCGATATACTTAAATCAAAATTAAGTATATACTTCATTCTTCAAGGAAATCATTTACTTTGACAACATCTATTTGAGTCAAAACGAATGTTGCGTAAAACATCGTTACGACGACTCGAAATCACTAGTATAGGGATTCGAAATTTTAAGGTAGATATATAAAAATCCCCATACTACATAAAACATTTTCTTTTCGAAAATCGTTTACTATAACAACAGTGTTATAGTCCACCATTTCCTTATTTTTCGAAAACGTCTATTTCAACAATAAAAATGTTGAAACCTATGTTTCGATACTTAACACGTTTTAAAACATCTTTTAAAACAACTTCATTTAACAATATTCCTTTTCCCAAAATATATTGATTTTATTCAATAATATATATTTACTGTCCAAATTCGTGAATATAATCACTATCCCAATTTTAACAATTTCTACACATTTAACTTAAAGGATAATTCGCTGTCCAAAATCACGAATATATCTCCTTTAATAACTTCAATGTTAAATTTATCAAATTCTATTGATTTTGAATTTATAAAACAATGTTTATAAATCCCATTTCTATTTATAAAACTTCGATTTCTAAATTATCCAATTCAACTTATATAACTCAATTATATACCGGAAGTTTATATTATAAGTTAAGAACTTAAAATCCATTTATTTACAACATCTATTCATTTCTCATCTAAATGTCAAAATCCCATTTATAAGATAATTGCTTATAAATCTTTTTGTTTTACAAAATCTATCCATTTAATAACTTCACAATTTATGAATCTATAAATTTCAATTCACTTATGGAATCCATTTTTTTTATTTGACTTTAACACTTAATAAAACTCATTTCAAAATTCCAATATTTTTAATTTATAAAAATATCAATTTTTATAAATCTTTTTATATGAATTGTTTAAAATACTTCAACAATTCCAATTTAAACTATTTCATAATCTTTATCAATTGTTTATTTCAAAAATAACATTTTTGTCGTATTTCACAAAAATCACAATTTTACTAACATTAAAATTTTAACATTTATTTATTTAAAATAAACCAATTCAAAAATTTCAATAAAACGTATATTTCTACAAATCGCTTTACAAATCCTTTTAAAATCCAAAATCGTTATTTTTAGACTTTAAAAATGGATCCGATGATGCAACGCATCAAATAGTCAATCATGGCATTCAAAAACATCATATATCAATATGATAATCAACAAATATCACAATATCTGTCAACAATAAATACAGTTGAGGAATCCAGTTGGATCCCTCCAACCTGTTTTCCTGCATCCACAGACGTTAGCACAATACCAATTCCGCTCCAGTACGGAATTATCGCGGTATATGGGTTTTTATAAATCCGCTTACTAACGGCGCAATAGGGTCTCATCCGCTATACGAGGCGGGAAATCATCAATCCAATATATACATATGCCAATATGTATATATCGCTATATATATAGATATATCCTATCATATCTAATAGCACATCCAATAGCAATCAATCAGTCAAATCAATAACTGTAATCCCAAATACATTTTGAGTGAGAAAAATCTCACCTTAGCTTTTTAATTTTGCCGTCCCATTTTCCATTCCAGATTGTTTTCTCGACTTTAACCTTGTATAAATAATTATACGTTTTGTTAATATTCGAAATAAATCGAACAACCAATTTCCCTTTTGATTTTATTTACTCAAATAATTAAATTTTCAAGCTAACCTCCTTTTTCAAACCAAAACTTAGCTTACTGTAAAATTTTAAAACAGAATTTCTTTTTACATCTCTTAGTACTATTTCCTTCCTGTTTTTAAACAGTAAAAATAAAATATTTTATATCTCTTTTTTTTCCACAACTCAAAATCTGAAAACAATTAAATTCATATATATATATATATATAGTTAAGCAAGTTCATTTTCTCTTACTCAAAATTCAATCTGTATATGTATTTCTGCATAACCATATTTTTATTCAATTCAAAAAAAAAAAAATCTCTTTCATGTATATATATATTTAAGGCAGAAATAGTTTTAAAATTTTCTTTTTCAAACTTTATCAATATAAAGTAATCTTCTATTTTACTGTAACAGGAAAAAAAAACTATATTTATACTTTACTGTATAAACATAAATAGACTTATTCATTGAAGAAATAAATTGTTTTTAACAACCTAAATGTTAATTTAATCTCCTTAACATAAAAATTTAAATTTTGAAAATGGATTGATAATTATACCTCACTGCTAATCGAGTCAACCCAGGCTCGATCGAACCCTCTACTGTCGCTACTGCCATGAGTACGCATCCACTGTCTCACGCTCGACATCGCAGTCCCCCATCGAACGCCGTGACATCGTCGCCATCACTTGATCTCGCGACTACCACCTTCCACCCCCTGAATCGCGACCTTCCCAAGCTTCACGTCGAACAAAGCCACCTTCACCACATCGCTGTCAAAATCTGAACCAACGATTTCCAACATCTCGCTGGCTATAGGAGTTGCCGAGCCTGCTATCGATCGCCACCCAATCCCGCGCGAGCACGCGCCTCCACTAATGGCCACGCGAATCCTCCCATCGCCTCCCCTTCGTTCGCGACTTCCTAGCTCGACTCCCTTGGTGCCACCGTACGCGTCGCCTGAACGCGAGTGCCCCCCTTTTACTCGACCTCGAAATCGACATCCCCCACAAGTCGCGAAACCCTAGGCACGCCTCGCGATTGAATTGGAGACGTAGGGTAAGGGGTTCGAATTTGAGACTGAGGCAAGACTTCAAATCGGCAGTAGAAATACCGCGTGGGGTAAGGATGAGTCGCGATGCTGTATTGTTTCAGTCGCCATTGATTTGTTTTCGTTTGATTTTCTTTTCGTTTTGAACGAGAGGGAGTGAGGCGCGAGTTAAGGTGAGGTAGCGTGATTCCAGGCTGAAACAAAGGAACGTGTTTATAGGGAGAAAACGTGGTGATGGAAATTAATATATATATATTTTAAATTTTAAATTTAAATTTCATTTTATTTTTAACGCGTTCGCCTATCGTACGGTCACGAAACAACTTCGAAAAGTATGAAAATTGAAATCCGACAATAATTCAATATTACAGACCCAATGGAACTGGTTTCGTCGAATTCCGAGACTATGCTCCGGAACGCTATTTTCAAATATCGATTCGAACGATATAATTTCAAAACTGAACAAATTATTTCCAAATCAATTTCTGAAGCTGCGGTTATCTTCAGTGTTATCAATATAAATTTTACAAGCGTTTGAAATATTTTTCTTCGGCTTAAAATTAAAGATTCAAATTTTTATCCAGTTTCAATCGATTAAATTTTATCATTTAATCGTCAGTCTCAAAGTTATATCGGAGATTCAAATTAAATTATCATTCAAATATTTAAAATAAATTAAATATCCTCAATTTAATTTGTTCAAAATTCTGGGTCGTTACAACAAAACTGATATCATCTGATTATATATGGATAGACAATCCAAAATCAAGCTACCCTACATACACATTCCCCTCAAACGTATATACAAAACCAAAGTATTGTTGTCCCTGTGTGGAACATGATTCGTTCTTCAAGTTCCTCAAACTCTCCGATTGCTTTAAGTCAGGCATACCAAACCAATATACATAAATTGCTCTAACCATGCATGTATAATGTTATATATATATATATATATATATCACTTGAACCACATATTTATATATCTATATAGTATATCGCATCTACTACTCGGTAACCCCAAGTCGGGCATATCGAACTATACATACGCTTAAATTGCATATCGGTAGATCATTCCAAATTTACATTAACTACAAAAGAGGCTTATCGAGAGCCACAACTAACTTGTAGATTCTCCTAAAAACCAACACCTTAAAAGAAGTTGGCATGCAGGTCTTATTGCAACACCCAAGAGTACTATAGAATGGCATATGACCTCATCTAGACCGGCGACCCAGTCTCTCTTTGCCCCTGCTTCAGAACCACGTTTGCAAGTTGTGCACCTCAGTGGTATAATGGATTCCTTACACCAATTGGTAGCCCTAAGTTGGACGTACCGAAACCTTCTATAAATTCTTTAAACCGCATATCAATCGATATATTCCGTGCATCTTCCAGTAGCCCCATGTCGGACATACTAGAACTATATTTATGCATATAGACATACATAAATCACATATATGCAGATATATATATATATATATATTCCTATATATATATAAACAGTCCAACTATATGGAACTAGTAAAGACATATAATGCAAATTTACATACACAAAGGAAATACACAACCAAAGTAACAAATCTATCAACTCAATACCAATAATAAGTCACACATACAACCATATAAACAATTCAACAAATTGCGTCTTACTTAAATAACAAATCTAATAATTTATATTTTCTTCATACCATTTTATAGAAGTCTCAAGCTTATATACTATAAAATAATGCACTTGCCTATCAATCATTCTATAGCTTGTTTTCACTTAATTCTCATATTTAAAATAAGTTTAACTATTAATAAGGCCTCATAATATTATATAGCTCATGTATATAATTTCTATACACACACATACACATATTTATCAAACTATTCCTTAGGTCTAAAGTTAATAAATTACGTTATAATAATGTTTGAGATTTTATTACCTTAATCAAGCTCTATTAAATAATATAATACTTAATTGTAATTTCAAAATTCTCAAATCGCCTTTATAGAAATTCACAAGTTAGTTAAATATTGATTTACATCGTAATAAACCAAAGCTGGATAAACTTCAAAGCCATTTTTAATATAAGTTTAACCTGCCTAAATCATTATTTTAGCCTTACAACTTATTTTAAAGGTCATACTTCTAATTTTCGATTAGTAATAAAATATATAATAATATTTTTGTCACTGATCTTACTACAAAATAGAGTTTAATTAATTTATAACCATGTTATAAATTAATAATAACTACATCTAACTCTATTCAATACGGATAAAACACAATATTTTTACATACGGGACCTTAATCAATTATCCTATATATCAGTAATAAAATATATAACAACATTTTTATTACTGATCTAACTATAAAATAGAGTTTAATTAATTTATAACCATGTTATAAATTAATATCAACTCCATATAACTCTATTCAATACAAAAATAACGTTTTGTGTGTGTGTGCAAAGACACACAACATGGATGCATGCATACATGTGTGTGTGTGTATAGACACAAACACACACACACACAGATATATATATATATATATATATATTAGTGGAACTGGGCTAGCCTGCAACAGAAGCTATGGGTGAATTTCAAAAAAATTCCCTTATTAGATCTTTATTGGGTCTATAAAGTCTAGTTTATTTAGAACATTTCTAAATTTTATTTGAATAAAATCTTTTATTTATTTAAAGTTATAAATGATAGTGTATTATATAATTTTATGTTATGTTAAATATATATGTACCACATACACATATATATAATTGTCTATATATCTAACGTATCAATCCGTGTAAGGTATAACATGCTTATATATAGATGTTGGGATTGACATCGCAACAGACATGTTATCTCTTCTAATATATAAATGTATTATCTAAATGTATGTGTGTATATATAAATTTTTTCTTTTATAATAAAATATTTCAACACACACAAAGATATATATATATATATATATTAAAATTTTATTTATATATAATTTTGTGTAAACGTATAAATATTTATATATGAATATATATATATATATAATATTAACAAAATGTATATATATTAATTACTGTATAACAATATTTATATCACTTAAAATATAATAAATAAATATTAATATTTTTTTAAAGTCGAAAGTTTCATTTATATAATTATATATATATTTATTTATATATATAAATCAAATATGTCAAATACTTGGGTATATATATAATAAAATATTAATATTAATATAAATAAAATTATAAAATAATTTTTTATTTAAATATATTTATTGAACTTGTTTTGAACATGGATCAGGGTTTTTATTTTTGTCAAAAATTAAATATATATATATATATATATATTAAGAAAACCAAAAATAATTATTTAAAAATTAGGATAAAATATTTTATCTGAATCAAAATTTATAATTTAAACTTCCAGCAAATTTTGGATAAAATTTTAAAATTTTAAAGTTTAATATATAATTTTATAATTTAATAAGCTTAAGAAATTCAATTTTAAAATTTTTGATTTGAATTTAGATATTTAAAAATAAAAAAAATTATTTAATTTTTTCCATGAGTTCAATATGTATAAATATGATATTATAAAATTTAAAATATATATGTATGAATTTATATAATTATTTATATGATAAATTGATTTAAATATTATTTAAAAGTAATATATAAAAATAAAAAAATTCTTTCTACCTAAAATAATATTCTTATTAAACATCATATAAAAAAATTTATTTTCATTTTTACATATTTACAATATAGTATTTAAACTATAAACTATATTGATATATGTGTATGTTATATATTAAATCATTAAATAGTAAAAAAATATTTTTTTAATTCTGAGCAATATTGTATAAGGATTAATTATCATAAAAAATTGTTTTTGATAAACATATATACATATAATCAATCTAAATTGTGACGATAAATCTACATATTAGAATCGTCACCTAACTTACAATGATATATATATATATATATATATATATATATATATATATATATATATAATAAGCACTATTAATATAAATTAATGTTTGTAGTTTATTAAAAACATACCTAATAGTCAAAGCTCTTATGCACATCTTGAAATGGTGATGTAAGCTCCATGAAATGAATTTTGATCCAACATAGCGCTAGTCCTTGAAATGTCGAGCACTGGCTATCGAATAGCAATTGGATTGACTTGATTTGGGCTTGATAAAAATGGAGAGACCATAGAGGATTTTCTTCCAGTAATGACTAGAAGTGGAGGCTCTAGAAGTCCCAAGTCAAATACAGAAAGAGATGCTAAAATATTGGATGGAAAGGAGAGAATTTAGAATCTCATCTTTTACTCTATCTCTTTTAATCTCGGCCATCCATTTTCAAGCCTTCTAACTCATATTTTGAGCCACCTATACCCCATGTTGCAGCCTGTCCTATCAGCATACATGATGGGCTTTAAACCTATTTGAGCCTAATTAAATATTTTGCATTTTAAATCTAATTTAAAACGCTTATCAGTATCGTATATCGATTAATGCGATTATAACTTTTATTAATACAATTAATATTCATTTACCAAATCAATATCAAATTTACAGATAATACTTCATAAATATTATTTACTTTAATTAATTTACAACAATTATGAATTAATTAAATCATCCAATTAAAGGAGAATTCATCATTTTCGGTTGAGTGACTCGTCAGGTGTAAATTTGGTCAGCGATTAATATCGAACTATTCAAATATTAATGTTCACAATCACTTAGAAGGTAGTGTGACATTTTGGCCAAATTTATCGCTTACTTGGTTTCGATAAAATCAAATTTTACTTTATTAAGCGTTACCCGGTTGTGACTTTTATTTACACCAATTCTCTTAATCAAAATTATACCACTTTGGACTTATGAAATTTGGTAATGGTCGAAATTACAATATTGTCCACATTCGACTGTATAGTCCAAACACAAATTCCTTGGTTTAATAATAACAATTATTATTAACAGAAATGCTCTGGTCAGAGACTTCAACTTTAAGTTGACTTTGGTTGACCATGATACTAACCTCATATAACTAAGGAGACGAATCCTCTCTTGAGCTTTCATATTGAAATATCACTATATCTACTTTTCAGTCGATACCCAAAAATAATCATTATTTTATAAATAAAATTCTGTAATTTTTAAGAAGATATATTCGTAATTTGATGCAATCAATAAGTGCTATATGGCTTGCTCCCACTATTCCATCATTACTATAATAGCGTACTGAATTCGGAGGTCCTTCTTTCACTTAATATAGAATATTTATTTCATATACTGCAACTATTTTGCAACGAAGAGTTCTTTGATCATATATCATGAACTTAAAGAAATAAATCTCATAGAAAACAATTTTCTATAAGAAAATACATTTCATAATAGAAATCTTATTTCTTATTCTAATGTTAAATATTATCGATAATTATTTCAATTCTCATTTTCAGTGTTTCTGTATGATGCATAAGTGACCATTCACTCTCTTCATCCCAACTGTACCTTAAATCATGCATACTCTTATACACTCATTTTCCTTTTAAATAGTCAAACCATTCAAAACAAAACCCTTACTACAATATCATACAAAAGCATACCCAATCATCCTTAACATTTAAGGACATTAAATATGACGTTCTTCGCATAAACTGATCAAACTAACAATTTTAGCAATCGAGTTCTTAGATCTATCTTGTTGTTTTGGTCTAACGTTACATTTAACATAATACGATCCTTATTGAAATCAATCAAATTAAATACCCAATCTCACTGTATGGTTTATTTGTTTATTTCAGATGAACTAATTTCATCAAAATACTATACATTACAATCTGTGGCCGTTCGATCACCATATAACATTTATATGCCATTGTATATGGATCAAATATCCATAGTATTATATTACTTTTGATTTCGAAACTCATAGAATGGAATACATGGACTCAAAAAATAAATACGCAGGCTACCATGTTACGGACGTATTAAGTAGTTGTAAAATTAGGTATTTGCATGAGTATAGAAAACATTAACATGCAACAAGTATTAATAGTAAGTGTGTATGTGTGTTATATTTCTATTTGTCAATCTTCAATTTAGTTCATTTGTATATCTTAATCAATAAACATTTTGTCAATTATATTAAATGTACAAATTTAGCAATGTGGATTATTAAAACATTATATAACATATGTTCTTACAATATTAGAAAGGTTAAATGTTATCATTTCATTTTTCTAATAAGGTTCCCACTAGACTTTTGTGATTCACCAAACCCTAAGTCAAAACATAGAAGTCTTTTGACTTCATTAGAATATGTTAGGATTCATCTATCTTGGAATTATGACCTTGAGTTTGCTCAACAAATCATAGCTCCACGAACGATGGATAACTCCTTATCGGTTGTATCATATACAACTCTTAGCCTTTGGTACCTTGTCATAATTTCACTTCGACCTTGAGTCTACTCAACAAATACATATTGTCATCTTACCTCGTCTATTTAATATATTAATAATACTACACATAACATCCAAAGCTTGAGTTTGCGTGCAATAATATATATATATATATATATATATATATATGTGTGTGTGTGTATATATATATATTTGCATGTATTTATGTATGTATGTATGGAAGATGACAACATTATATTGAAGATTCATAATCTTCAATATATTATATTGAGTGATATCAACATATGGAATAATGTATTTCTTATGAAATACCCACATGATTCAAGTGTCAGACACATCACAAATCACTATATACGTACATTTACATATGTATTTATTTCTTAAGTCTATTTAGGGTTTCTTAACGATCCACCTCTAATTTATACATCCATGTTATATAAGATTTATTATTATATAATTTTATATTTCATGCTACTTATATAATAGTCTTATGTATAATATTATATTAATTAAATCTTATTCAATTAATTTTAATCAATTAAAATTTAATTGATTTTATATTATCATAATATAACATTTATATGAAATATTTATTATATGGTAACCTTTATAGTATAACATATATATCTCATATAAGATATTTTTTATTTAATTAATTATCTTTAATTAACTTGTTTAATTAATTAACATTTAATTAATTAATTTATTTAGTTACTGTTTAATTAATTTATTAATTATATAATTTTAATTAAATTATATTAATTTCGAAAGATCATATTATATACATACATATATACTTAATGTAACGACTCACTTTTCCTTACATTTCAAGTTGACATTAAGCCACACATGTCCAATCCAAATTGAACGGAAAGGTGGATAGTTAGGGAAAAAGAATGAAGAAAGAAGACAAGGAGAAACTAAACAACACAGAATCTCACAGTGGAACGAATAATCTATAATATATAACAAAACTTTACATAAAAAAACTGTAATATATGTGTGTACAGATATCAATCAGAGAACGCTAACCTATTTCAGCCCTCACAGTTATAACAACCTGTCCTCACAATTGCTGATAAATACAACGATGAATGCAATGGAAAAATAACCATGTACGTGAATATGTCTCTAGGCCTCAGCTTTCCTCCTGAAGCTCCAAACATCCAACTAAACCTTGAAATATGCTCGGTCTGACCCGAGCATTTTAGGAAAACAACGCCCGGGTCAGTCTGGCAAAAACAGCGTGAGAAATACAATCAAATGGGTTCTTAAAGTTTAAATAACCTTTTAAAACAAAGGTATCTCATATGACGACGCCGCACATAAACACAGACGGGTTTTTACCTTACGATAACCAAAACCTTTTATAATGGAAAATCCAATGATATTATAATAATGTCTAAGGCCGAAAATAATAATAATCAAGTAGTTGTGATGCTCGTGAGTGTACATCACAACAATACTAGATATATAATCAAAAACCGATAAGGCACGTTCGCTAATTATGTAGGATTTCCATGGAGGTGCCCTAAGTACTTCGAGGAATGGTCCTCCTACACAAGGATCAAAGATATCCTTCCGAAGCAGCATACATCCCTAGTGATGTACCATAGGAAAAATATAGCTGGTCTCGCTAAGACCTAGTGCATCGGCCCATGCATGCATAGCAACTGTAAGTGACATCTAGGAGGAGCCGACTACACCCTATGGGTTTGCCAACCATACTAGCCATGCCTCTTATCTCTGGTTTTAGTCATTCCCGCTGATGAGGCTACGTCCGGCATTCCAGCTCACGCACAACCATCAAAATAGATCATGGAATCCCACATGGATTCCAATACTCTAGTGGGTCTTGGAACCACACATGGATCCCAACATACCAAAATATTACGAATCTCCTCCGTAGAACCGTATAAGGTTTTCGGAGTGGTCACGGGTTTGAGTCATCTCTTACGAGTACACTCTTTCGTTTCCCGAATGTTCCACAAAACCAAACACAGATTTCTGGAATGCTCAATACCGGTTCTTTAGGAAATAATCAGACAATACATAAGAGCGGGGATCACCCCGTAACCGTTTAAGTGGACGGATCTCCTTATCATTTGTCCTAGAAGAACAAAACGAGTTTATACATACAGTATATCACCACCAATGGTAACTGTACCATATAATTCCTGTGTTTCCCTTAGATATTTCCAGAGTTAAAATCCTTTGGTGTTAAGTAGGGAATATTTCCGTACCACCAAAATTAAGAAGGATTGCATATTTAGGCCAAGATTTGATGGTCGGTTATTTAACTATCAAATAAACAAACATTCCAAAATAAAGATTATATTTCCCATGGAAATCACTAAGCCTCATTCAATTAAGTTTCCATTACTTAAAAATCACCTTTCGAACACTTTGGGAATCACTTCCGTATACTTATCTCAACAGGATAAGTATATCCACAAAACACTATATTTGAATACATAGAAAATATAACCATATACTTATCTCAATGGTATAAGTATATTCACAAACCATTTTACTTTCAAAACTTAGAACTTGAAAACCTCTGAAAATAGATTTGGAAAAAAGTAGTGTTCCATATCGACTATGGATCGCAGCTTACACAATGGTTACATCGCTATCACAGTGAGCCCATAGTAAACTTTGGGCAATCCCTGCCCCTCGAATTACGCCATGAAAATCAATCATTTCTTTCCAAAAACTCTTTATTTCATAAATACCTCCACATCTATTTATAAAGTTTCTTTATAAATTCCCAATCCCTTTAAAAAAAATCTTAATAAATCTCAAACCTATTTATAAAACTTCTACTTCTTAGATCTTTAAAACTCATTTTAAATTTCTTTTATAAATATTCAAAGCCATTTATAAAACTCTTCCCATAGTTTAATAAACCTCTTTAATAAACTTTTTAAGTCAACAAGGTTCCCTTGGTAAACCATACATTATTTAAAATAACATAAAATAATAAGTTATTATTTAAACACCCCTCTATTCCATTCAATTTAAATCACATTTAAAATAATAACTTCAAAATCTCACTAATAATATATTAAATTAATTTTTTTAAACACAATTATTATATGAATAAGTTAACTTTAAAATAATACTAATATAATAATTAATTGACTTTAAACGTTATTAAAACAGTAATTGATTTAGCTTAAACTAATATTAATATGAAAATTAATTAACATATAAATATCATTAAAATATCTTAAATCAATATAAGTAATTAACTATAATTAAAAATTAAAGTATAGTTTAATCATTTTAAATAAATAATTAAATATAATTAAAAAAATTAAACCATAACTAAATAACTAAACATTCTTAAACAACATTTAAAAAATAACTTTTAGGAATCATATAAATAAAATAATCAACCTAAAAAATCATTAAACAATTATTAATTATTTTTAAAACATTATTATTAATAAGTTATTAACTTTTTATATCTTATTAGCAAATAAAAATTCTTAAATTAACTTTCAAATAAAAATTTAACTTTATTAAAATTTGAGGAGGCTTAACGATCACATTGGTACTTCTACAAGCTACCATATTATTATTTAATTTAACCTTTCAAGTTAACAACAGATATTTACATAATCCACGACTATGTAAATAAATCCAACACTTAACCATCATTGGTTAATATATCACTTATTCAAAGTGGCATATCAGTTAATGATATATAATCAAATGTCCAAAACTATAAAATAGTAGAACAGGGATTTATCCTGCAAATTAATTTGACAATTAATTTAATTAGCGGGACGTTGTTTTATTCCGCTAGCAGATGTCCAATTACCATATTCAATCCAATCTAATTTAACAGTATTTTATTTGGCCAAATAAACATCAATAATTAAGGTATATAAATTTAAACGACGTTATTAATTAAAATAAAGTAATTTAAATTCAATCCATTTAAATATGTCATAAATTTTTACATGTTCAAAGCTATCAACAAGTTACACTACAATGTTGTACTCGTCAATATGAGTACGACACAAAAATCTACGTGTCAATCAGATTTCGTATGAGCAAGGTATAACAATTCAAAGTTTTGACAAATTCAATTATATAATCATTATTTAAATAACAATCTAAATATCATCTATAACTGCCAAGGCCCACTGCCAACCAAACCTATGACTTCCCTTCACCTATACTTGCGCCTCCAGTTAGCCATTTCCAACCATGTCACAGACATTTTCACTTATCCAAAAATTAGCATATCCTTTCCACATCTCACGTGCGCAATTGAACACATTCCCTTGGACTAAAGTGCAAATTCCTATTACTTCAACAATAACATCTCCAGGTCCATTAACTTTAATTCATGCACTTCCTGCTCCTATATCTCCATGGCCATGCCCACCTTTTCCCACTCACGCTGCACAAACCTCCGCATTTTACGAAGCTATGCACGCGGCTGACGTAAATTGAAAACTCATGCCTGCTATATCTAATGACACTCCTTCCATCTTTCACTTTCACATGGCCAGCTCATGCATGAATAACACATCAACTTCTTCACATCTCCACTTCGCAGTCGAGCCCTACATACCCCGACCTACACCCAAAACGCACGGCCCCACACCTTCAGCCACTTCTTCTACCTTCGGCCGTACATGCCTCCACCTACACATATACGTGCATGCACACTACACCAATATATTCCTCACAACCATACATAGTAGTAGAGAAATTCATGAGATGTGTAAAGGAAGTGGTTTGAAAAATAAATGGAAAAAGGAAATTTATGCTCTATGGTTTTTCATATATTTCATGCATGCTCTGTTGAGTGAAAACAAATTTATAAAAGCAAAGCTCACTTCTTATGAAAGGAAAACTGAGTAAAAACATTAAATGGTAATGCCTAATGAATGACAGACAGGATGCACATGTGGCAAGATTTTTTTAAAAGTTTGTTTGCGTGTATAACATTTTGTTTGGGAAAAGTTAGTTTAGGGTACCCTGCCATAATATATTTCGTTCGCGTATGAGCTGCGAGCGACAGAAATAAAAATACGATCGTGCTCAACAATGTGAGATGATCATAAAACAATAATAAAATATACAAGTTAACTTACTCTTGTGAAGTTTGAAAAGTATTGACATTTTCCGCAAAAAGCGTCACACGAAAATTTTATTATTTTCCAGATTAACAATTATGAAAAATTCTAAAAATTAAATTAAAAATACGTCATCAAAAATCAAGTCTTAATTTGAAACATAGATTTTATTATAATTTAAATTCAAATCCGAATATTTAAACAAATTAAGTTTCAAATTCGAAGACCCAAAAATGCGGGTCATTACACTCTCCCCCCTTAAAAGAATTTCATCCTGGAAATTTCAGCACAAGAATACTTAATATTACTCATTAGCCCGCATGGTGTTCATAGGTCATTCATATACAGAATCTGATTCGATCCCTACTCGAATACATAACTCCACTTCCAAGCTAGCATCGCTTACCCGATTTTCTAATGGGGACTCCTGATCAGGCTCCTTGATTAGGAACCTCCGTTCTTCTTTCATAGCAACAAACTATGATAGAAAACCTTGGTCCCATACTAAAAATCCTCATCAAGTGCTCGCCGCTAAAAATCAAGTAACAGATCCTTATTCGGAATGATGTGAAACACCTCAAAGTCTTATACTCGAATATTAGATCAAAACTATATGAAGAGAAAAATGATCTATGTCCACCTTCGCATTTATTTAATTGGTCATTCCAAATACCAATACTATTACCACTAAAATATTTATGAAAACATTTCATATAACTCCATTTAATTTGTAAAACTTATAAAATTCCTTATCATTCCCTAAGGATACACAGAACTATAATTCAAACTTTATTTTGAATTTACTTGAGAATTTTAAACACCCGGATTTTTAATCAAAACACCTTTTTGAAATGACATTATATACTTTAATCTAGAGAATATATATATATATAATACACACACATATATTGCCCGAGTAACCCCAAAATTATACCAAGGAGATGTGTATTACCAAAAAGTATCATACATTTCCTTACTAGAAGGATAATACTCAAGATAAACGTTTACCATCCGAACGTATCTCTTACCCATCTTTAGTTATTTTCGAGCCACTCAAACTAGTTATCTTAAAGCTAATTCTTTCTTTCAAACGCATTTTGAAACAAAATCCTACATATATTTCCAGCAAAATATTTCAACAAAATATCCAATTCCAATTTGCTTTGGATTCGCTCGGATTCGAACTCGTTCTAATCGTACAATGACAAAGTGAATAATTTACTAAGTGCATAATACCATTCGCCTAAGCAAACATTTGATCTTCACTTAGAAGATTATTCTAAGCACCACAAAACAAATCGAGACTTATTCCCCCAAACCAATCTAAAGAAATATACCTTTTTTTAAAGTTCTCTTTTCCAAAAGAGCTTATACTTTAATATATTTTAAGGTAAGCTATGATTACCATTTCCAACATCATTTATACTCTAAAACTATCTCAAATAAAATTATTATTTCTTCTCTCCAAAATCATTTGAAATAGTAACATACCCATTTAATTTATAGTAAATCAAACCATACATTTGGAATCAAATCAAAATTTATTTTATCAAAACAATTATATAGCGAGATCCAAACGGTAGCATATCCCCACTTGGAAATGTTTTTATCCCAAGAACATATTCAATTACTATTATTAACTTGTAAAGTATGAAAACCATTTTCCAAAATCATCGGGATTTAAACTCTCGAATTCCTTTTATTTATAAAATACATTTTAATAAATCAAATTTATAAAATATATCCTTTTAAAGGAAATCGTTCCTCAAATATTTATTTCGAAAATATTCTATCTTTTTTCATATAAATCATTCTTCAAGTATTATTTCGAAAATATTTAAGTTTTCTTTTAATAAAATTCTTTTATAAAGATCCCAATTTAAAACAACTAACTTTTATATTCAACATTTCCAAATATTATTTCAAAATATTCCAAATTTTCTTTTAAAACAACATTTATTAAAACTTAATTTTAATCAAATCAACACTTTATATAAAATTGTTTCTAATATATTCATTCCAAAATATTCAAATTTCCTTTTATATAAACAATATTTAGAAATCCAATTTAAACCCAATATTATCAACGAACGCCTTATATTCAAATTCTTAAACTTAATTCACAAGGTATTCGTTTCAATATTCCCAAAATTCCTATCTACCCAATCCAGATATCAAAAAGAAAGATTCAAGATAGATTAACCGATGATAATGATGGAAAACTATGACTCCTAACAACCAAGCACAACCAAGAATAACAATATTAAAATTTTGAATTTTTTTTATCCTTTTATATATATAAAATATATTTCTGGGTAAAATTAGTTCCACTTACCCATTTTTAAAATCAATATTGTGTCTGTTAGTCTTGTTCGAGTGTTTTAGGAAATTCTTATCGATAACGTTGGCCAAACACATCGACTAGAATTCATAAGCCACTCAACAGATCAAACAACACAATATAAAACATTTTGATATCACTAACAAATACGCGCTCTTATATATATATATACACTCTCAAACTCATCCTATGGTCTCACTTACCCTATCTCAAATGAGTCAACCCCACCCAAGCCTAGGTGTTCGCTCAACCTAAGCTCTGATACCAACTGTGACGACCCACTTTTCCGCACAGTTCAAGTTGACAATAAATGACACATGTCCAACCCAAATTGAACAGAAAGGCGGATAGTTAGGGAAAAAGAAAGAAGACAAGGAGAAACTAAACAACATGGAATCTCACAGCGGAATGAATAATCTATAATATATAACAAAACCTTACACAAAACAGAACTGTAATATATGTGCATACATATATCAATCAGAGAACACTAACCTATTTCAGCCCGGACAGTTATAACAACATGTCCTCATAATTGCTGATAAATAAAACCATGAATGCAACAGAAAAATAATCATGTACGCGAATATGTCTCTAGGCCCCAGCTTTCCTCCTGAAGCTTCAAACATCCAGCTAAACCTGGAAATATGCTCGGTCTGACCCGAGCATTTTATGAAAACAACGTCTGGGTCAGTATGGTAAAACCAGCGTGAGAAACACAATCAAATGGAATCTTAAAGTGTAAATAACCTTTCAATACAAAGTATTTGGTAAGACCACACCGCACATAAACACGGACGGGTTTTTACCTTACGATAACCAAAACCTTTTATATCAAAAAATCCAGTGCTATTATAACAATGTCTAAGGCTAAAAATAATGATAATCAAGTAGCGGTGATGCTCATGAGTGTACATCACAATAATACTAGATATATAATCAAAAACCAATAAGGCACGTTCGCTAATTGTGTAGGATTTCCATGGAGATTCCATCAGTACTTCGAGGAACGGTCCTCCTGCACAAGGATCAGAGATATCCTTCCGAAGCAGCTTACTTCCGTAGTGATGTACCATTGGAAAAACATAGCCAGTCTCACTAAGACCGAGTGCATCGCCCCATGCATGCAAAATAACTATAAGTGACATCTAGGAGGAGACGACTACACCCTATGGGTTTACCAACCCTACTGGCCATGCCTCCTATCTCTGGTCATTCCCACTGATGAGGCTACGTCCGGCATTCCAGCTCACGCATAACCATCAAAATGGATCATGGAAACCCACATGGATTCCAATACCCCAATGGGTCTCGGAATCAGACATGGATCCCAACATCCCAAAATATCATGAATCTCCTCCATAGAACCGTTTATGGTTTTCAGAGTGATCATGGGTTTGATCATCTCTTACGAGTACACTCTTCCGTTTCCCGGATGCTCCGCAAAACCAAACGCTGATTTATGAAATGCTCAATACCGGTTCTTTAGGAAATAATCATACAATACATAAGAGTAGGGATCACCCCCTAACCGTTTAAGTGGACGGATATCCTTATCATTTGTCCTAGAAGAATGAAACGAGTTTATACGTACAGTATAGCACCACCGATGGTAACATTACCATATAATTCCCGTGTTTCCCCTAGATATTTCCAGAGTTAAAATCCTTCGGTGTTAAGTAGGGAATATTTCCGTATCACCAAAATTAAGAAGGATTACATATTTAGGCCAAGATTTGATGGTCGGTTATTTAACTATCAAATAAACAAACATTCCAAAATTAAGATTATATATCCCATGGAAATCACTAAGCCTCATTCAATTAAGTTTCCATTACTTAAAAATCACCTTTCGAATACTTTGGGAATCACTTCCGTATACTTATCTCAACAGGATAAGTATATCCACAAAACACTATATTTCAATACATAAAAAATATACCCATATACTTATCTTAATGGTATAAGTATATTAACAAACCATTTTACTTTCAAAATTTAAAACTTGAAAACCTCTGAAAATAGATATGGTAAGTATCGTTCCATATCGACTATGGATCGCAGCTTACTAATGGTTACATCGCTATCCCAACGAGTCCATAGTAAACTGTGTGCAATCCCTGCCCCTTGAATTATGCTATGAAAATCAATCATTTCTTTCCAAAAACTATTTATTTCCTAAATATCTCCACATCTATTTATAAAGTTTCTTTATAAATTCCCAATCCCTTTATAAAACATTCTTAATAATTCTCAATCCCATTTATAAAACTTCTCCTTCTCAGATCTTTAAAACTCATTTATAAATTCTTTTATAATATTCAAAACCATTTATAAAACTCTTCCCATAGTTTAACTAACCTCTTTAATAAACTCTTTAAATCAACAAGGTTCCCTTGGTAAACCATACATTATTTAAAATAACTTAAAATAAAAAGTTATTATTTAAATACCCCTCTATTCCATTCAATTTAAATCGCATTTAAAATAATAACTTCAAAATCTCATTAATAATATATTAAATTAATTTTTTAAACATGATTATTGTATTAATAAGTTAACTTTAAAATAATATTAATATAATAATTAATTAACTTTAAACGTTATTAAAACAGTAATTGATAACTTGAACTAATATTAATATGAAAATTAATTAACCTATAAATATCATTAAATAACTCAAATCATTATAATTAATTAATTATAATTAAAAATTAAAGTATATTTAAATCATTTTAAATAAATAATTAAATATAATTAAAACATTTTTAAACCATAACTAAATAACTTTAAAAAGAAAGAGTATGTTCATGGCAGAAGCTTCCATACCCTTTCTCCTCTTCAAATCCACTCCCCATGTCCTTTCTTCCACTTCGAGCCTACCGCCCATCCCCTACACTCCTGATTCTCATCCTCCTGTATCACCTCCAACCTCACCTGACCCACCGTAGCTACCCTTCCCTCCACTCAACTGCTCCTCTCTTCCTTCAACCTCGACTGGTATTGTTCCTCTGAATTAAGTCAGCTTTTCTTCACTTCCACCTCCTAGTCAACCGGTATAGACTTCACTCTTCAAGCACAATCCGCACAATGCGAGGAAGTACATACCGGTTGACATGACCCCCGCCTTCAATAGTGATGCTTTGCTTCCCTCTGATGAAATAATCATGGTTGGTACGAGAGTATAGAAGGACTACCTCGTAGGTTTTTTTCTGGACAAGCCTCTATCTTACACGATGGTTATTCAACATCTCAAAGCTGTATGGTAACTCAGAGGGTCTATTAAAGTGAGATCTAATGGTATTATCTTCTTATTCTTCCTATCGTTTGATGATGATAGGCATTGCATTCTACAAGGTGATCCTATCATTATGAAAAATAAGTTATTTATTGTTAAGCCCTATGACCCCTCTATTAGTAATGTTTGTGGAGTTGTTTCATCTATCCCAGTTTGGGTCCAATTCTATAATATACCATTATTTGCATGGTCTCCACTTGGTATAAACTGGTTGGCGAGTCGGTTGGGAAAACTGCTGTGCTTGGATGATATGACAGAGAGAATGGAAAGAATAAAATATGCAAAGTGTTTAATCGAAGTCAAACTAGACTCTGTTCTCGTAGACGGCTTCCTAATTCAACTTGTGGAAGAAGGTAAACAAAAAATCGTAGTTAACTATTTGTGGCTACCTGATATATGTAATACGTACAAACCGCTTGGTCATACTTCTTTGAATTGTGACAAAACGGTTAAGAAAAATTCAATGCTTGAAGACACTGACAACAGAGAGGATGGTGGAACAAAAGAGAAGAAGAGGGGTTAGACTCTAGGTGGTCTAACTAAGTCTACAAGACTACAAAAATGGAAACTAGTTAATATAGGGAGGAAAAGACCATCTGCACACCCAAAGAGACAAACTGCCAACGGTGCACCTTCTGGTGCTGAGAAGAACAGGAATGATAGTAACATGAATAAAGGGAAAGCAATTGAAAGCCAGAATGAGGACTCATGTGAGGTTACTGCAATTTCTAACATAGGCAAGCTGGTTAATAATGTTGAGGAAAATAAGGTTATTGAACAGATCACCAATTACTCTGATACAGATATTGAAAAGCAATAGGAAATAACTAATACTCGTGAACGTGCTTTAATTGCCCATACAAATAATAATAATGAAGTAGGGAATGCTAACATTTGTGACTTCCAGTCCAATAACCCATTTAATATCCTTCAAGGCTTTGGGGAGGATGAAATAGTAGACAATTTAATAAATGATGTGAATGACATGTACAACGTAGATGGGACTGAGACTGTTGAGCTTCATTCAGAGATAAACCCATGTGCAACTCGAAGTGAACTCGAAGAAATGGTAGAGATTGCCATGGTAAGTCCCGAAGCAAACGATAAGTAGAGTATACTTGATGAATCTTCAATAGAAACTGCATTGCACCATGCTACCCAAAACCCTTCTGAAACTCGAAGCACTCTTCAGGAATCACATGAGTATGCTGGTATACAACTCGAAGAGAAGGAAAAGCTTTTGAAACATGTTAGCCTTGACTTGAATCATAACAGAAAAAGAAGAAAGGATAAAAACAAATGTATTTCTTCAATTGATATTCAAAAGAATGCCACTCCTATTCCCAAACATCCATATGCCCAGTCTTTTGACATAGAGAAGAATACAAAGAAAGTTCCAGCTGATGCTACATGCATGCGCATGCACATGCATGTAGATGAATGCACACCTCCCAACCCCTCTGGTTCCAATTCTTCTCTCAAATCACCTGAACTTGAGCCTACCCAGTCTCCTAACTTTGATCATCCTTCTGACCATGAGTCTTCCTTCTCGAACCTATCTATCCACTCCTCTGTTTCCCTACCCCATCCCTTTCCATCATCTCTTAGAGACCTAATCCAGCCTTATACTCTTCTGGACCCCCCATTAGCTTGGAAACCACCCCCTTGCCTTGTGTCAGCTTCTTCTAACATCTCAACCCCCTCTATACTATCCAAACATCAGCTTTCTTTAACCTCTTCCACTCCTTGTTCCGAGGACTCCCTTGAAGATGCTAGCCTTCATCCCATTACTACAACTCCTCTAAAGCAATGCAATAACAAAATAACTGACTCTCTCTTCTTTGACTCTCCTCTGAGCACTGTAGTACCTGGTTATAACGAGTTATCCAACACCCTTACTAGGGATATGAAAGTGGAAGTGTTGAACCTCACAAAGTCTGCCCAATGACACACAATTTGGGGTTTTGGAATATCAGGGTGGCTCACGGTCAAATTAAGTGGGACCAATGCAAAGAAATATTTCATCAGCATGATCTTTCCTTATTAGCTTTACTTAAAACCAAATTAAGTTTGTAGCTTTCCACTCTTGCTGCCAAGTACATTAAATCAACTTGGAAACTAATTCATAATCATGAACATGCTATGTATGGAAGAATTATGGTCCTTTAAAATCCTCTCATCCTTGATCTCTCTCTCATTGACTCCTCTGATCAGATGATACACTGCAAAGCTCTACTCAACAAAACCTCCTCCTCATTTTATCTTACTTTTGTCTATGCCCAAAACACAATCAACTCCAGATCTGTCCTCCTTAACTATATACCATTCCTACGTTAAGAAACCAACCCCTGGATTATTGGTGGTGATTTCAACTGATCCCTGTGGTTGCTGATAGAGTAGGAGGTAACCCTCTCTCCTTGAAAGAAGTAAAACCATTGAATGAGGAAACTTAAATCCCCAACCTTATTGAAATTAAATCCTCTGGAGCGAAATTGTAACAACCCGCATATTTTTATGATAATCGTTTAAATATAGAATCGTTTGTAGAATTTAAAGTCTGAAATCCTACTTTCTGTAAACAGTTGAATTGGGACTCGAGATTACATCCATTGAGTCCAAAATGGCGTTTACAACTTTTTTGAGTATAACATCGATATGTTTGGAGTTGAGTAGAATTTTGCTATTTTTCTATTTTGGGGTTTGGGTTTCAGCCCACTAACCCAACATAATACCCTAACTCCACCCACTCCTCTTCATTCATTCATTCTATTTTCCTAACACTTTCAAGCTAAAGGAAAATGGGGGAAAGAAAGGGAAATTAAAATTCCTAAACCCTAGTTTACTAGGAAATTCAAATTCAAGTTCTAGAAATCAAAGAGAAGCTTAGGTAAGCATCCTCTTCATCTTCTCCATCTCAATCTCTCTCCAATTTTAGAAATTTCCTATAAACTAACTTAGGAAATATTTGCTTATGATCTTAGATTGGAGCTTCTAGAGTTGAAGTTGAAGAGTGGTTGATCTTTCCTTTGTTTTTAAGCTTCTCACTTGTTGTTTTGGGTTTAAAGGTGAGTTTTTGAACTCACATCTACGTCTATAACTTTCATTGTTGTTAGGTATGAATTCCTAACATTTATTCATGTTCATTTGCTTTTGATTTGAATTGATTTGGTGAATTTTCCAATTTTTGGTTTTTGAAGTCCAATTTTAAGAAAATCCTACTATGGATGTTTGGACCTGATATTTGGGGTGTATCGAAGAGCCTATAAGGCTGTGTTGTCGCTTGGCATAAATTCCTAGTTTTCGTTGCTCGTCCGATAGCTCCCGAATCGTTTTGGCCATCATGGCCTAGGCAAATTGTTGCCCAGACCAGGTGACCAGATGTCTAGTTATAGACCCTGGAGAAGTGAAAATTTGACAAATGCAAAAAAAATGCAGAGAATAGAATCAGACGTCTAATACAACCTTTCATACGTCTGGTACACCCCGTCAGACGTCTGGTAGACCCTTTCAGACATCTGATACAACTTGTCAGACGTCTGATACAACCTTTCAGATGCCTGGAAGGTTTCAGGGAAAATATATATTTCCAGAACCTAAATCCAGACATCTGGATTTTCAACTAGACGTCTGAAATTGTTCACATTGCCTATTTTGGGTGTTTTTTGAGTGGATTTCCAATTTTAATCGATTTTTGTTGATCTGGTTAGTTGTTATCGCTTATTATCGACTTTGATGACTTCTTTCTTTGGATTTTTGGGAATATCCATTTGATGGATTTGATATCGATTTTTATGGATTTAATTCACATTGTCGTATGTGAATTTCTGGTGATTGATTGTTTTTACAATCATTTTTGTGATTTGTCACTTTAAAATACAAAGGTTTCTATACTAGTAGTAAATACTAAAACTCTTTCATTAAAACAATTTCGACACTATTTTAAATATAAAACTCGCTTTTAAAACCGTTTTCCAATCTATTAGTATATACAAACCTTTGCCTCATTCGTATGAGAAATCTAATTAAATGGCTTAGCAAAACAAGTGGTATGAAACGCTTGCGTTTACTTCGTCGGTTTATTCTTGGACTTGTTCGATAGAACTCTCGTGACAATTTTGGAGTGGAAATCTACAATTTGTTCGTAAATATTTAAGTTAAGCTAGTGGTTATGGGACATGAAGCTAAACTCATTTATTAACTAGCTTAGTGTAATTTACACTTATCGATCATTGATGATCATTTTGTGATTTAGACTAGCAATGTGCGATGTCTCTTTGTTTGTGTGGGGGACTAAAAACCCCGTTTATGGAGCTTTGGTTCAAATTGGTGGGGTAGCGACCCATGGTCTTCGGACCGTTTGTAGAGCTTCGGCTCAAACTTGATGGTTAGCGACCATGGAACAGCGTTCCATTTGTGATACACGTGTTGATCGTGCGACTGCATTTTTTCTCGCATGAATCTTATTGATCTTCATCGAGTCCAAGTGGCTTATAGCATGCTCCAAGAAAGAGCATTCGATTGGTATGAGCTTTTGGTTTCGGAAATTATCGAAGCGGATCTTACTTGGGAGCAATTCCGGGAAAGGTTCGAGTTAAAGTTTGTGCCGGAAGCTGAAAAAGTAACTTTAGCTGGGTGCTTTATTGACCTTGTTCAAGGTGAATCTTCTGTGACCGACTACGTCACATCTTTTGAATCTCTATCTAAATATGGGGTCGAGTATATTAATACCCCATTGAAGAAAAATCAGAGGTTTATTTATGGGTTGAATAAGAATCTTAAAAAGCCTTTACTTCTGAAACTAGAAGTTTATTTCGATCAGTTGGTTGATATCGCTCTTCGACTTGAAGAGGCCGATAAAGAAAGTGATGTTGAAGTTGGAAGTGCCAAACAGAACTTCAACAACAACAAGAAGAGGCGTATTAAGTTCAAAGGCCCTTATCCCAACAAGAAAGGGAAGCAAGCAACTTCGGTAGCAAAGACTCCTACCTCTAGTCGTGGAGAATGCTACAATTGTGGTTCTAAGGACCATTATGCAAATAAGTGTTCGAAGCCCCTCACTTGTCGTTATTGCGAAGGTCCGGGTCATACTATATCTTCATGTCCCAAACTTCAATGCAAGAGAGAGGGAAAGCTAAATGTTGTGCAAGCCCCTAGTAACACTTCTCTTGATCAAGGTATTTCTCATTTTGTCCTTGATGGCATTATTATGTTTCGTGATCATCCTATTCGAGTTCTTTTTGATACGGGTGCATCCCACTCTTTTATATCAAAAGAACTTGTTGATACCTTTTCTTTAAATGCTATGTGTTTGATGACTTCACTGAGAATTGCGAATCCGGTTGGTGGACCCATAACACTCAGTTTATTTTGTAAAGATGTCGAGATTATTTTATATGATTATGCTTTCCGAGCTGATTTGCATGTTATGCGTTACCTAGGTTTCGGAATGATTTTGGGGATGGATTGGCTTAACCGTTATGAAGCCTATATCCTATGTCCTGAGCGGACTATATATCTTCGACATCATCAATATGTTAAGCAGATTTCTATTGTTCTTAAAGATTCAGACTCCAATTTGGTAGCATCCTTGTATTCTCTAAATCCTCATGATGATGATAATGATGATGAGGAAGATGTTATTTCCCTTATTCACGTTGTTCGTGAATTTCCCGATATATTTGAGCCCGTTTTAGGATTACCACCTAAGCGAGCAATTGAGTTCAGAACTAAGCTAATCCCTGGAGCTCTACCTATCACTCGACCTCCTTATCGTATGTCCAATAAGGAAAATGAGGAGATGCGTAAACAATTATCCAAATTGGAAGGAAAACAGTTTATTCGTTCTAGTTCCTCTCCATAGGGAGCTTCGGCTATTTTTGTGAAGAAATCCGATGATACATTAGGCTTTGCGTAGACTATCGCAAGCTTAATGATCTCACCATCAAGAATAAATATCCCTTACCTCGGAATGATGATCTGTTCGATCAACTTAGCGGTGCTAGAGTCTTTTCACAGTTAGACTTAGCAACCGGTTTTCATCAGCTTCATATTGCAGAGGATAGCATTCCTTTGATGTCGTTCCGTACTCGTTATGGATCTTATGAATGTCTTGTTATGCCATTTGGTTTAACGAATGCTCCAGCTTATTTCGTTGACCTTATGAATCAAGTTTTCAAAGACTTCCTCGATTGATTTGTTCTCATCTTTATCGATGATATTCTTGTTTATTCTAAAATCGAGGAAGAGCACGAAAAACATCTTCGAATTATGTTCGAAACTCTTAGGAGCAATCAATTGAAAGAAAAATTTTCTAAGTGCCACTTTTGGCAATCTCGTGTGAAATTTTTAGGACATATTATTTCTTAATCCGGAATTTTCGTGGATCCTTCAAAGATTGAAGCAATTCAAAATTGGAAGAGACCGGAGAGTGTGACGGAAATCCGTAGTTTTCTTAGATTGGCGGGCTATTACCGCTGGTTCATAAAGGACTTTTCTAAAATTTCCATACCTCTTACTAGTTTGACAAAGAAGGGAGTTAAATACATTTGGTCAGACAAATGTGAAGCTGCTTTTTAGAAATTAAAAGAACTCCTTTCTGATGCTTCTATTCTTGTGATTCCCGAAGGGAACCAAGATTTCATTGTTTATACCGATGCTAGTCGTGTTGGTTTGGGAGCCGTTCTCATGCAAAGGGAACATGTTATCGCTTATACTTCTAGGCAACTAAAGCCTGCCGAGACTAGATATGCCACTCATGATCTAGAGCTCGCGGCTATTGTTTTCGCCTTTAGAATTTGGCGTCATTATCTTTTGGGAGAGTAATTTGTTCTCTACACCGATCATAAATCTTTGAAGTATTTATTTTCTCAAAAGGAAATTAATTTGCGTCAACAATGTTGGCTCGAATTCCTTGCATCTTATGATCGTGATATTCTCTATACTCCCGGAAAGGGAAATCGTGTTGTCGATGCCCTTAGTCGTAAGCAACAAGCAGTTATTTCCATGATGATATCTGAATGGAATGATCTTGAGACTTTGTCCCCTTGTGAGATTCGAGATCGTGAATTTGATTCATGTTCATCGCTTGTTTTATGTAGCCTTGAGGCTTATCCTTCTCTTTTGGACTGCATCCTTGAAGCTCAAAAACAAGATTTCGAATTGGCTTTTCTTAGCCAAAGTTATAGGGATAAAATTGATGTTGATGGTTTGAAAGACTTTGAAATCGATGCTCGTGGGGGCATTCGAAAATTTGGTCGACTTATTGTGTCAAATATTTATGATCTTCGTAAACACATTTTAGAAGATTCTCATCGTTCTAAATTTACCATTCATCCCGGTAGTAGTAAAATGTACGCGGATATGAATTGACTTTATTATTGGGATGGAATGAAATCTGATATTTCTAACTTTATTAAGCGTTGCATGACTTGCCAACTCATAAAGGCCGAGCGTCAAAGGCCCGGTGGGTTATTGCAACCTTTGGACATTCCCGTTTGGAAGTGGGATCAAGTCTCCATGGACTTTATTGACGGTCTTCCACATTCTTGTTCGGGTCATGACAGTTTATGGGTGATTGTCGATAGACTTACAAAATCCGCCCATTTTATTCCCGTTCGGTCCAATCGGACCGTACCTCTTTTGGCCAAACTCTTTGTTAAAGAAATTGTTAAATTGCATGGAGTCTCTACTTCTATTTTTAGTGGTCGTGATCCATTATTTACTAGTGGATTTTGGAAGGGTCTTCATAAAGCTTTAGGAACAAAGCTTAATTTTAGCACCGCTTATCATCCTCAGTCCGATGGACAAACCGAGCGTGTGAATCAAACTCTTGAAGATCTTCTTCGTGCATGTGTTCTTGATTTTGGTAGAAGTTGGGAAGATCATATTTGCCTTGTTGATTTTTCTTATAATAATAGCTTCCAATCTAGTATTGGTATGGCACCTTTTGAGGCACTCTATGGGAGGCCATGCCGATCTCCTTCGTGTTGGCTTGAAGCCGTTGAGAAGTTGGTTTTAGGTCCAGATTTTATTCACGATTCCACAGAAAAAATTGTCCTCGTCATAGGATGAAAGAAGCTCAAAGTAGACAAAAATCCTATGCCGATAACCGACGAAGGAAATTATAATTTTCTGTGGGAGATATGGTGTTCATTCGCGTTTCACCTATGAAGGGTGTTGTGCGTTTCAGTCATTCGGGGAAATTAGCACCTTGATATATTGGCCCATTTCCCATCACCGAATGCATTGGTTCCGTGGCTTATCGCCTTTTATTACTGGCTTAATTTTCTGCTATTCATGACATATTCCACATCTCTCAACTATGGAAATGCCTTAGAGATTCCGATTCTATTCTTGAGCCCGGTGTTATTGAAGAAATTGAAGTTTTGCCTAATTTGACTTATGAGTAACATCCTATTCGTAACATTGCTACGGAGGTTAAACGCCTTTATAATAAAGATGTCCCGCTTGTGAAAGTCCAATGGTCCTCAAATCCTAAGGATTGTTCTTGGGAATCCAGAGAATTCATCGAGTGAACAAATCCGGACTTACTCTCTCGTGCTCCTTAAGGTGAACTTCTCATTTCAAAATTTCTTCTTTTGTGTTGTTATGCCTTAGTATGGTTGTTAATTTTTATTTTCTTCTTAAGTATTGCGAGGACGCAATTTCTTTAAGGAGGGGAGTCTGTAACAACCCACATATTTTTACGATATTATATTTAAATGATTTATTTAAATATAGAATTGTTTGTTGAATTTAAAGTATGAAATCCTACTTTCTGTAAATAGTCGAATTGGGACTCAAGACTACTTCCATAGAGTCCAAAATGGCGTTTACAACTTTTTTGAGTATAAACATCGATATGTTTGGAGTTGAGTAGAATTTTGCTATTTTTCTATTTTGGGCTTTGGGTTTGGGTTTCAGCCTACTAACCTAACATAATACCCTAACTCCACCCCACTCCTCTTCATTCATTCATTCTATTTTCCTAACACTCTCAAGCTAAAGGAAAATGGGGGAAAGAAAGGGAAATTAAAATTCCTAAACACTAGTTTACTAGGAAATTCAAATTCAAGTTCTAGAAATCAAAGAGAAGCTTAGGTAAGCATCATCTTCATCTTCTCCATCCCAATCTCTCTCCAGAAATTTCCTATAACCTAACTTAGGAAATATTTGTTTATGATCTTAGATTGGAGCTTCTAGAGTTGAAGTTGAAGAGTGGTTGATCTTTCCTTTGTTTTAAAGCTTCTCACTTGTTGTTTTGGGTTTAAAGGTAAGTTTTTGAACTCACATCTACGTCTATAACTTTCATTGTTGTTAGGTATGAATTCATAACATTTATTCATATTCATTTGCTTTTGATTTGAATTGATTTGGTGAATTTTCCAATTTTTGATTTTTGAAGTCCAATTTTATGAAAATCCTACTATGGATGTTTGGACATGATATTTGTGGTGTATCGAAGAGCCTATAAGGCTGCGTTGTCGCTTGGCATAAATACCTAGTCTTCGTTGCTCGTCCGATAGCTCCCGAATCAATTTGGCTATTATGGCCTAGGCAAATTGTTGCCCAGACCAGGTGACCAGACGACTGGTTGGTCAAGTCCAGACGTCTGATTATAGACCCTGGAGAAGAGAAAAATTTGACAAATGCAGAAAAAAATGCAGAGAATAGAATCAGACGTTTGATACAACCTTTCAGACGTATGGTACACCCTGATACAACTTGCCAAACGTCTGATACAACCTTTCAAACGCTTGGAAGGTTTCAGGGAAAATATATATTTCCAGAACCTAAATCCAAACGTGTGGATTTTTAACCAGACGTCTGGAACTGTTCATTTTGCCTATTTTGGCTGTTTTTTGAGTGGATTTCCAATTTTAATCGATGTTTTTGATTTGGTTAGTTGTTATTACGTATTATCGACTTTGATGACTTCTTTCTTTTGATTTTTGGGAATATCCATTTGATGGATTTGATATCGATTTCTATGGATTTAATTCACATTGTCGTATGTGAATTTTTTGTGATTGATTGTTTTTACAATCATTTTTGTGATTTGTCACTTTAAATTACAAAGGTTTCTATACTAGTAGTAAATACTAAAACTCTTTCATTAAAACGATTTTGACACTATTTTAAATATAAAGCTCGCTTTTAAAACCGTTTTCCAATCTATTAGTAACAAACCTTTACCTCATTCGTACGAGAAATCTAATTAAACGGCTTAGCAAAACAAATGGTATGAAACGCTTGCGTTTACTTCATCGGTTAATTCTTAGACTTGTTCGATTGAACTCTCTTGACAATTTTCGAATGGAAATCTACAATTTGTTCATAAATATTTAAGTTAAGCTAGTGGTTATGGGACATGAAGCTAAACTCATTTATTTACTAGCTTAGTGTAATTTACACTTATCGATCATTGATGATCATTTTGTGATTTAGACTAGCAATGTGCGATGTCTCTTTGTTTGTGTGGGGGACTAAAAACCCCGTTTGTGGAGCTTCGGTTGAAATTGGTGGGGTAGTGACCCATGGTCTTCGGACCGTTTGTGGAGCTTCGGCTCAAACTTGATGGTTAGCGACCATGGAACATCGTTCCATTTGTGACACACGTGTTGGTGAGTTTTCATGCTCCCGTTTGTGATATGCCTCCCCCTTTATGTTTTATGGATTTCTGGTTGTTGATTTATAGAATTTGTGTTTCACTAATTTTCGTGGTTTGCATTGATAAGCTTTATCAATATTTTTGGTTTGGTGAATAAGTTAAAGAATATGACATTCTTTTTGGTGTTTGAGTAGATTTGAGATATTGTATGATTTCCGTTGTTAGCAATAATACACTTGTCACAGTATGACCTTATTGTTATCATACACTTTTGTCATATCTCATATACTATCTCATCTTATATGATATTTATAGCTCGACTGATCCATTTATTATTTTTCTTCTTAAATAATACTCGGGTTAGACCGAGGTGTTACAGGTGCTTCCACTTGACTATTTAGCAGAGACTAGCTTCTGACTTTTGGATAACTACTATAGCTTAGTAGTTTTCGCTTTTATACATTCGAGATAGAGACTCCTTGATGTATGCATATTCTTTTGTCTAGCACTTGAACCTATTCTTTTGTGATGTAGTGGATCTTGTATGACCACTTCTATGATGTACGCTTCTATGTGTTATATTCATATCTGTTTCCGCCTTAGTGATATGAATATCTGTGACTGATTTGTGTTATGCTTATTTTATATTTGTTTTCGAAGATCATATAGCCACTATGTAGTAGCTTTGAGTTTGTGTTTGATATGTCGCATTTCCTCTTGAAATGAAATGCATGTTATACTATCTAACATATCGGTACTCGCACAAAGCAATTACACAGATGGTCGCTCCTCAACAGCCTTATTCTTCGTGCTAGTCGACAGCATTACCCAGTAGTGTCCTTGGCTAGTGTGAGTATAGAGGTGGGGCGTCACAGCTAGGTATCAGAGCCAAACTTCGGAACAATGTAGAATAATCAAGCAAGGATCATTGTCCTAAGTCTCTCTTAGGAATCGTGCCATACGATTTAATTCGAGTCATAGGACCCGTTCTATCCTATTTTCTTTTATGATGCCTTGTTTTATCAATCAAGTTTGTTTGATATTCATTTCGAGAATAACCTTTTTCCTCTTCTTTCTTTCTTTCTTAAAGAAGAGAAATGGTTAGATCTGGCCGTCCCAGCGCCGGTCAATCCCGTGCTACTCCTCAAGATGGAGTATTCATGTCTGCCCAGCAGCTTTTAGATCTTGTAAAGAATGCTCAAGCCGTTGGCCCCATTCCAGATCCTACTCATCCTAAATCTGGGTATGCACGCATTTGCAACGATTATACCAATTTGGGTGGAAGGCCATTCAAGGGTTTCGAAAGCGTTATAGAAATCCAAGCTTGGCTTAGATTATGCGATCGCATATTTTCTCACATGAATCTTATTGATCTTCATCGAGTCCAAGTGGCTTCTAGCATGCTCTAAGAAAGAGCATTAGATTGGTATGAGCTTTTGGTTTTAGAAATTATCGAAGCGGATCTTACTTGGGGGCAATTTCGGGAAAGGTTCGAGTTAAAGTTTGTGCCGGTAGCTGAAAAAGTAACTTTAGCTCGGCGCTTTATTGACCTTGTTCAAGGTGAATCTTCTGTGACCGACTACGTCGCATCTTTTGAATCTCTATCTAAATATGGGGTCGAGTATATTAATACCCCATTGAAGAAAAATCAGAGGTTTATTTATGGGTTGAATAAGAATCTTGAAAAGCCTTTACTTCTGAAACTAGAAGTTTCTTTCGATCAGCTAGTTGATATCACTCTTTGACTTGAAGAGGCCGATAAAGAAAGTGATGTTGAAGTTGGAAGTGCCAAACAGAACTTCAACAACAACAGGAAGAGGTCTATTAAGTTCAAAGGCCCTTATCCCAACAAGAAAGGGAAGCAAGCAACCTCGGTAGCAAAGACTCCTACCTCTAGTCGTGGAGAATGCTACAATTGTGGTTCTAAGGACCATTATGCAAATAAGTGTTCGAAGCCCCTCACTTGTCGTTATTGCGAAGGTTCGGGTCATACTATATCTTCATGTCCCAAACTTCAATGCAAGAGAGAGGGAAAGATAAATGTTGTGCAAGACCCTAGTAACACTTCTCTAGGTCAAGGTATTTCTCATTCTGTCCTTGATGGCATTATTATGTTTTGTGATCATCCTATTCGACTTCTTTTTGATACGGGTGCATCCCACTCTTTTATATCAAAAGAACTTGTTGATACCTTTTCTTTAAATGCTATGTGTTTGATGACTTCACCGAGAATTGCGAATCCGGTTGTTGGACCCGCAACACTCAGTTTATTTTGTAAAGATGTCGAGATTATTTTATGTGATTATGCTTTCCGAGCCGATTTGCATGTTATGCGTTACCTAGGTTTCGGAATGATTTTGGGGATGGATTGGCTTAACCGTTATGAAGCCCATATCCTATGTCCTGAGCGGACTATATATCTTCGACATCCTCAATCTGTTAAGCAGATTTCTATTGTTCTTAAAGATTCAGACTCCAATTTGGTAGCATCCTTGTATTCTTTAAATCCTCATGATGATGATGATGATGATGATGAGGAAGATGTTATTTCCCTCATTCACGTTGTTCGTGAATTTCCCGATATATTTGAGCCCGTTTTAGGATTACCACCTAAGCGAGCAATTGAGTTCAGAATTAAGCTAATCCCTGGAGCTCTACCTATCACTCGACCTCCTTATCGTATGTCCAATAAGGAAAATGAGGAGATGCGTAAACAATTATCCGAATTGGAAGGAAAACAGTTTATTCGTTCTAGTTCCTCTCCATATGGAGCTTCAGCTATTTTTGTGAAGAAATCCGATGGTACATTAGGCTTTGCGTAGACTATCGCAAGCTTAATGATCTCACCATCAAGAATAAATATCCCTTACCTCGGATTGATGATCTGTTCGATCAACTTAGCGGTGGTAGAGTCTTTTCACAGTTAGACTTAGCAATCGGTTTTCATCAGCTTCATATTGCAGAGGATAGCATTCCTTTGATGTCGTTCCGTACTCGTTATGGATCTTATGAATGTCTTGTTATGCCGTTTGGTTTAACGAATGCTCCAGCTTATTTCATTGACCTTATGAATCAAGTTTTCAAAGACTTCCTCGATCCTTTTGTTCTCATCTTTATCGATGATATTCTTGTTTATTCTAAAACCGAGGAAGAGCACGAAAAACATCTTCGAATTGTGTTGGAAACTCTTAGGAGCAATCAATTGAAAGCTAAATTTTCTAAGTGCCACTTTTGGCAATCTCATGTGAAATTTTTAGGACATATTATTTCTTAATCCGTAATTTTCGTGGATCCTTCAAAGATTGAAGCAATTCAAAATTGGAAGAGACCGGAGAGTGTGACAGAAATCCGTAGTTTTCTTGGATTGGCGGGCTATTACCGTCGATTCATAAAAGACTTTTCTAAAATTTCAATACCTCTTACTAGTTTGACAAAGAAGGGAGTTAAATACATTTGGTCAGACAAATGTGAAGCTGCTTTTCAGAAATTAAAAGAACTCCTTTCCGATGCTCCTATTCTTGTGATTCCCGAAGGGAACCAAGATTTCATTGTTTATACCGATGCTAGTCGTGTTGGTTTGGGAGCCGTTCTCATGCAAAGGGAACATGTTATCGCTTATGCTTCTAGGCAACTAAAGCCTGTCGAGACTAGATATGTCACTCATGATCTAGAGCTCGCGGCTATTGTTTTCGCCTTTAGAATTTGGCGTCATTTTAGAAGCTTATCATCGTTCTAAATTTACCATTCATCCCAGTAGTAGTAAAATGTACGCGGATATGAAGCGACTTTATTATTGGGATGGAATGAAATCTGATATTGCTAACTTTATTAAGCGTTGCATGCCTTGCCAACTCGTAAAGGCCATGCATCATAGGCCCGGTGGGTTATTGCAACCTTTGGACATTCCCGTTTGGAAGTGGGATCAAGTCTCCATGGATTTTATTGACGACCTTCCCTATTCTCGTTCGGGTCATGACAGTTTATGGGTGATTGTCGATAGACTTACAAAATCCGCCCATTTTATTCCCGATCGGTCCAATCGGACCATACCTCTTTTGGCCAAACTCTATGTTAAAGAAATTGTTAAATTGCATGGAGTCCCTACTTCTATTTTTAGTGGTTGTGATCCATTATTTACTAGTGGATTTTGGAAGGATCTTCATAAAGCTTTGGGAACAAAGCTTAATTTTAGCACCGCTTATCATCCTCAGTCCGATGGACAAACTGAACATGTGAATCAAACTCTTGAAGATCTTCTTCGTGCATGTGTTCTTGATTTTGGTGGAAGTTGGGAAGATCATATTTCCCTTGTTGAGTTTTCTTATAATAATAGCTTCCAATCTAGTATTGGTATGGCACCTTTTGTGGCACTTTATGGGAGGCCATGCCGATCTCCTTAATGTTGGCTTAAAGCCGGTGAGAAGCTGGTTTTAGGTCCAGATTTTATTCATGATTCCATAGGAAAGATTGAACTTATTCGTCATAGGATGAAAGAAACTCAAAGTAGGCAAAAATCCTAAGCCGATAACCGACGAAGGAAATTAGAATTTTCTGTGGGAGATTTGGTGTTCATTCGTGATTCACCTATGAAGGGTGTTGTGCGTTTCAGTCATTCGGGGAAATTAGCACCTCGATATATTGGCCCATTTCCCATCACCGAACGCATTGGTTCCGTGGCTTATCGCCTTTTATTACCGGCTCAATTTTCTGCTATTCATGACGTATTCCACGTCTCTCAACTACAGAAATGCCTTAGATATTCTGATTCTATTCTTGAGCCCGGTGTTATTGAAGAAATTGAAATTTTTCCTAATTTGACTTATGAGCAACATCCTATTCGTATCATTGCTACGGAGGTTAAACGCCTTCGTAATAAAGATGTCCCACTTGTGAAAGTCCAATGGTCCACAAATCCTAAGGATTGTTCTTGGGTATCCAGAGAATTCAGCGAGCGAACACATCCGGACTTACTCTCTCGTGCTCCTTAAGGTGAACTTCTCATTTCAAAATTTCCTCTTTTGTGTTGTTATGCCTTAGTATGGTTGTTACTTTTTATTTTCTTCTTAAGTATTGTGACGATGCAATTTCTTTAAGGAGGGGAGTCTGTAATAACCCGCATATTTTTACGATAATATATTTAAATGATTAAGTGGAAATTAGCCACAAGGGCCTCATTAGCAAGTGGAATTAGTTTCTAGGACACACAACTGAAATAATTGCTTTCAAGGACAAAATGTAAAATAATTAGTTTCTAGGGCATAAAAACCTATGAAATTATGTCCTTGAAAGTAATTGGACTGCTGACTTTGTCCTTGAAAGTAATTATTATGCTAACATTGGCCTTGAAAGTAATTTCTTTGAATGTGTGTCCTAGAAACTAATTGGACTGCATAGTTTGTCCTTCTAGTGAAATGCCCCTTTATTTCAATATAGAATCGTTTGTTGAATTTAAAGTCTGAATTCCTACTTTATGTAAATAGTCGAATTGGGACTCGAGACTACTTCCATTAAGTCCAAAATGGCGTTTACAACTTTTTTGAGTATAAACATCGATATGTTTGGAGTTGAGTAGAATTTTGCTATTTTTCTATTTTGGGCTTTGGCTTTGGGTTTCAGCCCACTAACCCAACATAATACCCTAACTCCACCCCACTCCTCTTCATTCATTCATTCTATTTTCCTAACGCTATCATGCTAAAGGAAAATGGGGGGAAGAAAGGGAAATTAAAATTACTAAACCCTAGTTTACTAGGAAATTCAAGTTCTAGAAATCAAAGAGAAGCTTAGGTAAGCATCCTCTTCATCTTCTCCATCTCAATCTCTCTCCAATTTCAGAAATTTCCTATAACCGAACTTAGGAAATATTTGCTTATGATCTTAGATTGGAGCTTCTAGAGTTGAGGTTGAAGAGTGGTTGATCTTTCCTTTGTTTTAAAGCTTCTCACTTGTTGTTTTGGGTTTAAAGGTGAGTTTTTGAACTCACATCTACGTCTATAACTTTCATTGTTGTTAGGTATAAATTCCTAACATTTATTCATGTTCATTTGCTTTTGATTTGAATTGATTTGGTGAATTTTCCAATTTTTGGTTTTTGAAGTCCAATTTTATGAAAATCCTACTATGGATGTTTGGACATGATATTTGGGGTGTATCGAAGAGCCTATAAGGTTGGGTTGTCGCTTGGCATAAATCCCTAGTCTTCGTTGTTCGTCTGATAGCTCCCGAATCATTTTGGCCATCATGGCCTAGGCAAATTGTTTCCCAGACCAGGTGACCAGACGACTGGTTGGTCAAGTCCAGACGTTTGGTTATATACCCTGGAGAAGAGAAAATTTTGACAAATGCAGAAAAAAATGCAGAGAATAGAATCAGATGTCTGATACAATCTTTCAGACGTCCGGTACACCCTGTCAGATGTTTGGTACACCCTTTCAGACGTCTGATACAACTTGCCAAACGTCTGATACAACCTTTCAAACGCCTGGAAGGTTTCAAGGAAAATATATATTTCCAGAACCAAAATCCAGACGTCTGGATTTTCCACCAGATGTCTGGAACTGTTCATTTTGCCTATTTCGGCTGTTTTTTGAGTGGATTTCCAGTTTTAATCGATTTCTGTTGATCCGGTTAGTTGTTATCACTTATTATTGACTTTGATGACTTCTTTCTTTGGATTTTTGGGAATATCCATTTGATGGATTTGATATCGATTTTTATGGATTTATTTCACATTGTTGTATGTGAACTTTCGGTGATTGATTATTTCTACAATCATTTTTGTGATTTGTCACTTTAAAATACAAAGGTTTCTAAACTAGTAGTAAATACTAAAACTCTTTCATTAAAATGATTTCGACACTATTTTTAATATAAAGCTCGCTTTTAAAACTGTTTTCCAATCTATTGGTATATACAAACCTTTACCTCATTCGTATGAGAAATCTAATTAAACGGCTTAGCAAAACAAGTGGTATGAAATGCTTGCGTTTACTTCGTCGGTTAATTCTTGGACTTGTTCGATTGAACTCTCGTGACATTTTTTGAGTGGAAATCAACAATTTGTTCGTAAATATTTAAGTTAAGCTAGTGGTTATGGGACATAAAGCTAAACTCATTTATTTACTAGCTTAGTGTAATTTACACTTATCGATCATTGATGATCATTTTGTGATTTAGACTTGCAGTGTGCGATGTCTCTTTGTTTGTGTGGGGGACTAAAAACCCCGTTTGTGTAGCTTCAGTTCAAATTGGTGGGGTAGCGACCCATGGTCTTCGGGCCGTTTGTGGAGCTTCGGCTCAAACTGATGGCTAGCGACCATGGAACAGCGTTCCGTTTGTGACACACGTGTTGGTGAGTTTTCATGCTCCCGTTTGTGATAGGCCTCCCCCTTTGTATTTTTGGATTTTTGGTTGTTGATTTATAGAATTTGTGTTTCACCAATTTTCGTGGTTGCATTGATAAGCTTTATCAATAGTTTTGGTTTGGTGAATAAGTTAAAGAATATGACATTCTTTTTTGTGTTTGAGTAGATTTGAGATATTGTATGATTTCCGTTGTTAGCAATTATATACTTGTCACAGTATGACCTTATTGTTGTCATACACTTTTGTCATATCTCATATCCTATCTCATCTTATATGATATTTATATCTAGACTGATTCGTTTATTATTTTTCTTCTTAAATAATACTCGGGTCAGATCGACGTGTTACAGGTGCTTCCACTTGACTATTTAGCAGGGACTAGCTTCTGACTTTTGGATAACTACTATAGCTTAGTAGTTTTTGCTTTTATACATTCGAGATAAAGACTCCTTATTGTATACATATTCTTTTGTCTAGCACTTGAACCTATTATTTTGTGATGTAGTGGATCTTGTATGACCACTTCTATGATGTACACTTCTATGTGTTATATTCATATCTGTTTCCGCCTTAGTGATATGAATATCTGTGACTAATTTGTGATATGCTTACTTTATATTTGTTTCCGAAGATCACATAGCCACTGTGTAGTAGCTTTGAGTTTGTATATGTCGGATTTCCTTTTGGAATGGAATGCATGTTATACTATTTTACATATCGGTACTCGCACAAAGCAATTACACTCCTCAACAGCCTTATTCTTTGTGCTAGTCGACGACATTACCCCGTAGTGTCCTTGGCTAGTGTGAGTATAGAGATGGGGCATCACAGAAATTTTCATGGAATAATAAAAGAAGATCTAGCTGTAGAACATACTCTAAGATTGACTATGTTTTTTGCAACCGAACCTCACTATCCACCTGGCCATCCATGTACAACCACCTTCTTGCTCCTATGTTATTCGACCACTCCCCTCAAATCCTTCATGTGGATGCCTCTGTCATGAATAAAAAAATCAAGTTTTAATTTTTTGATACGTGGGTTAATGAACCCGAGTTTCTAGGATTGATTGAGGATGTTTGGACTAAAATTAACTATGGAAACCCTATGTTTGTTTTGTAAAAAAAACTTAAGGAGACTAAGGAGATGCTCAAAGCATGGTCTTCTTCTAAGTTTGGTTCTGGTTCGAAACTCTCCGACATTCTAAAGGCAAGGCTTATAACTATTCAAGAAAGCATGCAGAATAATATGGATGATGACACATTGGCTGGCCTCGAATTTGAAGTCATAAAGCAGTATACTGAAGCCCTAACCAAGGAGAATGATACGATGAAACAAAAGGCCAAACTCAAATGGAAAGTGGAAGGTGATCGTAACACATCGTATTTTCATGATGCGTTGAAAGCTAAGCAAAGTTATGAAAATATATGTAGTATTATTGATGAAGATGGACAACTCCACCAGGACCCCAAGAATATTGCAACGGCATTCATTAACTATTACTCCAATCTTTTTGGAATTCAGAGAACAATCTCCCTGAAATTGATGCAGTTAATCCTCACCTTCTCCCTAGACTTAGCCAAGATGATGTGCAGCTTCTTAGCTCTGTATTTACTGATGTTGAAATCAAGCAGGCTATGTTTTATCTTAATAAAGACTCGAGCGGTGGGTCAGATAGTTTTAATGCTTTTTTCTTTACTAAGTGTTAGCACATAGTGCAATATGATGTGATAAATGTTATAACTCATTTTTTCAAAAGAGGTAAAATGCAGAACTCTTTCAATACTACTAACATTACCCTAATTCCAAAGTCGAGAAGTGCTGATAATGTGCAAGATTTTCGCCCCATTTCCTGCTGCAACACGATATATAAATGCATTACAAAAGTCATAGCTACAAGAATGAAAGCTGTGCTACCTAATATAATCTCTCGAAATCAAGCTGCCTTCATACCACAAAGAAGCATTCTCCACAATGTTCTTATTTCCCACGAACTTCATTATGGTCACAATTCATCATCTGTCTCTCCTAGAGGCCTCCTAAAATTGATATAGGAAAAGCTTTTGACACACTTCACTGGGATGCCAATGTAAGGTTAATGGGATACATAAATTTCCCTAAGCACTTCATTTCCTGGATTCATGCGTGCATTTCTACTGCTACCTTTTATATCAAGTTAAATGGTTCTACTGTTGGTTACCTTGGCAGCAAGCGTGGCATTCGATAAGGAGATCCCATGTCGGCTTATATCATTATCACGGTCATGGAACTGCTTACAAAAATTCTTGAATACCTTGTCGAAAAGAAGTTTTTTGAACTCCACCCTAGGTGCAAGAATCCGCTTATCACCTCACTTATGTTTGTAGATGATCTAGTTATCTTCTGCAAACCTACCCTTTGAACCATCTTTGCTGTACTTGAAGGTCTTAATCTCTTCTACAAAATAACTGGCCTAAAAGTAAACATGCAAAAGTCTGCCATCATGTTGGCCGGACTTGAGCAGGATCAAAAGGAGATTATCTACAACTTTACTGGCTTGCGGTCTACTGAAGAGACTGTCTCCTACCTTGGTGTTCCCCTAGCTACCTCATGAATAACAACAAATCTGTCCCTTCCTTTGTATGAAAATATTTTAGCGAAAATGGGGTGTTGGTCCAATAGGAATCTTTGTCCGGATGGGAGACTAACTTTGGTTAAAGCTGTTCTCTTTTTAATGACTGTTATTGGTCTAAGACCTTTGTATTGCTTCAAAAGCTTATTAAAATGGTTAAAACCGCAGTAATGAGATTCTTGTGGAAGGGTAGTACTCAAGGCCAATACATGGTACCTATATCAAGCAAATAGATTGAAAAACCGCTGAAGTTTGGTGGTCTGGGCATAATAAATATCTCTTAGTGGAACAAAGCTGCTATATCCAAGTACTTTGATGACTTCATTAACAAAAAGGATAATCTATGAATTAACTAGTCTCATAAATATGTCACTAAAGGTAGGAATATTTGGAAGATGAAGCCTCCTCAAAACATTAGCTAAACTTGGCACAATATTTTCAAGCATCGTGAAGCTGTTCTTCCTCATGTACAATACATCATTGCTCCTCACAAAAACGTAAGTTTCTAGGAGGACCCATGGTGCATACAAGGTTGCATTTTAAGTAGGTTGTTTAATCATCATGAGTTAAATCAAACTGGTGTAAGGGAGAATGCAAAAGTTAACTCATACATCATAAGTGGTAAATTAAACCTCCCTAGCAATTCAAATCAATATATTAAATCAGTTTGGAACTCGCTCCAGGATATGGTCTTTGATACGTCTGTCACTGATAATATAACTTGAGGTACTTTAAAGAGGAAATTCAGCATTATGACTGCCTACAATCTAATGTCAGGTATTCACTCCTACGTACGCTGCAAATGGCACATGTTGTATGGAAAAAAGAAAGTAGTGTTGCTAATAACCTTATGCTTTAGAAGGTTATTAATAATGCTCTCTTCACTAAGGTGAAACTGGTATGTAGAGGAATGACAATAAGTATAAGTTGCAGCTTTTGTGGAGACCTTCCAGAAATGTTAGATCATCTTTTTTTTGTCACACTGTGAGATGTGGCACAAAGTTAAGCATGTATTGGACATTCGAACTGATGGTATGTCGGGGTTGGATGAATGGGAGATATTGCTTAGAGTTGGTATAAAGGATGATTATTATTCCAGGAATTATTGTGTTTATTCAAAATGTTTATTCGTCTTGTATGGTTGAAGAGAAACACTAGAACTTTCAATGATGTGAAGAGGAAGTCTAGTAAGCAATTGGAAGATTTCATTGTATCTGAAGTTCGAAAAGGCGTTCTTGATGTTAACTTCCCTTTTGAACCAGGTCCCACTGTCTAATATTTTGTTCTTAGATGCTTTTCCTGTTTCTTGTGTTCCTTTGTAATATTTTCTTTTTTTCTTTAGTTCCTTCTTTGTCATTGATCCACTTTCCTCTTTCTTTGTTTTTGTTCCGTGTGAGTTTGTATTTGTCTTGTGTTTTGTTTACCGAGTGAATTAATAAAATGGTAGGGGACCATTCAACCCCGTCGGCTTTGCCAAAAAAATAAATAACTTGAAAACAATAATTAAACATTCTTAAACAACATTTAAGAAATAACTTTTAAGAATCATATAAATAAAACAATTAACCTAAATCATTATTAAACAATTATTAATTATCTTTAAAACATTATTATTAATAAGTTATTACCTTTTTAAATCTTACTACCAAATAAAAATTCTTAAATTAACTTTCAAATAAAAATTTAACTTTATTAAAATTTAACGAGGCTTAACGATCACCCTGGTACTTATACAAGCTACCATATTATTTAATTTAACCTTGCAAGTAAACAACAGATATTTACATAATCCACGACCATGTAAATAAATCCAACACTTAACCATCATTGGTTAATATATCACTTATTCAAAGTGGCATATCAGTTAACGATATATAATCAAATGTCCAAAACTATATAATAGCAGAACAGGGATTTATTCTGCAAATTAATTATCAAAATAATTTAATTAGCGGAACGATGTTTTATTCTTCTAGTAGATGTCCAATTACCATATTTAGTCCAATCTAACTTAATAGTATTTTGGACAAATAAACATCAATCATTAAGGTATATAAATTTAAACGACGTTATTAATTTAAATAACGTAATTTAAATTTAGTCTGTTTAATAATGTCATAAATTTTTACATGTCCAAAGCTATCAACAAGTTAAACTACAATGTTGTACTCGTCAATATGAGTACAACGCAAAAATCCGCATGTCAATCGAAATTCATATGAGCAAGATATAGTAATTCAAAGTTTTGACAAATTCAATTGTATAATTATTATTTAAATAACAATCTAAATCTAACCTATTTCTGCCAAGGCTCATGGCCCACTACCAACCAAACCTAAGACTTCCCTTTACTTATACTTGCGCCTCCAGTTACCCATTTCCTACCATGCCACTCACATTTTCACTTATCCAAAAATTAGCACATCCTTTCCACATCTCACGTGCACTATTGAACATATTTCCTTGGACTAAAGTGTAAATTCCTATTTCTTCAACAGTAACATCTCCAGGTCCATTCACTTTAATTCATGCGCCTCCTGCTCCTATATCTCTATAGCCATGCTCACCTTTTCCCACTCACGCTGCACAAACCTCCGCATGTATTTTTTTTATTATTTTTTATTTTTTTTTACGAAGCCATGCACGTATCTGACGTATATTGAAAACTCACGCCTGCTACATCGCTGACACTCCTTCCATCTTTCACTTTCACATAGCCTGCTCGTGCATGAACAACACATCACTTTCTTCACATCTCCACTTCACAGCTGAGCCCTACATACCCTGACCTGCACCCAAAACGCATGGCCTCACACCAATCCACACCCGCACCCACTTCTTCTATCTACAGCCGTACATGCCTCCACCCACACATATATATGCATGCACACTACACCAATATATTCTTCACAACCATACACAGTAATCGCGAAAGTCATGAGATATGTAAAGGAAGTGGTTTGAAAAATAAAGTGGAAAAGGGAAATTTATGCTCTGTGGTTTTTCATATATTTCATGCATGCTCTGTTGAGTGAAAACAAATCTATAAAAGAAATGCTAACTTCTTATGAAAGGAAAAGTGAGTACAAACAATAGATGCTAATTCCCAATGAAGGACAGACATGATGCGCATGTGCCAAGATTTTTCTAAAAGTTTGTTTGCATGTATAAAATTTTGTTTGGGAAAAGTTAGTTTAGGGTACCCTGCCATACTATGTTTCGTTCGCGTACGAGCTGCGAGCAGTAGTGTTTGCACAAAAAATGGACAAACACCTCCAAGTTGTATGATTTAGTTGATTTTATGTTGTTCTTAGTGATTTGGGTGATTTATGCAAATATATGAAAAGCAAGGACTAAACTGTAAAAGACACGCAGATTTATAGTTGTTCGGCCAGAATGTGCCTACGTCAACTTTATATGTTATTCTCCTTTTCTATTCAAATTACAAGTACAAAGCTTTGATACAAGTATATAAATGTTGTTTGAAAGTTCTATCCGTGCTTGAGCTCTAAAAGTTTCCTCCATTGTTGTACCCCTACCCCTCTATTTATAGAGTGAGGCAAGGGGTTGGGGTCTAGGATGTATACAGCTGCTGGTGGGCATGGGCTGATGTAATCTGGCCTGGCCAGGTTGGTTCGGTTGTGAATGGAGTTAGTCCGGTGGTGAGTGGAGTTGTGATTGGTCTGGTGGTTCTGGTCCGGTGATGAGTTGTGAGGAGTGGTCCGGTGATGAGGTGTGAGGAGTGGTCCGGTGGTTCTGGTCCGGTGATGAGCTATGAGGAGTGGTCCGGTGGTTCTGGTCCGGTGATGAGCTGTGAGGAGTGGTCCGGTGGTTCTGGTCCGGTGATGAGTTGTGAGGAGTGGTCCGGTGGTTCTGGTCCAGTGATGAGTTGATTTGGTAGGGTGGAGCAGGGGTTGGTTCGGTTATGAGTAGGAAGGAATTTGGTCCAGCTATGCATGGGAAGGAAGTTTGGTCCGGTAGTAGGTGGAAACACTCCCAACATTTTCCCCCCAAAGTGGGGCATATGCTTGCGTATGGCGCGCTTTGTTTTTCTGGACGCCCTCATCCGGTTCCAAATGCCGAATTATCTGGTCCGGCTATTTTGGGCTTGCCTATAAGTATGGGCTTGAGGCTTTCGTTATTCCCTACCAAGTGAGATAGCCGAATCAGATCTTTCTGCCGAATCAACCATATTGCCGAATCATACCGAATCAGGTGATTACCGAATGACCCTTATCGTTTGTACTACCGAATGAATCCGAATGCCGAATGGACCTTTGTAGAAAATACCGAATGAGATAGGGGAGTTTGAATACCGAATGACCTTTCGGCCTCGGACTACCGAATGAATCCGAGTGCCGAATGAGTCCCTATTGGAAATGCCGAACGAGATAGGGGAGTTTGAATACCGAATGACTTTTCGGCCTTGAACTACCGAATGCACTTTTATGACTTGAATTATGAGTGAAATCCTAGGCTGTACGTACTTGCTCGTTTATTTCCCTCATTCTAACGACGTGCCTTTTTGTGTTTGTAGATAAATGTCCCATAAAGTTGAAACCCGATCAGAAAAGAAGAAATCCCAAGACAGAGAAGATCCTTCCGTGGTGCCCCCAGCTCAGTTAGAACCGGGACGTCATGGGCCCACCCCGAGGTCACTAGTAGATGGGTATGGCCCTCAAGAGCTTCTGAACTCACCTCCTGACTGTTTCCCAAGCTCTCTGAAAGGCGAGCAGCTTGATGTTATCTCCCGCTCCTTTGGGATTGACAGAGCACGCATGCTATTGCCGGGGGAGGGAGTGATGCCATATAATCCCCTCGAAGGGTATTTCACCTATAGTCGGTACCATTGCATGTGTGGGGCCATTCCCCCGATCAATGCTTGGATAATCAGTTTTATCACCTATTGAAGGTAGCTCCGTTTCAGCTTCAGCCTAACTCCTACGCCATCCTGGTGAGCCTGTTTGTCATTTTCCAGAGGAGATATGGGCGTCCTTCCTCCAACCGGGAGATCCGGTACTTGTAAAATTTGAGAGGCTATAAGAAGTGGTCGCCATACATCAGCTTGGAATCAACCGTATCTTTCAAGCCTGTCCTGGACTTATATTCGAAGTTCAGTATGTTTAAGAAAGAATGGTTTTTTATCAGGGATGACTCTGTTTCCATCCGTCGCTTCACCTCCGGCTGTAAGTGTGAAGCTTTATTTATAATTTCCGTTATAACTGCAATGCTTCTTCTTATGTGTTTTTATTTCTTGCTAGCGACAGGTGGTTTTGCGGTCGTGGAGAATGATCGCCTGGTTCAGATGGCTGTGGAAATAGAAGCCATTACGGGAAGGGATAGGTCGGCTTCTTACTTGATCAGGAATGCTACACTTCTGGGACACAATCTGATCCTTCCACATCAGTCCGTGGTTAAGCAGAGAGACACGGCGGAGATCTGCCAAAGTTACAGGAGGGGCCACGGCGAAAAGCAGCAAAAGGAGACCCTTCTCGATGCATCCAGTCGTCGGGAGGAAGAAACTCAAGAAGTCTGATGGACCCTCTCCCAGCACACATCCAGATGTTCAGGTGGAGGAAAAAGGTGAGGATGAAGGAGGTGAGGCGGAGAGTGGAAGTGGTAGAGAAGGTGACGGTGATCGTTACGGTGATGATGGTGGCGAAGGATAGGGCGGCGATGGCACTAGGGCTTTGCCTCCCGGGCAGGCGGGCATGATTCAAGAGTGGATAGATGACGCTCTCCGCCAAGCCTTCGAAGAGTTGGAGGAAACGGAGAAGTCCAAGAAAGCTGGTAAGGTCGGGACCGGCGCTGATTTCTCTTCCGGGAGCGCTTCTACTGAGGCAACTTCTGCGGTTCAAGGTGAATTTCTCTTTAATTCTTGAATAATGGCTCAATACATGCTGGTGACACTTGGTTTTCATTCCAGGAGCGGACAAAACGGCCAAGACCTCAGATCTTCGGCACAGGCTTGAACAATACAAACTCCTCAAAGCTTCCGCCAAGCCGAAGCCTCCTACTAACCGTCCTGGAGACGTAGTCGGCTATCGTCCTCTTCTTGGAGTTATTGAAGAAGATATACAGAGGAGGAAGAGGAGTCGATCTACGTTTGAATCTCTTCCTGGTCCTCCGGCCCCACTCCAGCCTATTCACGATATTACGGAGGATGATACTGAGTTTATGCCTTCCCCACATCCATCCGAGAATCCAACCTTCACCCCGATAGATCACCTTGGCTTAGTTTGTAACCCGTTTGCGGGTCATCCAGACCTGGACCCGGCCTCTCATGACATCTCCTTCGATGAGGTTACTGGTGAGCATCTTCTCCCTCGCAATCCTATGGTACGGGTGCTTGACGAAGCTAAGTCCCTGGACCTCGATTTGCTTACTTCTCGGGTTGTAACTTTGGGGGATGAAGCTAAGGCAAATATTGACCGGGTTGCTGAGGAGACCAGGAAATTGATGGGGCATCATGCCCGACTAGTCGAGGCCGGGGAGGAAATTGGGAGTGCCAACATTCGGCTACGGTTACTGGTCTCCGACCAGGCTAAGCAGCTTGCCGATCAAGCCATTCAAATTTCTCAGCACGAGGCCGCATCCAGGCAACTGAAGAAGACTATGGAAGAGGCCAGCAGGGCAGAGTTGCGAAAAATGGAGGCCGCCTGCAAGGAGCGAATTGACATGGCCATTGTGACGGTGGATGAGGTTCGACAAGTGGACCTCGAGCGGGCACAGGAATTGTCGGGTAGACTCGAGGCCGCGGAGCTTGCTCAGTCCAGGTTGAAGGAGGAGATGGAGGCGATGAGGATATCCCTTCAGGCGGACCACTCACGATACCGATCGAAGAGGGATGCTGTCGTTGCTAAGTTGCGTGCTTCTGAGGCCCGAATGAGGGAGCGTGAGGAAAACGAGGGGATGATGGATGAGATGCTCCAAGATATGTATTTCCATACTTGGAAACAGGGTAACTTATCCTAGATGGATGATTACCCCCGAGTTATGGCCAGGATCTATCTCCGGGCTTTAGAGGAGGCTAGGGCTGATGCAGATAAAGAGGGTGGCGCGGTCTTCAGAATGGATGTGGTCATTGCCCAGTTTACCAAGGAGGAGAAGGTGGCGGTGAAGGAGGGTATGCGGCTGCTTGCTGCTGAGGAGGCAGGTGTGCAAGTAGAGGATGATGACCAGGATGGTCAGGAAGCTGGTGCTGGTAAGTCTTCCTCCCTAGTCTTTCCGTTAACTTGGTTGCTTATCACTAATGAATTCTTTCTTTGATCGGACAGGTGGGCGACAGGACAAGGACAAAACTCCGACGCAGCCGGCTCCTTGATTTGACCTGGATATCTTTTTGTGGACTTGACATTGTTGTATATGTTAGTCTCAAAACAGTAAAGTAACTTTTAGGTTGTAATTATGCTACTTGTAATAAACAACATTATTCTTGATGTGTAACTTTTTAACTTAAGCTGATTCTGTCGTTTTCGAATATTTTTGCTATTTTGACATGTTGTATGAGAAATATAGCTATGCGTATGCTTGTAATTCAATTGTGTTTGATGTCAAGTTCTTGTTTAAAACATAATTTCATGTTTTGCAATGTTGGTGTGATGTGTGAACAAATTACAGCCACGTGTTTATACATGAAAGAAGAAAGTATCGCCCTTCATATTTTACTTATAGATGGCAGCTTTGAATGTCTTGCGTGACTGAGTATGGAATGCGGTCCAGTGTCTTGCTGTGAGTATCCGCTTCCATTAGCGAATGTCTCTTATTCTGTGTCCTGTACTTCAGGGATTGTTATAGAGGATAGGAGAAAAGTTTCTTGAATAAAATTGAAATATGCGAAATAGTAAAACTTCCAATCACGGAAGGCCTTCGATGTGCTTAAGTTTGTGGCAAACGGGCTTTGTAGTCACTTTCCCTAGCTGTGGGTCTTGGAGACATTTGTCACCCATCTTACGCCTCCGCGGGGAGTTTAGTCTTTTTTACCACAGCCGTACTTAAGACACATCGGAGCCGATATCGCGCACAGTAACTACCCGGGCCATTATGGCCCGTAATCGTGGGTATTATTCGATTTACCGTGGCCGGCTAGCATGGGTGCCGATCGTCAACCGTGAACTACCCCTGGCTAGCCACACCTTATGTTGGGGCTTAAAGTAGGTTCACAGTTTCCGGCGAGCCGAACGCCGTAATGAGCTTCCTTGGCTATAATCGGCCTTCTCGGTGGCTTATAATCGGCTCATTACAGTTGGCTTTAAGGGCCGTCGCGAGCAATGAGTTAACCCGCAGCAGAGGGATGCCAGAGCAAAAGTGTCTCATTGGCGAGGGCATAGATTCGCATAGTACATGTTAGGTCTTGTCCAGGTGAAGTTGCGCTATGGAGTGCCTTGAATGGAAATGCTATATGCACAGGATTTTGTTCAACAGAAAAGGATAAAGTTAACAAGAAGCCAAGACATAAAGGAACAAGTTAAAAAAGAGACAAGGTTTTTTTAAAGTGGTTCGGCACGAAAATGCCTACGTCCACTGATTCTCTTTGTTAATTCACTTCATATGGGCAGTACAAGTTAAGAAAAGTATCGACGGAGGTGTTGGATGTTCCATGCCCTCTGGAACACCTCTCCGTCCACTGTTGACAAAATATAAGCTCCATTGTGGATATCTTTATGAATTACATATGGTCCATCCTAGATTGGGTCTAGTGCTCCGGGGCGAGGGAAGATCCGCTTAAGGACAAGATCTCCTTCTTGTAAGGTACGACGCTTGACTTTGGAGTTGTATTGTGCTGCCACTTTTTGCTTGTGGGCTGCTGCTTTGAGGGCTGCATCATTTCTTCTCTCCTCAATTAGATCCAAAGACATGTGAAGGAGTTCTTCGTTCTCTTCCGGGTTATAGTGGATCCTACGGTGGGAAGGCACGATAGTTTCAACTGGGAGCATAGCCTCCGATCCGTATGCCAGAGAGAAAGGAGTATGCCCCATTGATGTTCTGAAAGATGTGCGATAAGCCCACAGTGCCGTAGGGAGTTCATCCACCCAAGCGCCCTTTGACTTTTCGAGTTTCTTTATTATTAGAGTTTTCATAATTTTGTTGACGGCTTTGACTTGTCCGTTTGCCTGGGGATAAGCTACGGATGAGAAGCTTTTGTGAATTCCGTGCACTTGGCACCAGTTGGCGAACTCCTCGCTGTCAAACTGAAGTCCATTGTCCGATATAATTTTGAATTGGACTTCGTACCTGCAGAGAACATTTTTGATCAAGAAGTTAATAACTTTCGCTGAAGATACTTTATTTAGGGGTTCTACTTCCACCCATTTGGTGAAATAGTCGACTGCCACTATAGCATATTTGGCCCCGCCTCGTCCCATTGGCAGTTCGCCGATTAAGTCAATTCCCCATACTGCAAAGGGCCAGGGGCTGGTCATTTGAGTAATTTCAGTTGTTGGTAGCCACGGAATCTTAGCAAACTTCTGGCATCTGTCACATTTTCTGACGAAATCTAAGGCGTCCTTGCTTAAGGTGGGCCAGAAATATCCATATCGGAGTATCTTTTTTGCCAAAGTCTGCCCTCCGGTGTGATCTCCACAGCTTCCTTGATGAATGTTGGATAAGATTTCTGTGGCTTCCCTTCCAGCGACACACCTTAATAAGGGGTTAGAGAAACCGCGCCGATAAAGGGTGTCCTCTTGTATTGTGTAGCGGGAAGCTTTCCTCTAGATTTTCTTAACTTCGTTACGCCCGTTGGGTAGTGTGCCACTTTGTAAGTAGTCTCGGATGAGAGTCGTCCAAGTTGCTTCTTCGGTTGCAGCTATCAGATTCACTTGCTCAAAACTTGGGGTCAGTTGCTTTGAGATGGCTATTGCTCCGAAAATAGCGCCGTCTCTCATGCTAGCTTGCTTCGCCAATTCGTCGGCCTCTTGGTTCTCTTCCCGAGGGATGTGTTTGACTAAGTAGTGGTCCAATCGACTGAGAAGTAACTTGGTCTTCTTTAAATATGCTATGAGTCGTTCTTCTCGAGCCTAGAATTCTCCTAGTATTTGATTAACAATAAGTTGAGAATCGCTATGAAGACACAAAGAATTGGCTCCGATTTCTAAAGCAAGTTCTAATCCAGCTATCACTGCCTCATACTCTGCATCGTTGTTGGTGACAGCGAATTCCAACCTTATAGCATAGTGCAGCTTATTTTCCCTTGGAGTGATTATTACCACACTTGCCCCCGAGCCTTGTTCGTTTGATGCACCATCCACAAAGAGGTTCCACTTGATGTCTTCTGCTATTTCTGATTGCTCCTTACCTTCGTTGGTAGTGAATTCAGCAATGAAATCGGCCATGGCTTGCCCCTTGATGGTGGTACGAGGATGGTAGGTAATATCATATTGACTCAGTTCAATGCACCACTTAAGTAGTCGCCCAGAAGTGTCGGGACCATGGAGTACGTGCCTTAGCGGTTGATCGGTCAGAACTCTGATGGAATGGGATTGAAAATAGTGTCGCAGTTTTCGTGATGCGATTCGTAGACAGTATGCTAGCTTCTCAAGTTTAGGATATCTGACTTCTGCCCCTGTAAACCTCTTACTTACAAAGTATACTGGCCGCTGCGTGCGGTTGTCTTCTCTTACCAAAGCAGCGCTTAGAGCATGAGATGATACAACAAGGTATAGGTATAACTCTTCGCCTTCGTTTGGAGTTGAGAGTACTGGCGGTTTCTGGAGGTGTTCGATTAAGTTAAGGAAAGCTGTTAAGAATTCGTCAGTCCATTCGAACTTTCCTTTGTCTTTCTTTAGAGCTTCAAAGAAGGGGACGCACTTGTCTGTTGCTTTGGAGATGAATTGGCTTAGGGCGGCCACTTTCCCATTCAGGCTTTGCATTTCCTTTCGAGTGGAAGGTATTTTGATATCTTTTAGAGCTCGGACTTGTTCAGGGTTTGCTTCAATCCCACTGGCATGGACGATGAATCCCAAGAACTTTCCTGATGATACTCCGAAGCAGCATTTTAGAGGGTTAAGTTTCATTCCGTATTGGCGAAGTACTCGAAACATCTTGCCCAGGTGGCTTACGTGATCGTCGGCTTTCCTTGACTTTACTAGCATGTCATCCACATACACTTCCATAGTTTGTCCTATTAGCCCTGCAAACATCTTGTTGACGAGGCGCTGGTAGGTGGCTCCTGCGTTTTTAAGTCCGAAAGGCATTACCTTATAGCAGTACAATCCCCGGTCAGTGATGAAACTAGTGTGGTCTTGATCGGGAGCATGCATGGGAATTTGGTTGTATCCTGAGTATGCATCCATAAAAGATAAGAGTTCGTGCCCGGCCGTGCTGTCTACAAGTTGATCGATTAGGGAAGTGGGAAGCAATCCTTCGGGCAGGCGTCATTTAAGTTGGAGAAGTCAATGCATGTTCGCCACTTCCCATTAGCCTTCTTTACCAGCACCGGGTTGGCGATCCACTCTGGGTAGATGGCTTCTCGTATGAAGTCATTGGCAAGTAGATTCTTTACTTCTTCATCGAGGGCTGCTGATCGTTTTGCCCCCATACTTCTCTTTCTTTGTTTTACGGGCGCCTTGGTAGGATCAATGTTTAGTACGTGGCATGCTATGTCAGGGGAGATTCCGGTCATGTCATCATGTGACCATGCAAATACATCCAAGTTATGGCGGAGAAAGTCAATGAGTTGTTCCTTCAACTCTGCTTTTAGTTGGGACCCGATTTTCAATAGTCTATTCGAGTCATGTTTGTCTACAGATACAAATTCCATAGCCTCTACAGGCTCGGCGGTGGCCTCCTCCTCTTTGTCCCTGGGGTCTAATTTATTGAAAGGGTCGCTGGTATATCGAAGAGGATGGGCTTTCTTTAGTTTCTATGCTTCCAAACTTTTTATGCAGAGGGCGATCTCTACACTCTTCCCTTTATCCTTTCTGTGGTTGCTGCGAAGTTCAGTTACATAGCAGTCTCGAGCAACGTCCTGGTCTCCCTCCACTTCCCCTACTCCATTGTCCGTCGGAAATTTCATCTTTAGGCACCATGGGGTCAGGACAATTTGGAAGTCATACAAGGCCAGCCTTCCTAAGAAGGCGTTGTAGGCCGAGTGGTTTTCTATCAGCACAAATGTCTGTTTCTGCACAACGGAGCGGGGATGACTTCCAATTTCAACAAAGAGGTTCAGTTGCCCGAGGGGCATCTTCGCATCTCTAGTGAAACCGTGTAGTGGTTTATTGCAGGGAGAAACGTCCTTTATTGATAGTTTCATTTTGTCGAATGCATGCTTGAATAAGATATTTACTGAGCTTCCACTGTCTACTAGAATTCGGAAAACTTCGGCTGGACCGAGCCGGGCAGAGATAACCATGGGATCTATGTGAGGGTACTGCCTTCCCTCTAGGTCACGCCTACTGAATGTGATGTCATCACTCTCTTTCCGCTTCGGGAGGCGTTCTTCTATAACAGAATTAACACAGTCTTCATTATTTCTAAGCGACTTTCCATATCTTTCCATCTCTACCCAGCTTCTGTCGGCGATGTGTGGTCCTCCCGAGATGGTATGGACCACTATCTTCTCTTGACCGGAGCCGCTAGTGTTGCGATTTCCTCCGCCTATCTCTAGGGAGGGTAGCCTTGGGTTCTCATTAGCAAGAGCTGGAGTCCTGTTCTGACCTTTTACATAGCGTTCCAGTCTCTTCCTTCTGATGTGTTCTTCAATCAAGTCCCGGAGATGATGGCATTCATTGGTATCATGCCCATGAGATTCGTGGAAGCGGCAAAACTTTCCAGATTTAAGCGTGTCATCTGATTCCTTCTTGTATGATGGGCGTTTGTATCTAACTTCGGCTTGGGTGGCAAGGAAGATGTTTTCGACGGTTTCATTCAAAGGAGTGTAAGTGTCAAATCTCGGTCCTGGCCGATATACGCGCTTTTCTCCCTTCTTGCCCCCAGCATTGTCTCTAGAATCATTTCTTCGAACATCCTTTGCTACAGCGGGCGTGTTGTCGTGAGCTGCCTTATTTTGTTGCCCTGACTACCCCTCAGTGGCAGCGTCTTCAAGCCTCATATACTTCCCGGCTTCATGGAAGAAATCGGGTAGAGTAGCTGGTTTTTCTTTTGTCAATCTTCTAGCAAATTTAGTATCCAGGTGCATGCCACTACAGAGGGCCATTATGATAAGCTTCTCATCGGCATCTTGGACTGCGGCCGCTGCGGCGTTGAATCGGGTTAGATATTGCTGCAGCTTCTCTCCGGGTTTCTGTTTGATACTGGATAAGGAGTAAGCGTCCTTGGGCTGCTCTACATGAATGCGGAACTGGCTTATGAACTTTTCTTTCAACATCTCCCATGAGCCGATGGATCCTTGGGGTAGATGGCAGAACCAGGAGGTAGCTAGATCTGCTAAGAATAGCGGAAAGCATTTGCACGGCACTCCTTCTGTTGCTCCACTCATGAGCATATGCTGTGTGTATCTCTGTAAGTGTACAACGGGGTCGGAGGTTCCTTTGTAAGGTTCCATTGTTGGCATTTTCCATTCTCGGGGGGTGATGGCGATTTCAATATTGCGGGCGAAGGGGCTGGTTACTCTAGCGCCTATGCCTCGATCTCTTTGATCCCGTTGGACGCACTCTCTGAACAAGCATGCCATCCTTTCATCAGAATTTGGAGTAGATAAAAATGAGTTCGGATCTGCTCTGTGGGATTGATTCCGTCCAGATGACCTGTAGGGATGGTATCGTCTATCATTCCTGACATTTTCCAGTGGCTGTCTTTGGTCTTCTGGGAGCATGCTAGGGTCAGCTACAGTTGGCCCTTGCCTTGGTCTTCCCCTGCTGGGTTCTGATCTAAGCGCTTCCTCGGGTCCAACTTCAGGCTGAACTCTAGCTCGGCCCCGTTCACTGGTGTTTCCGTGGTTAGGCAGTATGACAGGCTCGGCTACAGTTGACCTCTGCCCGGTACCTCTCCCGTTGAGTTCGGTTCCAAGCGTTTCCTCAGGTCTAACTTCGAGCTGAGCTCGGTCTCGACTCCTACCATGGTCGCTTCTGTCGTTAGCTCTTTTGAAGAAGGAAGATCTTCGCTGTCTCCGTGATCCTCCAAACTAGGACTCACCCCATGATTTAGTGTTGCGGTTGGACTCTTCAGCATCCCTTAAGTGTGACATGAGATGGTCCACCAAGGCTTCCTGCTGAGATGTGAAGCGGTTAGTCACTTCAGCCACAACCCTGTCTAGATCTGCCCTAGTAATTGCTGCCGGCTGTTCTGAGGCAGGGGTTGTCGGATTTGCCTAACCTTCATCTGGTACTGTTGCTGGAAGGGGACGATTTACTTGGTCTGTGTCCACTGGATCTGGAAGACTGCTGGTTGCGATGTTTTTTCCTTTGTTAACAACTTTCTTCTGCTTGGGAGTCATGTTTTCCAAGCAATGAACGACGATGTTAGGAAGAAGGTTAAGTGGGAGAAGCTGAAGCTTCGAGCTTTCAGTTCTCAGTGAAAGCACAAAAAATGTTTGCACAAAAAATGGACAAACACCTCCAAGTTGTATGATTTAGTTGATTTTATGTTGTTCTTAGTGATTTGGGTGATTTATGCAAATATATGAAAAGCAAGGACTAAACTGTAAAAGACACGCAGATTTATAGTGGTTTGGCCAGAATGTGCCTACGTCCACTTTATATGTTATTCTCCTTTTCTATTCAAATTACAAGTACAAAGCTTTGATACAAGTATATGAATGTTGTTTGAAAGTTCTATCCGTGCTTGAGCTCTAAAACTTTCCTCCATTGTTGTACCCCTACCCCTCTATTTATAGAGTGAGGCAAGGGGTAGGGGTCTAGGATGTATACAGCTGCTGGTGGGCTTGGGCTGATGTAATCTGGCCTGGCTATGTTGGTTCGGTTGTGAATGGAGTTAGTCCGATGGTGAGTGGAGTTGTGAGTGGTCCGGTGGTTCTGGTCCGGTGATGAGGTGTGAGGAGTGGTCCGGTGGTTCTGGTCCGGTGATGAGCTGTGAGGAGTGGTCCGGTGGTTCTAGTCCGGTGATGAGCTGTGAGGAGTGGTCCGGTGGTTCTGGTCCAGTGATGAGTTGTGAGGAGTGGTTCGATGGTTCTGGTCCGGTGATGAGTTGTGAGGAGTGGTCCGATGGTTCTGGTCCGGTGATGAGTTGATTCGGTAGGGTGGAGCAGGGGTTGGTTCGGTTATGAGTAGGAAGGAGTTTGGTCCGGCTATGCATGGGAAGGAAGTTTGGTCCGGTAGTAGGTGGAAACACTCCCAACAGGTAGAAATAAAAATACGATTGCGCTCAACAATGTGAGACGATCATAAAACAACAATAAAATAGACAAGTTAACTTACTCTTGTGAAGTTTCAAAAGTACTAACATTTGCCGCAAAAAGCGTCACACGAAAATTTTATTATTTTCGAAATTAAAAATTATGGAAAATTTCAAAAAATAAAAATAAAAATATGTTAATTCACCTTTTGGCAAGGCCATATACAGATGGATTTAACTCAATAGACTTCATGGTTATCGAGGCTGCAATATTATGGGTTTGTTTCGAATAGGTGGATGGATAATCAATTACAGATAATAAATATTAATATGAAGTCAAGATTCAGCACAGTCGATGGATAAACGATGTCGGGTACTTGGAATATGGATTTCAGCAAAATTCAGGTTGCTTTGGGTTGGCCAAGGGGTTGCTTCGAGTTACAATGTGGTTTGCTTCCGGTCAAGAAAGTGTTTACTTTGGGTCATAACAGGATGTACTTCGGTCAGGTTAGCATTGGTATTGCTTCGTGTTCTACTTCGGGTCGGCACAGGCTTGACTTCAGGCTTCACTTTGGATTGTCATTGGAGCTTCTTCGGGTCGGTATTGCTCTTGCTTCGGGTCGGATCGGCATCCACTTCGGGTCGACACAAAGGTGACTTCAGGTCGGCATACAAAGGTGACTATGGGTCGGCATACAAAGGTGACTTCGAGTCGGCATTAACTCTGCTTTAGGTCAGTGTAGGTGTGGCTTCAGGTCGGCAAAGGAATTTGAAGTTAGGTCGACATAGAATCAACCTCGGGTCGACATGTGGATCTACTTTGGGTCGGCGCTATCTCCACCTCGGGTTGGCACTCGGGTCATCAGGGAAGTAGCAACTTGGGGTTGGCATATGGAAGTGCTCTGGGTTGGCACTATCTTCACTTCGGGTCAGCACTCGGGTCAGCAGGGAAGAAGCTACTTGGGGTTGACATATGGAAGTGCTCCGGGTCGGCACTATCTTCGCTTCGGGTCGGCACTATCTTCGCTTCGGGTCGACACTCGGGTCGACACTATCTTCACTTCGGGTCAGCACTCGGGTCAGTACATGAACTACTTTGGGTTAGCATAGGATGGACGAGTTGAGCTCGGCGATCGTCGTGGTGGGCCTATGTAGGTGAGGAGGCCTTATAGCCGGTATTTCTCTTATAAATACTGTAGGTGTGGCTTCAAAAAAGGGGTTTCTCATTCTATTCCTCTTCATCTTCCACTTAAAGGCTACTCTGCCATTCTTGTTTCAGAAATTCCGGATTATAACTGTAATCAAATTTCAGGATAATAAAAAGGATTTTTCTAGAGTGGACGTAGGCCGGAGTTAGCCAAACCACTATAAATCTTGTCTTTTTCACTTGCTTTCATTTTAATTTAGGCTATTCTTGATATTATACTCTCTATATGTACTCTATATGTGATCTGTGGATGGATATTGGTGCTTTCGTTGTAATTGGGTGTTGATGGTTAATTTTAACACCAACATTTTTGTGCTTTCACCGAGAAAGCTAGCACTCAACGATTTGGAAGTTTGGATCTTGAATTTGAAAGCTTAGGAACTTGGATTTAGGAAGTTATGGCTAGGCAATCAATAAGGAGACAGAGGACGGAGAGGAGTCATCATGAAGGAAGTCAGGAGGCTTCCTTAGGAGCTAATCAGACCTCAATCTTCATCACCAGGGACAAGATGGAAATGATTATGGATGCTATGCAGGAGAGGATGCTGAAGAGGCAAGAGGAAGTGATGCAGAACTTATTCCGACAGATTGGACAAACTGGAGTGCAAGACCAAGGGAATAGAGTAGCAGGAATACTGGAAATGTGGATCACAAAGTTGGAGTAGCAGGAGCAGAGGAAATCCAGGATCAGATTCAGGAAAAATAAGCAAGCAGGATGATGGATGGAGTGGAGTCGCCGAGAGCAGCCCCTGATCAACCAGAGATCGTTCCTCACTCGGGGGCATGTCCCCAGTTCATGTTAACTTGATTCCTAGATGAATATTGGATAGAGCTAAGGATTTTGGCATGGATCAGAACTAGGATGCACGTTTGGAAGACGATGATCAGGGATTCCCTTGTGGACTCGGGGTGGGATGAAAATGATGATCAGAGACCATTTATAGATGCTGGAATAGATTGAAATTGGAACCCAAGACTTGGAGCAGAAATTAGCAGGCTTAGATATGGATTGGATCATTCGGGGGCAAACCCTGACCAATGAGAATGGATCAGCACAACTCCCCATGGAACTGGGGGCATGGATTTGGATGGCTTTGTTCAAAAATGGATAGCGGTGATGGAACAGGAGCAGCTATCATCCGCCACAAATCGAAGCTAGCTCGTCTTAAGGGCATAGGTCGTCATCTCTTGATGGTATGGAATAAGTAATAAACCTCAAAGTAATGCGGCTAAGTCACTTACAGATGTACGAGATCAAGGATGATCACTAGGCATGCTCTGAGATGACGATGAACCGTTGTGCTCGGGCTTATGAAATCTTGTTTTTTCCATTTACTGCAAACTTTGGTTAATTCTGGTACTATGGCTATTTAGTTTTCTTAGTTGTACAGTTTTTTATTTTATCAATTGAACTCTGGAATGATTGGATTTGGAATAATGTAATAAATAATACAGGACATGGTTACGGTCACGACTGGAGAGACGGGGCAAGAACCGTGAGTTACGAGTCTTTTCGCCGGAGAGTGACAGGATGGACTCGAACACGAATTAAGTCCTCGACTGGGGATTGAGGCTGGAGTAGGATACCCCACGAATTAAGTCCTCGACTGGGGATCGAGGCCGGAGTAGGATACCCCATGGATTAAGTCCTCGACCGAAGAATTGAGGCCGGAGAAGGATATTCACGGATTAAGTCCTCGACTTGGGATCGAGGTCGGAGTAGGATATCTGTAATGACCCGAATTTTTTTAATTATTTTTATAACATAATTAACTAAATTTTCCATGAAATTAAACAATTAAATTTTAGCTATGAAAATTTGATATTTGATATATGTCTACGTAGCAAGTGTCGGATTTTCATTAGAAAACATATAAGTTTGTTTGATTGTGAAATTTTAATTTAAAATTTAAATCAGTTAAAAATTTGATGAGATTAAAATATTTTTGAAATATGAATATTTTTATATAATAGAAATGTAAATCATTTTCTGAGTGAGACGTCGTATTTCATTTCGCCAAATTTGGACTGCTCTAGCCCCGATTATCTTATTTTCAGTGGTTTAGCAGCATTTCGGCAGCGAATATCATCTTTTGATAGGATGATCGTATCGTTGATATCTGTGTACCATTCTATTTGTCTCGTCATGCTTATCTCTTTAGTATATTCATTTGTCAATTTCGGTGTCCGGTACAAGGCGGAATCTGCAAAACGATTAGCCGTATCGGTTCCGTATTTGGGCTTTTCGGTTTCCTATGCCCTTTCTTCTAACTAATGGTAGAAGACAAATAGCCATTTTCCATTAATATTCTTGAAATTCAACTTTTTGACTTTTGTTATTCCACATGCTTCTGATATATGTTGGTTCACTTCTATTTCCATTCTCTCTTCCCTTTTTTATGTTCGTTCTGCTAAAAATAAGAAACAAAGAAAAAATATATAATATTATACAATTCAAGTTATATTCTGAAGCCTATTCTTCTTCATTTAGCTGCTCGTACCCGTTTTAGTTCACAAATCTCCACTTTCCACATCAATCGCCCATTATACGTCCCTCCGTGCCAAAACGCCTGCTAGCTGAGCTAACTACCTTTGCATCCATTCCTCCACCCGCCTTCCACGACTGACAACCTTCAAAGCTTCTCCACTGCTTCCCTCTCCTCCTCCCTTCACATCCATCACAGTCCCTCCCTCAACTATCGACCTCCGCCCCTGCCGCATCTCCAACACCCTGCCGAACAACTCAGCAGCCCAGCCTTCACCCTAATCCATAGCAGCTCCGGCCACAACCTTTCCATTGCCCTTCCTTTCCACCCTTCTCACAATCTCCAACAGCATGCAAACCCACCTCCGCACCCTCACTGACCCATCCCTTGCTTCCCTTTCAGACCCGCCTTGCACCGCCTCACTCCCCTTGGCCGTAGCCCGCTGCTCCTCCTTCATTCCCTCTTGTGACTACCTTCCCTTGAAAAAAATCTGCAGCCTAATCCCTCTCCGAACCTCGACCAACCACTAGCCTGCCATTCTTCCTCCTTACCTCGCCTTCCAGTTCACCTCCTCCGCTGTGCGACACAGCCAGGTCTTCCACCTTCCCACCATGGACAACATCCATAGCTTTTCTACTCCCTCATTTCATAAAAAAAGGTATATATATATATAATATGTTTATTTATTTGAATTTATGTTAGTATTTTGAAATAGATTTTTGTAATAATTTTTAAACATATATAGATATTCTGTTTAAATATGTATTTGGAGTTTTTTGGAAACTATGGGTTTGAATAAATATTGACTTTTGAATAAAATTATAATATGAAGATTTTTTTATTTTAAATATGTGTTTTAAATTGAATATTAAATTTAGGAAAAAGAGATATAATATATATATATATATTTTTTGTTTCCATTTATATCAAGCTACTTTTGATTTGTTTTTTATCGATTCTAAGTTATCAGCTTTGCTTTGTTCGTCGTGCTCGCCTTGCTTTGCTTTGGAAATTGTCGTTTGGAGTGGACGATTTTCGAATTCGTGATTCAAAATCGTAGCTTGTTATGTTGCCTATTTTCTCTAGCCTCGAAAGGTGAGTGATCACTCACGATTAACATTCTTATGTTTAGTAAATTTATTCACATGAAATGACGATTGAAATATGTTGTTAATTGGTTAGAAATTAATTGTTAAGTTTGATGTGTTGTTATTTGCATTTGTTAACCTATATTAATTGACATATGACACCATAACCTGTTCTATATATGTTCTATTTAATTTGTTAATTATGATATATGCTTGTCATTTATATGTTATGTTATTTTATATTATTATGCTATTGTTCTCACTCTGCAAGTTTCCAGTTAGTTTAGGAAATCCCTATGGGTTGAAATGATACATACCCGAACGATCTTATAGATTAGGGGAAATTTGTTATGGGTTCAAATGATAAACCCAAGCGATTTTATTGATTTTGAAATTTTGGGATTACGGGTTGAGATGATATATAACCATAAATATTAAATTATTGCGGATTGAAATGATAAATATCTGTATCACTTGACCATAGGATAGAGAATTATATACGGACACCGATGGTCTATTTTGAAAAATGATTTTAAAGTTTTTAAAGAAAATAGATGGGTTTTATTAAATATTAATTTTTAAAATATAATATAAAGATTTTTATTTTATTATATATGTGTAAAAATTTAGATTTTAAATTTTATATGTTTGGAAATTTTAAATTTATAAGTTAAATTTTGAAAGGGTAAATTTTAAGATTTTACTTATAATTTTATTTTTAATATATAACATATAGTTTACTATAAAATAAAATAGATTTAATAAAATAATATTTAATTTAATAATATTTAATATAATAAAATTTAGTTTAATAAAATTTAATTGGATAAGTATGTGTATTGTATTCAAATATTTATTTAAAATTTATATTAATATTTTGAAAATAGATTTTGCAATAACCTTAATAAAATAAAGGTTGGAAAGATAAATTAAGTTAAATTGTAATTTAATTTGTTTGAGAATTTAATATAAATAAGAATTGATTGGAAACTTATTGATTTTGAGATTTTGAAAGGTATGATTTTATAACTTGATTTAATTAAGGGTAATTAAATGAATATTTTCAAATTTAAATAAAATTGAATATCTAATTTTGATTTAAATTTGGAATTTGAGATTTTATCCAAATGCTTATAAAAGTGATTAGGTGAATATTTTAAAATTAAATATAATTGAAGTTAGATATTTAATTATTGATTTTATTTAAATTAGTAATATGAGATTTTAGTTAAATGTTTTAAAAAATGATTAAGTGAATATTTTCAAATTTAAATAAAATTAAAGTTGAATTTTGAAATATAAACGAAATTTGTAAAATTTAGTAATTTTAATGTTTGGTTATATAAACATTGAAACCTGTTGAATTGAAAGTGGTTTAAATTGGTACTTCAACCCTGGATTTGAAATCGATAAATATTAAGTGGTTTAGTGAGAATTTGAATTGAATCTTTAACCTTTTTATTGAAATTCGGAACTGAGGTCGATTTGAATTGAACTTTGGAATTAAAGTTGATTTGAATTGATTTGTCAAATTGGAAGAAACATAGAAATATTTTCGATATCAACTCTTTTAAATATATAAACTATTTTTAATATATAAACTATTTTTAATATATAAATTACTTTTAATCTATAACCTATTTTTAAATATATAAATGTTATCCCGCCTTTTGGCAAGGCCGTGACACCAAGGAATTGACTTGTAATCGATGACGACCCGTCCTAGAGATCAGTTTTACACGAGCTCACAATGGATATCGACGAATTTTGTCCGAGTCCGGATTGAGCCAAAATTGGTAGAACATGACGAGCTAACCCATGAGAGCCAGCGTTCCAAATCTCAAGTCAATCCGAGTTCGTATGCTCAAGTTATGAAGGATACAAGATTGGACGAAAATCAATTACCGTTCGACTCGCTCCTTCGACTCGCTCCCCTCGACTTGATCCATATCCCTCAGACATCAACTTCGACTCGCTTCGCTTAGATGCCTTCTTCAACTCGTTCCTGTTCGACTCGCTTCACAGCCATCTGAAGTACCTACTTCGACTCGCTTCGCGCAGAGGCCTTCTTCGACTCGCTCCATTCGAACCATTGATTGACTCCATCAACTTCGACTCCATTGGCGAAGCCACTGCTCAAACCTTACAGGACGCTCCATTTCGACTCGCTCGACCAGTGCATACTTCGACTCGCTCGACCAGTGCGTATTTCAACTCGCTCGACCAGTGCATACTTTGACTCGCTCGACCAGTGCGTACTTTGACTCGCTCGAAACAACATCAAGAGGAGAGTGAGATTCAAGCGCCACATCACCGAGTCGAAACAGAAGCGAGTCGAAGGGAACAGAAGCGAGTCGAAGGAAACAGCCTAACGGAAACCCCATTTCGTATCGATCATATCTCCCAATCTACAACTCCAAATGCTATGAAATTTTCACAGAAGACTACGTGCATGCTAAAGATTGTCAACGCCAAATTTCAACTCCATTGTATGAAATCTTGACCGAGTCGAAATCTGTTCGTGTAGATCACGGATCGGACCGAAACTTTACGAGCTTGGGCGTGCGGGCCTGGTCACGTGCCAGAGAGGGTCTCCCGAGATCTGAGCGAAATATCAGTCTCCTACACCTATAAATAGACCCCCAAAGCCAACAGAAAAGGGGTTCTTCTTCCTTTTTGAGATCTCCAACGCCCAGACTCAGCCAGATCCAGATCTGAACTCCATTGCTGCTGCTACCAACAAATTTCATTACTGCAAATCATTGCAATTCGCTACAATTTGTTGAAATCAATTGTAAACATCAAAGGAAGATCAATAAAGCAAACTACTTCATAGTGGACGTAGGCAATACGCCGAACCACTCTAAATTCTTGTGTCTCCCTGCATTTTAATTATTCTCATTTCTGAAATTTGGAGTTTTTGTTAGATAATTCCTCTTTTTATATTTAATTTCTTCACTTTATCTCTTCAAAAACTTCCGAAGAGTGTTGTGCCCAATTTTGGTACAAACACTTTGGTGCATTCACTGAGAAAAACCCAATTTTTCTCCTGCTCTTTGGATCTCCTATCTATATTGGATTGCATAAATCTAAGAAGAAGATCCAGATCTAGAACTTTGAAGCCCTTCCATTCTATTCAGATTTGCAATCAGATCTAGGAAAGGACTTCATCAATTCATTATGGTGAGCACACGTACCACTTCTACAGCTGCTAATCAAGGAGCACGGGATCGACAAAATCTCGTGCAATCACCTCCATCCAACCAAAATGCAGCAGGACCTTCAGATCCGTCAGGTCCAATCACTAGACAAGAATTCCAGACATTGCTTCAAGAGTTGACCCAAAGTCGACAGCAGCTAACTGAACAACTACGCGCCAACACGGAGTTGACTAACCAGCTAAATCGCCAAAGGCGAAGAAGATCCTGAAGAGACCAAGGTTCTCACTCTTCCACAGAAAGCTCAGCCTCCTCCGATGGCCAAACCAGATCCACACGTACACGGCTAGGTGTAAGCTACACCCAAGCCACGAGACACCAACCTGCTTCGAACCTTGGGCAACCTAGAGCTGGACCATCTGCTAGCCTCCGCACAGAACCTTCAACTCGAGGAGGAGCTGCTCCTTATCATGTTACCGGCAACATTGCTACTACCACCACTGCCGGACGGGGAGGTGATGCTAGAAACCTAGATGATCCTCAACGTAGCCAACGAGAGCAGACTCCTGAGCCTTATGTCCATAAGGATGTTGAACCAAGGAGGCGAGGCACGGACCGTCGACCGCATCCGGTCCAGACTCGTGCTGTGGAACTCGACCACACCTTGGCACAATATGCTCCAAATACCCGAACGCAGGATATACCAGCAATGATCCGCCAAATGATCCGTGAAAGTCAGGGTCTCTCTAATGACGACTGGGAATCTCCCGGAGTCATACCCCTTTCACCGATGACATTTTATATGCTGAGCCACCTCGGTACTTCAGGATGCCAGCTTTGCCAGTTTATGAAGGAAGTTCTTATCCCAATCAACATGTCCTGAAATACGAATGGCTGATGAATGCTGCTAGAGCTGATGACGCAGTAAAGTGCCGTAGTTTCCCCATTTCCCTAGGGGGCATCGCTACCATGTGGTTCACTCGTTTGCCACCGCGATCCATCTCTAACTTTGACCAGATGGCCACCAAGTTTGTCGAGCAATTCCGTATGCACGTGGCAAGGCCTAAGGACGTTAACACTCTGTCTGGTGTTACACAAGCTCCCAGAGAAACACTTAGACGTTACTTGGAGCGATTCCATGCTGCGTGTGCAGAAATAAGCAATCCCAATGACAACTCTATCCTAATGGCACTGGCTAAGGGGATTGATGCTGATTCCGAATTCGGAAAATGGTTAGCTGGAAAACCACCTGCGTCATTGGACCGTTTCTATTCCAAGGCAGCCCAATTCCTGAGAAACAGAGGATGCGAAATAGTCTAGGAAGCAGGATGACGCTAGGCCCAACATCGAAGGTATCTAAAGTAAAGTCGCTGTTAAACAGTCCGGAGATAGTTCTGGAAAAATTCAGTTGAATATCCAAAATAAACAGAATTAACAGAGGGACAATAGAAATCAGAAAAAAAAACGCGATCAGGATCGTGGACCACGGCGTAGAGCTTCCATGTACGATAATTACACACCATTGAACACGTCATTGAAAAATGTGTACTTGCAGACCTGCAATACCATGCAGTACAAGAAACCTGCCCCAAAACCGCCAACTGAGAGACAAATCCAAACAGGAAAATTCTGTAGATTCCATGAGAGTTATGGCCACAACACCAATGAGTGTCGTCACCTATAGGACCTCATTGAAAAACTGATACGTGAGCGAAAGCTGGATCAGTATGTGCAGGCACCGCAGTCCGGTGGTGTGGGCCCATCAAATCAGAATCGTGCGCCGAATTAGGAAAGACAAGAGGAACCCGCTCGTGCAAGCGGGAGGTTAGTTATCAATACGATAAGTGGTGGTCCTCACCCAGCAGATCGAAGCTGGAAGGAAATGGAGTCGTACGCCAGTTCTATCAGGCATGCAGACTTCGAGTGTTGCAGTAACTTTGATGAAGGAGCTCCGGCCAAGCAACAGAAGACGATGACGGATGACATCGTGTTCAAAAACAAAGACGTTGATAAAGTCAAAGCCCACACTATTGATCCACTAGTCATCTCGGCACAAGTAGGTCCCGCTTGGATGAAGAAGATCTTAGTTGACAGTGAGAGTTCTGTGAATATTTTGTTCAAGCGAGCTTATGATCAAATGAAAATGGAATCCACGGACTTGAAGCCTTGTCAATCTCGAGTCCATGGTTTCAACGGAAGTGCTACTATACCTACCGAAATGTTGGAACTGCCAGTAGAGTTGGGAGTCAGAGAACGTCGGAGAGTGCGGATTTTGCAGTTCATTGTTTTGGAGGTAGACTCCCCTTACAATGCTTTCTTAGGCCGACCGGCCCTCGCTGAATTCAGGGTAGCTATCGCCCCATGGTGTTTGACTTTAAAGTTTCCCACTGATCATGGAATAGGAATCATTCACGGAGATCAGGCTGCTGCCAGAGCCTGTTATGTTGCTGAGCTGCGAGAAGTGCAACGAAAGGAGAAAGGAAAGGGCGTAGAGGAATCTCTCTGCGTCCGTTTCGCCGATAATTGACAATTAACGCCCGGGCCCAGGTCCGGGCACCCCAGCCAATTCCTCAAGGATCTTGACCTGAGAGAAACTGAAGACGAAGGAGAATCTAAAGAAAGTCAAGCATCCCCGGCCGAACTGACGATTGATGTCCCAATTGACAATCATGATGATTCGAAAATGATAAAGATTGGATCTCAGCTAAACCAGCAAACTCAGGAGGAATTGGTTGAATTTCTGCGGGCAAATCTTGACGTATTTGCCTGGACACATTCTGATATGTGTGGGATCTCGCCGGACATCGCGAGCCACTCTCTGAATATTGCCCCGCAGCATGCCCGGTCAAGCAAAAAAGGCACGGTATGGATCCAGAGAGATCTGCGCCCTTAAAGAAGAAGAAGAAAAGCTTGAAGCAAACGGATTCATTCAAGATGCGCTATATCCTGAATGGGTGGCGAATCCCGTGCTCGTCCGAAAGCCGAACGGGAAGTGGAGAACGTGTGTCGATTATTCCGATCTGAATAAAGCATGTCCCAAAGACAGCTTCCCACTTCCCAGAATTGATCAGCTAGTAGATTCGACAGTCGGGCATGAACTCTTATTGACGCAGCGGATTAATCAAAACAATGTAGAACGATGAATGTATTAATCGGTGGATTGGAAGATACTGAAATGCCCAAATTCGTTGATCCGAAGATACCGAATTCTAGCTATCCCAAACTCGTTGATCGCGCACGATACCGGGTTCAAAGATCTGCGATTCTTCACACGTTGATCTAGCGCACTAGATTCCGTGAATCGGCTTCTGCAGTCATTGAATCGAGCGCACTCGATTAACTGAAAGAGGAGATAGGAGATTACACTCGACTACCAATTCGGTGAAAGCACAAAGCTAACAAAACAAGAGTTTTATTTCAAATCAACTTAACTATTACAAATGGCACCACCGGCCTATTTATAGAAGTTACAACTCACGCAAAACGAAAATGTACAACACTTAAGTCGTTTCCGACTTATCACCCCACGACTCACGACTCATCATAAGTCGGCGACGACTTATCAACAGCTCCGACTTAACAGTTACACCACAAATATTTACAACACTTAAGTCGTATACGACTTATAACCTACGACTTAACAACATGACGACTTACGACTTACTATAGGTCGTACACGACTTAACAGATTACAACACATAGTCTTACGACATACGACTTATGTACAAGCGACTTAAGGAAACACAATACATCACCAGACAACGACTCAACATATACAGGTACACATAAGTCGGTAGAGACCTAAAGACAACGACTTAACAACTTCACGAGTTAACATTGTCACGACTTAAAGATTCAGCGACTCAAGAGGCGGTAGCTGCATTACTTCACGCGACTTATCTTAGGTCGTCCCTTCTTCTGCATACACATTAGGTCGTGGTTGACCTAAACACTTTCCTTAAGTCGTATCCGACTTAAGCCTTGCACATTCTTAACTCGGGCTGCTCCTCCCGTAGCTTTAGATCGTAACCCTCTTGAGCTAAGTAGTGAACACTTAGGTCTTTAGCTTCGATAAGTCGGGGACGACTTATAGCCTCTTCGTTAGGTCGCGAACTCAAGATAACTTCTTCCCCTGGTTTCCAGTTAAGTTGTAGCTCCCCCTCACGTGACTCCTTAGGTCGTAAAGTTTCTTCCTTAAGTCGTGGGCGACTTAAGTTAAGTCGTGGGCGAATTAAGCCTTGTAGCTTTGTAGCTCGCGCTGCATCTTCATTTGCTCGCACTGCACCCTTTATATCTATAGGTCGTAAACGACCTAAGTTATCTCGTGAATCTTTGATATGTCGTATATATACTAACTCGTTGGAGTTAGGTTGGTCCGTTTGGGTCGCTAGGTCGTTGCGCGACTTATCATAAGTCGCTGGTGTTGTTTCCACCACGTGCTTCCTATCCCTTGTTAGGTCTCTCGAGCGATTCAAGACCTAGGGTGTTGCTTCCTTCGACTTAACAAGACAACGATTTAATGAAATAGCTTGCGAACGATTTAAAATGAATTGCTCAAGAATCCGGGCTACATCATCCTCCCCTGGTCGGAAGAAATTCATCCTCGAATTTAAAAACTTTCTTTTTCGAGACGCAGTCTTCCATTCATTATCTGGTCTGATGTGGCTCTGTTGATAACCACCCTTGGGATTGACCTTGTCTTGACTTTTTGACAATACAGTTCGAAATAGAAAACGTGTGGAATAGTATAGACGTGGCATTAGGCATGCGGCATAAGGAAGTGACCTGAGAGATATGGCAAGTGGAAAAATACGGACTAAACTCAGCACTAGATGCCAGATCCACTTCAGATAGCATAGAACTTCATATGAATAGTGTCGTATACCCAATTGTTTGTGCCAATAGGGAGACTTGATATAGAACCAAAACATGTCTAAAATGTGTGACGATATAAGGAAATTTACAATCATGGAATGACTTGGGAAACCTCGACTGAAAAATTGTGATGACTCATGCTCAGATTCTTGTCTTTCCTCATCCCATTCAGATGTATCATCATCTTGAATCTTTCCTTGATGTGTTGCCTTAAATTCCTCTGACTGAAATGAACTCCCACTTGCTTCTCCTTCAACATATTTATGTTCATAATATGGTTCCAAGCAACTGACGTTACTAACGTCAGCAGTGCAGACATGATCAAGCAATTCCAACTGATAATCATTCTCTTCATCTTATCTGTTCATTCCTTCCGGTTCTTTCAATTTCACAAGATAATACGATCCTGGTCGTACAATTGTATCAGGTACGAGTTCAGTTTGCTGTTGAATGTCCTGTAGAGATGGTAACTCTTCGGGAAACTCAATAGAGTACTCGTCTTCAGTCTCATCGAATTCTGATCCAACTTCCTCATAAACATTAAGATCTTCACTCGTTCCTTGCCGGGATAATACAAACAAGTCAGTACTAATTTCCACCTTTTCATCAGGCTCTTCCAAGAATACAAGATTAGATTCTTCAAGCAGTTCCTCAGACATCTCATCTTCACATTTTTCAAATACTTCATCTTCTTCAGGATTTTCAAAATCAGAATCTTCTCCAGGTTCAATCATCATTGATAACTCATCATCTTCTTCCATTTCATTTATGAACTCTTTCAAAAATAACACACCATCTGATTCTGCCTTCTTTTCTGTTTCACTCTCTCTTTGTTCATGCTCCTCGAAAACTAAGGAATTTATACTTGGCTGACTCTCATCCATAAGCTCAGGTGTCGAATAATAATCCTCCATTGTCAAATGAGTTTCCTCAGCTACGAACATAGCTCCTTCCTGTAGACTGTCAACATCAAACGTTGGCAATGAAAAGTAATCAACTTCTACTTCCACATATTTTGACTCACTTTCTTCTTCATCATCAAATTTCGGAGGTTGATAAAAGTCAAATTCAGCAGTCCTCCTCAACAAGTTACATCCTTCTTCGTCCGACAAAACTCCTTCATCGTTGTCAAATGTTGGTGGTAATTCTTCGAATGTTTCTATAGGATCGACCTCCTCGAATTCTTCTAACATTGGTTTAACCTCCTCGGGAGTTTTAAGCTCTTCACTTGCCTCATATCTAACCAATGATTCTACACTACCTTCTGCTTCGTCAACACTTTCGTTGAAAGAAAATGGACTAGTCGGTTCCTCTTCCTCTTCTGGTTTGCTCTTAGTAGAATCATCCACATCTTTGCTTTCACAATCTTCGACAACTAAGGTTTTCATCTTGGACTCCGTACATTCGATGCTTCTATGGCCAGACTCCTGATAATGATAGCGCTTAATTTGGTCATCAACATTTTTCTTAGTTCTTCCATGTACAACTGGTTCGTTGACTCTCTTAGAAACATTTCGACTGTAATGAACACCAGGATTCTGATTGCTGGAGTTTGTAACCACACCCTTTCCTCGACTCCCTTGACTCAACTTCTGCAATTGTTGATTAATACGAGCTTGATAATTGTAGGGTAAGAAATTTGCTTTCATCATCCTTTTCATCTTATCCCACTTGACAACTTTAGACTTCTTCATCCTCTCTCTGGTTGATTTAGTTTGTTGCCACCAGTCCATGGCTTTTCCTTTCAAATTTGCAGCAACTAACTTCACTTGACGATCCTCAGGAACGTAGTTGAGCTCAAAAACATTTTCAACCGTGGATAACCAGTCCAAGAATTCCTCTGCTTGTAGTCCACCTCGGAATTCTGGAATCTCCGTATCCTTTCTTGATTTCCATGTATAACCATCCTCTTCAATATTCTTGTATCGATTTTGCCCTTGACCGGAATATCGAAAATGAACACGATCACCATAACTTTTCTCTTCAAAATTAGTTGAACTTCGTCGTCGATTCTGAACATCGACTCCTCTATGCCCATGCACGTCCTCTCTACTTCTTTGCTCATAATCATAAGATGGCTCATGCTCGTAACCACGATACGCTCTTCTTTCTTCCTTCTGATAATCACGATTGTCTCGAGCTCCACGATCTCGATTTATTGACAAAGATGATTCTCTTCTTTCTCTATCATAATGTGGCGACATTCTCCGTTGATTTCGATTCATGTCAAACTTCATTCTCTCTACTTTCTCGAAATCCTTATTGACTCTTTCATCACTACGTTGCTTCATCTGTTCAGGATCTTCTCTCCCATACAAATCTGCAACACTATGATGATGGTTAACATATCTCGGAGGCATGATCAAGTCTTCAACAGATCCAAACAAAAACTTCACTTTGATCCAAAAAATTTTGAATCAAACTTTCCCACTTGTTTGAAATTCACGAACACCCAAATAAACAAACGACTTCAATCGAACTCCAAGCTTCAAATCTCAAATTCTCGGCTCCAAGACTCGATTTATCTATGATTGGCTAAAACAAGCTCTGATACCAAACTGACGCAGCGGATTAATCAAAACAATGTAGAACGATGAATGTAGTAATCAGTGGATTGGAAGATACTGAAATGCCCAAATTCGTTGATCCGAAGATACCGAATTCTAGCTATCCCGAACTCATTGATCGTGCACGATACCGGGTTCAAAGATCTGCGATTCTTCACACGTTGATCTAGTGCACTAGATTCCGTGAATCAGCTTCTGCAGTCGTTGAATCGAGCGCACTTGATTAACCGAAAGAGGAGATAGGAGATTACACTCGACTACCAATTTGGTGAAAGCACAAAGCTAACAAAACAAGAGTTTTATTTCAAATCAACTTAACTATTACAAATGGCACCACCGGCCTATTTAAAGAAGTAACAACTCACGCAAAACGAAAATGTACAACACTTAAGTCGTTTCCGACTTATCACCCCACGACTCACGACTCATCATAAGTCGGCGACGACTTATTAACAGCTCCGACTTAACAGTTACACCACAAATATTTACAACACTTAAGTAGTATACGACTTATAACCTACGACTTAACAACATGACGACTTATGACTTACTATAGGTCGTACACGACTTAACAGATTACAACACATAGTCTTACGACATACGACTTATGTACAAGCGACTTAAGGAAACACAATACATCACCAGACAACGACTCAACATATACAGGTACACATAAGTCGGTAGCGACCTAAAGACAACGACTTAACAACTTCACGAGTTAACATTGTCACGACTTAAAGATTCAGCGACTCAAGAGGCGGTAGCTGCATTACTTCACGCGACTTATCTTAGGTCGTCCCTTCTTCCGCATACTCATTAGGTCGTGGTTGACCTAAACACTTTCCTTAAGTCGTATCCGACTTAAGCCTTGCACATTCTTAACTCGGGCTGCTCCTCCCGTAGCTTTAGATCTTAACCCTCTTGAGCTAAGTAGTGAACGACTTAGGTCTTTAGCTTCGATAAGTCGAGGACGAATTATAGCCTCTTCGTTAGGTCGCGAACTCAAGATAACTTCTTCCCCTGGTTTCCAGTTAAGTCGCAGCTCCCCCTCACGTGACTCCTTAGGTCGTAAAGTTTCTTCCTTAAGTCGTGGGCGACTTAAGTTAAGTCGTGGGCGAATTAAGCCTTGTAGCTTTGTAGCTCGCGCTGCATCTTCATTTGCTCGCACTGCACCCTTTATGTCTATAGGTTGTAAACGACCTAAGTTATCTCGCGAATCTTTGATATGTCGTATATATACTAACTCGTTGGAGTTAGGTTGGTCTGTTTGGGTCGCTAGGTCGTTGCGCGACTTATCATAAGTCGCTGGTGTTGTTTCCACCACGTGCTTCCTATCCCTTGTTAGGTCTCTCGAGCAATTCAAGACCTGGGGTGTTGCTTCCTTCGACTTAACAAGACAACGATTTAAGGAAATAGCTTGCGAACGATTTAAAATGAATTGCTCAAGAATCCGAGCTGCATCACTTATCCTTCATGGACGCGTATTCTGGCTATAATCAGATACCGATGCATTTACCCGATCAAGAACATACCAGCTTCGTAACCAATCTGGGACTTTACTGTTACAAGGTTATGCCGTTCGGACTCAAGAATGTCGGGGCTACTTACCAATGACTGGTCAACCGGATGTTTGCTAATCAAATCGGGAAAACAATGGAAGTATATGTAGACGACATGCTTGTGAAGTCACGACTCTCCACCGACCATGTAAAAGACCTGGAAACTATGTTCAACATACTTCGGGAATACAAGATGAAGCTCAACCCACTGAAATGTCACTTTGGAGTTGCATCCGCAAAGTTCCTTGGGTTCATCGTTAACGCCCGGGGAATCGAAGCCAATCCCGAAAAGATTTTGGCAATCAGAAATCTTGAAACTCCCAAAACTATAAAGCAAGTCTAGAGTCTCAACGGAAAGGTAGCGGCATTAACCAGGTTCATTTCAAAGTCCACTGACAAATGCATTCCCTTTTTCGATCTGATCCGAAAAGGGAAACGAAACTTTGAATGGACCACGGAGTGTGAAGGCGCTTTCCAAGCACTAGTTCAACATCTATCCACACCACCAATACTGTCAAAGCCTATTGATCATGAGAAGTTGTATGCATACTTGGCAATATCAGAAAACGCTATCAGCGCTGCCTTGGTCCGAGAAGAAGATGGGGTACAGAAGCCGGTGTACTACGTCAGCAAACGATTGACTGGGGCTGAAAGGAACTATCCAAAGCTAGAAAAGTTGGCTTATTGCCTTGTAATCGCATCAAGAAAACTCCGACTGTATTTCCAAGCACATCCCATTGTTGTTTACACTGACCAGCCGTTACGACAGGTCCTTTCGCGGCCTGAGACGTCTGGTAGGTTACTCAAGTGGAACATCGAACTGAGTCAGTTTGATATTGCTTACACTCCAAGACAAGCAATCCAGGGACAAGTCCTCGCTGATTTCATGGTTGAATTTACCATTCCAGAGGACTTTCCCAAAACTAGTAAATCCCCCGAATACGTCTGGAAGCTGTATACAGATGGTGCATCAAACGACCGATGTTCGGGCGCTGGTGTTGTACTCGAAACCCCCGAAGGTCGATCTATATGCTATGCTATGAAATTCGATTTTCATGCGACTAATAATGAAGCTGAATACGAAGCCCTCTTAGTTGGCTTGAAACTCGCTAGAGATCTGAAAATTATCCTTGTGGAAATTTATTGTGATTCACAATTGGTTGTGTGTCAAGTACCGGGAGAGTATCAGGCAAGAGATCGAAGGTTGGCTGCTTACTTAGCTCGAGTTCAGGAAGCACTGAATCAATTCGATTACTACGCCATCTATTGTATACCTCGGGAGCGCAACCAAAAGGCTGATTCATTGGCAAAGCTAGCCAGCACAGGTGAAGCTCAGCAAATGGGACTCGTTCCCGTAGAAACTCTATCTTCCCCAAGCATCGACCGGACAGAAATAAACCGGGTATGCGAAACCATTCCTGAAAAGGATTCATGGATGACTCCACTCAAAGATTACATTGAGCACAGAACCCTGCCGGAGCGCAGGAGTGAAAAGAGACAAGTCCTTCGGAAGGCCTCACGATTTACCATCCAGAATGGACTCATGTACAGAAGAGGGTACTCAGTTCCCCTACTCCGGTGTATCGCTCACGATGAAATTAAACAAGTATTGCACGATGTGCATGAGGGAGAATGTGGCGATCACATCGGGGGGCAAGCACTTGCCAAGAAAATACTCCGCTACGGATACTACTGGCCTACCGTGAATCGTGATGCATTGGACTATGCAAAGAAATGTGATAGGTGCCAGAAATATGCCAGAAAACCTAGAGCTCCTCCTACCGAGATAACGCAAATGGTCAGCCCGTGGCCGTTCGCAATGTGGGGCATCGACATCATCGGTGCTCTACCTTTGACAAAAGGTGGAGCGAAGTACGCCATCGTTGCAGTTGATTACTTTACAAAGTGGACTGAAGCCGAAGCTCTCGCTACCATTACAACGAAGAAAGTAATCAACTTTGTGGTTCGTAACATCATCTGTCGATTCGGTCTCCCACACACCATTATTACGGACAACGGAACCCAATTCGACAGTGTTGAATTCAAAGATTTCTGCAAACGATTTCACATCCCAAAGAAATTCTCTACAGTTGCACACCCTCCGGCAAATGGACAGGTCGAAGCAGTTAATAAAGTTATAAAGTCCATCCTGAAGAAACGACTGGAAAAGGTCGGGGGCAAGTGGGTTGATGAACTTCCTATGGCTCTATGGGCTTACCGAACAACCCACAAGACCGCGACCGGCCACACTCCATTCTCTCTTTCTTACGGTTCAGAGGCCATTATTCCAGTCAAGTTAGAAGTACCTTCTCATCGTGTAACATACTATGATCCAAAGACAAATGCTATATTACTTGCTGAATCTCTCGATCTACTAGATGAGAAGCGTGAAGAAGCTGATTTGAGGGCAGCTGCACATCGAAGTCGAGTCGCCCGATTGTACAACGCCAAGGTCCATCCGCGAACCTTTGAACTAGGCGATCTCGTCTTAAAAATAATCTATCTGGTTCCTTCGCATATGAAGCCGGCATGGGAAGGACCGTATGTTATTGAACGGAGGCTCGGAGATGGCACATTCAAGTTATCGACCGCCGACGGTCTTACCCTGCCAAGAGCTTGGAATAGCGAGAGCCTTCGCCGCTATTACACCTGATAGGCTATTTTTATCCATTTAGTTTACTTTCCTTTTCTGCAATTTGTTTATGCATTTCGAAATTAGAACTTGTAATAAGGCAACTGACTTTTCCATACTTTCTTATTTCAGCAATAAAATGCAACCTCTTCGAGCCAGAGCTGCGATTTAATTGAAATACTTCATATGACCATCACTATGCACGGAGAGCTAAGTTTCACCATACGGTGGGATTTATTCAAATAGAGAGTGACTGCGATGCAACCAATCACTCGCTAAGTGAAACCCGAGCTCGGGGGCAAGCCATCACATCAAAGTCAAAAAAGGATTGACACATGACAATCCTTCATCAACTCCGTATTCCCAGAGTGCGAAGCGGAGTATAAACATTCAACTCCGTATTCCCAGAGTGCGAAGCGGAGTATAAACATTCAACTCCGAGTTCCCAGAGCGTGAACCGAAGTATAAACATCAACTCCGTATTCCCAGAGTGCGAAGCGGAGTATAAACATTCAACTCCGAGTTCCTAGAGCGTGAACCAGAGTATAAACATCAACTCTGTATTCCCAGAGTGTGAGGCAGAGTATAAACAATCAACTCCGTATTCCCAGAGTGCGAAGCGGAGTATAAACATTCAACTCCGTATTCCCAGAGCGCGAACCGGAGTATAAACATTCAACTCCGAGTTCCCAGAGCGTGAACCAGAGTATAAACATCAACTCCGTATTCCCAGAGTGCGAAGCGGAGTATAAACATTCAACTCCGAGTTCCCAGAGCGTGAACCGGAGTATAAACATCAACTCCATATTCCCAGAGTGCGAGGCGGAGTATAAACAATCAACTCCGTATTCCCAGAGTGCAAAGTGGAGTATAAACATTCAACTCCGTATTCCCAGAGCGCGAACCGGAGTATAAACAACAACTTCGAGTTCCCAGGGCACGAACCGGAGTATAAACATCAACTCCGTATTCCCAGAGTGCGAAGCGGAGTATAAACATCAACTCCGTATTCCCAGAGCGCAAACCAGAGTATAAACATCAACTCCGATTTCCCAGAGCGTGAACTGAAGTATAATTATAAACTCCAAACTCCCGGAGCGCGAGTCGGAGTACAAGTGCCAATTCCAAGTCCCTAGGTAGCGGATATATGATTGAAACTCAAGCCAGCGTGACCAACCGACAATAAACAATTGAGGATCCCTGGAGTGCGGATATGATCATCGACGATCGGACAAGCATGAATGAACCACTCAATCCCCGTTTGTCTCAAACGCCCATCAAGCGGCACTAGACTCGGTATGCTATAAGAAAAGGGGCAATCGCTGACTTATGTTTTACAACATACCACCAAGACTTGGGGGCAAGACTTAAGCATCGACCATCGACTGAAGCAATGCGACGTCAAAATTCGACTCGTTTCCCTATCGCAAACCATGTCCACAATACCCGAACTTGGCGAACAGAAACAAACTTCATTCGGAAACTGAAACTTCACAAGTGCATTTCAGACACTGAAACACTTAGACAAATACACAATGACAAAAAAGAAGTAAAAAAAGAAAAGTTTCATTTCTATTGGTTATAGAAGAAGTTCGTGTACAAGTTTCCAAAAAATTCCTACTAGCAGGGGTCGAACCCGCATCTATACACGGCTAACAAAATGCAAATCAAAATACACCGGAAGAGCATGCCTAATCTTTCTTCTTCCTTGGCTTCCTCCTCGGTGTGGACCCGCTGGAGCCATCGCCAATCTTCCTCTTCGAGCCTTTGCTTTTCGGCGGTTGGTCTTCAGGCGAGGGCATTATGTCGATGTCCTCCTCCGAACTCGTGTGAATAATAATGCTCCCTACGGGCAGAGTCGGAGGAACGGGATCAATTACAGAAGGTGGAATGGGCAGGCTGGTGAGGAAGACAGTACCACCAGGAGACATCATTCCGAGCGGGGCAGGTCCCGATGCTGCCATCCCACCTCCAAAGCTACCGCCATGAGCCGCTGCTGCCATTTCAGCGTCAATCTGAGCGAACATCTCCTCTTCGGTTACTGCTCGAGCCCCGCTGGGGGCATTAGCAGTCGGCATTGAAGAGCTTGTAGCAGGATCAGTTCCACTCATGACAGATGACAAGTCAGCACGAGGATCGCCGTGGCGGCGAAAGAGTTCATCCATTAGCTGCTCGTCAAACATAATCGTGCCTCCCTGCAGATCGTCGAGCGGAGTAGTTGTACTCATGGTGGTTGCTTCGGTCGCAATAGCCTCATGCGTTTGATATAATTCTTGAGTAGTAGGAGGAATGGCCGGTGCGACATCAATCACTGGACAAAGAATGAGAAAACTGTTAGAACTTAACTCAATCGAAGATTTCGACTTAAGAATGATATATGGAATGTTCAGAATTCCTTCCTCAGTTTGACTTGTATGCGGTGGAGCGGCATCAATGACTTGCGCTGCAGCCAAAGACATCTGCGGTTGATCTGGATTATAAGCAGGGACGGCCTGGGGATCAGCCGCAGACGAGGATTCAGGCTGAGTTGACGCGGGAACTTCAAGACTTGCTTCATGGTGGTCAACTCCAGAACCCTCTCCCACTTCAAAGTGCTGGGCGCCAAGTTTTTCCTTCTCACGCAGAATAATTGACTCATGCAGAATCTTCTTTTCATCGTCGTTCAAAATGCGATTCTCGAGCTCAAATTCATCTACGGACTCGCCTTGATGCGCCTCCTTCTCTTCCTAAACTAGCCGGCCCCAGGCATTATAAAGGTGTGTAGGATAATTGTCGAGCCATGCTAGACCCCTGTGCCTCAACACATTAGCATTATAAACAACGAGCAAGTCCTCGATGTCAGCTTCTAGCCTGGACTCCGCCGACTTTACTTTCTCCTCAACCTCAGCCTCCACCCTGCGGACTTTAGCAACTGCTGCATCCCGTTCACCCCTAAGCAGAACAGCTTGGTCGCACGCCTCCTGGGCTGCACTTTTTGCGTCATCTTTCTCCTTGGCCATGTCGGCGAATGTGGCCTTAAGTTCATTTAGCTCCTTGACTGCCGCGTCCCGCTCAGCGATAACTTTGATGTTTCGGTGGCCCATCTCCTCCACCAGGGCAACGTGTGTCTGCCCCAACCTCTCCATTGCCTCCTTCGCTTCGTCGGCTCTTTTGGTGGCCTCGATTTCTGATTTCCGAGAAGACTCGGCCTCAGTAGTGAGCACTTGAATGATCCGGTCCCTTTGAGCAAGGTCGGACTCTATTTTCTCGAGTGCTTTGGCTCGCTTAGCAGCCACCTTAGAAGCCTTCTCCGCAGCCTTTACCCACTCTTTGTACTGGGTGTAGATGTCATGAATGTACTCATTCACCGTGTTTTCCACTCCAGACGGAATTCTTTTCAAGTGTGGTGGGAAGACATAGCCATCGAAGCAGATGATCGGGAATTCCTTCCGCATCTGAGCCAGCTTAAGGGCCCCTTCTCCTGTGGGCTCGGTGGGGACCTGCTCTGTAATTATAGAGGCCGTAGTCTCGACTCTCTGAAGATGAGTCTCAGATCTAGAAGTATGGGAAGTTGGCTTGTGACGAGGAGGCTCTGGAAGGTGTGGAACGAAAACAGGGGGTGGAGATGGAAGTCTAGGAGGAGGAGAGCGTGATCTAGACCGATGTCTATACTCCCTATCCCTATCACGCCCGTACTTATCTTGGTGGGAGTACTCGCGATCTCTATCCGAGTCTCTCCTGCGGGAGTCATAATAAGAAGAAGATTTTCGGACCGAACGGAGACTGCCGAGCATTGATCCTTTTCCAGACATTGTACCTGAAAATGATAAACGAAGAAAGAGTTAGTAACTTCCTGAGTTGGACGAAGTACAGTTTTGAATCATGTAGTGTAGTGAAGTGTAAGCATGTGCAATCCTCCGACCAACCGGAAATGTCGGCCGCACTTGTAGCAAGCGACCCGCTCAGTTCAAAAGTACTATCAAGCCCTTCCGTCCCGGCGTCGTGTGGAGACGACCCAAAATCCGGGATCGGAATATCAGCAAGCCCTGCAAAGGGACTCTCCACTTGCGGCGGAGGAGCCTCCGAAATTCTAATCCCCTGGAAAGGTAAAGACACGACCATGGATTTAAATCTCTTGGATTTAGGGCGTTCGTGAGTAGCGGCCTTGCCTTTTCTTCTTCCTCCCGAATCCAGGACCTCGGCAGAAGGCCCAGTTGGGAGCTTGGTATCGGTAGGCGTTCTTTCCAGATCAACTTCTTCGGCAATCACAACTACAGGCGCTTTGCGCTTCACCCGTTTCTTCGGGACCACTCTATGTATCCCTTCCAGATGTATGCTCTGTCTCCGTTCTATCAGCCCGACAGCCCTCAAATTCCTGTCGGTCAGGACTAAGTCTATGTGCCTCTCTTCGCCCGGAAACGCTTGAAGGATCCGAACAATTTCTCTGAAGTATGTGCCATCGGGACGAGAGATTGCAGCTATAAGAAAGGAAAAGTATGTCAGTTTTGAAGTCAGTTACTAGTATCTCAACGATTCAAGAGAGAAATGGCAACACTTACGTCTGTCCAACCACCGCCCAGCGAATCTAGAGGGCACCGAACGTAGAACCATTCAGTATTATAGTAACTTAGCCTTCCCCAGGAGCCCAGTACAATGTGGCAGTTTCTGACCGCCTCCAGGAAGGTGAAAGAAGGCCAGTCTCCATGGCTCTTGACATTGAATAAATATCTGATTTCGATCGGCTTCGGCGGTCGAAAGAGGATCTCCATAAACAGGACAAAGGTGCTGTTCAACAAGGCATACCCATTGGGATGTAGCTGAGATGGAGCTATGCCAAGAAACGATAACATCTCCCTTATATATTCATTGAAGGGAGGAAGTGTCCCCGCTGTGCAAGCGTGACGGTTGAAAGCAGTAAACCCCTCCAGGGGATCGTGTGGCCTGTCAGTTGGCCCAGAAAGTAGCACGTCGTCAAGCGACAAACCATGCCTTAAGAAAATCCGTCCTAGCATATCTTCAGAGATACCCGACAGCACATAATCTGTTGGATTGAGAATAAACCGAGCACCCGGACGCTCGTCCGGAGCTGGCTCTATAACTTCGGCTTCGATAACCGGTATCTCTATGGTTGGAGGAATAGAACTTGGGAGTTCCGGCTGCTGAGAACTTGAAGGGTCCATGACTAGCTAGCTTATAAACAATCATTGTTAAACTGACAAATAACACTCGTGCATCCCCCAGTGTAAAGTGTGTGAGTGTGTGTTGTGCGGTGCAGTACTGTATATCATTTGGAGAAGATCTACAGGATTAAGGGAAGCATGCAAACGACGAGACTGCGGAATTCAGTCGGAAGGAACGTCATCGCTGACCGTCACAACCATGCCATTAACTATCAGTCCGAGTTAAAATGTGTTATTATTTTAGTATGTTCCAGTTTCATCGACGAACTTCAATAGGCAATTAGGTGTATGGTGAAACAATTAAATCCGGTTAAGCAAGTCTGAAGCTCGTCGGAGTTAAGTGGTCAAAGGCACTAGAATTTTCGGTATCATCAAAAGTTCATGTTCAAGACAATCACTCAGGTTCAAGTTCGAATCAGGCTCGAGTTCGAATCGATTGTTCAGGGTTATGCAGTTCGACTCGGTCCAAGACCACGTCCTTCGACTCGGTCCGAAGCCATGCGCTTCGACTCGCTTCGAAGCCTCGACTTCGACTCGCTCCCAAGGCCACGCGCTTCGACTCGATCCAAAGCAGCCACTTCGACTCGATCCAAGACATCTGCTTCGACTCGACCTAAGGCCACGCGCTTCGACTCAATCCAAAGCAACCACTTCGACTCGATCCAAGACAGCTGCTTCGACTCGACCCAAGGCCATCCACTTCGACTCGATCGAAAGCCACCATTTCAAATCGATCAGACACAGCCCCTTCGTATCGATCCACAGATTCAAATCATTCGACTCAATGCAAAGCTCCACCATCGATCGATACGAAGGCCTCCGCATCATCATCTCAAAACCCATACTCCAGATCGACACGAAGCTGAGGCCAAGGAATTTTCGATCGACCACGAATCTGTTGGGTTTGGTGTTAAGAATCTGATCTCCTCGTTTACGTGATGGTTTCACTCAATGGATTACCTAAATTTGTTAATTGGTTCAAGTAATTGAAGATGTGAATCAGTTCGAAGGCAAGAGTGCTTTTCTTCTTTGTTTTCTCGAGTCTCAGAGCAATACGAAGGCAAGGCAGGAAAACGAAAAGTAAAAGGTGAAAAAATGGCTAAGTACACACTATTTATATGGACTCGAAAACAAAAGGAATATACGATTCGCATCCCGGTGGATTCGAACGCATGCTTCGACTCCGTTTCCAGTGCATCGATGCGAAGCTCCCCTTCGTATCGCTTGACTTCGACTCCCGCTCCGATACAGCATTACAAGCCATCACTTCAACTCGCTCCTCCATCTCCTGTGCACTTCGACTCGCTCCTCCGTCTCTTGCGCATTTCGACTCGCTCCCCCTTCGACTCCATCTCCTGTGCATTTCGACTCCGGCTCCTATGCTGTTCGAATCCAAGACCGAGTCGAACAAAGCAGTTCGAACCAAAACCGAGTCGAACAACCAGTTCGAATCCATAGGACCATGACTTCCAGAGGCCAACTCCATCGACTCGACATACTTACTTCGCATCCATAAATCCAATGAAAATCATCTTCATTGTTTCAACCCTTCACATCGATTCAGCAGAGGGTCGTTACGAAGGAACATTCAAAAGCAACCATCGAGCGTTGTTGCAGCGAATTTCACATCGGTTCAGGAGAGGGTCGATACGTAATTCAAAAAGTAAAATAAACTGACAACGACTCATGGGCGTACGAACATCAACGAGAGTCATGTTAATATATGCATGAATGTTGGACTAATATTCAATACTCCAGATTTTCAAGAATTAGAAACTCATCCAATAACGGTTACAACAGCAAACGGCTAATCACTAGCATACAAAAATCAGTTTCAACAATATAGAGTACAGCAATTGACAGTCAACAGTTTACATTATCGAGAAAAATCAGTCAAAGATTACAGCTTTCATAAAAAAAATGATAGTTATCCAGACTAAAGATTGCAACGTTTCAAAGCACATCATGTTTCCACAAGACATACTTTGGGGGCAAATGTTATCCCGCCTTTTGGCAAGGCCGTGACACCAAGGAATTGACTTGTAATCGATGACGATCCGTCCTAGAGATCAGTTATACATGGGCTCACAATGGATATCGACGAATTTTGTCCGAGTCCGGATCGAGCCAAAATTGGTAGGACATGACGAGCTAAGCCATGAGTGCCAGCATTCCAAATCTCAAGTCAATCCGAGTTCGTATGCTCAAGTTATGAAGGATACAAGATTGGACGAAAATCAATTACCGTTCGACTCGCTCCCCTCGACTCGATCCATATCCCTCAGACATCAACTTCGACTCGCTTCGCTCAGAGGCCTTCTTCAACTCATTCCTGTTCGACTCGCTTCACAGCCATTTGAAGTACCTACTTCGACTCGCTTCGCTCAGAGGCCTTCTTCGACTCGCTCTATTCGAACCATTGATCGACTCCATCAACTTCGACTCCATTGGCGAAGCCACTGCTCAAACCTTACAGGACGCTCCATTTCGACTCGCTCGACCGGTGCATACTTCGACTCGCTCGACCAAATCTACAACTCCAAATGCTATGAAATTTTCACAGAAGACTACGTGCATGCTAAAGACTGTCCACGCCAAATTTCGCCTCCATTGGATGAAATCTTGACCGAGTCGAAATCTGTTCGTGTCGATCACGGATCGGACCGAAACTTCACGGGCTTGGGCGTGCGGGCCTGGTCACGTGCCAGAGAGGGTCTCCCGAGATCTGAGCGAAATATCAGCCTCCTACACCTATAAATAGACCCCCAAAGGCAACAGAAAAGGAGTTCTTCTTCCTTTTTGAGATCTCCAACGCCCAGACTCCGCCAGATCCAGATCTGAACTCCATTGCTGCTGCTACCAACAAATTTCATTACTGCAAATCATTGTAATTTGTTGAAATCAATTATAAACATCAAAGGAAGATCAATAAAGCAAACTACTTCATAGTGGACATAGGCAATACGCCGAACCACTCTAAATTCTTGTGTGTCCCTGCATTTTAATTATTCTCATTTTTGAAATTTGGAGTTTTTGTTAGAAAATTCCTCTTTTTCCATTTAATTTCTTCACTTTATCTCTTTGAAAACTTCCGAAGAGTGTTGTGCCCAATTTTGGTACAAACAATAAACTATTTTTAATTTATAACTATTTCAATATATAAACTATTTTCAATATTTAAATTGTTTAAGTTGGAACTGTTATGATTTAGATTTAATGGATTTGAATGCGACTATTTTGATATTATGGTTTAAACTATTTTTTGGGTATAATTTTGAAAGCGAATGTGATTTCAAAAGTAAATATGATTTCGAAAGTGATATGATTTCGAAATGAATATGATATTTTGATACGAAGTCTGAACTATTTGAAAAATATATAAAATGACCACGGTGTGAAATAAGCGTTTGGTTGTTAAAGAGACCAGGATCGGATATTGTCATACTCTCTGCCAATACCGAAAACCACTTTAACAACTGTGTACATGGTGGAGATTCCAGAACGAAGTAGGAAGCTTTTGCGACATCTATATGAGGTATGAACGCAGCCCTGACTCCCACGAGTCACTTGATGTGACTAAAACAGGAGCCACGCCGGGCCAAATGAGGTCGCACCTCCGATCGAGCATGCTTCTTCGTTACCATTTTATTACTTTGTGATTTGATTAGATGCACCTTTGATTATGAGAGTGTGTCTCGAGGTGGGCGGTAGTAGCTGCTATGCGTTACCACCAGTCCAGATCCGCAAAAAGTTAGTATCCTACCCTGGGCATCCCCTTGCGTGCCTTGTCACATGCCTTATCGCGCCCGCTACGAGTTGGGATTGTATTGTACCTATGAAGTGCTCCCTGAGTAAACCACCGGTTTGGTGGAGCTTATAGTATCTGTATAGACTACAGGAATATATAAAATGTGTTAAGGGGGATATGGGTAACGCCTTAACGCTTTTTCAATATTTTACTTTACTATAGGCATTATCTATGTAGCGTATCGTACTATGTATGTAGATAGTTTAACGGATCCTTAAGGGATGGAATCCCAACATCCTTTAAGTTATATTGCATTTCATTTGACATTTCACTTGAGTTGATTTACTTGCATAGGAATGCTAATCATGACTCGAGTGTTTTGTGTTTTGCTTTATGCTCGGGTCAGACTGAGTGTCACGGCAATCGAGACTCACCTTTGGAGCTTGGAGCTTTGCTTGAAGATCCGTCTCTTATCTATTTAGCTTTGCAGTTATTTCCAATTGTTTATGTTCTGACTTGTCATTTGTTTATGTATTGAGACTACTTTGTATTTGAAATTTTTGCTGTATCTTGTTTAGACTATATTCTATAGTAGCTTCATGAACTACTATTTATCTATTCCGCTGCTTATTGTTATATTACTATGTGTCTATGATTCTGTGATTTATTTATTTACTATATATGCTAAGTTTTGCCAAATATTAATTAATAATCTATTGTTTTGAGCAAATTCAAATCTGATACGCATGGATGATTGTCGATTTGAATGGTTCAAAATAGCGGGTCGTTACAATATTCCACGAATTAAGTACTCGACTAGAGATTGAGGTCAGAGTAGGATACCCCATGGATTAAGTCCTCGACCGGAGAGTCGAGGCCAGAGAAGGATATTCATGGATTAAGTCCTCCGTTGGGGATCGAGGCTGGAGTAGGATACCCAAAGGATCAAGTCCTTGATTGGAGAGTCGAGGCCAGAGAAGAATAACAATGGATAAGCCCTCAACCAGAGAGTCGAGGTCGGAGTAGGATAAAATGTTCCGGAGAGGTCAAAGGATCTGGATATGGACCCAGAGAGGTCCCTGATTTGGAAATGGACTCGGAGAGGTCCCAGGTTCGGTATGGACCCCGAGAGGTCCTGGATTTGGATATGGACCCGGAGAGGTCCCAGCTTTGGATATGGACCCGGAGAGGTCTTGGATTTGGATATGGACCCGGAGAGGTCCCGACATTGGATATTGACCCAGAGAGGTCCCGGATTTGGATATGGACCCGACGATGTCCCAGATTTGGATTACAGGACCCGAAGTGGTCCCGGACTTGGATAAAACGATCCGGAGAGATCGTGGATTCGGTTAATGGATTTGGAATTGATTCGGAATTGGATATTGACTTGGAAAAGTCATGGATTTCGCTAGCAATCCGGAGAGATCAAGGAATTGGATTGGCAATGGATTGGATTCAAGGTTGGATGATATGGCGATCAATGGATTATGGACTTCATATTTTGGACTTATGGCAATTCAAAACTTGCCTTTCAATAGCAAGGCGTGTTTTAAGAGGTATGTGTTAACCCGCCTTTTGGCAAGGACGTATACAGGCGGATTTAACTCCATCGACTTCAAGGTTATCGAGGCTGGAGTATTATGGGTTTGGTTCGAAAAGTGGATGGATGATCAATTACAGATAATAAATATGAATATGAAGTCAGGATTCAGCACAGCCGATGGATAAACGATGCCGGGTACTTGGAATATGGATTTCGGCAAAGGTCGGGTTGCTTTTGGTCAGCCAAGGGGTTGCTTCAAGTCACCATATGGTTTGCTTCTGGTCAGGAAAGTTTTTACTTCGGGTCATAACAGGATGTACTTCGGTTATGTCGGCATTGGTATTGCTTCGGGTTCTATATCGGGTCGGCACAGGCTTGACTTCAGGCTTCACTTTGGATCGACAATGGAGTTCCTTCGGGTTGGCATTGCTCTTGCTTAGGGTCGGATCGGCATCCACTTCGGGTCGGCACAAAGGTGACTACGGGTCGACATACAAAGGTGACTTCGGGTCGGCATTAGCTCTGCTCCGAGTCGGTGTAGGCGTGGCTTCGGGTCGGCAACAGGATTTGAGGTCAGGTCGGCATAGAATAAACCTCGGGTCGGCATATGGATCTGCTTCCGATCGGCGCTATCTCCACTACGTGTCGACACTCGGGTCAGTAGGGAAGGAGCTACTTGGGATCGGCATATGGAAGTGCTCCGGGTCGGCACTATCTTTACTTCGGGTCAGCACTCGGGTCGGTGCTATCTCCACTTCGGGTTGGCACTCGGGTCAGCATGGAAGGAGCTATTTGGGTCGGCATATGGAAGTGCTCCGAGTCGGCACTATCTTTGCTTCGGTTCAGCACTCGGGTCGGCACTATCTTCGATTCGGGTCAGCACTCGGGTCCGTACACAAACTACTTTCGGTTAGCATAAGATGGACGAGTTGGGCTCGACGATCGTCGTGGCGGGCCCATATAGGTGAGGAGGCCATGTAGCCGGGATTTCTCTTATAAATACATCAAGTGTTGCTTCAGAAAAGGGGACTCATTCTATTGCTCTTCCTCTTCCACCTAAAGGCTACTCTGTCATTCTTGTTTCTGAAATTCTAGATTGTAACTGTAATCAAATTTCAAGATAATAAAAAAGATTTTTCTGGAGTGGAAGTAGGCTGGAGTTAGCTGAACCACTATGAATCTTGTCTTTTTCACTTGCTTTCATTTTAATTTTGGCCATTCCTCATATTATACTCTCTACATATACTCTATCTGTGATTTGTGGCTGGATATTGGTGCTTTCGCTTGTAATTGGGTGTTGGTGGTCAATTTTGACGCCAACAAAATACGTCATCAAAAATCAAGTCTTAATTTGAAACATAGATTTTATTATAATTTAAATTCAAATTCGAATATTTAAAAAAATTAAATTTTAAAATTCGAAGTCCCAAAAATACGGGTCGTTACATTTATGATACCTTAAACATTCTAAAATATCATAACATATATCAAAAATATATAATACACATATATATTTTTCATTAATTAACTTATTTAATTAATTAATTATTTTATTAATCTTATTAGTAAATTTAAATTTCGAAACTAATTTATATTATTTTTCAAAAATTTTGCAATTATTTATTACACTATAACTTTTATAATGTATGTATATCTTATTTTAAATTTAACTTTTAAATTTAGAATATTATATTTGAATTTTTAAACAATTTTTGAAAATTAGCTCAAGGCTTAATTCAAATTTTGGTCTTTTCTATTCGGGACAACCTTGGGCCGTGAACTAAATAGTTAGTCCTAGCATGACTAATTTAGACAGCATTGGCTAGTAGGCTCCGATACCATTGTTGGAGCTGGGTTAGTCCTCAACGGATGTTATGGGTGAATTTCAAAAAAAAAATCACCTATTGGATCTTTATTGGACCTGCGAAGTTTAACTTATTTAGAACATTTTTAAATTTTATTTAAATAAAATCTTTTATTTTATTTAAATTTATAAAATGATACTATATTATTTAGTTTTATGTTATGTTAAATGTATATGGGTATCATATACATATATATAAGTGTGTGCATGTGTAACATATCAATCCATGAAAGGTATAACATGCCCGTATATAGATGCTGCGATTTACGTCGTAATGGACGTATTAGCTCATCCAATATGTAAATGTATTATCCAAATCTACATACATATATACACACACTTTTGCATTTATAATAAAATATTTGAATATATATATATATATATATTAAAAATTTATTTATATATAATTTTGTATAAACATATATATATATATATATATATTTACATATGAATATATATATATATAATATTAACAAAATTTATGTACATTAACTACAATATAAATATGTTTATATCATTTAAAATATAAAAGATAATTTTTTTTGTAAAGTCGAAAAAGGTATTTATATAAAATTATACATGTGTATATAAATGAATATGTTAAATACTAATATATATATATATATATACAAATAACATTATAAAATAATTTTTTATTTAAATATATTTATCGAACTAGTCATGTGCATAGATCAGGTTTTTATTTTATTTTTTAATTTTGAATATATATATATGTACGTTACTAAACCCAAAAATAATTATTTAAAAATTAGGAAACACTATTTTATTTGAATTGAAATTAAATATTAAACATCTAGCAAATTTAGGATGAAATTTTAAAATTTAATATACAATTTTACTATTTAAAACAATTAAAAATCCAATTTTTAAATTTTTTTATTTTAATTTCAATTTTAAAAACAGTAAAAAATAATTTTTGTAATGTATTCCATTAGTTCAATATGTATTAGTATGATTTTATAAATTTTAAATTATATTATATAATATATGTACGAATTTATGTAATTATTTATATGATAAATTGATTTAAATATTATTTAAATATAATACATAAAATAAAAAAATTCTTTTTGTCAAAAATAATATACTTATTAAACATCAGCTATAAAATTTTATTTTCATATTTTTCATATATTTATAATATAGTGTTTAAATTATAAACCATATAGATATATATGTATATTATAAATTAAATAATTAATTTTTTTTTTCAATTCTGAGTCATTTGTATGTGGATGAATTATCATAAAAAAATTATTTTTTTATAAATATATATATATATATATATATACATATACATATAACCAATCTAAATTGTGACAGTAAATCCACATTTTAGAATCATCGCCAAACTAATAATAATAATACACAGACACACACACACACACACACACACATATATATATATATAATGAGCATTATAAACAGTAGTTAATGTTTGAAGTTAATTAAAAACATACCTTACAACCAAAGCCCATAAGCACACCTTGAAACAATGATGGAAGCTCCTAGAAACGATTTCCAATCCAACAAATTGTTAATCCTTGTACCATCGACCTCCGGCTATCAAATAACAAACGAATTGACTTGATTTGGACTTGATAAAAATGGAGAGACTAGATGGGATTTTTGGCTAGCAATAACTAAGAGGAGGCTCCAAAAGTCCAAAGTCAAACGCAGAAAGAGATGCTTAAATAAAGAATGAAATGGAGAGAATTTAGGATCTCTTCTTTTACTCTATCTTCTTTAATCCTGGTCATCGATTTTCAAGCCCTTTAACCCATATTCTGAGCCGGCTATACCCAATGTTGCAGCCGATCTTACCAGCCTACATGATAGGCCTAAAACCCATTTGAGTTTGAATGAATATTTTGCATTTTAAATCTAATTTAAAATGCTTATCGATATCATTTATCGATTAATGTGTTTATAACTTTTGTAAATACTGTTAATATTCATTTATCTAATTAAACTCAAAATTACAAATAATATTTCATAAACACTATTAATATAATTAATTTATAACAATTATGAATTAATTCAATCATTTGGTCAAGAATTCATCGTTTTCGGTTGTGTGACTCATCAGGTGTAAATTTGATTAGCGATTAATATTGAACTATTCGAATATTAACGTTCACACATCACTTAGTGGGTGGTGTGACATTTTAGTCAAAATTTTCGCTTACTTCATTTTGGTAAAATCTAATTTTACTTTATTAACCTTCACCTGGTTATGACTTTTATTTGCACCAATTCTCTTCATCAAAACTATATCACTTTTCACTTATGGAATTTGGTAATGGTCAAATTCCCATATCGTCCACATTCAACTCTATATTCCAAACACAAAGTCCTTGATTCAATAATTATTATTATTAACCAAAATGTCCTGGCTAGAGACTTTTACTTTGAGTTGACTTCAATTGACCCTAATACTAACCTCATATAACTTAGAAGACGAATCCTCTCTTGATTAGCGCTTCACTTCAAATACTTCCATCAACCAAACTATAGTCACTCGAAGGTCGTTGTGCCATGATTTAATTATAATAAAAGCAGAGCTTTCATATTGAAGATCAACAGTATTCTCAAGTCAAGAGAACCGTGTAATTTTGTCACATCGATATTTTCTATTTGATCTCAGTTATATTAACCAACTGAAAACTATCGGGTGTGTCATTCCATAGTTATCCAATAACTATTAGCATGTAATTCCTTAGCGCCCCCAATAGCCATAAGCAATACACTACCTAATATTTAGAGAGCGCACGTACTCAAGTCTTAGTGGATGTATCGGTATCCAATCTTGATACATCTTGACTAGAAATATTTAAAATAGTATATTATTTTCATTATGATAAATTACTCACGGTTACAACTCTTTATAACTAATATCACAAAACACACCATTTATGGTAAAATAACACATTATATCAAGCATATAATGGAAAGAATGCACCTTTTAATTCGAACAAGACTGGTTATTGAGACAAGTATATGTAACAAATTAGATAATTACCCCTAGTGCATACTCCTAACTCTATAATATATATGGGATCTTAATCAATTATCCTGAATATCTACTCAAACCAAATCAATTCATTTAAATGGGAAAACAATTACTTATATACATTATTTTACCTCTACAAGGTAATATTTTTAAATATATATAATTACAGGAATTTATATTGAAATATAAATTCAGAGTTATAATTCCGCTCACCTAAACTGTAATTTCTCCAGTGCTTCTAGTCGAACTCTATATCATGCCATAGATAACCTTATTACAAGTACAGCAGCAAAGATCACGTCTAGATTGGACTTCGTATGCAAAAGATACAGATTATAATATAAACAAGATTAATTAAAAATGATTAATCCCCTTAATTATCATCATTATTTCAAAACCTTTTCTTTCCCAATTTAATTTCCTACTTACACAATAACCCATTGCCGACACCTTCTTTCCGCCCTCACGTTTGCTTGAGGCTACCAGAGCATGGCCGACCACTACCACCATGCTCCTCGTGCCGCCATGAATCCAACGCACTCCATATTGACATGTTTGGTCATGTTTAAACCACTTCCCCAAACCCATGATCGGAGTTTGACCACACCTCCCCTATGTCAAGGCCATCGACGTCCACTAGCACCACTAGCGAGTTGCTACTTTAGCTAAGGCGAATCATGTCGCACCCCTCATTTCACCTCCGGCCTTCCTCCCTAAACCCTACGTCATCCTCCTCCATGTTAGCCCTATGCCGTCGCCAGCTAAGCCCCGCACTTTTCTGACCATGAATGGCGAGGATAGCACATTATTTCAAAGGGGAAATGGAGGTCCAGCTTGCGTTTTTGTAGAGATGCAGTGGGGTAGATATTATCAAAAGAAGAAGATACGAGGGAATAGTCCATGGAAGTGAGGGTATATTATATATATGTATATTTCATAAATAAAATTGACATAAGTTTTGAGCTCATACTATCACATGACACACCGGAACGACATGAAACTCGCCAGTGCAAATTGCTTCAGTTTTCCGGTTCCGATGGGATTAATTTCATCACTATCCGAGATAGCGCTATGGGATGTTAATTTCATGCATTTCGAGATCATTTTGACCATTAGATAAATTGATTCCAATAATTCTTCAATCTTATATCCCATAATGAACTGCTCATCCCAACAACACAAGTAGTCAGTCGAGATACCACTAGATCTAACTATGTACGTATTCTTACAAAATACGTATACAATATGTAAATCGTAAAAATGCCATGACTCCAAGTATAGTGAAATTTATACGTATTTTGATTCGCAGCGTCAACCCAAACTCTTTGGAAGTGGTCATGAGTCATAGTTTGACCATACGCGAAAAAGTCAGATTTTGGAACTTCAATTAATCAACCATTTATTATTTAAATTAATTATTTAAACATCCGATCATAAAATATGTAGGCTGTAACATTCTGCCCTCCTTAAAAGAATTTTGTCCTTGAAACTCCTATGAGCATAACACTTCAACTCGACTGACCAAAATTTCTAATACATTGAATAAAAGTTTTAACCCTTAGGGTTTCAAAACTCCTCCTGTTTCAAAAAATTTTGGTAACACTTCCTTTGCACGGCTAGCTTCGAAAAATCCTAAAACAACACACACACACACGTATACACACACACACATACATGTATACATATACACACACACGTATACACACATACATACATTTCATATCTGAGGCGTTCCATATTTGAGGCATCTCATTTCTAAGGACACACAAGCATATATATCCAAATGTAACGATCTGCTATTCTTACACCCAAAAACGACACTTAATATATCATCGGTATTCGTGTGCCAATCATTTAAGTGTTTGAAAGACATGTCATTTGGGGTTAAGATAGAAAAAGACAGAATAGAATTTCACATCGTGATGAGAAATATATAATATACACAAGATCTTTACAAAAAGGAAATATCTTTATTATACACACAACATTAGAGTACTCTAACCTAATATCAACTTGGACGGTTATAACGGCCAGTCCTTACAATAGCTGATCAATACAGACAAGAACAAAACATAATACAACGGAAGAATATAAGATACGTGAATATGTCTTGAAAAATCCAGCTCGTCACCTGAAAGCTCCAATCCATCCAGCTAAATCTAGAAAATATGGTCGGGCTAACCCGATCATTATAAGAAAATAACAAATAGATTAGTTCGGTAGACCAGCATGATAAAGCTCAATCAAATCATATTGATTTCTACATTTAAAACCTTTTTCAACATAAAAGGTATCTCGTAAGACCACATTGCACATAAACACGAATGTGTTTTTACCTTACGATAACTAAACCATTTTTATTATAAACATTCAGTGATATTACAGTAATATCTATAGGTTTAAAATACAAATAGTCAAGTAGCTATATTGTGTGTACATCACAACAATAAAAGGTTTACAATCGGAAACTAAAGGCGCTTATTGGAGAATGGATTCCAACAATGGAAAAGTAAGGGACTACCTTCCATATAGTACACAGCTAGATAAATGTATCGAGAGATCGAAAACCATTTGACCTTAGCATGACAAGACTGATCTACCCCTTACTAGATAGTTTCGAATATGATCATCCCTAAGTTGCGATCAAACAACCTAAATGGGCCTCGAAGCATATATAACAAAGAGATAATCTCAATCTAGATAAGGGATGACCATACCTTAATGGGAACGACCCATATTTATAACGACCCACCTTTTTTGACGGTTTAAATCGATAATAAACCACACATGTCAGCTCAAACCATTCAAAAGGGAGGATTGTTAATGGGGTAAATAAGAAAATAAGAGAAAAGAAGAAAAAACAAAACACAGAATCTCAGAGCGAAATGAAAAAATATAATAATCAAATAAACAGTTCATGAAGCTGTTTTACAAATAACATTTTGATTACACTTTTACAATATATCAGAGTTATACATACAGCAGGAATAAATAAATAATGCATCGGAACAACATGATACAGTGGAGTAATAATAATAATAATAATATAATACTAAACTCTGTCTTCGTCCTCCAGAAATAAAATCTTCAACACTGAAAAGCTCAGGCTGAGTCGAGCGTAATGAAAAGACAAAACACTCGAGTCAGAACTAAAAGATCTTATGTAAGTTAAATCAACATAAATAAATATGACTTTAACGGCTTCAGAGATGTTTATGGGAGTTTACATCTCCTATCCAGTGTTCAATGTGCATGCAATAACTTAAGACATGTTCAGGATTCCATCTCCTAAGGATCCGTTAAACTATTTACATATATAATACAATATGCTATTATAACATGTCTACAGTAAAGTGAAGTATTGAAATAGCATTAAGGCATTACCCATATCCCCCTTAACACATTTTTATATAAATACCGTAGTTTATACAGATACTGTAAGCTCCACCAAACCGGTGGTTTACTCAGGGAGCACTCCATAGGTACGATACAAACCAAAGTCGTAGTTGGCTCGATCAGGAGAATATGAAAAGGCACGTAAGGCAATGCCCATGGTAGGATTCTACCTTTTTGCACTCCAGACTGGTGGTAACGCATAGCAGCTACTACCGCCCACCTCGAAACACACTTCCATAATAAAAAATCGAGAGGTGGCCACTAATCAATCACAAAGCAACAAATATGGTATCGAAGAAATGTGCCCGATCGGAGGAGCGACCTCACTTGGCCCGGTATAGCTCCTGTTTTAGTAATTTTAATTATGACTCGAAAGTCAAGGCTATCCATTATCGTTCTCTTACTTCATTCCAGTAGCATTCGCCAAACCATCCTACTTCATTGTAGATTCTCCACCACATGCACAGTTGTTAAAGTGGTTTCAGTATTGACAGATAGTATGGCAATGTTCGACCCCGGTCTCTTTAACAACCAAACGCTTATTTCACACCGTGTTCATTTTATAAAACATTTTAAATAATAGATCCAGAAACAGTTTATATCTTTGTATCAAGATATCTATATACTTATTCCAAAAGTATAAATATATTCATAAATGCCGACGAAGATTTTCTTTCAATCAATTTTGAAAATAATTTATAAATCTCTCTTAAACCATTTATAAACTATTTATATGCTTTAGAACCATTTATAAAGCTATATATAAATTCCAAAACAGTTACAATTCTTCCCCTTATCATAAACTTCTATGCAAATTTCTTTAAGCTTCCAAATCCATTTATACAAATTCTTTTATAAAACCCTTTATAAAATCCTTTAAAACCTTTATAACTCCTTTATAAAACCATTATAAAATCCTTTATGAAAATCTTTAATAAAAATCTTTTTATAATATCCACAATAAAATCTCTTACAAACCTTTATAAATTCCCTACAAAACCTTTTATAAAATTCTAAAATCTTTTACAAAAATCTTTTATCTATTAAAGTTATTATAAAAGTCTATATTTATTATCTTAAATCAAAACTATATTTATTATATTAATTAAATTTTAAAATATATATATATATATTAAAACTATATTAAATATTTTATTAAATTAAATTTAAACTATTTAAAAATATTTTAAAAATAAATGAGATTATAAGTTAAAATCTTAAATTTACATTTAAAACCATATATTAACTTATAATTTGAATCTTTTAAACATATAAAATAAATTATTTTCCAAATATAAATTTTAAATCAAATCATTAAATTAAATTTAAAATCAAATTTCTTAAATCAAACATATTTTATAATTTTAGAAAATAATTTAAAACCGACCAACGGTGTTCGTATAAAATTTTCTACCCTTTGCTCAAGTGATACAGATATTTATCATTTCAACCCGCAATAAATTTAAATTTCCGGATATATCATTTCAACCTGTCTCCCGACTCACAATTTTCCAAATCCAGAAAATCGTTCTAGTTTATTATTTCAACCCATAACGATTTTTCCCTAATCTATAAGCTCGTCCGAGTATGTATTATTTCAACCCATAGTGATTTTCCTAACAATAACTAAGGGAACTTGCAGTGTGATAACAACATATAAAATAAACATAACATCAAATCATCCTAAATGTCAACAATTAAGCATCCATCACAATCATCATTCTAATTTACCAATAAATCACAACAATTAACTGGTTATCATTATCAGGTATTTAACTAGTAATTCAATTCCAATATTAGTTAAATGGCAATTTAATTCAATAAAACTCAATTTTAAATTAAAATGTCAACTTAAACTATCAAACAGAAACCAACAACATTATTATCATTTCATAAATTTAACTAAACTAACATAAGAAGATTTAGTATTACATGAGTGGGTTGAACCACTCAGCTTTGATTTTCAGTCGATTTAAAATCCAAATAAAGCCCAAAAATCCAATAGTCTTAGAATTCGACCAAAATAGTTTCATGTCGTTTGAAATTTCGATACGGTCCCAACAGAAGAAACCACGTCCAAATCCGAGTTCGTATGCAAAAATTATGATAGTTAGAAGATTGAAATTCAAATTCAAATTAAATTAAAATATAGGGCAAATCAAAAATTACCACATTGCCTCTCTACCATCGCGAAACCCTACACGTCGCTACAGGAAATCAAACCCTTATTCAATACTATCAGCCACCTTTAAAACCCTACTATTCGTCGCCGCTAGCCTCGACTCCGACAAGATCCAGCCTCGTCGCAAACTCTGCCCCATCACGCCGCCCCTCAGGGCCCCACGTGCACCTCCACGACGTCCCCTATCACGATCCACTGCCGCCACTTCATGATCCAAATTCTAGTGACTCATGCACCACTGAGATGAATGGCCACAACTTCTGAGACCTGCTTCGCGACCTCTACAAGCCTGCACCTCCCGATCGTCGTAAAATCGACGATCCACCGTTGAAATCGAAAACCTAGAATGGACAGCCAAGAATGTTTCATCAATTTTCGGCCAAATTGAACCTCCAATCGAAAAATGAACTGTAGATGTAGGTTTCGTTCAATGAGAGCTTCGCAATGATATATTATTCGATAGGTTTGAGGAGTTTGAAATTTTGGATTTTGATTTGAAATTTAATTTAGGGTTTTGAATTGTCTGCCATTGGGAAGGAGGAGATGAGAAAGAAATGTACGTACAGACAATAGAAAATAAAAGGCTGCTAGGGTTTATAATAGCCTATATATAGGCAGAGATGGATGAGAACGAATGGACGGATCGAATTGGGTCGAAACGATAACGACGACCCCAAAAGCCCGTTTGGTTCCCGAAACAAAAAATAGGTCTTCCAATATATCGAAATATATGTTTTCAATATTTTTAAACTCAATGGAACTAGTTTCAAACCCTAATTCCATTGTATGCAGAAGTTAACTTTTTAAAATCAAATTATATTCATTTAAATTCTTTTAATTGATTTCTACACGTTTCAAGCTCGCACGGCCAAACGATAAGTCTGATCGCTACGAAACTTGAAATCCTACAATAATTCACTATTACGGATCCAATGAAACTAGTTTCATTGAAATCTGAGATAGTGGCCAAATGGCTAATTTTACGCATTAACTAATTAAATTATTATTAAACCGATTTAATTACTTTTAAATTCAAATTTGAAAGTTAACAATTTTTATCATTTTTGATTACATAGAAATTTATAATCTTTTAAAATAAATTTCCATGTTAAATCCAATATTTAAACATTACACTAATTTCAGAGTTCAATTGCAATTGTAATAAAATCCCAGTTAATTATATTTTAATTTCAATCAATTTCTTTTATTTAGATTTACTTTCTTATTATTCAATCATCCAATACCATATGAATTCATTTGACACTAGTTTACATTTTATTACATTCTTATTCTACAATTATTATCATAACTCATATTAACTGCAGTATTTAATTGCATTAATTGCAATTGATTTTCTGTTAATTTCAAATGGATTAAATATCAAGATGATAATAAATCAATTGTTATACATTAATAATTCACCTCTATTAACCTATTGTTTACAAAGAAAGGTTGATAAATTATGTAACGACCCGGTATTTTGGACCATTCGCGTCCATTATAAGTGTATAGGTAGACACTCATGCCGGAGTTGAATTGCTCAAAATACCGCGTTGTTAATTTAAATTTGGCAAAACTGAACATATACAGTAAATAAATAATCACAGAACACAGACATAGAGTAATAATTTGCAGCGGAAATAAAAGAGATAGTAGTTCATGAAGCTACTATATGAATATATAAAATACATCAGAGTTTACAACAGAAGAGTAATACGATACATCAGATACAAATCAGAATACATCACTGGAATCATCGAATATCTGAAAGCTGGAATAGATAGCTGGATCTCCAAGCGAAGCTCCAACTCCAAAGGTGAGTCTCGAATACTGGATCACTCAGTCTGACCCGAGCGTAAAGCAAAACACAAAACACTCGAGTCAGGATTAACATTCTTATATTAATAAATCCAACTCAAGTGAAATAGCAATTGAAATACAAGTAACTTAAAGGATGTTTGGAATAACCATCCTTTAAGGATCCGTCAAACTATCTACTAGGTAGTAATATACGCTAAGTAGATAATGTCTATCAGTAATATAAAAGATATCAAAATAGCGTTAAGTCATGGCCCATTCCACCCTTAAGACATTTTTATTCCCAAAAGCATATACAAGACCGTAGTTTCCCCAAAACCGGAAGTCACCAGAGGGCAATCCATATACTAAACGTACAAATCAAAATCGTAGTGGTCGCGCATAAATGGAATACAAGTATGACAAGGCACATGAGGCAATACCCAAGGTAGTGATACTATCGTTCCCCTGATCCGGACTGGTGAGAACGCAACGCCGCAGCGCCCGCAACACCGTGAAACAACACTCCCAAAATCAAGGGTGCACCAATCGACAACAAGTATAAGTAGTTCGAAGAAGTGTGTCCACTTGAGGTATCAATCCTCCATTGGCCGGCATAGCTCCTGTTTTAGTCATTTCCAATTTGACACAAGTGTCAAGGCTATCCATCATTGTTCACTTTCTTCAGTCATCACGTACATCATTCCAACCACTTCATTCTGGATCATCACTCCGCGTATAGTTATTAAAGTGGTTTTCGGTTTAGATAGAGAGTATATCCATAACCGAATTCCGGTCTCTTTAATAATCTCCGTAATTATTTCACCGATTGGTCGTTTAATATATTTCAAAACCAAATCAATTTCAATTTCGATCAGAGTTTATAAACCGACATTTCATTTGTCTTTCCAAATCAATTTCCATAATTTACGTTTCAAACTTCCAAATTCACAATTTCAAAATCTTAAAATTCAATTTCAATTTCGATTTAAACAATCCAAATCTCGATTCAAGTTCGCAAATAAGTTTCCTTCCAAATCATTTGAATTAACTAAATTTAACATTCGAATCAATTTAAACTTATTTATCGATTTCATTCAATATTCGTTAAGTTACTTTATCATTCAAAACAATTTCTATTAAATTTCCAATTCATTAAACCCATTATTTAAATTCAACTTCATTAAATCAAAACTTACAATTTTGAATTAAATTAAATTCATCAAATCGAATTCTTTAAACTTCAAGTCTTACATTAATTTCAATAAATCGCATTTTCATTTCTTGTTAAAGAAATTCAATTTCACTTTTTTACTTTCTTAAATAATTTTCCAAAAACTTACTTAATCAAGAAAACTCAATTTCAATTATTTACGAAGTAAAATTCACCTATTCAAAAATCCAATTTAATTTAATCATTAAATAATTCGATCTTATTTAATTATTAAATAATTCAAAATTTAATTATTCAATAATTCCAAAGTTTAATAATTTCAACTTAATTATAATTTCAACTTAATTCAATCATTTCTCAAATTTAACAACATTCTTTTGTCAATTACATTATTAATATTTCGTTTCAGATTATTACATATTAACATTTTCCTTTCATAAAAATTCAAATTTCAACTTCATTTCAAAACCATATTATTTATTCAAATAAAATCTTCGTTTATTTTTAAATCAAATTATTGACCAATCGGGTTTTATTTAATTTTCTTTCCTAGGTCAAAGTTCAATTTGGGTATTTATCATTTCAACCCGATTCCAATTCAATTCAAAAATCAAAGCATAACAAGGGAACTTGCAGTGTGATAACTGGGATGGTGTCAAAGTAAATAAACAAGCAATAACAACAACCAATATCAATCCAATAATCAATTTCAAATAATCCCGAAATAACCGTATTAATTCGCATTGTTATTTGTACGAATTAATATATAGATATTTCTAGAATCTACACTATCATTTCATGTAGATTAAAGATTATTACATTACGGTTTTTCACTTGTCATCTATTTACAATTTCATACATCATCAATTTAACAACATACATTCAGTGGTTCAAAATATAATTAAACAAATCCTACGTGTCAATAAATTCAACCGTTAAAGGGGTCATATTATACAAATGTCAGTTAATCAAATTAACATTTAATTATCCTATATCAAGTTAAATTTCATACTGTTTATCATTTTAACATTAACAATTTAACGTCCAATATAAACATCAACAATCAATCAATTATCAGCCAAACTGTATTATCATCGCATAAATAATTAACAGATAATGGTGTCAGATGTCACAGGTGAACTGATACAGGTAATAGCATATATAACAGTGTAATTAACTAACAGCAGCATATTTCAATTGTCGTTTCAATCGAAATCAAATTTAATAAATAAAAGAACGTTAATCGTGAGTGAGTGCTCACCTTTCGAGGCTAGAGAGAACCGACAATGAAATTGAGTTACGAAATGTAAGCACGAATCCAAAACAACAATGTCTGCACGAACTCAACGATTCAAGCTAATAACAAGAATTGATGGAACAAATCAGAATGGGATCGATGAAGATAATCGGTATAAGTGAATATATAAATCAAAATCATTGTTTAAATTATAACACATAAACTAAAATCAATTTTTTTTTTAAATTAAATAAATACATTTATATACTTATAGAAATGCAAAATATTTACACATTAAAAATTCATATATATATACAGTACTTTATAAACTTTCCTTTTTCGAAACGGTGCGATATCATACTCACCACGGTTTTAAAATCAATATCTATTAAATAATGAAATAACCAACAAAACCGTAACTATAAGAAAAACTTTAATCCTATTATAATATTCCGTACTTTTGAAAACATGTGAACAATACACGGCCGAACAAATCTTTATATTCAAACAGGATGTAATTTATATTTTCAAAACAGCCTGTATGCATTATAACTAAACCTATATGCAACTTCTTAAAATGCGAAAGTAGTGAGAACAATGCACAAAATTATAATGCAAACTGAAAGTCATAAACTGTTTTAAATCAAAAGCTATGTATAATTTAAAATCCAATGTTGTAGCTTGAATATGCGTACAACCTATGTAATATAATGTAACTAATACATATATAAAATCAGACTAGTGCATGACTATTAGTATATATAAAGTTGTCTCTTTTTTCAAAGCTTTGTTCAACATATACCATATACTTTTTTTTATACGTATAAAAGTATTGGATAAAGTCACACGTTTTCAAACACGTGTAACAAAACATTATATACCTTTATATAACCAATATATATTATACTTACAAAGAAAAGCTTAGAAAGGAGAGATGCGCATGGACAACTCGCCCAGGTCTGAGTGACGCAAGCCGAGGGGTACTCGGCCGATGGATGGAGGGGCGCAACTGCCGAGGCAAGAGGAGGAGTTCGATGAGGTGTGGGAATTGTTGAAGTGAGGCAGATCGGATCGGTTTGCAAGCTGGTGATGGCGATCGGCAGCCAATAGAAAAGGCTGAGGTGGCTACGCGTTCTTCTGGCGATGTGCTGCCAGTCGGAGGGCGGAAGGTGAGAGGGCAGAGGCGGTTCGGGGTGAAGCATGTCGAAGGTGCTTGGTGTGGGGCTTTGCGGCAGCGGAGGATAGGGAAGTGAGGGGTCGTGAGGATTTGGTGGTCGATGTAGTAAGGCTAGCCGGTGGAGCAGGCCAAAGCAGCGGAGGTGGGAGGAAGAAGGTGCGGCACATGCGCGCGTGATGGGTGGTTTGCGCTGCTGCCATGAGCGCAGGCGGGTGGGCGAAGCTGCACGTGGCAGAGGGGAGGTGCGGGTCCATTTTGGGTCGGAGACGTGGAGGGTGGTGCTTGACTTCGGTTGGTCGAGATACATGGCAGAGGAGACTGAAGTGGAAGATGTTCACATAGGATGAACAACAAAACATTGGACATGAGCAGGTGGGTTGTTTTGGCAAATAGAACACAGCAGGCTCCAAAACATGACAATTATATGAATTGTTTCTCACGCAAATGGTGAACAGATGAAATGTCTAACTAAATTCATAACGTGGAAAATAACAAAGGTCTTGGCAGTTGAAAAACAGGAAATTAAATGCTAGTGACTATTCAAATTTACATGGTGGTTAAACAATCAGACAAACGAATTCAAAAAAAATATATATCAAAACGGTACCTATACGGATGATCGTTTCGCAGTTTTCGCGGCGTACCGAACTGCAAAATATACAAATGAGTATACTGCGAAGATCAGCACGACGAGACGATCACAACGGTATACGGATATCAGTGGTATGATCATCCGATAAAAATCGATATCGGTACTAGAATGCTGTTATTTTGCAGAGAATAAGAACGACGGAGCAATAGATGTCCGAATTTGGAAAAATGACGAACTGATATTTTGCTCAGAAGATGGTTTAGAATTTTTCTATGTAAAAATATTTTGGTTTCGAAAACATTTTATTTTCAACGCTTTTTAACTGATTAAATTGAAGTGAATTTACGCGCGAAATAAACTTTCATATTTTCGGACGAAAATTTACCGATTGCTATGTTTAACTGGACGTATTCCAAATATTAAATTTTTATTTCGAAATTTTATCGTTTAAAAATTTCGCAAAATTTCAACTAATTACGTTATTAAAACAGTTGAAATTTTACGGGTCGTTACACTCTCCCCCACTCAAAACTTTTCGTCCCCGAAAAGGAACGAGATAGGAGAATAGAAACAACCAGAAAGAAAAACAGATTTGAAATACGAAATAACAATTAATTTAAACCATATAAATTTAAATTTAAATTAATTGATATTCAATAATTGATTTAATCCATTTGATTTCACTAAAATCAATCTCAACTATTTCTAAATTCATTATCTTATTATCCAATTATCTACAATTTCTAAAACCATAGATTTGAATAGTCCTTTATTATAATCATATTTATTTTCAACAATTCAAATTCTTCTTTATTCCAAATTATTGTTAAATTTATTCTACTTAATATATCTAACCACATCTATTTAACCCATATAAATTAATTTAAACCATAAAAGTTTCGATTTAAATTAATTTATATTTACTAATTGCTTTTAAATTCAAGGTATTTTCATAAGTTGATCAAACTTCAATTTATTAATTCTTTCAAAACAAATTTATATCATTATTAGCTGATTTTTACTTATTATCCTATCTAACTCTATTAACATCTTTAAAATCAAAATTTAGTGTATAACATTTATTATAAACACTCAAATTTTATTTATAAATTCAATTTATCTTATATATTATCCAATTACATATTCAACTTCTGAATGATTTAGGTAAGTTGTATTAGAATGCAGTTGAACAATATACAAATAAAATTTTCCCAATTCAATTATTCAAGTTTAAATATTTATTCCAAAATTTTGGTTTTATTTATAATTAAAATCGTCCTTTAACAAAATTTAAGAATTAGATTTCCGATTAACTTTAAACAATTTAGAGATATATATAATATATTTATATCATATCAAATTAAATTTTTAAAATAAGATACCTATATATATGTAAATCAAAATATACTGACGAAATTCAAATCAAAATATTTTTTTCTTTTCTCAAAACAAAACCGTAGCAAAGCTACAGAATGGTTTCTTCACTTCGAAACTCGAAAATGAAAGTCGATGATGCAGCCGCCATCACCGAAATTATTTTCCAGCGACAAAGAGAAGAGCACTGATTTCAACATTTTTAAAATTCTTTGAAAACGATTTCTTTTCGAAAATATGTTCAATAATATACATTTTAAAATTTTTAAAAACCAAAGCTTGAAATTTTAGGAAATCAAATACTCAAATTTCTGATTTAAATTCATTTCAAATTCCCAAATCAAATTATAACTAAGTTTATAAATTCATTTATTTATATTATGCCATTGTCAATGGTTTACAAAACAATAAATGAAAATCAATATTATTATTTCAGACGACAAATTCATTAACAATTTAATTTCAGAAAACTTATATTTGTATATAAAATATAATCATATAAAAATTATTCCATTTACTAAATTTGAAAACAATATTGTGTCAGTTTGCTCTGTTAAAGTGTTTTAGAAATCCTATCGATAGCGTTGATCAGACGAATCGATCGGAAACCCAAATCAACATTAACAACTCAAACAACACAATATATTCTAAAACATTTTAAATATAATTTTATAAATACAATTTCTCGCTCGACGATAGAAGAACAGATTTCAAAACATGTATAGAGATTCAAATGTGATGGAAATCAAATCAAAGAGAATTTTGATTCGAAAAATAAGTTTGAAACAGAAGATAAGATAATTCAATTATCATAATCGGGAGATGGATGAGTTTATTAAATTCACGGGCAACCTTAACCGGGTCGTCCGTAACTTCAAGAATAAGATCGATGCAGAATTCTGAGGTAAATCAACACTCGATCTCACGAGATGGAATTCAGGTATAGCATGGAAGAGATAGCATCGTAAACCGAGGATACAGAAATCTCTGGTAAATCAATGCCTATTATAAAGGAGTTTTGCTCCTTTACGAATCATTCGAAGATTGGCGGGACCGCCGATCTATTATAGATAACATTCAGAATGGAGTTGTGGGGTGCTCAATGATTGAAAGAAGACGAATAGTGAGGGAGACAAATGAATTCCGAAACCGAGGGGAACGTTTCAAAATTCGAAAGAATCGAATCAAAACGGAACAGATTGAAACTCGAAATGAAAGTGATTCTGTAAATACATTTACCCTATATGTTAAGTTTTGCCTAGAGCTACCAAAGCTCTGATACCAACTGTAACGACCCGGTATTTTGGACCATTCGCGTCCATTATAAGTGTATAGGTAGACACTCATGCCGGAGTTGAATTGCTCAAAATACCGCGTTGTTAATTTAAATTTGGCAAAACTGAACATATACAGTAAATAAATAATCACAGAACACAGACACAGAGTAATAATTTGCAGCGGAAATAAAAGAGATAGTAGTTCATGAAGCTACTATATGAATATATAAAATACATCAGAGTTTACAACAGAAGAGTAATACGATACATCAGATACAAATCAGAATACATCACTGGAATCATCGAATATCTGAAAGCTGGAATAGATAGCTGGATCTCCAAGCGAAGCTCCAACTCCAAAGGTGAGTCTCGAATACTGGATCACTCAGTCTGACCCGAGCGTAAAGCAAAACACAAAACACTCGAGTCAGGATTAACATTCTTATATTAATAAATCCAACTCAAGTGAAATAGCAATTGAAATACAAGTAACTTAAAGGATGTTTGGAATAACCATCCTTTAAGGATCCGTCAAACTATCTACTAGGTAGTAATATACGCTAAGTAGATAATGTCTATCAGTAATATAAAAGATATCAAAATAGCGTTAAGTCATGGCCCATTCCACCCTTAACACATTTTTATTCCCAAAAGCATATACAAGACCGTAGTTTCCCCAAAACCGGAAGTCACCAGAGGGCAATCCATATACTAAACGTACAAATCAAAATCGTAGTGGTCGCGCATAAATGGAATACAAGTATGACAAGGCACATGAGGCAATACCCAAGGTAGTGATACTACCGTTCGCCTGATCCGGACTGGTGAGTGTAACGACCCGGTATTTTCAACCATTCGCATCCATTATAAGTGTATAGGTAGACACTCATGCCGGAGTTGAATTGCTCAAAATACCGCGTTGTAATTAAAATTTGGCAAATCTCAGAATATACAGTAAATAAATATAATCACAGATCACAGACACAGAGTAAAATAATGCAGCGGAAGTAAAAGAAATAGTAGTTCATGAAGCTACTATGAAAATATATCAGAGTTAAATAAGATACAATAGAAGAAACAAAGTACAGCAGAAGTCTCAATACAATAACCAAGTACAAGCTGAGTAGAACAACGGAACAGAAATCGATAGAACAAGACTAGCAGATAATCTCCAGCGATTCAAATCTCCAGAAGGTGGAAATCCAAATCTGTGAATACTCAGGCTGACCCGAGCGTAAAGCAAAACACAAAACACTCGAGTCATGACAATATATACTTATATAATGTAAACCAACTCAAGTGAACTGTAATAAAGGTACAAGTAACTTAAAGAATGCTTGGGATCGCCCATTCTTTAAGGATCCGTTAAAATATCTACTATGTAGTAATATTCGCTATTATAATAGTGTCTACATAAGTAAAGTATAATCATATCGGAAAATAGCGTTAAGGGGATGGAGAACCTTAACGCGGTCGGATCTTAAAATCATAATCGTAGTAAAGCTCGATATGGTAGGTGACACGGCACAACTAGGCAATGCCAGGGTAGATATACCAATTACGCATCCGGACTAGTGGTGACGCATAGCAGCCACTACCGCCCACCTCGAACAACACTCCCAATCAAGGGTGGCCACCAAATCAATCACAAGTAATAGAATGGTATCGAAGAAGTGTGTCCGATAAGAGGTGCTACCTCCTTGGTCCGTCAATCGCTCCTGTTTTAGCCACCTTATGCCAACTCACGGGAGTTGGGTCCACGTAACATACCTTAAGAACGTCGACACCATCCTACTTCATTCTGGAATCTCCACCGCGTACACGGTTGTCAAAGTGGTTTTCGGTATCGACAGAGAGTATGTCCATATCCGATCCCGGTCTCTTTGCCAACCAATCGTTATTATAACCCGTGGTTATAACCTTTAAAAACAATACTTTACTTCAAAATAAGATATCATTTCAAAATCATGTCTTTATCAAAATAAAGATTTATCATTTCCAAATCATTTCAATATTCTAAAATATCGTATCCTTTCAAACTTCTTTTCAAATCATTTTATTACATCAAAATATTATATCTTTTCAAACTTTATTTCAAATCATTTTTATATATCAAAATATCATATCTTTGATAGTTATACTTCGAAACCAAAATCATTTTATTTCAAAACTATGTTCATTTCAAAACAACATCATTTCCATTTCAAACATATATTCACCTTTCAAATAGTCTATACTTTCAAAGTTATAACTCTTTTGAAACAAAACATTTGAAATCATTATACTTTGAAAATCACAGCATTTCGAAATCATATATTTAAAATCATCTTTTAATTCTATACATTTACAAACTTATTAAATTCAAACCATCAAATTTCAATTCAATTACAGTTTACCAACAAACCGTTTCAAATCTTATCAATTCCCAATATAGATTAAATCCACAAAATACAATATTCAATCTTTAGTATATTTCAAAACTTTAAATCTCCGACATTTCATAAATCCAATATCATTTAAATAAACTCAATTGATATATACTTTAAATATTCATTTATCAAATAAATTAAATAAGTCAGAAATCAAGTATCATTTCAAACTCATTTCACAATATCAAAATATTATTCAAAACACCATTCATTTTTATTCATTTAAATACCATTTAAATCCATTCATTTTATTAAATTTAAATACCATTTTAAACTCACATTAGAAATCAAATTCTTCCACTTAAATATCTCTTCATTATCTTTAGAAATTTAACATTTAATTTCCCAAAATTATATCATTTTCCAGAGATTATTTTTCATTAAAATTAATTTAAAACAACAAAATATAGTTTTCGTAGCACTTATAAAATGCTACGTAAAGTTATAGTTTAAAACAGTTAATTAACAAAAGACAGCGTTAAATGCTGTAATAGATTTCTTTTAAGTTTCAATTAACTTACATGTTAAGTTTAACCACTATAGCACTTACAAAGTGCTATAATAGCCTTTATTTCAAATTAACCCTTTAGTTCATTTAAAACACTACAACATTTACAAAATGATGTAATATCCTTTACATTACATTTCAAAATGCTGTTAAATCATATTCAGAGTTTTATTTACAATTCCACAAATAATTAACTTTTAATATAAATCATTTTAACTTATAAAATCATATATTTCACATTTAACACAATCATTTAAATACCTTTATTTCTATGATTTTATAAAGTCAAATTTCCATACAAAAATCAAATTTAATAACAATTAAATTTTCATTTCTTTAATTAAATTATTAACTTAACAACTAAGTTTAAATTTCCAAAAATATAGCTTATTTCCATTTATTTTACTTAATTAAAATTTCACTTTTAAACAAATTTCACAAAATTCAATTTAAGTTATATTTCCAAATTCAGCTTAAATGTTCATTTATTCCATATTTTAATTTATACAAAATCATTAACACCTTTAAAACATTATTATTACTTAATAAAAATCATTAAATTCATCTTTAAATCAAATTTGTCATATTTTCTTACTTTACAAAAATTCCATTTATAAACAAAATCATAAATTCCAAAATTAACTTATATTTCAAATTCTACTTCACCATTTACTTAATTCACTTATTTAATTTGTAGAAAATCACAAATACTTTATAGAAATCATTTTAATGAAATTTAAATCAAAGTACCATAATATTTACATTAGATAAAGTATTTTAAAAATTTCAAAAAAATATATAAACCACGGGTCCGTATAAAATTTTCTAACCTAGGTCAAGTGATACGGATATGTATCATTTCAATCCGCAGTTTACAAAGAAAAACCGGGTTTTATCATTTCAAACCCGCAATCCCAAGTAATATAAATAAATAAATAAAAACCGTTCAGGCCTATCATTTCAGCCCATAACGATTTTTCCTTATTTTAAAGTCCGTTCGGGTATGTATCATTTCAACCCATAGTGATTCTAATCTACAGGGAACTTGCAGTGTGATAAACTGATATAAATAAACAGAATAGCATGAGATAACAGTAATAGATGATATAACATATGTAATAACAGGGGTAAACATTATATGATCATAATATAACAGTTACAACAGGATGATATAATTTTACAGATTCAAATGGTGTCAGTTTACTAGTTATATAAGTACACATTGTCTGGTGAGAATTACTCACCTGTTCAAGCTGGAGATGACAACCACAAACGCACAACAAAGATTTCCAGAGGCACGAGAGCATGATAATTATTTGAGTGTGGGAGAGCCAAAGCTAATTGCCTTGTCACATTCAAACCAAACAATTACAAACAACATAAGATTTCAACCCAAAAATTCAATAAACAATGCTAGAAATGGATGCATAAACAAAGTTAAAGTGTTTGCACTTGCTTCCTACCACCTATGCTTCAGCTCCAGATCTGAAATGGCACGGCTAAAGGCATGGTTTGGATCAGGTATGGTCTGGAAAAGGTGCGGCTACAAGGTGATGAAGGTGAGTGGAAGTTACAAGGTGTTGAAGGCAATGGAATACCAAAGGGTTTCAAGGCAAAGTGTGGCTTTTGTTGCACCATAGGGTTCGGCCCCTTGCTGATGTGGCTTGGCCATGGTATGTGGTGGTCAGGTGGTGGCTGGAGTGTGGGCCAGAGGTGGTGGAAGGTCAGGTCAGAGGTGGTGGTGGTGGAGGTAGTGGTGGCAAAAGGTGGTAGAAGGAGGAGATGACAATTCTAGGTCATAAGTGATAGTTTGTGATGGTTTTTGGTGGATTTTGTGTAGATCTTGGACTTGGATTGGTTAGGCCTGAGGAGGAGGGTTGCTAGGATGGGTGATGGTCAGAGGAAGGGGGTCGTGGTGGTCGGCCAAAGCCTGGAGGAGGAGGAACCAAACTATGAAGGTAGAGAGCATATGCAGTTTCAATAGAAAAAACATAGAAAACAAGGAAGAAAGAAGGAATTTTTACCCAAAATTTTGAAGCCATGGCCGTGATTTTTTTGGAGGAGAAAGAGAAGTGTTTGCGTGAAAAAAAATGAAAAGAAGTCCGTTGAAAAGAATAGGGCATGCATGGCCAAAAACATTGAAGAGAGGAGTTGAGAAAGTGAAAGGTCGGGAGGTGAAAAGCCATAGGAATTTCAATAGTTTAAAACTTTTCATATTTCCTCTAATTTCTTTTTAAGTTTTATATAACTGAAATATATATATAAACTCAGATAAAATACGAAAATTTAGTAAATAAACAAAAATAAATTAATTAATTATTAATTATATAAAATTTAATTAAGTAAAACAGCAAAAATTGCAACTAGTCTTGAAAATATGAAAAATAAATGCAATGAACTTTGGAAAAAGTTAATGGACTTGTAAAACATTTATAAACAAAGATAATAACATAAAATAAAAATGCATTCACAAAATGAATAAATAAATTTTAATTAAATATAATTTAATTGAAGAAAATAGCAGAAAAATAGAAACTAGCCTTTAAAAATAGAAAATAAATTCAATACGCTTTGGAAAAATTATATAATCACTTTAAATTATTTAAAAGACAAAATTATACATAAAATAAAATACTAACACATATTAGAACAAAATATGACAAATAAAATATAATTTAAAATAGACAATATTGCTAAATACATCAGTTTACACACAATATTGAAATATACATAACTTTCACAATTTAACTCCGTTTCCAATGAAACGAAAAGCTGTATCCATGGAACTAAATCTATTTTCATAATAAAAGATAAAATTTAAGAATTTGAAATATTTAAATTTAAAGTTTAAAAGTCAAAGTTTGACCAGTTTCAATAGAAATTCACTTTTCAGTGAAATATCCAATTTATACTAGTTTGAACTATAAATCACTTAATAGTCAACATTTATATTTAAAATGAAATGTTTGAAATAAAAAAAAAGTTTAAAATAATTTAAAATAAAATAAAGTCAAAATTTAAAATATAGGCCAAAATCTAGGGTTGTTACACTCTCCCCCACTCAAAACTTTTCGTCCCTGAAAAGGAATGAAGTACGGGAAAACACAGGAAAGATAAAATTGAAATGAGATTAAGACAATATGACAAAAGATTGAAATTATACCTGATAACTGTGGTTATAGGTAAGTTTAACAAGGTGGAGATGGTCTTCCCAAGATTCTCTAGAATCAGGAACACAAGTACGAAAAGATCCTCTAGAATCTGATTCACTCTTTCCGCTTGACCGACAGTCTGTGGGTGGAAAGCAGTGCTCAGATTTAAAATGAGTACCAAAGATTATAAAGATTATAGAAAGATTTCTAAGCAAAAAGATTATAGATAGATGCCTATACCAGTCTGTAGCAAGATAAGGAAAAATAAGGACAACTAACAGACAGTTTGAAAAACAAAATTAGATAATAAGTTTGAAAAACAAAATAAGATAATAGGTTTGAAATTTCCATGGTTTCAGCTTAACTGATAATTAATTTTACACAAGTTAAATAAATCTTAACTATCTCTAATTTCATTATCTTATCATCAAATTTTCTTAAACAAACAATCTCTAAAATCATGATTTGATTAAAATTAAGTGTATAACATTCAATAAATTTAATTCTTCTTTATTCCTAATTATAATTAAATTTATCCCTCTCAAATATTTTATCACATATGTTAAATATGCTTACACTTATTATAACTGTTTTAATTTATTCCTAATTCCCTTAACATCATTTGTATTGTAAATTATTCAATTAACCTTTTAGTCTATTTACCTGTGTTAATCTTTTTATAACTAAAATTTAAGTGTATAATATTTATTATAACCACTCAAATTTTATTTATAAAAATCTTTTTATATTGTATATTATCCAATTACATTGTTAATTTCTAAAAATTAAGGTAAGTTATATTGGAATGCAATTGAGAATTATAGAAATAAAACTTTCTAAAATTAATATACACTATAAACATCCTAATTCAATCATTTCAAGCTTGAATCATCTATTCAAAAATTTTGATTTTCTTTTTATACTTGAAGTTATTATTTAAGATAGAATTTAAGAATAAAATCTCTGATTCCTTTCAAACCATTTAGAGATAGATAAATGTATGTACATAATTTGTCAAATCAAATTTAAATCATATATCTATATATTTTATAAATCAATCATATTTTAGAAATTTATATCAATCAAGTTTCCCAAAACAAAGCTGTAGCAAGACTATAGAATGGTTTCTTCACTTCGAAACTCGAAAATGAACGTCGATGATGCTGCAGTCATCACCGAAATTATTTTCCAGCGACAAAGAGAAGAGCACTTAATTTTTAAACTTTAAAATCCTTTAGAGACAAAAAAAAAATTATTCAAAAATACTTTAAATAATATCCTTTTAAAAATTTTAAACACAAGGTTTGAAATCCATCGGAAATTAAACTCTTTAAATTTCTTGTTTTAAATTCATTTCAGTTCCCAAATAAATTTATAAACAACTATTTATAAATTCCTTTGTAGAACAATAAATGATAAATCAAGTATTATCATTTTAAATAATCAATTTAAACCAATTTATTAAGTTCCATAAATTTACTTATATATTAAAATTTATTTAATTAACCAAATTTTAAAATAATATTGTATCGGTTTGTTCTGTCAAAGTGTTTTAGAAATCCTATCGATAGCGTTGATCAAACGAATCGATCGGAAACCCAAATCGACATCAACAACTCAAACAACACAATATATAATAAAATATAGATTTAAAAGTACAATTCAAAATGTTGGAGATAGTTTAGAAACAAAGACAAGATGATTAATTAACAAAATATGAAGATGGATAAGCTTAGATAAATCGCGGGCAACCTTAACCGGGTCAACCGTGACTTAATGAATAAGAGCAAATGTGGATTTTCCTGGGGTAAATCTACATCCGATCTCAAGAGATAGAGTTTGTAATAACAAAAGATATTAGCATCTAAACCAAGGATAAATATAAATCTCTGGTGAATCGATGCAAATTTGTAAAGGAGTTTTCCCCCTTTTTCAAGTCATTAGAATATTGGCGAGACCACCAATTCACTATAAAGCTCATTCGAAGCGGAGTTATGGGATACTCCAGAATCAAAAGAAGATGAATAGTGAGGGACAAGAATGAATTTTGGAACCGCAGGGAACGTTCCAAAAATTAAAAGGAAATTTGAATCAAGAGGAAAAGATTCAAACTCGAACGAAAGTGATTCTGTAAATAAATCTACTCTATATGCTGAGTTTTGCCTCAAAGCCAAAGCTCTGATACCAACTGTAACGACCCGGTATTTTCAACCATTCGCATCCATTATAAGTGTATAGGTAGACACTCATGCCGGAGTTGAATTGCTCAAAATACCGCGTTGTAATTAAAATTTGGCAAATCTCAGAATATACAGTAAATAAATATAATCACAGATCACAGACACAGAGTAAAATAATGCAGCGGAAGTAAAAGAAATAGTAGTTCATGAAGCTACTATGAAAATATATCAGAGTTAAATAAGATACAATAGAAGAAACAAAGTACAGCAGAAGTCTCAATACAATAACCAAGTACAAGCTGAGTAGAACAACGGAACAGAAATTGTAACGACCCGTAAATTTCAACGGTTTTATAACGTAATTAGTTGAAATTTTGTGAAATTTTAAACGATAAAATTTTGAAATAAAAATTTAATATTTGGAATACGTCTAGTTTAACATAGCAGCTGGTAAATTTTCGTCCGAAAATACGAAAGTTTATTTCGCGCGTAAATTCACTTCAATTTAATCAGTTAAAAAGCGTTGTAAATAAAACGTTTTCAAAACCAAAATATTTTTACATAGAAAAATTCTAAACCATCTTCTGAGCAAGATGTCAGTTCATCATTTTTCCAAATTCGGACACCTATTGCTCCGTCGTTCTTATTTTCTGCAAAATGCAGCATTCTGATACCGATATCGATTTTTATCGGATGATCGTACCACTGATTTCTATATACCGTTTTGATCGTCTCGTCGTGCCGATCTCTACGGTATATTCGATTGTCAAATTCGGAGTTCCATTGTACGCTGCACTTTGCGTAACGCCTACCGTATCGGTACCACTTTTACAATTTAATAATGGTGTCCATTCAAATTTCGAATGGTTGGAGGCATTTATTATCAGCTGTCCGTATCCCATCATTCTATGCATTGATGGCCGACTTTATTTTCATCAGTTTTGAAATGGAGAAAAAATTAAATGATACGTGCACAACACGGTACATTCCCTTTATTTCTATTTAAAAGAAATAAACCATGCCTGCCTTTTACACTTGAATCCACCATCAAAATTTTTCTCTTTTCTTCCATCCTCTGTCATGATGCGTCCAAGCAGCCCTACTAGCAAAGCATCTCAGCCCACCTCCATTTCTCTTCTTGCCAATTACCTCCACTTCCACCCCTCTCGGCCCATGCTTGTGGCCAGTACCCAGCCCTCTCGTCCGACCCCATGTTTCTCCGCCTCCATCATCACACACCGAGACACACAAGGCCGAACACCGTGCCATCAGCCCAGCAACTCCGCCTCCTTCCCGTGAGCACGACCTGTACCCGTGCTCTGACCACCTGACCAAACCTTCCGCTTGGAAGCGCCTCCGTCGTCACCCGTCACCATTTCTTCAATTCCGAGCACACACACGTGAAAGATAATCTCGGCCTCTTCTCTTTCTCACCCATCCATGCGCCGTGGCTCTGGTAACTCTCTTCTAGCCGAGCCTATTGTGTGGTATTATATATATTCTTAGTTTACAAATTTATGGTAGTGATGTCAGTTTGAATCCAATGTATATAATATAAATATTTTTAAGCTTTATAAATGTAGCTTATATAGATTATGTATAGGAAAGCTTAGTTTTGTTTTCCGTTGTCTGTTGCCTACACTTTTGCAGTAGCTTGGTTCATAATATTTCATTTTTAGTATACACTTTGTTAGTGATGTCAGTCCATGTGTGTATAGGAAGGATGTAGCCTTCATTCAACTTATTTAATACGTTTATATGTATATTATATTGGTTTTACATGTGTTGTACTGTAAAGTTTGTTAGTATATTTATTGTATATATGAAGCTTTGAATTTTAAGTATATGTCGTTTTACCTGTACTGAGATAAGGCTTGTTTATATATAGAGAGTTATAAAAGTTTTATAATTTTTTTTTTTTTTTCTTTCATAAAATTTCATATGACAGCTACAACATGGTTCTGTATAAATATCCTTTTTAAAAGATGTTGTGATAGTTTTATGACATATATGTGGGTTTTTGTTTGTTGTTCTCGTAAAAAAGTCATGTATATAAAATTGTTTTCTAACGTCTTTAAAACAAATATATATTCGTTTATATATATGTACGACCTATTGAGGTTATTGTAGAAATTTATAATTGTTTACATTTATATATACTGTCAAAGTATGTTGCAGTTTATAAAGTTTGCAAGTTATAAAAGTGTACAGTAATTTACTCATATCAACTATTTTATATATTATAAAGTTTGGAAAGATATCAAAGTTATAACAGGCTACAGCCTTTATATATTTAAGTATGTGGTGGTTTTAAAAGTTGTTTGTAATATGTTCTTATATACATAAGTTATGCTAGTCAAATGTTTATTGAAACATAAGTTTGAAGCGCTGTCAGTTTGTATATATTTCTTTTTCTATTGGGTTTAATAATATGTTTTATATACATGTAGGCTCTGGCATATATAGGGTTTTATAAAGTTATGAAAAGTTTATATAGTAAGCTGCATTTTTTTTTTTTGTAATAAAGATTGTAAATTATAATTGAGATATGCAAGTTTAGGTACAACCTACATATGTAAATATAATGTATGGTTTGTAGTCGGTTTAACTTTGAGGGATACTGTATAGGTTGAGTTGCTTGCTGGGTTCTATTTTATACTACAGTATATATATATATATATATGATAGTCCATATATATAGTTGTTTTAGTCCATATGTATAGTTGATTATTTTAGAACATGATTTTATATATAGTTTTATATGGTTATATAACTTCACTTATACCGTTTATCTTCATCATTCCAGTTCTGATCTGACCTGTTTCCATCAATTCGTGCCAATCCTACTTTACTTTGGAATTCGTGCTTAGATCCGTAACACATCTTGTTCTCGTCCCTCTCTAAGCCTCGAAAGGTGAGCACTCACTCACGATTAACGTTCTTTTATTTATTAAATTTGATTTCAATTGAAACGACAATTGAAATATACTGCTATTAGTTAATGACACTGTTATATATGCTATTACCTGTATCAGTTTACCTGTGACATCTGACACCATTATCTGTTAATTATTTATGCGATGATAATACAGTTTGGCTGATAATTGATTGATTGTTGAATTTATTGGACGTTAAATTGTTATTGTTAAAATGATAAATAGTATGAAATTGAACTTGATATAGGATAATTAAAATGTTAAATTTGATTACCTGACATTTGTATAATATGACCCCTTTAACTGTTGAATTTATTGACACGTAGGATTTGTTTAATTACATTTTGAACCACTAGATATATGTTGTTAAATTGATGATGTATGAAATTGTAAATATATGACAAGTGAAAACCGTAATGTAATAATCTTTAATCTACATGAAATGATAGTGTAGATTCTAGAAATAATTATATTAATTCGTACAAATAACAATACGAATTAATACGGTTATTTCGGGATTATTTGAATTGATTATTGGATTGTTATTGTTGTTATTATTGCTTGTTTATTTACTTTGACACCATCCCAGTTATCACACTGCAAGTTCCCTTTGATATGTTTGATTTTGAATTGAATTGGAATCGGGTTGAAATGATAAATACCCAAATTGAACTTTGACTTAGGATAGAAAATTAAATAAAAAAACTCGATTGGTCAATAATTTGATTTGAGAATAGACGAAGATTTTATTTGAATAAAAATATGGTTTTGAAATGAAGTTGAAATTTGAATTTTTGATGAAAGGAAAATGGTAATATTTAATAATCTGAAACAAAAGATTAACAATGTAATCAATGAAAGAATGTTGTTTAATTTGAGAAATGATTGAATTAAGTTTGAAATGATTTAATAATTAAGTTTGAAATTATAATTAAGTTTGAAATTATTAAACTTTGAAATTATTTAATAATTAAGTTTTGAATTATTTAATAATTAAATAAGATTGAATTATTTAATGATTAAATTGATTTGGATTCTTTAATAAGAGAAATTGAATTTTTGAGTAAGTGAATTTTACTTCGTAAATAATTGAAATTGAGTTTTCTTGATTAAGTAAGTTTTGGAAAATAATTAAGAAAGTAAATAAGTGAAATTGAATTTCTTTAACAAAAAATGAAAATGTGATATTTTTGGAATTAATGTAAGACTTGTAATTGAAGGATTTGATTTGGCGAATTTAATTTAATTCAAAATTGTAAGTTTTGTTTTAATGAAGTTAAACTTAAGAAATTGATTTAATAAGTTGGAAATTTAATAGAAATTGTTTTGAATGATAAAGTAACTTAACGATATTGAATGAAATCGATAAATGAATTTAAATTGATTTGAATGTTAAATTAAATTAATTTAAATATTTTCGAAAAGAAACTTATATTCTATCTTGAATCGATGTTTGAATTGAAATTGAATGATAAGATTTTGAAACGATAATTTGGAAGTTTTGAAACGTAAATTATTGGAAATTGGTTTTGAAAGACAAATGAAATGTTGATTTACGAATTCTATTTGAAATTGAATTGATTTGGTTTTGAAATATATAAACGACCAATCGGTGTAATAATTACGAAAGTTATTAAAGAGACCGGAATTCGGTTATGGATATACTCTCTATCTAAACCGAAAACCACTTTAATAACTATACGCGGAGTGATGATCCAGAATGAAGTGGATGGTTTGGTGAACGCGTTGACTGAAGAAAGAGAACGATTTTGGATGACCCTTGATATGACTAAAACAGGAGCCGCGCCGGGCCATTGAGGTTCGCCACCTCTAGCGGACACACTTCTTCGTTACCATATCTATTACTTTTGTGATTCGATTTGGGTGCACCCCTCGATTATGGGAGTGTTGTTTCGCGGTGTTGGGGTAGTAGCTGCTATGCCCAACATCAGTCCGGATCACGCAACTACTAGTATCCTAGTTGGTATCGCCTCATGTACCTTGTCATACTGATTATCCTATTCGCGACCACTACGATTTTGATTTGTACCTTTAGTATATGGATTGCCCTCTGGTGACTTCCGGTTTTGGGGAAACTACGGTCTTGTATATGCTTTTGGGAATAAACAGGTTAAGAGGTGTATGGGCCCTGCTTAACCCTATTTTGATATCTTTTTATATTACTGATAGACATTATCTACTTATCGTACATTACTATATAGTAGATAGTTTGACGGATCCTTAAAGGATGGTTATTCCAAACATCCTTTGAGTTACTTGTATTTCAATTGCTATTTCACTTGAGTTGGATTTATTAATATAAGAATGTTAATCCTGACTCGAGTGTCTTGTGTTTTTGCTTTACGCTCGGGTCAGACTGAGAGGTTCAGCTTTCGAGACTCACCTTTGGAGTTGGAGCTTCGCTTGGAGATCCAGCTATCTATCCAGCTTTCAGATATTCGATGATTCCAGTGATGTATTCTGATTTGTATCTGTTACTCTTCCGTTGTATCTGGTTTAACTCTGATGTATCGTATTACTCTCCTGTTGTAAACTCTGTTGTATTTTATATATTCATATAGTAGCTTCATGAACTACTATCTCTTTTATTTCCGCTGCACTTATTACTCTGTGTCTGTGATCTGTGATTATTTATTTACTGTATATGTTCAGTTTTGCCAAAATTTAAATTAACAACGCGGTATTTTGAGCAATTCAACTCCGGCATGAGTGTCTACCTATACACTTATAATGGATGCGAATGGTCCAAAATGGCGGGTCGTTACAGTTGGTATCAGAGCTTTGGTAGCTCTAGGCAAAACTCAACATATAGGGTAAACGTACTTACAGAATCACTCTCATTCGAGTTTCAATCTCTTCCTTTTGACTCAATTCCCTTGAATTTTGGAACGTTCCCTACGGCTTCAAAATTCATTCGTGTCCCTCACTAGTCGTCTCCTTTCAATTCGGGAGCACCCCATAACTCCATTTCGAATGATATCTATAATAGATCGGCGGTCTCGCCAATCTTCGAATGATTCGTAAAGGAGCAAAACTCCTTTATAATAGGCATTGTTTTACCGGAGATTTCTGTATCCTCGGTTTACGATGCTATCTATCTCCTGCTATACCTGAATTTTATTTCTTGAGATCGAATGTCGATTTACCTCGAAATTCTACAACGATCTTATTCTTGAAGTCACGGTTGACCCGGTTAAGGTTGCCCGCGATTTATATAATTTATCAATCTTCCTACTTTGTTATTAATCATCATATCTTTGTTTCGAACTTATCTTTGAATCAAATTTCTCTTTGATTTGAGTCCACCAAATTTGAAGCCCTATCCCTATTTTGAAAATCCATTCTTGTATCGTCGAGCAAAGAAATGTATTTGTAAATTTATATTAAAAATGTTTTTATATATTGTGTTGTTTGAGTTGTTGATGTTGATTTGGGTTTCCGATCGATTCGTCTGATCAACGCTATCGATATGATTTCCAAAACACTTGAGCAGAGCAAACTGACACAATATCGCTTTCAAATTTGGTAAACAAATAGTTTTGGATGGTTATATTATACATAAATATAAGTTTTTGAAATTAAATTATTAATGAATTTGTTATCAGAAATGATAATATTTGATTTTCATTTAGTCTTTTGTAAACAATTGACTATTGCAATATAAATAATTGAAATTATAAACTTGGCTATAATGAGAAATTTGAAATCTGAAATGTATTTAAATTAGAATTTGAGAATTTAATTTCCGGTTATTTCAAACTTGGATTTTTAAAGTTTTAAAAGTATATTATTTGAAATATTTCCGAACAAAAATCGTTTCCAAAGAATTTTAAATGTTGAAATCAGTGCTCTTCTCTTTGTCGCTGGAAAATAATTTCGGTGATGGCGGCCGCATCATCGACATTCATTTTCGAGTTTCGAAGTGGAGATACTATTCTGTAGCTTTGCTACGGTTTTGTTTTGAAAAATATTTTGATTCGAATTTCTTTAGTATAATTTGATTTATATATATATAGGTACCTTATTTTAAAATTTAATTTGATTTGATATAAATATATTATATATATCTCTAAATTGTTTAAAGTTAATCGGAAATCTAATTCTTAAATTTTGTTAAAGGATGATTTTAATTATAAATAAAACCAAATTTGGAATAAATATTTAAACTTGAATAATTGAATTGGAAAATTTTTTATTGTATATTATTCAACTTCATTCTAATACAACTTATCTAAATCATTCAGAAGTTAAAAATGTAATTGGATAATATATAAGATAAATTGAATTTATAAATAAAATTTGAGTGTTGTAATAAATGTTATACACTAAATTTTGATTATAAAGATGTTAATAGAGTTAGATAGGATAATAAGTAAAACTCAGTTAATAAGGAAATAAATTTGTTTTGAAAGAATTAATAAATTGAAATTTGATCAACATATGAAAATACCTTGAATTTAAACGAAATTAATAGATGAAAATTAATTTAAATCGAAACTTTTATGGTTTAAAATTAATTTATATGGGTTAAATATATGTGATTAGATATATTAAGTAGAATAAATTTAATAGTAAATTGGAATAATGAAGAATTTAAATTGTTGAAGAAAATATGATTATAATAAAAGACTATTTAAAATTTATGGTTTTAGAAAATTTTAAATTGAAGATAATTGGATAATAAGATAATGAATTTAGAAATAGTTAAGATCGATTTTAGTGAAATCAAATGGATTAAATGAATTATTGAATATCAATTAATTTAAATTTGAATTTATATGGTTTAAATTAATTATTATTTTGTATTTCAAATCTGTTTTTCTTTCTGGTTGTTTCTATTCTCCTACCTCGTTCCTTTTCGGGGACGAAAAGTTTTGAGTGGGGGAGAGTGTAACGACCCGTAAATTTCAACGGTTTTATAACGTAATTAGTTGAAATTTTGTGAAATTTTAAACGATAAAATTTTGAAATAAAAATTTAATATTTGGAATACGTCTAGTTTAACATAGCAGCTGGTAAATTTTCGTCCGAAAATACGAAAGTTTATTTCGCGCGTAAATTCACTTCAATTTAATCAGTTAAAAAGCGTTGTAAATAAAACGTTTTCAAAACCAAAATATTTTTACATAGAAAAATTCTAAACCATCTTCTGAGCAAGATGTCAGTTCATCATTTTTCCAAATTCGGACACCTATTGCTCCGTCGTTCTTATTTTCTGCAAAATGCAGCATTCTGATACCGATATCGATTTTTATCGGATGATCGTACCACTGATTTCTATATACCGTTTTGATCGTCTCGTCGTGCCGATCTCTACGGTATATTCGATTGTCAAATTCGGAGTTCCATTGTACGCTGCACTTTGCGTAACGCCTACCGTATCGGTACCACTTTTACAATTTAATAATGGTGTCCATTCAAATTTCGAATGGTTGGAGGCATTTATTATCAGCTGTCCGTATCCCATCATTCTATGCATTGATGGCCGACTTTATTTTCATCAGTTTTGAAATGGAGAAAAAATTAAATGATACGTGCACAACACGGTACATTCCCTTTATTTCTATTTAAAAGAAATAAACCATGCCTGCCTTTTACACTTGAATCCACCATCAAAATTTTTCTCTTTTCTTCCATCCTCTGTCATGATGCGTCCAAGCAGCCCTACTAGCAAAGCATCTCAGCCCACCTCCATTTCTCTTCTTGCCAATTACCTCCACTTCCACCCCTCTCGGCCCATGCTTGTGGCCAGTACCCAGCCCTCTCGTCCGACCCCATGTTTCTCCGCCTCCATCATCACACACCGAGACACACAAGGCCGAACACCGTGCCATCAGCCCAGCAACTCCGCCTCCTTCCCGTGAGCACGACCTGTACCCGTGCTCTGACCACCTGACCAAACCTTCCGCTTGGAAGCGCCTCCGTCGTCACCCGTCACCATTTCTTCAATTCCGAGCACACACACGTGAAAGATAATCTCGGCCTCTTCTCTTTCTCACCCATCCATGCGCCGTGGCTCTGGTAACTCTCTTCTAGCCGAGCCTATTGTGTGGTATTATATATATTCTTAGTTTACAAATTTATGGTAGTGATGTCAGTTTGAATCCAATGTATATAATATAAATATTTTTAAGCTTTATAAATGTAGCTTATATAGATTATGTATAGGAAAGCTTAGTTTTGTTTTCCGTTGTCTGTTGCCTACACTTTTGCAGTAGCTTGGTTCATAATATTTCATTTTTAGTATACACTTTGTTAGTGATGTCAGTCCATGTGTGTATAGGAAGGATGTAGCCTTCATTCAACTTATTTAATACGTTTATATGTATATTATATTGGTTTTACATGTGTTGTACTGTAAAGTTTGTTAGTATATTTATTGTATATATGAAGCTTTGAATTTTAAGTATATGTCGTTTTACCTGTACTGAGATAAGGCTTGTTTATATATAGAGAGTTATAAAAGTTTTATAATTTTTTTTTTTTTTTTTCTTTCATAAAATTTCATATGACAGCTACAACATGGTTCTGTATAAATATCCTTTTTAAAAGATGTTGTGATAGTTTTATGACATATATGTGGGTTTTTGTTTGTTGTTCTCGTAAAAAAGTCATGTATATAAAATTGTTTTCTAACGTCTTTAAAACAAATATATATTCGTTTATATATATGTACGACCTATTGAGGTTATTGTAGAAATTTATAATTGTTTACATTTATATATACTGTCAAAGTATGTTGCAGTTTATAAAGTTTGCAAGTTATAAAAGTGTACAGTAATTTACTCATATCAACTATTTTATATATTATAAAGTTTGGAAAGATATCAAAGTTATAACAGGCTACAGCCTTTATATATTTAAGTATGTGGTGGTTTTAAAAGTTGTTTGTAATATGTTCTTATATACATAAGTTATGCTAGTCAAATGTTTATTGAAACATAAGTTTGAAGCGCTGTCAGTTTGTATATATTTCTTTTTCTATTGGGTTTAATAATATGTTTTATATACATGTAGGCTCTGGCATATATAGGGTTTTATAAAGTTATGAAAAGTTTATATAGTAAGCTGCATTTTTTTTTTTGTAATAAAGATTGTAAATTATAATTGAGATATGCAAGTTTAGGTACAACCTACATATGTAAATATAATGTATGGTTTGTAGTCGGTTTAACTTTGAGGGATACTGTATAGGTTGAGTTGCTTGCTGGGTTCTATTTTATACTACAGTATATATATATATATATATGATAGTCCATATATATAGTTGTTTTAGTCCATATGTATAGTTGATTATTTTAGAACATGATTTTATATATAGTTTTATATGGTTATATAACTTCACTTATACCGTTTATCTTCATCATTCCAGTTCTGATCTGACCTGTTTCCATCAATTCGTGCCAATCCTACTTTACTTTGGAATTCGTGCTTAGATCCGTAACACATCTTGTTCTCGTCCCTCTCTAAGCCTCGAAAGGTGAGCACTCACTCACGATTAACGTTCTTTTATTTATTAAATTTGATTTCAATTGAAACGACAATTGAAATATACTGCTATTAGTTAATGACACTGTTATATATGCTATTACCTGTATCAGTTCACCTGTGACATCTGACACCATTATCTGTTAATTATTTATGCGATGATAATACAGTTTGGCTGATAATTGATTGATTGTTGAATTTATTGGACGTTAAATTGTTATTGTTAAAATGATAAATAGTATGAAATTGAACTTGATATAGGATAATTAAAATGTTAAATTTGATTACCTGACATTTGTATAATATGACCCCTTTAACTGTTGAATTTATTGACACGTAGGATTTGTTTAATTACATTTTGAACCACTAGATATATGTTGTTAAATTGATGATGTATGAAATTGTAAATATATGACAAGTGAAAACCGTAATGTAATAATCTTTAATCTACATGAAATGATAGTGTAGATTCTAGAAATAATTATATTAATTCGTACAAATAACAATACGAATTAATACGGTTATTTCGGGATTATTTGAATTGATTATTGGATTGTTATTGTTGTTATTATTGCTTGTTTATTTACTTTGACACCATCCCAGTTATCACACTGCAAGTTCCCTTTGATATGTTTGATTTTGAATTGAATTGGAATCGGGTTGAAATGATAAATACCCAAATTGAACTTTGACTTAGGATAGAAAATTAAATAAAAAAACTCGATTGGTCAATAATTTGATTTGAGAATAGACGAAGATTTTATTTGAATAAAAATATGGTTTTGAAATGAAGTTGAAATTTGAATTTTTGATGAAAGGAAAATGGTAATATTTAATAATCTGAAACAAAAGATTAACAATGTAATCAATGAAAGAATGTTGTTTAATTTGAGAAATGATTGAATTAAGTTTGAAATGATTTAATAATTAAGTTTGAAATTATAATTAAGTTTGAAATTATTAAACTTTGAAATTATTTAATAATTAAGTTTTGAATTATTTAATAATTAAATAAGATTGAATTATTTAATGATTAAATTGATTTGGATTCTTTAATAAGAGAAATTGAATTTTTGAGTAAGTGAATTTTACTTCGTAAATAATTGAAATTGAGTTTTCTTGATTAAGTAAGTTTTGGAAAATAATTAAGAAAGTAAATAAGTGAAATTGAATTTCTTTAACAAAAAATGAAAATGTGATATTTTTGGAATTAATGTAAGACTTGTAATTGAAGGATTTGATTTGGCGAATTTAATTTAATTCAAAATTGTAAGTTTTGTTTTAATGAAGTTAAACTTAAGAAATTGATTTAATAAGTTGGAAATTTAATAGAAATTGTTTTGAATGATAAAGTAACTTAACGATATTGAATGAAATCGATAAATGAATTTAAATTGATTTGAATGTTAAATTAAATTAATTTAAATATTTTCGAAAAGAAACTTATATTCTATCTTGAATCGATGTTTGAATTGAAATTGAATGATAAGATTTTGAAACGATAATTTGGAAGTTTTGAAACGTAAATTATTGGAAATTGGTTTTGAAAGACAAATGAAATGTTGATTTACGAATTCTATTTGAAATTGAATTGATTTGGTTTTGAAATATATAAACGACCAATCGGTGTAATAATTACGAAAGTTATTAAAGAGACCGGAATTCGGTTATGGATATACTCTCTATCTAAACCGAAAACCACTTTAATAACTATACGCGGAGTGATGATCCAGAATGAAGTGGATGGTTTGGTGAACGCGTTGACTGAAGAAAGAGAACGATTTTGGATGACCCTTGATATGACTAAAACAGGAGCCGCGCCGGGCCATTGAGGTTCGCCACCTCTAGCGGACACACTTCTTCGTTACCATATCTATTACTTTTGTGATTCGATTTGGGTGCACCCCTCGATTATGGGAGTGTTGTTTCGCGGTGTTGGGGTAGTAGCTGCTATGCCCAACATCAGTCCGGATCACGCAACTACTAGTATCCTAGTTGGTATCGCCTCATGTACCTTGTCATACTGATTATCCTATTCGCGACCACTACGATTTTGATTTGTACCTTTAGTATATGGATTGCCCTCTGGTGACTTCCGGTTTTGGGGAAACTACGGTCTTGTATATGCTTTTGGGAATAAACAGGTTAAGAGGTGTATGGGCCCTGCTTAACCCTATTTTGATATCTTTTTATATTACTGATAGACATTATCTACTTATCGTACATTACTATATAGTAGATAGTTTGACGGATCCTTAAAGGATGGTTATTCCAAACATCCTTTGAGTTACTTGTATTTCAATTGCTATTTCACTTGAGTTGGATTTATTAATATAAGAATGTTAATCCTGACTCGAGTGTCTTGTGTTTTTGCTTTACGCTCGGGTCAGACTGAGAGGTTCAGCTTTCGAGACTCACCTTTGGAGTTGGAGCTTCGCTTGGAGATCCAGCTATCTATCCAGCTTTCAGATATTCGATGATTCCAGTGATGTATTCTGATTTGTATCTGTTACTCTTCCGTTGTATCTGGTTTAACTCTGATGTATCGTATTACTCTCCTGTTGTAAACTCTGTTGTATTTTATATATTCATATAGTAGCTTCATGAACTACTATCTCTTTTATTTCCGCTGCACTTATTACTCTGTGTCTGTGATCTGTGATTATTTATTTACTGTATATGTTCAGTTTTGCCAAAATTTAAATTAACAACGCGGTATTTTGAGCAATTCAACTCCGGCATGAGTGTCTACCTATACACTTATAATGGATGCGAATGGTCCAAAATGGCGGGTCGTTACAGAAATCGATAGAACAAGACTAGCAGATAATCTCCAGCGATTCAAATCTCCAGAAGGTGGAAATCCAAATCTGTGAATACTCAGGCTGACCCGAGCGTAAAGCAAAACACAAAACACTCGAGTCAGGACAATATATACTTATATAATGTAAACCAACTCAAGTGAACTGTAATAAAGGTACAAGTAACTTAAAGAATGCTTGGGATCGCCCATTCTTTAAGGATCCGTTAAAATATCTACTATGTAGTAATATTCGCTATTATAATAGTGTCTACATAAGTAAAGTATAATCATATCGGAAAATAGCGTTAAGGGGATGGAGAACCTTAACGCGGTCGGATCTTAAAATCATAATCGTAGTAAAGCTCGATATGGTAGGTGACACGGCACAACTAGGCAATGCCAGGGTAGATATACCAATTACGCATCCGGACTAGTGGTGACGCATAGCAGCCACTACCGCCCACCTCGAACAACACTCCCAATCAAGGGTGGCCACCAAATCAATCACAAGTAATAGAATGGTATCGAAGAAGTGTGTCCGATAAGAGGTGCTACCTCCTTGGTCCGTCAATCGCTCCTGTTTTAGCCACCTTATGCCAACTCACGGGAGTTGGGTCCACGTAACATACCTTAAGAACGTCGACACCATCCTACTTCATTCTGGAATCTCCACCGCGTACACGGTTGTCAAAGTGGTTTTCGGTATCGACAGAGAGTATGTCCATATCCGATCCCGGTCTCTTTGCCAACCAATCGTTATTATAACCCGTGGTTATAACCTTTAAAAACAATACTTTACTTCAAAATAAGATATCATTTCAAAATCATGTCTTTATCAAAATAAAGATTTATCATTTCCAAATCATTTCAATATTCTAAAATATCGTATCCTTTCAAACTTCTTTTCAAATCATTTTATTACATCAAAATATTATATCTTTTCAAACTTTATTTCAAATCATTTTTATATATCAAAATATCATATCTTTGATAGTTATACTTCGAAACCAAAATCATTTTATTTCAAAACTATGTTCATTTCAAAACAACATCATTTCCATTTCAAACATATATTCACCTTTCAAATAGTCTATACTTTCAAAGTTATAACTCTTTTGAAACAAAACATTTGAAATCATTATACTTTGAAAATCACAGCATTTCGAAATCATATATTTAAAATCATCTTTTAATTCTATACATTTACAAACTTATTAAATTCAAACCATCAAATTTCAATTCAATTACAGTTTACCAACAAACCGTTTCAAATCTTATCAATTCCCAATATAGATTAAATCCACAAAATACAATATTCAATCTTTAGTATATTTCAAAACTTTAAATCTCCGACATTTCATAAATCCAATATCATTTAAATAAACTCAATTGATATATACTTTAAATATTCATTTATCAAATAAATTAAATAAGTCAGAAATCAAGTATCATTTCAAACTCATTTCACAATATCAAAATATTATTCAAAACACCATTCATTTTTATTCATTTAAATACCATTTAAATCCATTCATTTTATTAAATTTAAATACCATTTTAAACTCACATTAGAAATCAAATTCTTCCACTTAAATATCTCTTCATTATCTTTAGAAATTTAACATTTAATTTCCCAAAATTATATCATTTTCCAGAGATTATTTTTCATTAAAATTAATTTAAAACAACAAAATATAGTTTCCGTAGCACTTATAAAATGCTACGTAAAGTTATAGTTTAAAACAGTTAATTAACAAAAGACAACGTTAAATGCTGTAATAGATTTCTTTTAAGTTTCAATTAACTTACATGTTAAGTTTAACCACTATAGCACTTACAAAGTGCTATAATAGCCTTTATTTCAAATTAACCCTTTAGTTCATTTAAAACACTACAACATTTACAAAATGCTGTAATATCCTTTACATTACATTTCAAAATGCTGTTAAATCATATTCAGAGTTTTATTTACAATTCCACAAATAATTAACTTTTAATATAAATCATTTTAACTTATAAAATCATATATTTCACATTTAACACAATCATTTAAATACCTTTATTTCTATGATTTTATAAAGTCAAATTTCCATACAAAAATCAAATTTAATAACAATTAAATTTTCATTTCTTTAATTAAATTATTAACTTAACAACTAAGTTTAAATTTCCAAAAATATAGCTTATTTCCATTTATTTTACTTAATTAAAATTTCACTTTTAAACAAATTTCACAAAATTCAATTTAAGTTATATTTCCAAATTCAGCTTAAATGTTCATTTATTCCATATTTTAATTTATACAAAATCATTAACACCTTTAAAACATTATTATTACTTAATAAAAATCATTAAATTCATCTTTAAATCAAATTTGTCATATTTTCTTACTTTACAAAAATTCCATTTATAAACAAAATCATAAATTCCAAAATTAACTTATATTTCAAATTCTACTTCACCATTTACTTAATTCACTTATTTAATTTGTAGAAAATCACAAATACTTTATAGAAATCATTTTAATGAAATTTAAATCAAAGTACCATAATATTTACATTAGATAAAGTATTTTAAAAATTTCAAAAAAATATATAAACCACGGGTCCGTATAAAATTTTCTAACCTAGGTCAAGTGATACGGATATGTATCATTTCAATCCGCAGTTTACAAAGAAAAACCGGGTTTTATCATTTCAAACCCGCAATCCCAAGTAATATAAATAAATAAATAAAAACCGTTCAGGCCTATCATTTCAGCCCATAACGATTTTTCCTTATTCTAAAGTCCGTTCGGGTATGTATCATTTCAACCCATAGTGATTCTAATCTACAAGGAACTTGCAGTGTGATAAACTGATATAAATAAACAGAATAGCATGAGATAACAGTAATAGATGATATAACATATGTAATAATAGGGGTAAACATTATATGATCATAATATAACAGTTACAACAGGATGATATAATTTTACAGATTCAAATGGTGTCAGTTTACTAGTTATATAAGTACACATTGTCTGGTGAGAATTACTCACCTGTTCAAGCTGGAGATGACAACCACAAACGCACAACAAAGATTTCCAGAGGCACGAGAGCATGATAATTATTTGAGTGTGGGAGAGCCAAAGCTAATTGCCTTGTCACATTCAAACCAAACAATTACAAACAACATAAGATTTCAACCCAAAAATTCAATAAACAATGCTAGAAATGGATGCATAAACAAAGTTAAAGTGTTTGCACTTGCTTCCTACCACCTATGCTTCAGCTCCAGATCTGAAATGGCACGGCTAAAGGCATGGTTTGGATCAGGTATGGTCTGGAAAAGGTGCGGCTACAAGGTGATGAAGGTGAGTGGAAGTTACAAGGTGTTGAAGGCAATGGAATACCAAAGGGTTTCAAGGCAAAGTGTGGCTTTTGTTGCACCATAGGGTTCGGCCCCTTGCTGATGTGGCTTGGCCATGGTATGTGGTGGTCAGGTGGTGGCTGGAGTGTGGGCCAGAGGTGGTGGAAGGTCAGGTCAGAGGTGGTGGTGGTGGAGGTAGTGGTGGCAAAAGGTGGTAGAAGGAGGAGATGACAATTCTAGGTCATAAGTGATAGTTTGTGATGGTTTTTGGTGAATTTTGTGTAGATCTTGGACTTGGATTGGTTAGGCCTGAGGAGGAGGGTTGCTAGGATGGGTGATGGTCAGAGGAAGGGGGTCGTGGTGGTCGGCCAAAGCCTGGAGGAGGAGGAACCAAACTATGAAGGTAGAGAGCATATGCAGTTTCAATAGAAAAAACATAGAAAACAAGGAAGAAAGAAGGAATTTTTACCCAAAATTTTGAAGCCATGGCCGTGATTTTTTTGGAGGAGAAAGAGAAGTGTTTGCGTGAAAAAAAATGAAAAGAAGTCCGCTGAAAAGAATAGGGCATGCATGGCCAAAAACATTGAAGAGAGGAGTTGAGAAAGTGAAAGGTCGGGAGGTGAAAAGCCATAGGAATTTCAATAGTTTAAAACTTTTCATATTTCCTCTAATTTATTTTTAAGTTTTATATAACTGAAATATATATATAAACTCAGATAAAATACGAAAATTTAGTAAATAAACAAAAATAAATTAATTAATTATTAATTATATAAAATTTAATTAAGTAAAACAGCAAAAATTGCAACTAGTCTTGAAAATATGAAAAATAAATGCAATGAACTTTGGAAAAAGTTTATGGACTTGTAAAACATTTATAAACAAAGATAATAACATAAAATAAAAATGCATTCACAAAATGAATAAATAAATTTTAATTAAATATAATTTAATTGAAGAAAATAGCAGAAAAATAGAAACTAGCCTTTAAAAATAGAAAATAAATTCAATACGCTTTGGAAAAATTATATAATCACTTTAAATTATTTAAAAGACAAAATTATACATAAAATAAAATACTAACACATATTAGAACAAAATATGACAAATAAAATATAATTTAAAATAGACAATATTGCTAAATACATCAGTTTACACACAATATTGAAATATACATAACTTTCACAATTTAACTCCGTTTCCAATGAAACGAAAAGCTGTATCCATGGAACTAAATCTATTTTCATAATAAAAGATAAAATTTAAGAATTTGAAATATTTAAATTTAAAGTTTAAAAGTCAAAGTTTGACCAGTTTCAATAGAAATTCACTTTTCAGTGAAATATCCAATTTATACTAGTTTGAACTATAAATCACTTAATAGTCAACATTTATATTTAAAATGAAATGTTTGAAATAAAAAAAAAGTTTAAAATAATTTAAAATAAAATAAAGTCAAAATTTAAAATATAGGCCAAAATCTAGGGTTGTTACAGTGAGAATGCAACGCCGCAGCGCCCGCAACACCGTGAAACAACACTCCCAAAATCAAGGGTGCACCAATCGACAACAAGTATAAGTAGTTCTAAGAAGTGTGTCCACTTGAGGTATCAATCCTCCATTGGCCCGGCACAGCTCCTGTTTTAGTCATTTCCAATTTGACACAAGTGTCAAGGCTATCCATCATCGTTCACTTTCTTCAGTCATCACGTACATCATTCCAACCACTTCATTCTGGATCATCACTCCGCGTATAGTTATTAAAGTGGTTTTCGGTTTAGATAGAGAGTATATCCATAACCGAATTCCGGTCTCTTTAATAACCTCCGTAATTATTTCACCGATTGGTCGTTTAATATATTTCAAAACCAAATCAATTTCAATTTCAATCAGAGTTTATAAACCGACATTTCATTTGTCTTTCCAAATCAATTTCCATAATTTACGTTTCAAACTTCCAAATTCACAATTTCAAAATCTTAAAATTCAATTTCAATTTCGATTTAAACAATCCAAATCTCGATTCAAGTTCGCAAATGAGTTTCCTTCCAAATCATTTGAATTAACTAAATTTAACATTCGAATCAATTTAAACTTATTTATCGATTTCATTCAATATTCGTTAAGTTACTTTATCATTCAAAACAATTTCTATTAAATTTCCAATTCATTAAACCCATTATTTAAATTCAACTTCATTAAATCAAAACTTACAATTTTGAATTAAATTAAATTCATCAAATCGAATTCTTTAAACTTCAAGTCTTACATTAATTTCAATAAATCGCATTTTCATTTCTTGTTAAAGAAATTCAATTTCACTATTTTACTTTCTTAAATAATTTTCCAAAAACTTACTTAATCAAGAAAACTCAATTTCAATTATTTACGAAGTAAAATTCACCTATTCAAAAATCCAATTTAATTTAATCATTAAATAATTCGATCTTAGTTAATTATTAAATAATTCAAAATTTAATTATTCAATAATTCCAAAGTTTAATAATTTCAAATTAATTCAATCATTTCTCAAATTTAACAACATTCTTTTGTCAATTACATTATTAATATTTCGTTTCAGATTATTACATATTAACATTTTCCTTTCATAAAAATTCAAATTTCAACTTCATTTCAAAACCATATTATTTATTCAAATAAAATCTTCGTTTATTTTTAAATCAAATTATTGACCAATCGGGTTTTATTTAATTTTCTTTCCTAGGTCAAAGTTCAATTTGGGTATTTATCATTTCAACCCGATTCCAATTCAATTCAAAAATCAAAGCATAACAAGGGAACTTGCAGTGTGATAACTGGGATGGTGTCAAAGTAAATAAACAAGCAATAACAACAACCAATATCAATCCAATAATCAATTTCAAATAATCCCGAAATAACCGTATTAATTCGCATTGTTATTTGTACGAATTAATATAATTATTTCTAGAATCTACACTATCATTTCATGTAGATTAAAGATTATTACATTATGGTTTTTCACTTGTCATCTATTTACAATTTCATACATCATCAATTTAACAACATACATTCAGTGGTTCAAAATATAATTAAACAAATCCTACGTGTCAATAAATTCAACCGTTAAAGGGGTCATATTATACAAATGTCAGTTAATCAAATTAACATTTAATTATCCTATTTCAAGTTAAATTTCATACTGTTTATCATTTTAACATTAACAATTTAACGTCCAATATAAACATCAACAATCAATCAATTATCAGCCAAACTGTATTATCATCGCATAAATAATTAACAGATAATGGTGTCAGATGTCACAGGTGAACTGATACAGGTAATAGCATATATAACAGTGTAATTAACTAACAGCAGCATATTTCAATTGTCGTTTCAATCGAAATCAAATTTAATAAATAAAAGAACGTTAATCGTGAGTGAGTGCTCACCTTTCGAGGCTAGAGAGAACCGACAATGAAATTGAGTTACGAAATGTAAGCACGAATCCAAAACAACAATGTCTGCACGAACTCAACGATTCAAGCTGATAACAAGAATTGATGGAACAAATCAGAATGGGATCGATGAAGATAATCGGTATAAGTGAATATATAAATCAAAATCATTGTTTAAATTATAACACATAAACTAAAATCAATTTTTTTTTTAAATTAAATAAATACATTTATATACTTATAGAAATGCAAAATATTTACACATTAAAAATTCATATATATATATATACAGTACTTTATAAACTTTCCTTTTTCGAAACGGTGCGATATCATACTCACCACGGTTTTAAAATCAATATCTATTAAATAATGAAATAACCAACAAAACCGTAACTATAAGAAAAACTTTAATCCTATTATAATATTCCGTACTTTTGAAAACATGTGAACAATACACGGCCGAACAAATCTTTATATTCAAACAGGATGTAATTTATATTTTCAAAACAGCCTGTATGCATTATAACTAAACCTATATGCAACTTCTTAAAATGCGAAAGTAGTGAGAACAATGCACAAAATGATAATGCAAACTGAAAGTCATAAACTATTTTAAATCAAAAGCTATGTATAATTTAAAATCCAATGTTGTAGCTTGAATATGCGTACAACCTATGTAATATAATGTAACTAATACATATATAAAATCAGACTAGTGCATGACTATTAGTATATATAAAGTTGTCTCTTTTTTCAAAGCTTTGTTCAACATATACCATATACTTTTTTTTATACGTATAAAAGTATTGGATAAAGTCACACGTTTTCAAACACGTGTAACAAAACATTATATACCTTTATATAACCAATATATATTATACTTACAAAGAAAAGCTTAGAAAGGAGAGATGCGCATGGACAACTCGCCCAGGTCTGAGTGACGCAAGCCGAGGGGTACTCGGCCGATGGATGGAGGGGCGCAACTGCCGAGGCAAGAGGAGGAGTTCGATGAGGTGTGGGAATTGTTGAAGTGAGGCAGATCGGATCGGTTTGCAAGCTGGTGATGGCGATCGGCAGCCAATAGAAAAGGCTGAGGTGGCTACGCGTTCTTCTGGCGATGTGCTGCCAGTCGGAGGGCGGAAGGTGAGAGGGCAGAGGCGGTTCGGGGTGAAGCATGTCGAAGGTGCTTGGTGTGGGGCTTTGCGGCAGCAGAGGATAGGGAAGTGAGGGGTCGTGAGGATTTGGTGGTCGATGTAGTAAGGCTAGCCGGTGGAGCAGGCCAAAGTAGCGGAGGTGGGAGGAAGAAGGTGCGGCACATGCGCGCGTGATGGGTGGTTTGCGCTGCTGCCATGAGCGCAGGCGGGTGGGCGAAGCTGCACGTGGCAGTGGGGAGGTGCGGGTCCAGTTTGGGTCGGAGACGTGGAGGGTGGTGCTTGACTTCGGTTGGTTGAGATACATGGCAGAGGAGACTGAAGTGGAAGATGTTCACATAGGATGAACAACAAAACATTGGACATGAGCAGGTGGGTTGTTTTGGCAAATAGAACACAGCAGGCTCCAAAACATGACAATTATATGAATTGTTTCTCACGCAAATGGTGAACAGATGAAATGTCTAACTAAATTCATAACGTGGAAAATAGCAAAGGTCTTGGCAGTTGAAAACCAGGAAATTAAATGCTAGTGACTATTCAAATTTACACGATGGTTAAACAATCAGACAAACGAATTCAAAAAATAATAATATCAAAACGGTACCTATACGGATGATCGTTTCGCAGTTTTCGCGGCGTACCGAACTGCAAAATATACAAATGAGTATACTGCGAAGATCAGCACGACGAGACGATCACAACGGTATACGGATATCAGTGGTATGATCATCCGATAAAAATCAATATCGGTACCAGAATGCTGCTATTTTGCAGAGAATAAGAATGACGGAGCAATAGATGTCCGAATTTGGAAAAATGACGAACTGATATTTTTCTCAGAAGATGGTTTAGAATTTTTCTATGTAAAAATATTATGGTTTCGAAAACATTTTATTTTCAACGCTTTTTAACTGATTAAATTGAAGTGAATTTACGCGCGAAATAAACTTTCATATTTTCGGACGAAAATTTACCGATTGCTATGTTTAACTGGACGTATTCCAAATATTAAATTTTTTTCGAAATTTTATCGTTTAAAAATTTCGCAAAATTTCAACTAATTACGTTATTAAAACAGTTGAAATTTTACGGGTCGTTACAAATTACTTACCAAATATTTATTCATTCTATATAAACAAATTTCAATTAATTACATATAATTTCTCTTTTTAATACAACACTGAATTTATTCCTTATTTACAATTATAACCAATCTAACTTTACAATTATTTCAATTGATTGAAATTGCATTAAAATAGTTTTCAATAACATTCAAGCAACATTATTAAATCATACTCTGATTATTTTCTCATTAATAAATCATAAATTTTTATTTCTCTTAATTTTAAATTTCAAAATCTTATTTAATTTAATAAATTTAATTATCAAAAATATGGGTCGTTACACATATAGCCTTCTAGCTTCCCCTATTTTAGCCATTCCCGGGTTGTGAGGCTTAAGGGGCTACGCTCTTATCATTTCCTCATAGCAATTCTCTCTTGGAATGCTAAAACTGCCCTTCAGGCAGAAAAGCAATGCCAACATTCATCCATACAAGTTTATTTTGCGTCCGAACGAAATCGAAGGCACGACTTCTACTACATCCATTTTGGAATCACTCTCATAATTGGTAGCAAGTAGCCCATGCACTTCAAAGAACTCCATCTTCGACCTTCTTCAAGTTGTCTTCCATTCGAGTGGTTATGTTAGTTCGAAGTGGTTTTTGGATTACATATCTGATCCCGGTCTCTCCGAACCAGTAACTGATAATCTCCAGTCGACTCATTTTCGGTTCTTTCAGAAATAAACGGACTATACCAGAGTCCCAAATGGATCTCTAATATATCCCTTAAAGGTAGAGTTGTTTCACCCGAATAAGTTATCCTAAGGGATCTCAAACCTTATGAACACTTGAAGCTCTTATTTACTTCCTAAATCAAAACTGGCCAAGATTTGATAGTCTGTTATTTAACTATCAAATATACGATCAAACAATAATCCAAAGATTTAATTTTTCCCATAGCAACCACTAAGCCTCAAAATAACCTTTCATTTATTTAAATCTCTTTTCAAAATATTTATTTAAAATATTCATATACTTATCCTACCTGTAAAAGTATATTCACAAAACATTATAAAAGATTTCTTATTTCAGAATCATACCAAAAGGATTAAAAAAAATGTTGTTTAAAAGAAATGGAGATAAGTATAAACCAAAACACTATTCCTTCAGTGTTGAGCATGGAATGAATGTCCACACTACCAAAATTAAGAAATTCAATTTGGGGAAATCCAATCTTAATTTCCTTTATAAATTTCTTCAATAATCCTTTTTAATAAATCTCTTGCATTTATAAACATTTTCTTTACTAAAATTCCAAATCCATTTATAAAACTCTTAATAAATCTCCAAGTTTATATATAAAACTCTTTGATAAATATCCAAAACCATTTATTAAACTCTTTAACAATATCCAAACCATTTATAAAACTTCTTTCCACATTTTAAGATTTCTTTTCAATTTATAAAACTCCTTTTATAAATTTTCCATATTCAAAATAAAACTTCTTTAATGAACTTTGATGAATGAAGTCCCTTTAATAACTAAGCAATTATTTAAAACACCTTTGCATAGCTAAGTTATTATTTAAACATTCTTCATTTAATTACCTTTAAACCACATTAACAAAATAATGATTTTAAACCATCATTTCAAAAGTATTAAATTAACTTCAAACGTTTTTAACAAAATAGTTGCTTGATTATCCTTTAAATATCATATTCAAATGATAATAAATTTTAAAACATTATCCAAGAGATAAAATTTAAATATTTTACTTCACAAGTTCAGAAGGAGGCTTAGTGACCACAAATTGTCCTCATTTAGTTAAATTTAACTTTCCAAGTTATAACATGGGTATTTACATAACAAGCAGATATGTAAAAGGGATTAATAAATTAGAACCAATAAGCATATAGGTAAATGTCCAAGTTACCAAAATAGTAGAACTGAGATTTGTTTTCCTAAACACATGTCCAAGTTAATATAATATCAGAATGAGTTTTATTCTACCTAATAGATGTCAACATAATCTATTTGGTGAATTATGGTAGAATTGTGATTTATTCTACTAACAGATGTCAACTAGAATTTAAACAGCAGAACGGTGTTTTATTTTGCTAAATATATGTCATTGGATTTCATATTCATTTGAGGTAACTTTGGGGTAATCGACAAAGAAATCCCTTGGTTTTGAAACACCTTTTAAAAGATAATTGCTTTAAAAACAAAACCGATCTTTAGTAATAAGTGGTATAAAAATTAAAAACTTTTATTCGATTATGTAATAACCTTTAAACTCTTTATTAAATAAAAAATTAAACCTTTAGTTAATATGTAAACAATAGTTAACTTTTAGATAAATAATTAAGCAATTAAATAAGAAATATCCTTTAAATTAATCATTAAATAATAATTACTCTTTAAATAAATAATTTAAACCATAATTAATCTTTGATTAATAATTAAATAATAGTTTAAACCTTCAATAGAAATAATTTAAATGTTAATTGAGTCTTCATTCAATCTTAATTAAACTTAACTTAATAAGTATTTAATTAACAATTAAGCACTTTTATGATAAAAAAATAAACTAATAACGTACCTTTAATAAATAAATTAAATAATCATTAATCCTTAAACAATTATTTAAATAATAATTAATCTTTAATTAATTAACTAATTATAATTAACTTTACTTCATTAACCCTTAAGTACTAATTACCTTTGCTAAGTAATAATTATGTACTAATTACCTTACTTAATTAATTAAATAATCATTAAATAAATAATAATAATTACTTATTACATATAATAAGTTTGAAAACCATTTTCAAAAGGATACTTAAGTGCAAACACTTTCATATTTCAAAAAGAGATCGTTTTTACAAACTACATTCATGGCGACTATCGCTATATGACCCGTAATTTCCAAAACTTGTTTTTATTAATTGAATAGCTTTAAAACCGTACTCTTTTACTTAAACACACTATCTAACTTTAGAAAAAAAATTTGAAACTACAAGTAATGTTTTTTAAGACTTTATAAAAACTTTTTAGAGAAATACTTAGGTAAAGCTAGTTAGAAAGCAAGGGATTTCTATGTCATTCCTATAAGTCTAAATGCAAACTTTCTTAGCATATATATCACATACATGAACCAAGTATGTCACCATTGTAGAATATGCTAGTATATGATTTTTGTTTGATGATAATAAACATATATATATTCATTTAAATGTATTTTTTATTGTACTTTATTATTCAAATAATTAAATAAATATTTGATGAATAAAATAAATAACACAAAATTTAAATTCAAACAAATATTTTATTCAAACAAATATTTTATTACAATTTTGAATAGTACAAATTTGAGCTCTCACTATATATACACAATTTCAATTACATTACAATTTCGCTTACATCAAAAATTTCAATTTAAAATGTTGACCTCACTACATATCACTCATTCACTCGTATTTATCTTCAAATCTATTCCAGATTGAATCCAGCATCTGAATTATCTGTAAAATAAACACTGACGTAGTAAAATTGGAAAAGAAATATTTGTGTAGTGTATAATGAAATGTGTGATTTGCCGCGGTTATTTGGGTAGTTCGTCATCATTTATTTTGAATTCATCTACACGAACAACTTGCAACATGCACAGTGTATCACTGTACATGCCACAAGGCCGTGCACACCGATATACACTTGATAAAATTGCAGGGACAGGTGTGCACAAGGTCAAACTCGAGCCGAGGCTGGATTCAACTCAGGTGCAATACAAAATCATCACAAAATTGTCAAGTACCAGTTCTCATGCAACAAGAATCCAAAACCAACATAAAACAAGGCTCAACAAAAAATTCAATGTGTATACATGAGAACGGACTCTATAGTGAAGTCCTGAAGTAATATGAAATGAAAACAACTCGACCATTCAAACTCAAGACAAGTTTTTAAATCAATGTACACATGAAAAAGAAGATCACAAAAATCTTTAGACTGCATGTTCAAAGTGCTCAAATGTACACACCAGACAAGTGCACAAAGACAGGCATGCAACCAGACTTCAACAGAACTGGAAACAAAGCAAACCAGCACAAATGAAAACACAACCGAACAACCACATAACAATGTCAAAACAACAATATAGACTTCAACTCGAACCAAGTACAACATGACACCAACATACTACATGCATTCAGACTTCAAGTGCACCCTTCATTCAATATGGAACCAGGAAAACATGGAACAAGACTGCAATAACAAAGTGCATACACATGAAGACTCCAACCAGAGCAAAGTCACAATGCTTTAGACATGAATATATACAACAGAGCTTCAGACATGGTCACGTGTACAGTGGATTAAGAATGTCAAGGGCGAGATAAAATTCAATCAGAGGTCATATGGAACAGCGAATAAAATATTAAACAAGTCGTTGGCAATAATGAATGGAACCAACTCAAATTGTTCAAGTAAAAATCGAATGATGCCAAAGTCATAGCAGTGAAAAACGGAGTATATTCAAATTCATCCTAAATATATGGAGTAACTCGTATCTAATGAATAAGTCATAATCACCACAGTCGCATGATCAAAACTCAACACAGTAGAGACATCAAGCCAACGAAGTGGATAGGCATAAAAATCATACACATATATACATACATATATGTATGTATATACATGTTTATATGGGTACAGTAATCATAGTTGCAAGTCACAGTTAAAATGACGTTGTAGTAATTTTCAAAATGAACAAAAATTTATCACAATTTTAAATTCCAAAGTCGATGCAAGTGGACAGTGCAACCAGGTGGAGGCATTTAGTAATGAATTAGTTCTAACAAGACTAGAACCAAATTCAAGTGCAGAAGATCACACAGTAGCAGTTAAAGAAAAAAAAGTCTTGAATTATATCAAATATTCAAAGAGCCGAAGTCAAGGCAAAAAGAACAAAACCGACTCAGAGAATTTCAAACAAAGTCAATGATCATGTCATGCCAGAATCAAAGTGACTAAGTATAACCTATTTGTTTTGAACAACATAAGCTATAAAACTCAATAATAAGCACAAAATTAGATAAACATCATTTTCCATGAAGCACAAAAAGAGAGCATAACATTTATCACAATGTTGAAGCTATATAATTAGAGAGCTTCATTACCCCTAAATTGAAGGGGTTTAGCTTCTCATATTTTTTATCATATCAACAAATATAGCTTGCAACATAGAACAAAACAAAGAGAAAAAGAGAGCTAATTGAAAGAAAAAACTAATCTACTTGCATAAAAGAAAATCTACACTACTAGCATGAAAGGAAAAGAACATGTAAGTAAAAGGAAACAATAATTAACATTGCATAAAAAGAAAATAAGATTACATAAAATAAAAATGCCTAAGTAGCCATGAAAAGAGAAAGAGAGCTTTCTTTTTATTTTCCTAAGAGAAGAGACTAAGAGAAGAGAGCCTAAAAGAAAGACTAAGAAGAGGAGGGTTACATGAAACATAAGGGGATTTTATACATGTGTTAAACCCTAATTCATATTTTTGGGGAATGCCCAAAATACCCTCTTAGGAAGTGTCGAGGCCAAGTAATCATTGGCTTCAAATAATCCTCATTTAAGTGTACATGAAACCATTCATTCCATAAGCATGTGCATTAGCCTCTAATTTGTACATGAAGAGAGGTGGGTAGGTGGGGTCCTCCATTATCATGCCTTTGAATTATTTCCTTCTTCATTCCTTCATCTTCACTCTTGTGCATGCATATATCTTCATGAAACCAATTGTATATGAAGCCAAATTCCAATAAAAAAAATATAGAAATTTCCAATTAAATTTTCTCAAATTAATATATGCACAAAAATGACCATTTTGCCCTTGGATGAAGATGAATATGTGACGATTTGAAAATAATATGAATTTGGTTTAAACAAGTTAAAATGCCCGATATGATCAATTATTTAATTTAAATAGATTAAATATGGTGGTAAAAATATGCACATTTACGTGCACATCAAATACCCCCACACTTATCTTTTTACTCATCCTCGAATAAAGGAAAAACTAAGATAAATCCATTTTCGTAGGGAGCACGATTGCATTGAGCATATGCAACAAGCCGTTAAACCTCTGGGTGTCCCCAGTAGGACGAGTGTTGTCTCGTGAGGGTTTTCAGTGGATACTACACACAAAATCCAAATGCAGGATGCAAATATTTACAAAATGCAAGATTTATTTACAAAGAGATGAATGCGAGTTTTTGAAAATATTTACAATGAAGGATTTACTTTTTAAATTAACACAAATAAGTTAAATATATGTTTGGTTATTATCTCGAAAATTTAAGTCATTTACACGTCAAAATTACAAACAAAAATCAAGTTATCATAACAAATAGACAATAGTTTAACTCGTTATTTCAGTTGATAACAAAGTGTAACCATGAAATAGGTCCTTAGTTGATTATCAAAGTTTATTAAAGTGGTATTTCATTTCATTTCAATAACAAATCAAATCAAATAAGTTAAAATAGTGCTTGGATTTCATTTGCTTACTCTCTCCATTTTTTTTCTTTTGAAAATTTTTGTTGATATTAGCAATATTTACATATGCCTAACTCAGATAAACTGAGGCTAGATATATTACCCATGCACTGCCTTGCAGACTGATGTGAGGGGAATACAGAGCGTGGCGAGTGAACACACGAGTGTGAACACCTATTGACTGTAGGCGTTATTAAAAAGAATTTATATATATATATATACACCTAACTTAGATAAACCGAGGCCAGATATATCGATCATGCACTGCCTTTTGGGCTTAGGTGAGAAGGGTACAGAGCATGGCGAGTGAACACATGAGTGTGAACACATGACTCTAGGTGTTAAAAAAACATATACATATATACAAATGTTTTTTTTTCTTTTTTTTTAGAAAGAGAGAGTTTTGCAAAATCATCTTAGCACCGTTTAACTTAGAAGACAAAAAAATGTTATATCCTTTTATTTGAATTCACCACTTTTTTAAAACAAAGATTTTCAATTAGGATATATTTCATAATTAACACGTATAAATCTTCCTATATACAAGTTAAACCATTGTTATTTGTAATCAAACTTCATTTTTACTTTTGTCAAGACAAATAAATTTTCAAAAATTTCAATTTAATAAACCAAAACCATATATTTATCCTATAGTGTTTGTTTAAAAATAAATCAAAATGGTTAAAAAAATTTGTTTTTGGGAATTTTTTTACAATTTCTTTTTTGGTTTTCTAAAAGAAAAAGCAAAAATAAACCATGAAAAATTGAAAAATGATTTTGAGTCTCCCCCCACACTTGATTTTCACTATGTCCCCACAGTCAACCCAAGTGAAAGGAGAAAAATAAAAATAAAACATGACCTTTATTTAAATGAAAATTAACGGTATTTACATGAGATCAGAAAGTATATCGTCAAAAAGTAAATGAAACGGTCTTCCAAAGACCGATTCATTTTCCTCGTCAAGTATACGAGACACATTTTAAGCTCGAAAAACCGAACCGTAAAAGATTTCAAAGTTGACTGGTGATTTGGAAAAACGAATCTCGTTTTATTGAAAATCGTACGAGTTGTTTCCTTTTCGATGAATTTTGGGGTTGATAAAACGATTGATTGAAGTTCAAGTTTATTTGCACCAAATTGAAATTCAAGCTGTTCATTGAAAAATTCTTCAAAATGATTGAATTCAAAATCAAAATGGTGATTTAAATCATCCCCTTCAGAATTCGACTACTCATTTTCAAAAAGTCCAAAGAAATCGTGTTCGTTAAATTCGTCTTCCTTTGTTTGATTATCAACAACTTCATCGCATATATTAAGTTCAAAATCCAAAGTTGTCGTATTCAAAATTTTGAAATCGAGAAAAGAAAGATCGAATTTCAAATTTGGTTCCACACCCACAAAAGAATTGAAATCCAACTCAATTACCGTGTTTTCAATAACTTCACTAAGATTGTTATTTTCAATTTCAAAAGTTTTTATTTGAAAATCGTCGATTTGGGTAAAATATGGATTATTGTTTGACTCGTCACACGTTGGAATTTGATTTTGTTTTTTACGTTGTTTCATATATGTTTCAAACAACGAATCTGTGTGATCATCGTATATTTCGTTCATTTGCTCAACAAAATCCAATTTATAGTTATTAACTTGAGAATTTTCGATTTGGATTTGTTGAGAACAAAGATTTTCACTTGCATCATAGTCGAGATGATTCCCATTGCCAAAATTGTTTGAAAAGTGGATCACATTTTCATTTTGATTTTGAAATTCATTTTGGAGTTCAAAATTGAATTGGCATGGGTTATACTCGAAATCATTTGAATTTTGAAGTGAATTCAAATTTTGATTATTCTGAAAACTTTTATTTGAATCATTGCCCAAATATGAATTACACAAACATTTATCATTTGATTTTGTTGTGTAGATATTTCAAGTAAAGACGAAATCTTCTTTTCAAGATTTGAGGGTTGGTCATCGTTTTGAAAACTTTGTTGTTCAAAATTCGAATTGTTTGAAGAATAGTTGTCGTTAAAATATCCATACGCATTTGGGGTGAAATCATATGGATTATATTGATTTTCACAACTATTGTAAAATTCAAGTGAATATGGAAATTCAGACATTTTCAAGAATGTTTTTGGGTTTTTTTATATAAAGGAAAAATATTTACAAATAAAATTTATTCTTTTCAAAAGGGAAATTGATTTTTGTTTTGTTTTTAAAGTTTTTTTTTAAAAAAAAGGAAAAGAAAAGAACATGTATTAATTTGCATAAAAAAGTTACATGAAAAGAAAATGGCTAAGTAGCCATGAAAAGAAGAGAAGAGCTTTTGATTTATTTTCTAAGCTAAAAACTAACTAAGAGAGACTAAGGGAGAGGAGGGTTACATGAAACATAAGGGGATTTTATACATGTGTTAAACCCTAATTTATATTTTTGGGGAATGCCCAAAATACCCTCTTAGGAAGTGTGGAGGCCAAGTAATCATTAGCTTTAAATAATCCTCATTTAAGTGTACATGAAGCCATTAATTCCATAAGCATGCGGATTAGCCTCTAATTTGTACATGAAGAGAGGTGGATAGGTGGGGTCCTCCATTATCATGCCTTTGAATTATTTCCATCTTCATTCCTTTATCTTCACTCTTATGCATGCATATATGTGACGACCCGCTATTTTGGACCATTCAAATCGACAATAATCCACACATGTCGAACTTGAATAATACAAAACAGTAGATTGTAAAGAAATTTGGAGCAAATAAAACCAATCATAGACACAGAATATCAGAATAACTCGCAGTGGAAAATAAAATAAATAGTGGTTCATGAAGCCACAACAATACATAGTCTCAAAACAGATTCAAAATACATAGTCTGAAAAATAGATACAACAGAAGTCTGAATACGTAAGTTCACAATACATAAGCAAAGCTGAATTAAATAACTGAAATGGAAAGACAGCTAGATAAGCTGATAAACTCCAGAAATCTATAGCTCCAGAAGGTGAATCCAAAGCTGTAACACTCAGGCTGACCCGAGCGTAAATAAAACACAAACACTCGAGTCAGGACATACATACTTATATAATGTAAACCAACTCAAGTGAACTGTAATAGAAATGCACAAGTAACTTAAAGAATGGTTGGGATCGCCCATTCTTTAAGGATCCGTTAAACTATCTACTATGTAGTAATATTCGCTATTATAATAATGTCTAATTATAAAATAAACTTACTTTTAAATAGCGTTAAGGGGTTACCCATATAGCCCTTCACACATAATAGTCCCGGTAGTCTATCCAGTATCAGCATACCCCCAAATCAGGAGCTACCCTCAATACTCCACAGGCTACGGCACAAAACCAAACTCGTAGTAAAGCTCGCTAGGGTAGATGACACGGCACACTAGGCAATGCCAGGGTAGATATACCAATTACGCATCCGGGCTGGTGGAAACGCATAGTAGCCACTATCGCCCACCTCGAGCCACACTCCCAAAATCAAGGGGTGCACCCAATCAATCACAAAAGTATTAGAATGGTATCGAAGAAGTGTGTCCGATCAGAGGTGTTACCTCATTGGCTCGAGAATCGCTCCGGTTTTAGCCACCTTATGCCAACTCACGGGAGTTGGGTACACGTAAATATACCTTTAGGATCGTCGCCACCATCCTACTTCATTCTGGAATCTCCACCGCGTACACAGTTGTTAAAGTGGTTTTCGGTATCGACAGAGAGTATGTCCATATCTGATCCCGGTCTCTTTAACAACCAATCGTTATTATAACCCGTGGTTATACTTTTCAAAATGGTTTATATTTCCAATCAAAATAATTCATTTAAACCATTTCAAAATAAAGTCATTATTCTTTCAAATCGAATATTCAATTCCCAAAAATTTAGCATTTTTGAAGCTTGTTTATTTAGTTAAATACTTCAAAACATTGAATTTCCAGCATTCACAGCACTTAGAAAATGCTGCAGTAAGTTATATTTGAAAATAGTTCATTTCAAAAAAGATAGCATTTAAAAACTGCTGCAGTAGTTCAGTGTTCATTTGAAAATCTCTTCATTTCAGCAAACAGCAGCACTTATCAAGTGCTACAGTAGCCCTTTAGTTAGTTTCTAGTTTTAGTTTTCTTTCAGCAACAGCAGCACTTATCAAGTGCTATAGTAGCCCTTCAGTTAATTTCTGGTTTTAGTTTTCTTTCAGCAACCACAGCACTTACCAAGTGATGCAGTATCATTTACTTCAGATTTTAATTAGTTTCAGCAACGACAGCATTTCTGAAGTGCTACCAATTATAATTCCAGATTTATTAAAAAATTTCAGAAACAAATAAACTTCGATTTTTAACCATTTAACTTATAAAATCATATTTTTTTCACTTTAAAATGGTCATTTGGATAACCTTTTACTTATGATTTTATAAATAAAATTTCATTAAATAAATATCCAAATTTTAACAATGATTCACTTATTAAATCAAAGTGCACTATTTTCTTATTCTTTGTATTTTTAACAATTAACTTAACAATTTATTTTAAAATACCATTTCATAAAAAAAAATTAATTTCCATTTTATTTACTTAACTTAAACTTCCATTTCAAACCAAATCTCAAATTTTAAAATTAAGTTATATTTTCACATTAGAATTTAACCATTATTTATTTACACATTTTAACTCATAGAAAAATTACTACACTTTATTTAAATCAATAAAATCCAAATTTAAGTCAAAATATCATATTTTACATTTAAAAATACTGAAAATTTTCCAAAAAATATATAAAATAACCACGGGTCTGTATAATATTTTCTAACCTAAGTCAAGTGATACGGATAATATATCATTTCAATCCATAATTTACAAAGAAAAATCCAGGTTCTATCATTTCAAACCCGCAATCCCAAGTCAATAAAATAAATAAATAAATAAAAACACTCGAGCCTATCATTTCAGCCCATAATGATATTTCCTTATTCTAAAGTCCGTTCAGGTATGTATCATTTCAACCCATAGTGATTTTATTCTACAGGGAACTTGAAGTGTGAGAAGCAATAATTAAATGAACAGTAAAACATATAAAATAATAACAGATGATGTAACAGGTATATAACAGCATTTATCATCATATAAATATATCACAGGCAAGTATGAATATCATATCAATTTATACAACTTCACTTGCCATAATTTCACAATAATATAAGTACATATGTTTAGAGTGATAAAACTCACGTTTTTGAAGCTAGAGATCAATTCAAAACAAAAATATCCACACACCGCAAAGCACGAGAAGGCACGATAGGATTGGGAAGAAGTAACAACCAAATTCAAATCTTGTAATCAAATAAATAAACAAATATAAATATATGGTTTAACACAAACAAGATATGAATTTAACAATGAGAAATATGAATAAATTTGAAACAAAAATAGATTCAATTAACAAGTAGGCTTGGCCACATCCCTATAGGCTCAACCACAGCCTATCTTTGATCGGCCATGAAGTTTAGATGCAAGATAGGCTAGGTTATGGGATCATAAGGCACGTCTATGACATGGTAAGGGGAAGGCAAAGCAAGACATGGCAAAAAGCATGGATCTAGTGGAGTTTGGGCTCGGCCTATGTCTAAAGTGGCTCGGCCTATGCTCTAATTTGGTCAAGTCAGATCTGAAACATGGCTAGGAGATGGAGGTAGTCACGGCCAAAGCAAGGTGGTGGAGATAGGTTGAGGTTTCAAGGCAACCAAGGAGGGGTTTGCATCCATAGGCTCGGCTAAGGTTTTTTTTTCATTGCCTTGCAATGAGACCTTCATATATGGTCACCGTATGGTCATGGGATGATGAGTAGGAGTTGTTGGCCGTGGAAGTTGGTGGTGGAGGGGGAGTTGTGGTCGGAATATGGTGGAAAGGCTGAGCATATCAAAGGAGGAAACAAAAAAAAGAGAAAAGGAAAAAGAAGAAGGAGGCCATGACTTACTGTAATTTCTTAAGGAACAAATGAGAAATGATAAACTTTCTGTGTATGTGAATTGATAAGGCAGGAGGTGGCTAGGGTTTGCAATATACGGCTATGGTATGTAATAAATAGATAGGCACACAAAAAGGCAAGAAATAAAGCAATTGAAACGTCTCTAATTAAAACAAGGTAACGTATGTCTAATTTATTTCTTTCCCAAGCTATTAAATAAAAGATATATACAAAAGAAACATTCAATAAATAAAATAAAGTTTATAAAAACACAATAGAAAATTAAAATGAGGAGATGGATAAAGAAACATATAAAATAAAACGCAAAAATTAATTGCTTTTAAAACGCTGTAAGCTATCAAATTTTCAAAGTATAAATCAGAATTTAACGAAACGAAAAGCATAATAGATATTAGAATTTATATACACCTTCAAATAAAAGATTAGTATTTAAAAATTTAAAATTTTCAAATTTTCAAATAAAGTCGAAGTTTGACCAAAATATAAAATTATCAAAAAAAGTTTATTTTATTGTACTAGGAAATAAAAATGGAAACAAAAATCCAATTACATTGGAAAATTTTCAACTTTCAATTTTTAAATTGATTTAAAAATCAATGTTTTCAAATAAATTAAATTTAAAATATTTACAAAAATTTGGGTTGTTACACTCTCGCCCTCTCAAAACTTTTCGTCCTCGAAAAGGAAGGAAACAAGGAAACAAAGGAAAGATCAGTTAGAAAAGCAAAAGTACTTGAAACAAACATTTCCGGATTCGAAGCACGAATTCTCTCCTTCGTTTCCCAAGTACAATCCCGATCATTAGTACTCCACTGTACTTTGACCAGATTGATAGATTTCCTTCTCAGCTGGTTCGTACCTCTATCGACAATACGAAGTGGCTTCCTCTCGATAGTCAGATTAGTCTGAATATCCAAACTCTCGAGGGCAGAAGGCTAGACAAAAAGAGATGGATCATGTAGATACCGATGAAGATGCGAAACATGAAATACATTATGCACTCCAGAAAACTTCTCAGGCAAATCCAGACGATAAGCTAAAGAACCAACCCTTTCCAAGATACGGAAAGGACCAACAAACCTAGGAGCAAGCTTCCCTCTACGACCAAACCGAATCACATTCCTTAAGGGAGAGACCTTAAGGAAAACCAAATCACCAACAGAAAACTCCAAACTCCTCCTACGCCGAGCATACTTCTTTTGCCTATCCTGAGCAACCCTCATCTTCCTCTTAATCTCCTCAACCTTCTATGAAGCTTCCAAAATCATATCAGGACCAAGAACCAAACGATTACCGGATTCAATCCAGTAAGATGGAGATCTACAAGGTCTTCCGTAAAGAGCAGCAAACGGAGACATCTTAATACTAGCCTGAATAAAAGATAGAATGAGGTAGATAAAAGATTAAGACTAGATTCAAAATAAAAATTGAGATTATACCTAATAACTATTGTTATAGGTAAATTCGACAAGATGGAGATGATCTTCCCAAGATCCTCCAAAATCAAGCACACAAGCACGAAGAAGATCCTCTAGAATCTGATTCACTCTTTCCGTTTGACCGTCGGTCTGTGGATGGTAAGCAGTGCTCAGATTCAAGTTAGTACCCAAAGATTCCTGAAAAGCTTTCCAAAACTGACTGGTAAAGATAGGATCATGATCACAAACAATACTGATAGGGACACCATGGAGACGAACAATCTCTCTCATATAGATCTCAAACAAACTAGAAGCAGAATGGGTAGACTTGACCGGAATGAAATGAGCTGACTTGGTCAATCTATCCACAATAACCTAGATACTCTCATTACCCCTCCTAGTCCTTGGTAACCCATCAATAAAATCCATAGAAACTTGTTCCCATTTCCAATTGGGAATCTCAAGGTGCTGCAATAAACCAGGGGTCTTCTGATGATCAGCCTTGACTTGCTGACAAGTCGCACACCTACTAACAAAGATAGAGATATCCTGCTTCATAACCTTCCACCAATACAACTTCTTCATATCCTGATACATCTTAGTCACACCCGGATGAATAGAAAGTCTGGATCGATGATTTTCCCGAAGTAACTCCTGTCTCAACCCATCAACATTCGGGACACAAATCCTATTATTAATCCTCAAAATACCTCTATCATCGATCTGGGCTCCACTACCATCAAGACTACTACTACCAACTCTGCTACGACCACTCTCCTTCATACGCCTAAGTATCTCATCCTCATTCTGTTTAGTAATGATACGATCCAAAAGAATAGAAGAAGAAACGACAAGCTGACACAACATCGCCTTTTTCCGACTTAAAGCATCGACCACAACATTAGCTTTCCCAGGGGTATAGTTGATGTTGAGGTCATAAGAAGCAAGGAACTCCAACCACCTAACTTGCCTCTGATTCAAATCCTTCTAAGTGAAAATATACTTCAAAGACTGATGATTAGTGAAAAGCTCAAACTTAGCTCCCAAAAGATGATGCCTCCAAAGCTTCAAAGCAAAAACCACAGCAAGCAATTCCAAATCGTGAGCATCATAATTAGCTTCATGGGTCTTCAACTGACGACTGGCATAAGCAATGACCTTCCCATCCTGCATCATAACAGCTCCCAAACCTTCCTGACAAGCATCAGTGTATACCGTTAATCCCTCATTTCCATTTGGAACGGTAAGAACTGGTGCGGAAGTAAGCTTGTGCTTTAACTCATGGAATGCAGCTTTACACTCATCACTCCAAATAAACTTAGCATTCTTACGAGTCAAAGCAGTGAAAGGTGCAGCAATCCGAGCAAAATTCTCAATGAATCTCCGATAATAACCGGCAAGGCCCAAAAAACTACGGATATCAGTTGGAGTCCTAGGAGTTCCCCAATCCTGCACATAATAGGGATAAATAAAGGACAACCGGAAAGGTAGAATAAATTAGCAAAGAGAAAGGAGACAAAGTCTTATATTGATCGCAGCGATCTTGACTGGATCAATGGAAACCCTATTACCAGAAACAATATGCCCGAGAAATCGGACTTCATCCTTCCAGAAATGGCATTTAGAAAATTTAGCCTTCAACTGATGATTTCTAAGAGTCTCAAGAACAGATTTCAAATGCGACTCATGTTCTACCTAAGATTTAGAGAAAACGAGAATATCATCAACAAAGACTAGAAATTTTTTATTGAGCACATCACGAAAAACACGATTCATCAAATCAACAAAGAAAGTAGGAGCATTAGTCAAACTGAAAGGCATGACTGACCATTCATAAAACACATTCTCAACACGGAAAGCAGTCTTGGGAATACTTTCCTCAGCAACTCTGAGCTGGTGAAAACCTGAGGCAAGATCAAGCTGAGAGAAAACAGTGGCGCCATAAAGCTGATTAAACATATCATTGATGCGAGACATTGGATATCTGTTTTTCATAGTGAGCTTGTTCAGCTCCCTATAATAAACACACATCCTCAAAGATCCATCGGACTTAGTGACGAAAACCATCGCTGCTCCCCATTCGGAGTGGCTATGTCTAATCAGACCCTTAGAGAACAAGTCCTCAATTTGATTCCTCAACTCAACCTTCTCACGGGGTGCCATTTTTCTAGGAGGAAGAACTACAGGTCAAGCTCCAGGAATAAGATCAATGCGGAAATCGATTTCCCGCTTAGGAGTTAAAGTAGTGACTTCACCAAATACATCGGGATAGAGTTTGACCACACGAGTCGACTGAAGATCAACAGGAGAAGAATCTAGAGAATAAATAAAGCTGCCAGCATAATCATGAGGCATACGACACTGAATAACCAAAGGATTACCCCGATCATCAACAAGAGAAATAGTTCGGGATTTACAAGAGATGTGAGCATCATGATTCCTTAACCAATCATCTCCAAGCAATAAATCAAAAGTATCAAAACCAAGAACATAGAAATCGCCACTAAAGCGATGATCAGAATGGAGAAGTTTCACTCCTCTACAAATCCTACTAAGGTTCGCGGGACCCCCAATAGGATTAGAAACCAATAAAGGAACAGAAGCATACTCAGGAGAAAGGCGATGCTCAAACTTATCACAAATAGACATAGAAATAAAACTATGCGAAGCTCCAGTATCAAATAAAACACGAACAGTCTACTTAAATAAATAAAAGGTGCCTTGGAGAGTACGTTGGTTATCACTAGGAGCAGGTGCAGGTGGAGCAGGTGAAGAAGCAGAGGTAACAGCAAAAATACCAGACGACTTGCCCTTCTGATACAAAGTACAATCATTCTTGAAATGACCTGGCTGAAGACAGACATGACAGAGGTTGTTCCTGGTATTCTGAGGTGGAGGAACAGCAGCACCAACTAAATTAGGGCAACTATTTGCACAGTGTCCCTTCTGATCACACTTGAAACAGGTGATGGTAGATAGGTCGTTAGGGTGCCTCTGAGAAGGAGAAGATGAAGATCCCAATCCTGGATGCTTGAACCAATTCTTCTTCTGTTGATGGAAATTTGGCTTTCTCTTCTTAGAGTTAGCAGAGGAAGACTGAAATGAAGGAGCACCGGTAACAGCAGGACCCTTAGAAGTAGGGTTCTCATAACGAATAGCCATATCCATAAGCTCGGTTAAAGTGCCATGAACATGAGAAATGAGACGATCATAGAACTCTGGGAGAACTCCAGCTATGAACTTCTCATTCTTCTTAAGTTGGGTGTCAATAAGGCCATGACCAAACTTGGAAAGTTCATTGAACTTCCGCTCATACTCAAAAAAGGACATGGTACCCTGCTTGAGATCCATAAACTCACGATAAAGCTGAGATTTCCCAGCTTCGGGCATCCACTTTGCCACAAAAGCCTCCCTTGAAAAAGATAGATAAGCTTAAGATAGATTTTAAAGAGAAAAGGCTGAATAGAACACAAGGCAACACAAGAAGATACCTAAACTGATCCCAGGAAATATCTGCCTCCACAGTCTGAGCTGTGACAGACTCCCACCAATCCAAAGCTGCTTCCTTCAACTACCAAGCTGCCAACTGACGCTTCTGCGCATCAGTAATCTCCAAACCAGTAAAAATCCTCTCAAGACTCCTCAACCACTGTTGAGCCTCTATGATGCTCTCAGATCCAGTAAACTTGGTACCACCAAGTTGAGTGAATTCCTTGCGAAGAGTAGTGAACCTGATGGGTGCAACAGGCTCAGGAACTGGGGCAATTCCACGACTCCTACCTCTGGCATTCCTATGATTCATCCTGAAAAAGTCAAGAATGAATTTTAGGACAAAGGTAAAACAGAAAGACAAAGATAAGATTCAACTAGAATTGAAAATCCTAATCAAAGAATTTTAATAACAAGGTGGATTCGAAAAGAATGAAGTTAAGAAAATGAGATTTTAAAACTAGAAAATTTTATATCCAAAATAATCTTTTAAAATCCTTCGAAATCATTTGAAAAACATTTATACTTAAAAATACGTTCTCTCACAAAGAAATGATTCTAAGATTGATTTCACTCATTCTAGGGTATTTCTACCCTATCTCTAATGAGATTTTTGCTCCATAGGCTAAGGTTTGCCTAAAACCTCGCTCTGATGCCAAATGTGACGACCCACTATTTTGGACCATTCAAATCGACAATAATCCACACATGTCGGACTTGAATAATACAAAACAGTAGATTGTAAAGAAATTTGGAGCAAATAAAACCAATCACAGACACAGAATATCAGAATAACTCGTAGTGGAAAATAAAATAAATAGTGGTTCATGAAGCCACAACAATACATAGTCTCAAAACAGATTCAAAATACATAGTCTGAAAAATAGATACAACAGAAGTCTGAATACATAAGTTCACAATACATAAGCAAAGCTGAATGAAATAACTGAAATGGAAAGACAACCAGATAAGCTGATAAACTCCAGAAATCTCTAGCTCCAGAAGGTGAATCCAAAGCTATAACACTAAGGCTGACCGAGCGTAAGTAAAACACAAACAATCGAGTCAGGACATACATACTTATACAATGTAAACCAACTCAAGTGAACTGTAATAGAAATGCACAAGTAACTTAAAGAATGCTTGGGATCGCCTATTCTTTAAGGATCCGTTAAACTATCTACTATGTAGTAATATTCGCTATTATAATAATGTCTAATTATAAAATAAATGTACTTTTAAATAGCGTTAAGGGGTTACCCATATAGCCCTTAACACATAATAGTCCCAGTAGTCTATCCAGTATCAGCATACACCTAAATCGGGAGCTACCCTCAATACTCCACAGGCTACGTCACCAAACCAAACTCGTAGTAAAGCTCGTTAGGGTAGATGACATGGCACAACTAGGCAGTGCTAGGGTAGATATACCAATTACGCATCCGGGCTGGCGGAAACGCATAGCAGCCACTACCGCCCACCTCGAGCCACACTCCCAAAATCAAGGGGTGCACCCAGTCGATCACAAAAGTAATAGAATGGTATCGAAGAAGTGTGTCCGATCAGAGGCGCTACCTCATTGGCCCGAGAATCGCTCCTGTTTTAGCCACCTTATGCCAACTCACGGGAGTTGGGTCCACGTAAATATACCTTTAGGATCGTCGCCACCATCCTACTTCATTCTGGAATCTCCACCGCGTACACAGTTGTTAAAGTGGTTTTCGGTATCGACAGAGAGTATGTCCATATCCGATCCCGGTCTCTTTAACAACCAATCGTTATTATAACCCGTGGTTATACTTTTCAAAATGGTTTATATTTCCAATCAAAATGATTCATTTAAACCATTTAAAAATAAAGTCATTATTCTTTCAAATCAAATATTCAATTCCCAAAAATTTAGCATTTTTGAAGCTTGTTTATTTAGTTAAATACTTCAAAACATTGAATTTCCAGCATTCGCAGCACTTAGAAAATGCTACGGTAAGTTATATTTGAAAACAGTTCATTTCAGTAAAGACAGCATTTAAAAACTGCTGTAGTAGTTCAATGTTCATTTGAAAATCTCTTCATTTCATCAAACAACAGTACTTATCAAGTGCTACAGTAGCCTTTTAGTTAGTTTCTGGTTTTAGTTTTCTTTCAGCAACAGCAACACTTATCAAGTGCTACAGTAGCCATTTAGTTAATTTCTGGTTTTAGTTTTCTTTCAGCAACCACAACACTTACCAAGTTCTGCAGTATCATTTACTTCAGATTTTAATTAGTTTCAGCAACGACAGCATTTCTGAAGTGCTACCAATTCTATTTCTAGATTTATTAAAAAAATTTAGAAACAAATAAACTTCGATTTTTAACCATTTAACTTATAAAATCATATTTTTTTCACTTCAAAATTGTCATTTGGATAACCTTTTACTTATGATTTTATAAATAAAATTTCATTAAATAAATATCCAAATTTTAATAATGATTCACTTATTAAATCAAAGTGCACTATTTTCTTATTCTTTGTATTTTTAACAATTAACTTAACAATTTATTTTAAAATACCATTTCATAAAAAAACTTAATTTCCATTTTATTTCCTTAACTTAAACTTCCATTTCAAACCAAATCTCAAATTTTCAAATTAAGTTATATTTTCACATTAGAATTTAACCATTATTTATTTACACATTTTAACTCATAGAAAAATCACTACACTTTATTTAAATCAATAAAATCCAAATTTAATTCAAAATATCATATTTTACATTTAAAAATACTGAAAATTTTCTAGAAAATATATAAAATGACCATGGGTCTGTATAATATTTTCTAACCTAAGTCAAGTGATACGGATAATATATCATTTCAATCCATAATTTACAAAGAAAAATCCAGGTTCTATCATTTCAAACCCGCAATCCCATGTCAATAAAATAAATAAAAAAATCGCTCGAGCCTATCATTTCAGCCCATAATGATTTTTCCTTATTCTAAAGTCCGCTCGGGTATGTATCATTTCAACCCATAGTGATTCTATTATACAGGGAACTTGCAGTGTGAGAAGCAATAATTAAATGAACAGTAAAACATATAAAATAATAACAGATGATGTAACATGTATAAAATAGCATTTATCATCATATAAATATATCACAGGCAAGTATGAATATCATATCAGTTTATACAGCTTCACTTGCCATCATTTCACAATAATATAAGTACATATGTCTAGAGTGATAAAACTCACCTTTTTGAAGCTAGAGATCAATTCAAATCAAAATTATCCACACACCGCAAAGCAGGAGAAGGTATGATAGGATTTGGGAAGAAGTAACAACCAAATTCAAATATTGTAATCAAATAAATAAACAAATATAAATATATGGTTTAACACAAACAAGATATGAATTTAACAATGAGAAATATGAATAAATTTGAAACAAAAATAGATTCAATTAACAAGTGGGCTTGGCCACATCCCTATAGGCTCAACCACACCCTATCTTTGATCGGCCATGAAGTTTAGATGCAAGTTAGGCTAGGTTATGGGATCATAAGGCCCGGCTATGACATGGAAAGGGGAAGGCAAAGCAAGACATGGCGTAAAGCATGGATCTAGTGGAGTTTGGGCTCGGCCTATGTCTAAAGTGGTTCGGCCTATGCTCTAATTTGGTCAAGTCAGATCTGAAACATGGCTAGGAGATGGAGGTAGTCACGGCCGAAGCAAGGTGGTTGAGATAGGTTAGGGTTTCAAGGCAACCAAGGAGGGGTTTGCATCCATAGGCTCGTCTAGGGTTTTTTTCTTCCATTGCTTGGTGATGAGACCTTCATCTATGGTCACGGCATGGTCATGGGATGATGAGTAGGAGTTGTTGGCCATGGAAGGTGGTGGTGGAGGGGGAGTTGTGGTCGGAATATGGTGGAGAGGCCAAGCATAGCAAAGGAGGAAACAAAAAAAATAAAAGAGAAAAGGAAAAGGAAGAAGGAGACCATGACTTACTGTAATTTCTTAAGGAACAAATGAGAAATGAGAAACTTTTTGTGTACGTGAATTGATAAGGCAGGAGGCGGCTAGGGTTTGCAATATACGGCTATGGTATGTAATAAATAGATAGGCACACAAAAAGGCAAGAAATAAAGCAATTGAAACGTCTCTAATTAAAACAAGGTAACGTATGTCTAATTTATTTCTTTCCCAAGCTATTAAATAAAAGATATATACAAAAGAAACATTCAGTAAATAAAATAAAGTTTATACAAAAACAATAGAAAAATAAAATGAGGAGATGGATAAAGAAATATATAAAATAAAACGCAGAAATTAATTGCTTTTAAAATGCTGTATGTTATCAAATTTTCAAAGTATAAATCAGAATTTAATGAAACGAAAAGAATAACGGATATTAGAATTTATATACAGCTTCAAATAAAAGACTAGTATTTAAAAATTTAAAATTTTCAAATAAAGTCGAAGTTTGACCAAAATATAAAATTTTCAGAAAAAGTTTATTTTATTGTACTAGGAAATAAAAATGGAAACAAAAATCCAAATCCATTGGAAAATTTTCAACTTTCAAATTTTAAAATGATTTAAAAATCAAAGTTTTCAAATAAATTAAATTTAAAATATTTACAAAAATTTGGGTTGTTACAATATATCTTCAAGAAACGACTTGTATATGAAGCCAAATTCCTATAAAAAAAAATATAGAAATTTCCAATTAAATTTTCTCAAATTAATATATGCACAAAAATGACCATTTTGCCCTTGGATGAAAATGAATATGTGACGATTTGAAAATAATATGAATTTTGGTTTAAACAAGTTAAAATGCCCGATATGATCATTTATTTAATTTAAATAGATTAAATATGGTGGTAAGTAGCTGTGGTGACCAAGGTAATAGCAACAATATATCACAAGTACAATGAACAACTTAAGGCCGAAATGAGCAAAGAAAATTCTCAATCATGGAGCAATACGTATGATATGAACAAGTTAGAACACATCACAAGCATTCAAGAAAAAATGTATGCCCGAGCAAATTCATGTGAAGAATTCACACCGATATTTTACGAACGTAAACTAAGGGATTCGAACCCTATAAAAACCCAATCATCATCGGAAAATCAAATCATTCGAGTTTAAGAAAAACATCAGAGAGCAAGTATCAATCCAAAACTCGAATCAGTCAAGTATAATTATAAATCTAAAAAGGGGACAAACGTACCAATTCAAAGCACCATTCGATCTCGACAAATTGGAGCAGCCGAAGTCGAACAAAGCAGCAATCAATCCAAAGCAAACACATATTTCAGTCGAAGCAAAAGAACAAGCGGCCGCTTCAATTCGCAAAGCCCTAAATTTTGAAAGAGGAACGAACGACAGAAGGACTGAACGAAAGCAAAAGGGATCGGTAGATAAAAAGAAAAAGAAAAAAAGGGGACATCTACTTTTATTTCAATTGGGCCGGTCACTTTTATTTGGGCTTCAAATTATTCAATTAGCGTTTTGTTTTTGCTTTAGTTATTATTTCATTTGTAATTTTCCTTTTAAATTGTGCGACAGTTCCAGTCGTGTGACTAGGGACAAACTACGGGGCGTAGTTTGAGAATTCGCAACTCAGTGGCTGAGTTGTGGCAGGGTTTTGAGCGTAGAGTTAGTTTAGTCGATAACAGGTGTTGCGATTTTATGTGTGTAAGCGTCCGACTACTTAATTTCTAGTAGAAACCTTTGGAGCAGCACATAGGTAGGGTTTTGCCAAAGCTGGGTAAATCTGTGTTGTTCTATTTCTGCTTTTATTATTCTGCTATTATCTGTGATGCAATTATATTATATATTTCAACAATAATTTTTATTATTATTAGTATCACTCTATTCACCCCCCCCCTCTATGGTGAAATCGATCCTACAAGTTGTATCAGAGCTAGGAACAAAAGCCAATTTTTGTTTTAAAATTTTAATTTTTCAAAAACTGATTTTTATTTTAAAAATTCGATTTTTTTAAAATGGCTTCTTTTAATAATGCTTTTGTTGAGAGTCAGTCCATAGTTAGACCACCTATGTTCAATGGTGAATATGCTTACTGGAAAAATAGAATGAAAATTTTTCTGAAAACCATTGATGCTTAGAATATTGTTGAGACAGGTTATAGGCCACCAACTATAGTGGTAGATAATCAGGAAATTGAAAACCGATGGCTCAATAGACAGTTCTTGAAAATAAACTACAGAGTACTAATGCTAAAGCTATGAATTCTATTATTTGTTCATTGGATCAAATTGAATTTAATCGTGTCTCACATTGTCTAACTGCGTAGAAAATTTGGCACACACTTGAAGTGACTCACGAAGTTACCTCCAAGACAAAGAATCTCTCCTTGCCATGCTTAGTAGAGAATACGAGAACTTCACAATGGCCAAGGATGAAAATGTCAAAGAGATGTACGGACGACTTTCTAATCTCGTATACAAATCAAAAGCTCTCGGAAAACCATACATAGAATTGGAAATAGTCCGAAAAATCCTCCGAATTCTACCATGAAATTTTGAAGCCAAAGTCACTGCTATTCAAGAATCGAAGGATTTGAAACAGGTTAAAGTCGAAGAACTTATTGGAAATCTCACCACTTTTGAGCTAGAAATAAAATTCAAGGAAGAACGCGAAGGAGCTGATACGCGAAAGAAATCAATAGCTCTCAAAGGAACAACCGAAAGTGAAGATGATGATGATGGTGGTGCAACGGAACTTGCGCTGATAATAAAGAAATTCAAAAGGTGGAATCACAAATACGGAAATCCAGCTCTAAATCAGCAATTGAAAAGGAGAATAGTCAAAGTACTAGATAACTCAGAAGAGTAGGATATCATATGTCTCAAGTGCAACAAACCCGGTCATATCAAGCCAAATTATCCTCAGAATCGACTCAGCCAAGGAAAGAAACCGAAAAGGAGAAGTTTTGCAGCTACTTCGGATGAAACTGATGAAGATGATAAAAGCATTGACAGTGAGAGTGAGAAAGGAAATCTGTGTCTTGAAGGAGAAACAACTGACAGTGATGATGACGTGCCAAGCGAGGTATCAAAACTTACTCATTCAGAATTACTTATATATTTTCATGAGGTAAATGGCAGTTTTGAAAGACTTAGGGAGAAATACGCTAAAATTGAATCACAAAGAGATAGTTTGATAGAACTAAATAAGCAGCTTGACCAATTAGTTAAAAATTATCGAACTAAAAGCCCTAAGTGTGACAAGTGTCCATCATTCGAAGAAGAAATTAAAAAATCAGAAATTAAAATTAAATCACTTGAAAATGAAATTCTGATTTTGAAAGAAAGTGAAAATATTAGGAGAGAAAATTCTATCAAAAGTGCACTTTGTTATTGAATGAAAATGAATCTCTCAAAACACAAGTCCAACAATTGTCTACAACTTTAGGAATATTTTCCAAAGGAGAAAAATCACTAAATATGCTATTTTGGAAACAAATTGTCAATACTGTTAGACAAGGACTTGGGTATAATCAATCTGAACTTGTTAGAAGTGAAATTAATCAAGTCAATTCCGAGTGCACAATTTGTAGAAAAATTGGACACAATCAAAACAATTAATGTTTTAGATCCAAACACACGAAAACCATACCAATTTGGGTTCCTAAAGGCACAAATATAAAATCCCTTAAAGTCAAACAAATTTAGGTGCCAAAAGGAACAAATATAAAGTGTTTTGGTTCTACACAAACTTGTTTTTCCAAATATTTTGTCACTAACAATCATGGACCTATAAAAACAAATATGTCATAAAAATCTTTCCTTCTGTAGGTATGGTGGCAGGCTAAGGAACAACAACAATGTTACCTAGATTCTAGCTGTTCCAGACACACGACGGACGACAAATCAAAGTTCCTTGGCCTAGTAAAATGGTAACAGTATATTTATCTTGAACAATATATTATATATTGAAAATCTGCACCATAATCTAATTTAAATCAGCCAGTTATGTGATAAAGAAATGAATGTTGACTGTTGGCCAATTATCTTGTTATGCCGAGGACACTATAAGTACCTCTAGAGTCTTTGAACTAGTTTATATACATTTGTTTGGATTAATGATGTTGTTTTATTGGTTGATGATTATTCTAGATACCCGTGGATATATTTTACCTGACATTATATTTTGTGTTTGCTTGTATACACTGTCTCAGTTCAAAATCCAAAAGAATTTTATTTAAAAGCTGTAAAAAGGATTTTATGGTATCTGTTGCACACTCCACGGTTTGGTCTATGATGTCTATCTAATGATAACTTTGAGTCAAAGGGGAATTCAGATGCAGATTACACTGGTAGCCAAGTTGATAGAACTAGTGTAATGTGTTTTATGTAGAGACATTCATTAGTTGTTGACTTTATTTCAGATTAGTCATTTTAGAAAATTTGATTTTATAATTATTTTGGATTTTATCTTAAATGTCTACATTAACTAATCTGACTCCCTACTGATTATCGAAAAGATAAATATTGATTGAAAAAGTGATGAGTGTTGATATTAATCATATATTATGACTTGAGACAGTATATTTAGTAAATTTCTTTAAAAATTTAAACATGATTTATAATAAATTTTGTTGGTAACAATTCCATGACCATCTCTATTTCTATCATATTTCTAATGTTCATCACTCATCAAAATCTAATATAGTATGTCAAAATGTGGTATTTTAAATGGGAAATTATTCGTTTCTATTTTTTATTTTTTATTTTACAATAAAAACATCCAAAGTATTCACTCTCATTTAAAAGTCCTCACGGTTATGCATGGGTGAATTACTTGGAACATTTGTTTATGTGCTTTCATGCTCATTTAAAAGTCCTCACAGTTATGTATGTATGGAACACATATCAAAATTGATAATTAGATAGACAAGTTAATTCTAATCCCATTTAAAAGTCCTAACGGTTATGCGTGGTTAGAAGATGCTTGAAATTCAATTTTTTTATAAAAATTGGGAATACTACTAATCTCATTTAAAAGTACTAACGGTTATGCATGGTTAGTAGATATTCAAATTCCTGATATAAATATACCACAAATAGACACAACTATATGGTTTTATATGCCGACATCACCCCTATAACTCTAGAGTGGAATCTGTGTCTAAGAGAGTATTTATGATTTTTGTTTGATTTTTTATTGAAATTTAATATTTATACTCGATAGGGTATTGTGACGCCCCACCTCTATACCCACGCTAACCAAGAACACTACGATGTAGTGCTGTCAATTAGCGCGGAGAATAAGGCTGTGGAGGAGCGACCATCCATGTAACTTCTTTGTGCGAGCACCGATACGTCAGATAGAATAGAATGCATATCTTTTAAGGAGGAAATCCGACATACCGATACAAACACAAAGCTATCACACGGTGGCTATATATAATCTTCGGAAAACAAACATAGAAATAATCATAACATAAATCAGTCACAGACATCCATATCACAAAGGCGGAAGAAGATATGAATAAATATATAACACATGAAAGTGTACATCAGAGTAGTGGTCAGAAAGATCCACGATAATACAAAAGAATAGCATCACGTGCTATACAAAAGAATAAGTACACAACATAGGGTCTATATCTCAAAGGTGTACATCCAAAAACTACAAATCTATGTAGTTAGCCAAAAGTCAGAAATATCCTGAAGAGAAGTCAAGCAGAAGCACCTGTAACATCTCGGTCTGACCCGAGTATTATTTATAAGAAATTAATAAACGGATCAGTCTAACTATAAATATCAGATGATATGGTATAAAGTAAATGGCATGACATGAACATGAAATAACTATTACGACATACTACTATAAGTATGTAAATGATAATCAACAAAAGATTAATCAATATCACAAGAATCTTCTCAAAGATAAGGTAGGGTATCATACCTTCTTTTGTTATGAATACAAGTTTAGGGTATAGTCTCCCACGTAGACAAGGTAGGGTATCATACCCTAGAAATGTGATGGCGAAACATCACATGATCGGGGTATAGTCTCCCACGTAGACAAAGAGACATCGCTCAATCGCTAGTCTAAATCACAAAAATGATCGTCATGATCATAAGGAAGTGTCAATCACACCAAGCTAGTAAATATATGAGTTTAGCTTCATGTCCCATAACCACTTGCTTAACTTAAATATTTACGAACAAGCTGTAAATCTTCACTAGGAAATTGTCACAAAAAGGGTTCAATCGAACAAGTCCAAGAGCTAACCGACGAAGTGAACGCAAGCGTTTCATACCACCCGTTTTACTAAGTCGTTTAAGTCGATTTCTCATTCGAGTGAAGTAAAGGCTTGTATAAACTAGTAGATTGAAAATCGGTTTGAGAAAACGAACTTTTGATATTTAAAATAGTGTTGAAATCGCTTTGATGAAAGAGTTTTGATATTTACTATTAGTATTGAAACCTTCATATATCTTTAAAGTGACAAGTCATAAAACGATGGTAGAAACAAATCAATTCACGTTCGAAGACGTGAGTAAAGTCCAAAGAAGTCAGTCCCAAAACCATCAAAGTAGAAATTCTGACAAATGTTTTTCAGATGAGATTGCCTACGCAGAGTAATACGGGGTTCGACCTAAGTTTAAAAAGGCGGGCGACTTACCAAAGTGGCCGATAATAAATGATAACAACAAAAAGGGAATCAACCCGATTTGATTAGAGTTGGATATTCAAGCTAAAAAAAACAACTAGGCAAAACACAGCAGATTCAGACGTCTGAGATCAAGAATTCAGACGTCTGAATTTGGAAAATAAACTATTTTCTAGAACAGAATTCAGACGTCTGAATCCTAGATTTCAGACGTCTGAAATAGGCACTTTTTAGCCTATTCCTTTTCTGGTTCAAAACGAACCAATTAAGACGTCTGAAATTTTGATTCAGACGTCTGAATGCTGGGAGAAGAAAATTCCCAGTATTCCATTCAGACGTCTGAACCATACGTTCAGACGGCTGAAACTGTTATTCAGGGCATTCCCTGAACCTAGGCCAAAAAATGGCCAAACGACATCGATAACGATCGGTCGAGCCACAACGACTCAGGAATTGCACAAGGATAAGTGTTAGGAATTCATACCTAACAATCGAAGATAATTATTGACTTAGATGTGAGATAAAAATCTCACCTTTATGCACAAGAACTAGAATGAAGAAGCTATAGAGCAATGGCAATGACAATCTCTCTTCAATCCCATCTCAACAAGCTTGATTTTAAGCTAAAAAGAGAAACATTTCCTCAATTAGGTTTAGGGATTTCTGAAATTGATAGGAGAGTGAGTTGGGGAAGAAGAAGAGGAGACTTACCAAAGCTTCTTCTATTGATTTGGAGCTAGAACTTGATTTGTAGATGGAAACTAGGGTTTTAGAATTTTAATTTCCCATTCCACTCACCATTAATCTCTTTAGAACTGAAATGAAGAGGAGGAGGGAGTGAATGAAGAGGGGGTTTCAGTTTGGAGTGTTAAGTCAAAACATAGGGCTGAACCAAACCCAACCCAAAGTGAAAAATGGTCAAATTTTTGACTAGCCCCAAACATATCAAAGTTTATACTCAAAAAGATCGCAAATGACATTTTGAACTCAATGGAAGTGGTCTCGAGTCCTAATTCGACTATTTGCAAAAAGTAGCTTTTTGGACCAAAATCCGATTAGCGAAATAATATTTAAATAAAATATTTAAATGATAAATTGATAAATATGCGGGTTGTTACAGGTATTAATGTTGTATTAATATCTATCACTTTATCTCTATTTTTCTAACACTATTACTCTTTTGCTGATAACAAAAGGGGGAGAGAAAAGTTAAGATTTTGGCAAATAAAGGTCAAATATTTTATTTTTATTTGCATATTCTCATTTAGGTTCATTGGCATATTTTTATTTATTTTTCATGCATATATGAAGAGGAAGCTTTGTTGTAGAGAGGGAGCATTCAAATAGAGGGAGCAAATAGAATGATCAAATACATTTAATAGAGTCAAAATCTTAATATATGTTTGTTATCATCAAAAAGGGGAGATTGTAGAATATGCTAGTATATGATTTGTTTTATGATAATAAACATATATATTCATTTAAATGTATTTGTTATTGTACTTTATTTTTCACATAATTAAATTAATATTTGATTAATAAAATAAATAACACAGAATTTAAATTCAAACAAATATTTTATTACAATTTTGAATAGTACAAATTTGAGATCTCACTATATGTACACAATTTAAATTATATTACAATTTCTCTTACATCACAAATTTCAATTTACAATGTTGACCTCACTAAATATCACTCATTCACTCGTATTTGTCTTCAACTCTATTCCAGATTGAATCCAGCATCTGAATTATCTGCAAAAATAAACACTGACGCAGTAAAATTGAAAAAGAAATATTTGTGCAGTGTACAATGAAATATGTGATTTGCCTCAGTTATTTAGGTTGTTCGTCATCATTTATTTTGAATTCATCTACACGAACAACTTGTGACATGCACAATATATCACTGTACATGCCACAAGGCCGTGTACACCGATATACACTTGATAAAATTGCAGGTCAAATCCCAGCCTAGGCTGGATTCAACTCAGGTGCAATACAAAAACATCACAAAATTGTAAAGTACAAGTTCTCATGCAACAAGAATCCAAAACCAGCATAAAACAAGCCTCGACCAAAAATTCAATGTGTACATATGGGAACAGACTCGATAGTGAAGTCATGAAGCAATATGAAATGTAAACAACTAAACCATTCAAACTCAAGACAAGTTTTCAAATCAATGTACACATGAACAAGAAGATCACAAAAAGCTTCAGACTGCATGTTCAAAGTGCTCAAATGTACACACCAGATAAGTGCACAAAGACAGGCATGCAACCAGACTTCAACAGAACTGGAAACAAAGCAAACTAACACACATGAATACACAACTGAACAACCACATAACAATGTCAAAACAACAATACAGACTTCAACTCGAACCAACTGTAACATGACACCAACATACTACATGCATTCAAACATCAAGTGCAACCTTCATTCAATATGGGACCAGGAAAACATGGAACAAGACTGCAATAACAAAGTGCAGACACATGAAGAATCCAACCAGAGCAAAGTCACAATGCTTTAGACATGAATATATACAACAGAGCTTCAGACATGGTCATGTGTACAGTGGATTAAGAATGTCAAGGCCAAGATAAAATTAAATCAGCGGTCATATGGAACAGCGAATTAAATTTTAAACAAGTCGTTGGCAGTAATGAATGGAACCAACTCAAACTGTTCAAGTAAAAATCGAACGATGCCAAAGTCATAGCAGTGAAGAACGGAGTAGATTCAAATTCATCGTTAATATATGGAGTAACTCGTATCTAATGAATAAGTCAGAATCACCACAGTCACATGATCAAAACTCAACACAGTAGAGACATTAAGCCAACCAAGTGGATAGGCATAAAAATTATACACATATATACATACATATATATGTATATGTATATACATGTTTATATGGGTACAGTAATCATAGTTGCAAGTCACAGTTCAAATGACGTTGCAGTAATTTTCAAAATGAACAAAAATTTATCACAATTTTAAATGCCAAAGTCAATGCAAGTGGACAGTGCAACCAGGTGGAGGCATTTAGGAATGAATCAGTTCTAACAATATTAGAACCAAATTCAAGTGTAGAAGATCACATAGTAGCAGTTAAATAAAAAAAGCCGTGAATTATATCAAATATTCAAAGAGCCGAAGTCAAGGCAAAAAGAACAAAACCGACTTAGAGAATTTCAAACAAAGTCAATGATCATGTCATGCTAGAATCAAAGCCGTGGTGACCAAGGTAATCGCGATAATATATTGCATGTACAATGAACAAGTTAAGGCCAAAATAAACGAAGCAAATTCAAAGTCATGGAGCAATACGTATGATAGGAACAAGTGAGAACACATCACAAGCATTCAAGCAAAAACATATGCCGAGCAAATTCATGTGAAGAATTCATACCGATATTTTACGAACGTAAACTAAGGGATTCGAACCCTATAAAAACCCAATCATCATCGGCAAATCAAATCATCCGAGTTTAAGAAAAACATCAGAGAGCAAGTATCAATCCAGAACTCGAATCAGTCGAGTATAATTATAAATCTAAAAAGGGGACAAACGTACCAATTCAAAGCACCATTCGATATCGACAAATTAGAGCAGCCGAAGTCGAACAAAGCAGCAATAAATCCAAAACAAACGCATATTTCAATCGAAGCAAAAGAACAAGCGGCGGCTTCAATTCACAAAGCCCTAAATTTTGAAAGAGGAATGAACGGTAGAAGGACGGAACGAAAGCAAAGGGGATCGGCAGATAAAAAGAAAAAGAAAAAAATGGGACATCTACTTTTATTTCAATTGGGCCGGTCACTTTTATTTTGGCTTCAAATTATTCAATTAGGGTTTTGTTTTTGCTTTAGTTATTATTTCATTTGTAATTTTGCTTTTAAATTGTGCAACAATTCTAGTCATGTGACTAGGGACAAACTACAAGGCGTAGTTTGAGAATTCACAACTCAATGGCTAAGTTGTGGCAGTGTTTTGAGCATAGAGTTAGGTTAGTCGATAGCGGATGTCAGGGGTTTACATGTGTAAGCGTCTAACTACTTAATTTCTAGTAGAAACCTTGGGAGCAGCACGTAGGCAGGGTTTTGCCGAAGCTGGGTAAATCTATCTCGTTCTATTTCTTCTTTTATTATTCTGTTATTATCTGTGCTGCAATTATATTATATATTTCCGCATTAATTTTTATTATTATTAGTATCACCCTATTAACCCCCCCCCTCTAGGGTGAAATCGATCCTACAAGTGGTATCAAAGCTAGGAACAAAAACCAATCTTTGTTTTAAAAATTTGATTTTTCAAAAACCAATTTTTATTTTAAAATTTTGATTTTTTTAAAATGGCTTTTTTAATAATGCTTTTGCTGAGGGTCAGTCCATAGTTAGACCACCTATGTTCAATGGTGAATATGTTTGCTGGAAAATAGAATGAAATTTTTTCTGAAAACCATTGATGCTTGGAATATTGTTGAGACAGGTTATAGGACACCAACTATAGTGGTAGATAATCAGGAAATTGAAAAACCGATGGATCAATGGACAGATCTTGAAAATAAACTACAGAATGCTAATGTTAAAGCTATGAATTCAATTATTTGTTCATTGGATCAAATTGAATTTAATCGTATCTCACATTGTCTAACTATGCAGAAAATTTGGCACACACTTAAAGTGACTCACAAAGGAATCTCCCAAGTCAAAGAATCTCGCCTTGTCATGCTTAGTGGCGAATACGGGTTCTTCACAATAGCCAAGGATGAAAATGTCAAAGAGATGTACGGACGACTTTCTAATCTCATAAACAAATCAAAAGCTCTCGGAAAATCATAAACAAAATTCAAAATAGTACGAAAAATCCGCAAAATTCTTCCACGAAATTTGAAGCCAAAGTCACTACTATTTAAGAATCGAAGGATTTGAAATAGATTATAGTCAAAGAACTTATCAGAAATCTCACCACTTATGAGCTAAAAATGAAATTCAAGGATGAACGTGAAGGAGGTGATAAGCGAAAGAAATCAATAGCTCTCAAAGGAACGACCGAAAGTGAAGATGATGATGATGGTGCAGCAAAACTGGCACTGATAATAAAGAAATTCAAAAGGTGGAATCACAAATACGGAAATCCAGCTATAAATCAACAATTGAAAAGCAGAATAGTCAAATTACTAGACAACTCAGAGGAGCAGGAGATCATATGCCACAAGTGCAACAAACCGGTCATATCAAGCCAAATTGTCCTAAGAATTGACTCAGCTAAGGAAAGAAACCAAAAATGAGAAGTTTTACAGCTAATTATGAAGAAACTAATGATGATGATAAAAGCACTGATAGTGAGTGAAAGAGGAAATCAGTGTCTTCAAGGAGAAACAACTGACAGTGATGATGACGAGCCAAACGAGGTATCAAAACTTACTCATTCGGAATTACTTATATATTTTCATGAGGTTAATGGCTGTTTTGAAAGACTTCGGGAGAAATACGCTAAAATTGAAACACAAAGAGATAGTTTGATAGAACTAAATAAGCAGCTTGACCAATTAGTTAAAAACTATCGAACTAAAAGCCCTAAGTGTGACAAGTGTACATCATTCGAAGAAGAAATTTAAAAATCAGAAATTAAAATTAAATCATTTGAAAATGAAATTCTAATTTGAAAAAAAGTGAAAATAATAGGAGAGAAAATTCTATCAAAAAGTGCACTTTGTTATTGAATGAAAATGAATCTCTCAAAACACAAGTCCAACAATTGTCCACGACTTTAGGAAAATTTTCCAAAGGAGAAAAAACACTAAATATGGTATTTGGGAAACAAACTGTCAATACTGTTAGACAAGGACTTGGGTATAATCAATCTGAATGTGTTAGAAGTGAAATTAATCAAGTCAATTCCGAGTGCATAATTTGTAGAAAAATTGGACACAATCAAAATAGTTACTAGTTTAGATCCAAACACGCGAAAACCATACCGATTTGGGTTCCTAAAGGTACAAATATAAAATCCCTTAAAGTCAAAAAAATTTATGTGCCAAAAGGAACAAATATAAAGTGTTTTGGTTCTACACAAACTTGTTTTTAAAAATATTTTGTCACTAACAACCATGGACCTATAAAAACAAATATGTCATAAAAATCTTGCCTTGTGTAGGTATGGTGGCAGGCTAAGGAACAACAATAGTGTTACCTGGATTCTAGCTGTTCCAGGCACACGACGGGCGACAAATCAAAGTTCCTTAGCCTAGTACAATGGTGGCAGAATCACAATGGGCAACAATGAAAATTATCGGTAAATATAAAATAGGTAAGGATATATTTATCTTGAACGATATATTATATGTTGAAAATCTACACCATAATCTGATTTAAATCAGCCAGTTATGTGATAAAGAAATGAATGTTGACTATTGGCCAATCATCTTGTTATGCCAAGAACACTATAAGTACCTCTAGAGCCTTTGAACTAGTTTATATAGATTTGTTTCGACTAATGATGTTGTTTTATTGGTTGATGATTATTCTAGATACACGTGGATATATTTGACCTGACATTATATTTTGTGTTTGCTTGTATACACTGTCTCAATTCCAAATCCAAAAGAATTTTATTTAAATGTTGAAGAAGGATTATAAGTTATCTGTTGCACACTCTACGGTTTGGTCTATGATATCTATCTAATGATAACTTTGAGTCAAAGGGGAATTCAGATGCAGATTACACTGGTAGCCAAGTTGATAGAAAATTACTAGTGGAATGTGTTTTATGTAGAGACATTCATTAGTTGCCTAACATTTTCAAAGAAAATATATGCATATTTTTCATCTTAACCGATTTTAAATTAGCAGACATTTATTATATAAAACCCCTTCTAGAAAATAGTTTATTGTTGACTTTGTTTCAGATTAGTCATTTTAGAAAATTTGATTTTATAATTATTTTTTGGATTTGATCTTAAATGTCTACATTAACTAATCTGACTCCCTACTGATTATCGAAAAGATAAATAGTGATTGAAAAAGTGATGAATGTTGATATTAATCATATATTATGACTTGAGACAGTATATTTAGTAAATTTCTTTAAAAATTTAAACAAGATTTATAATAACTTTTTTTGGTAAAAATTCCATGACCATCTCTATTTCTATTATATTTCTAACGTCCATCACTCATCAAAATCCAATATAGTATGTCAAAATGTGGTATTTTAAACGGGAAATTATTCGTTTCTATTTTATATTTTATATTTTTACAATAAAAACATCCAAAGTATTCACTCTCATTTAAAAGTCCTCACGATTATGCATGGGTGAATTACTTGGAACATTTGTTTATGTGCGTTCATGCTCATTAAAAGTCCTCACGGTTATGCATGTATGGAACACATATCAAAATTGATAATTAAATAGAAAAGTTGATTCTAATCCCATTTAAAAGTCCTCACAGTTATGCATGGTTAGAAGATACTTGAAATTCATCTTTTTTATAAAAATTGGGAATACTACTAATCTCATTTAAAAGTCCTAACGGTTATGCATGGTTAGTAGATATTCAAATTCCTGATATAAATATACCACAAATAGACACAACTATACGGTTTTATATGCCGACATCACCCCTATCACTCTAGAGTGGAATCTACGCCAAACAGAGTATTTATGATTTTTTTTTTGATTTTTTTTATCGAAATTTAATATTTATACTCGATTGGGTATTGATGTTGTATTAATATCTATCACTTTATCTCTATTTTCTAACACTATTACCCTTTTGCTGATAACAAAAGGGGGAGAGAAAAGTTAAGATTTTGGCAAATAAAGGTCAAATCTTTTTTTTATTTGCATATTCTCATTTAGGTTCATTTGCATATTTTTATTTATTTTTCATGCATGTATGAAGGGGAAGCTTTGTTGTAGAGAGGGAGTATTCAAATAGGGGGAACAAATAGAATGATTAAATACATTTAATAGAGTCGAAATCTTAATATATGTTTGTTAGTAAATTCAAACAAATATTTTATTCAAACTAATATTTTCTTACAATTTTGAATAGTACAAATTTGATCTCTCACTATATATACACAATTTCAATTACATTACAATTTCGCTTACATCACAAATTTCAATTTACAATGTTGACCTCACTACATATCACTCATTCACTCGTATTTATCTTCAACTCTATTCCAGATTGAATCCAGCATCTGAATTATCTACAAAATGAACACTGGCGCGGTAAAATTGAAAAACAAATATTTATGCAGTGTATAATGAAATGTGTGATTTGGTTCAGTTATTTGGGTTGTTCGTCATCGTTTTTTTTAATTCATCTACATGAACTACTTGTGACATGCACAGTGTATCACTGTACATGCCACAAGGCCGTGCACACCGATATACACTTGATAAAATCGCAGATACAGGTGTGCACAAGGTCAAACCCGAGCCGAGGCTGGATTCAACTCAGGTGCAATACAAAAACATCACAAAATTGTCAAGTACCAGTTCTCATGCAACAAGAATCCAAAACCAACATAAAATAAGCCTCGACCAAAAATTCAATGTGTACACATAAGAATAGACTCGATAGTGAAGTCATGAAGCAATATGAATTGAAAACAACTCAACCATTCAAACTCAAGACAAGTTTTCAAATCAATGTACACGTGAACAAGAAGATCACAAAAAGCTTCAAACTGCATGTTCAAAGTGCTCAAATGTACACACCAGACAAGTGCACAAAGATAGGCATGCAACCAGACTTCAATAGAACTGGAAACAAAGCAAACCAACACACATGAAAACACAACTGAACAACCACATAACAACATCAAAACAACAACACAGACTTCAACTCGAACCAACTGCAACATGACACCAACATACAACATGCATTCAGACTTCAAGTGCAACCTTCATTCAATATGGAACCAGAAAAACATGGAACAAGACTGCAATAACAAAGTGCAGACACATGAAGACTCCAACTAGAATAAAGTTACAATGCTTTAGACATGAATATATACAACAAAGCTTCAGACATGGTCACGTGTACAGTGGATTAAGAATGTCAAGGCCGAGATAAAATTCAATCAGAGGTCATATGGAACAACGAATGAAATATTAAACAAGTCGTTGGCAATAATGAATGGAACTAACTCAAACTGTTCAAGTAAAAATCAAACGTTGCCAAAGTCAAAGCAGTGAAGAACGAAGTAGATTCAAATTCATCCTAAATATATGGAGTAACTCATATCTAATGAATAAGTCAGAATCACCACAATCGCATGATCAAAACTCAACACAGTAGAGACATTAAGCCAACCAAGTGGATAGGCATAAAAATCATACACATATATACATACATATATGTATGTATACATGTTTATATGGGTACAATAACCATAGTTGCAAGTTACAGTTCAGATATGTTGCAGTAATTTTCAAAATGAACAAAAATTTATCAGAATTTTAAATGCCAAAGTCAATGCAAGTGGAAAATGCAACCAGGTGGAGGCATTTAGGAATGAATCATTTCTAACAAGACTAGAACCAAATTCAAGTGCATAAGATCACACAGTAGCAGTTAAAGAAAAAAATCTGTGAATTATATCAAATATTCAAAGAGCCGAAGTCAAGGCAAAAAGAACAAAACCGACTTAGAGAATTTCAAACAAAGTCAATGATCATGTCATGCCAAAATCAAAGTCGTGGTGACCAAGGTAATAGCAACAATATATCGCAAGTACAATAAACAATTCAAGGCCGAAATAAACGAAGCAAATTGAAAGTCATGGAGCAATACATATGATATGAACAAGTCAGAACACATCACAAGCATTCAAGCAAAAACGTATGGCCGAGCAAATTCATGTGAAGAATTCAAACCGATATTTTACGAACCTAAACTAAGGGATTCGAACCCTATAAAAACCCAATCATCATCGGCAAATCAAATCATCCGAGTTCAAGAAAAACATCAGAGAGCAAGTATCAATCCAAAACTCGAATCAGCTGAGTATAATTATAAATCTAAAAAGGGGACAAATGTATCAATTCAAAGCACCATTCGATCTCGATAAATTGGAGCAGCCGAAGTCAAACAAATCAGAAATCAATCCAAAGCAAATGCATATTTCAATCGAAGCAAAAGAAGAGGCGACGGCTTCAATTCACAAAGCCATAAATTTTGAAAGAGGAACGAACGGCAGAAGGACTGAACGAACGCAAAAGGGATCGGCAGATAAAAAGAAAAAGAAAAAAAAGGGTACATCTACTTTTATTTCAATTGGGCCGGTCACTTTTATTCGGGCTTCAAATTATTCAATTAGGGTTTTGTTTTTGCTTTAGTTATTATTTCATTTGTAATTTTCCTTTTAAATAATGCAACAATTCTAGTCATGTGACTAGGGACAAACTATGGGGCGTAGTTTGAGAATTCGCAACTCAGTGGCTGAGTTGTTGTAGGATTTTGAGTGTAGAGTTAGGTTAGTCGATAGCGGGTGTCGCGAGTTTTCGTGTGTAAGCCTCTGATTACTTAGTTTCTAGTAGAAACCTTGGAGGTAGCACGTAGGCAGGGTTTTGCCGAAGCTGGGTAAATTTGTGTTGTTCTATTTCTGCTTTTATTATTCTGCTATTTTCTGTGCTGCAATTATATTATATATTTCTGCATTAATTTTTATTATTATTAGTATCACCCTATTCACCCCCCTAGTGTGAAATCGATCCTACGACCACAATAAAGATACAAGAAAAATCATAACTTTCCACTACAACAGAATCACCATATTACAACGGTGGAAAACTGTTGTAAAAGATCTATTACAACGGTGGAACCACCGTCGTATTATGAGAAGTTGTAATAGACTAAAAACTTTTTACAATTGTGTTCTGTAGTTGCATAAAACTGTTGTCATATACCCTATTACAACTGTTTTCGACCGTTTCAATTAACCTTCTTACAACTTTTAATAACTATAGTAGATATGTTCTACAGATTTTCCTAACAGTTGTAATATACTTTATTAAACTATAACCGACAGTTGCAATTTAAACCCAAAAATAATAATTATATGCACCAATTATTAATTTACCAAAACTACCAATATACATCTGAGACTAACTGAATCAGATTCATTCATAAATATTAATAATCATAGAATTCCAACATAGTATAATACATATCCAACAAAACAATCTAAAGTAATCATTCACATCACCAACTAAAACAGTACCAAAACAACATTCTCACATAACCATTCCAAATACAAGGATACAACACAAAATACATAAGAAAGATAAAGTTTTGTATCACAAAACAACGCATACCCTAAGGAAGTACACTAGTCGAAGGCAACGAAGTCTTTATGCCAAGCCACGGTTGATCCTACAACTTCTCCAATAGTACACATCTCGGAATTCGACCTCCACAAGAAAGCTTTCGGATCTACCACCATATCAATCCAAACATCACAACCATCTGGTCCGGGTTTTTTAAAGTGCACTAAATAATTAGGATCGGAGACGTTGCTACTCCGATGTGACTGCAAGAAAAACCATAAAAAGTTGCATGTTAAATATTTTATATTGTTGAATACTAATCACTCTTATGCCTCTATTTTATTGTTATGAATAATTTAATTATCAGTTCATAATAGTGTATTGTATGTGGCATTAAAAATTGAAAACTGGGCATAAATATTCACATAAAGCACCTAACAAAGAGAACAAAAAACCTATAGTTAATCCTCACCGTTCTACCCATCTAACTTGCCTGGTCACTATTTATGATTTCTAAAAGCCAACATATAAGGTAAAAATACAAAATGCAATCAAAAGAATATGAAACTAACAAAGAAGTCTAGGGTAAATTTGTAAGAGAAAGAAGAACACATGAATTAGAACATAGAAACACAACAATGCAAATAAATAGATTATCCAGATAACAATACTTACAAAAGAAAAAAAATGAGAAATCAAGATTATTGCCAATAACTTTATGAAGTGGAAAAGATTGGAAAACAGTATATGAATTCCCTAATGTTTGTAAATGATAAGTACATTCATTGGTTAAGTTGACATTAGAATGAACATATTTACTTAAGAAAACACAATTATTATCACAGTTAATAGAAAAATATAACCGAAACATTAGTTTTAATGTTCGATAATAATAGAAATATATAACCGAAACAATAGTTTTAATGTTTTTATTCATAAGGGTAAAATAGTAAACACAACAGTTTTAATTTCAATGGGGTGTGCAAGAAAAAAATGAGGTATCAATCGAATTTGCCTTTATATTAAATTTACACAAAGATGTGCTCATGCTAATTTTAAAAAACAATTGCTTTTCTTCCACCAAGCCTGATATAATTGACAGAAACATAATATTGGTAAAATAATAATATAATTTTGTGTTGATAATTATATTTCTTTTAATTAACTGAAACTTTGTACTTGTTTAATTTCTTGCTTTGTTTTCAATATACCGAAAATTGAAACCTACCAAAATTACGTTGATAGTCAGGTTTCTGAATGCTCACCCCTATGCTCTGTCCCTGATCTTTCAGTCCTTTCTGTTTCCTTTGTCTTAGTTATTACCAGTTGTTGGTATGCTCAACTGTAGTCGTGTTTCTTCTTTTCAAAGTTCCAGCTTCCAGATCTATCCATCAATTGGGCATTTCACATTACCCAACTGCTGCTTGCTCTCCTCACCTTGCCTTCGTCGTTGAAGGCTGCTGGCGCCATCTGATTTTCTCCTCCCAGCTTCGGTTGGCTTAACAAAATATAAGTTTAAAAATTCGAAATTCATTTGAATTAGATGGTAATCGAATTCATTAAACAAGACTGAAATCCAATTCGAGAAATCAAATGAAGGGAAGCGACATTTACCCGTGCATGGTTGGATGCGATTACTGATGTTTTGCAGCAACGATTTAATTCGTTTGAGTTTGAAATTCTATGCGAGATCAATGATGAAGAGAAGGTGAGGATAAGGGTTCTTTCGAGATGTAACCGCTGCTTCCATGTTGAAGAGAAGGTGAAGAAATTTCTGAAACTTGTTTCAATATGGTTGATAGCAAAACTAATTTTGTTGATTTGGTAAGAAAATATTTTACAAATATAGGACGTTAAATGGAAAGTGATAAATCTAGGGTTATGCAAGAGGGAGGAATTTGTGAAGTTGGGAAAGTCGAAAACGCGGCTGCTAAAAAATTGGGAAAGCGTAGAAACAAAAAACTGGAGGGAAAGTATACTACTAACTTAAATTTTTGATGGATGATAATATACCGCTAACTTAAATTTTTGATGGATGACGTATTACTAATTTACTTAGGTGCATTTGTAAGTAGAGGTGTTAATTTTGTATGAATGTCCGTTGCCGGCTCGGTTTGAAGTCGAAAAATGTCCGTCCATGTTCGTTCTTTTCACATTTAGGATACAAATTTGAACAAGAAAATTTGTACGATATTTTGTTCGTATGAACTATACGAAGAATTTTCTATTGTCTATACATCGTCTGTCCGTTGTACGGCTCATACGAAGAGTATCTGAGCCAAATTCTCGTATGGTCCGTGTTCTTCTAAAACTCTTATTGAACAGAATACCACCTCTCTATTTGGTCCGGTCTGCCTTATTGACATCCTTATTCGTAGGCCGAAAATGATAAGTTTGCTTTGGCAGTACATCAACGTGTCCAACGTCAAGTATAAGGAATTGCATCAACATGTCCAATGTCAAGTATAAGGCCTACCATTTTGTATCATACACAAGCTACAGTACATAAATATTTATACTTTTATTTTACAACATTTCAAATTTTCAAAACTTTTGAAAAATTTAATATCAAATATATTAATCAGATACTAAATACTGAAGAACAAATATTATTTTTTGATTCTTAAATATTATTTATTAAACATTAAATATTAGTCTTAATTATTAGTTTTTAATTATTTAATTGTAATTATTAGTTATTTATTATTAAATATTACTTCATATTTTGTTCATTATTAATTATTAAATATAATAGTAATTATTAATTATTAACTATTATATATTTAGTATTAATTATTAGATGTTAATTATTGCTTATTAATTTTTCATTATTTAATAACACTTATTAATTTATAACTAATAATTATTAAATATATTATTTTTTAATTATTAAATATTAAATATTAGCCTTAATTATTACTTATTATTTATTAATTATTATGTATAATTATTAATTATATTTATTAATTAATTATTACCATGGGCAAACGGAAAAGGTTTTAATAGCGTCTATTACATCTGGAAAAAAAGTGGTTGTTAAAAATAGGCATCTATTATAACGGACAAAAAAGAAAGGTTGTAATAGGCATATATGACAACTGGAAAAAAAGAAGAGTTGTTAAAAATGGACATCTACTACAACTGGCAAAAAAAGGTTGTAATAGACACTTATTGCAACTAACAAAATAAAAAAGTTGTTAAAAATAAGTTTATTACAACTTTCAAAAAACAAATGTTGTAAAAAATCTTTATTACAACTGTCATTTTGTGACCGTTGTAAAATTACAGTTGTAATAAGATACTTTTGTTGTAGTGTTCTAACAAATCCAAACGTTAGACCTTAATTTCCAGTCAAATCCAAATATCACATATAAGCATACATATGCATATCAATATCCACAACATATTCACCCAACAAGCAACTATTTTAACAACTGAACATCAACAAGAATAAATTTACCAATTTAATGCAAAAGAGTGAGCTTTACTCAACTAAAACTAACCAAACTAACTATGATTGCACCATGACTTGAATCGGTCCTAGATCCATGCTTTCAACTTGGGCAAATGGAATTTTTATGGACTTGAAGGTGGCAATTGTTCGGCCATGGGTTAAGATGGCTCGGCCTAGGTAGTGAAGAGGTGGTTTGGCCTTGTTTTGGCAAAAAGGAGTTGTAGGAAAAGGAAGGAGAGGTTTTAAACAAGGTTTTAAAAGTAGAAAAGAAAGAATTTTTATTTTAAAAGGTTCACAAAGAAGCCATGGAAGATATTAAGGAAAAAGATGGAAGAAGTTTAGAAAAATGAGCATGAAGTGAAAAATGAGAGTAAAATTCATGAAATTGATTTTATACAAAATGGATTAACTAAATTACCAAAAAGCCCCTTAAGTACTTACCCTCCACCACATTTGCTCCACATCATTCCATGCGCAAGAAACATGCTTCCCCCCTTGAGCCGAAATGAATTTAATCCTTTTGTACTTTATGTTTCCTAAGGTTATTCACTTTAAACACCTTTTTAATTTTAATTATATTTTTCATAAAATGTCACATCAAACTTTTTGATATATACTTAAGTAAATGTATACATATCAAAACATATCCTAACTTATTTTGTAAATGTATGTGTATATATTTACACTAGAGATCACTTTTTGACAACTTTTAGTTGAGAAAAAGTTAAAAATTTGCAAACCGAATTCAGGTTACATTTTTGATTTTTCTTCGAACTAAAAACTTTTATAAACAAATTTGGAAAACTATTTCATCAGCACTTGTTATTATTTAAAAGGAGTTTGTTTAAATTAAAAAGTCCATACTTTGAATATTTAAAATTAATTATATACTCGCAAATCAAAGGGGTGAAATTTCAGGTCATTACACTCTCTTTCCTTAAAAGAATTTTGACCTCGAAAATTTACCACAACCCTAACCCAAAAAACACTTAACACTACTCATCAGTTTGTCTGATGTACAGAGATCATTCCTTTGCAAAATCAAATTTGATTACCCACTCTAATACATATCTTTACTTCCAAACTAGTATCACTCACTCGATTTGCTAGTGTGGACTCTGATCCGGCTTTATAATTAGAAACCTCCATTCTTCTTACATAGCTATATATTATGATAGAAAACTTTTAGTTCCACATTAAGAACACTTACCAAGTCTTTCTCATCAAAAATCGAGTAATAACTTCTTCTTCTGAATGGTGTGAAACACATCATGTCATATACTTGAATCTTGGATCGAGAATTATGTGAAAAGGAGGAAGGATCCACGTAAAACTTACATACTCATCTAAAGGTTCCTGTTTACCCAGTTAATTTTACCCTCTCAAAAATATTTATGAAAATATTTCACAAAATTTCAGCTTAGCTTGAAACATTTTAAAATTATACGACTTTATTTATGAAACATTTTCATAAAACCATTTTAATTTATTAACTTGTATAATACTCTCCTACATCTTAAGACTATATACAAAACATCTGATTATAATTCCATTCACTTTTAACTATTCAAATGTAGGTCCAATATAATTTAGGGTCTCAAAACTGAGTCGACCAAATCAACCTCTTTACCCAATCGGTCTGGTAAGTAGCTAAGAAGAGTAGGATGTTGGTATCCAAACTCCGTCCCAGAGTCTACTTTTTTTAAGATACCTCTAAGGTAAAGACTTTTATTAATCGGCCCTATAACATCAAATAATTTTTTACTTCCTAGATGTTAAAATCAGAAGACATGTTTTAATAAAAAAAAAAGTTTATTAACCCTTCTTATTAAGTTTAACCCAATTAAAACTTCATTTATTAATCCACTCTTTAATCAAAATACCTTATTATTTTAAAACCTTAGGAGCCAAATACCTAGGTTTTATTTCAAAAACTTTTTCTGAAATGATACTTTATTTTTAACCCCTAGAAAATATACATATAGTCTAGGTAACTCCAAAATGATATCAAACAACTGGGTACTACCAAATAGTATCATATATCCCTTTACCAAGAAGGGTACTACTCAAGAGAAGTGTTTATCATTCGAACACATCTCCTGCCCATTTTTAGTCACTTTCGAGTCACTCGAACTAGTTCATCATAAAAAATAAAATAAAAATACTTCTTTTCAAATCCTTTTTGGAAACAATATTATGTATACACTACCAATTAAATAGTTTTTAACAAAATATTTATCATCCACTTGCTTTGGACTCATTTCGATTCAAACTCGTTTCGATCATACAAAGAGAATAATTTACTAAGTACATTACCACATCCGCCTAAGCAAACATCCGAATGTCACTTAGAAGATTATTCCGCTTATCAGAAAATAGATCGATTCTCATTTCCCGAACTGTCCAAAAAATATCGAACTCTCAAATTTCTTTTCAAAATATTTATGCTTTAAAGTATTTTCTAGTAATACTATTATTACCTTTTCTCCAAAAACATTTAAAGTCCACTTTAAAGACATCGAGATTTTAATTTCTCCAAAAATCCTTTCAATTAAAACATATTTTATAACGACCCGTAATTTTCGATAATTAAAAATAGTTAATTTAATAAGGTTTGGTGATTTAATGTTAGAAGAAATAAAAATTTGTGATTTAATAATAATAATATAACTAGAATAAAATGTAATAGTATTAATTTAAGGTAATTGATAACTGCTTTAAATGTAATTCCATTTAATTGAAATGATTAAAAAATTATAATTGGTTATATATTGTAAATAAATTGTAATGATGTGTGTATTAATTGATAAATTGGATAAAAGGTGTAATTGATAATTTAAATATGTATCAATTAATGAAATAGTTTGTAATTAATTGCAATTGGTAAAAGTAGTGTTGTGGTAGTAGTTATGGCATTTTTGTGTACATAACAAACTTACAAATGCTATTAAATTAAGAAAAGGTAACGATTGTCATTTTTTACCAATTTATTTAATCCATTGAATTAAATTTGAAATCAATTGCAAATTAAATGTAATTAAATATCACATTAATATGAGTTAAGACGATAACTGCAAATTATGAATGTAATAAAAGGTATAGAAATGTTAATTATATTCACCAGGCAATAATTGATTTAATAAAAAGAGTGAAACAAAGATAAATTAATTTATTGAGATTTTAAATTATAATAAAATTGACAATAATTCAAAGTAACTGAAATACTGCAACTAATATGGTAAAAGATGATAATTGTAGAATATTAGTAATAAGATATATACAAATGTTAACTATGTCTATAGAGTAATGTTGATTGAATAAAAGATTAAAATCAAATTTAATCAGTTTATTGAAATTAAATTATATTTAATTGGATTTAATTTCAGTTCAAATTGAACACTATAGCTGGTGTAATAATTAACACTGAATTGATATGTAAATTTGTTTTAAATTATTGTAAATGTCTAAGTAATCAAAAATGATAAAATTTGTTAGTATTAAAAGTGGAATTAAAAAGTGATTCAATCTATTTAATAATAATTTATTTAATTAACGTGAAAATAGCCATTTTGACCACTGACTTGGATTTCGATGAAACCAGTTTCATCGGATCCATAACAGTGAATTATTGTAAAGTTTTCAAGTTTCGTAATGATAGGACTTGTCGTTTGATCGTACGGACTCGAAACATGTAGAAATCAATTTAATTAAATTCAATTGAAATCAAGTTGTAATAAGCTGATTTTTAAGCTAACTTCTTCATACGATGGAACTAGGACTTGGAACCAGTTCGTTTGAGTTTAAAAATATCAAAAACATCTATTTGATATATGAGATGACCCACTTTCGTTTCGGAGGCAGAACGGGCGTTTTGGGTCGCAATTGTCCTTCCTACCAATTCGATTGTGTTTATTTTCTCATCGGGCCTTGTTCATATAAATTGTTCTGTTCTAACCCTAGCAGCCTTCTTACTTCTCATTTCTGTATGTATATGTCTATTCCATCTATCAGCTTCTTCTTCTTCCCAATGGATGCAGATACAAACCCTTAAATCAATTTCAAAACCAAATCCAAAAATCAAACTCCTCAGAACTATGTCATATTATATACCGTTTCGAAGCTCTCGATGAGCATAATTCACTGGTGCAATTCGTTTCTCGATTCGATCACCTTTTGTCAAGAAATCAGTGAATTGCCATCGGCCGTCCATAGGCCATAACTTCGTTTAACGGTGGATTTGCGACGAGGTGTCGATCGGGAGGTTTGGGCGCGTATAGAAGGCTGAGGGCTTTCGATCCATGCGGCTATCTCGTGTCAATCGTCTTTGGATTCGCCATGATGGGATTTGGATGTTAACGGTGGTGGTGGTGAAGGAGGGGGCCGGAGTTTGTTGCGCTAGCACTGGTAGGTGCGCCTGGCCAAGGGCATGACGACGGCGGTCGTGGATCGTACCCTAATTCGATGAGGGCGCGGATAAAATTGGTCAAACGTTCGAACGTGATGGCGGCTAGGGTTCGATCGTGTATCTGAGGCTAGGGCACGAGCGTGAAAGAGATGATACAGGTGATGTGGCGTGGTATAGTTTGTTTGTGTTTATTTAATTTAAATTTGATTTTTAAACGTTCTGACATTGATAACTTTTACATATGAACTCGGATTCACGCGCGGTTTGTTCCGCTGGGATCGTATCGAAATTCCGGACATTATGAAACTTGTTTAGATGAATTCTGAGACGGTTAGAATTTGAGCCTTATTTTGGATTTCAAATTGATTTGAAATCAAAGGGGAGTGTTTTAACCCACTCACAATTACTAAATTATCTTATGTTAGTTAAATTAAATTTATGATGTGATTAGAAATTAATTGATCATTGTTTGGTATGTTTAAATTGTCATTCTAGCTAAATTTGACTTTTATTGCATTTAATCGTCGTTTAATTTAATATTGAATTTAATTGTCAATTTTATACCTGTTATTGATAATCAGTTATCTATTGATGTTTATTGATGGATTTGGATGATGATTGTGATGGATGTTTGATTGTTGATACTGGATGACTGAATGTTATATTTTTATATTGTTATAACACTATAAGTTCCCTATAGGTTGAAATTATACATACCCGAACGATCTGATAGATTAGGGAGGAATCGTTATGGGTTGAAATGATAGACTCAAGCGATTTCATGTATTTGAAATTAAATTTTGGGATTGCAGGTTGAAATGATATATATCCGTAAAATTTTAAATTGCGGATTGAAATAATAAATATCCATATCACTTGACCATAGGGTAGAAAATTATATACGGACACCGGATTGGTTAAAGTAAATGATTTTTAAATCTTTAAATTTTGAATTCAGTTAACTGGTATTTTGAAATAGAAATTGATTTATATAAACTGAATTATTTTCGAAAATCCAAGCGTTAATGGTGAAATTGGAATTGATTTAACGATTTGTTCAGAGGATTTAAATTGGAATTCAAAGTTGAATTGTCAAATGTAAATGAATTTTATCGAAATTGAGTTATTGAAATGTTTGAATGTAACTTTGAAATCTATTTTTAAACTAACTTAAACTATCTTAATCAATTTAAACTGTTTTAATTTATTTTAATCTATTATAATCTATTTAATCCAATTTAATCTAATTTACCTATTTTAAACTAATTAAATTTATTTAATCTAATTTAAATCTATTTAATATAATTTAAATCAGTTTAATCTATTTTAAATTTACTTATTTAATCTATTTTAAATCTATTTAATATAATTTAAATCTATTTAATCTATTTTAAATTTATTTATTTAATCTATTTTAAATTTATTTATTTAATCTATTTTAAATCCATTTAATATAATTTAAATCTATTTAATCTATTTTAAATTTATTTATTTAATCTACTTTAAATCTGTCTAATATAATTTAAATCTATTTAATCTATTCTAAATCTAATTAAATCATTTTTTTAATCTAATTAAATCTAATTTAAATCTATTTAAACTATTTAAACTATTTTAATCTATTTTAAACAATTTTAAACCATTTACACTATTTTAGAGTATTTTAACTATTTTAAACTATTCTTTTTAAACTACTTAAACTATTTGTAACTCTCTATACTATTTTCAAAATTCTAAATTGTAAAGTGGAAGTGGTTATATTTTAAATCCTTGATTTAAAAGCAAATATGATTAAATGATGTAATAACCTATGTTGGGATTTAAATAACATATTTTGCGTAAATATGAAAATTTTGAAATAAAGGTTTAACCTATTTTGGAAGTATGATTTTGAAAGAAAATACAATTTCAAAAGTGAAGATGATTTTGAAAGTGAATATGGTTTTGGAAGTGAATATGATTTCGAAAGTGATATGGTTTGAAATCGAATATGATATTTTGATATTAATTATGAATTAACTTTTGAAATGTAAAAGAACCATCCGGTGTGAAATAAGCGTTTGGTTGTTAAAGAGACCGGGATCGGATATTATCATATTATCTGCCAATATCGAAAACCACTTTAACAACTGTGTACGTGGTGGAGATTCTAGAAATGAAGTAGGATGGTTTGGCGAACGATTTTGTATGAGGTATTTACGTGACCCTGGTTCCCATGAGTCAGCTTAGATGCGACTAAAATAGGAGCCATGCCGGGACAAGTGAGTTCATTCCTCCTATCGGACATGCTTCTTCGATACCATATTATGATTTTGTGATGATTTGGTGGCCACCCTTTGATTTTGATTATGGAAGTGTGTTCCGAGGTGGGCGGTAGTAGCTGCTATGCATTACCACCAGTCCAGATCCACAATCGGTATATCTACCCCGGCATTTCCTCGAGTGCCATGTTCACATGCCCTATCGCGCCTTCTACGAATTTATTTTGTACCATACCTATTGAGTGCCCTCTGGGAAAACCTCATGGAGGAGCATACGGTACTGTATAGACTATGAGAATATATAAAATATGTTAAGAAGGATATGGGTAACGCCTGAATGCTATTTTAACTTTACAGTATACACTCTTATAATAGCATATTGTAATATGTATGTAGATAGTTTAACAGATCCTTAGGAGATGGAAATCCCGAACATCTCTTAAGTTATTACACTCACATTAGACACTGGATAGGAGGTGTCAAAACCTGTAAACATCTCTGACGCCATTACACTCATATTTGTTTACTGTTGATTTAACTTACATAAGATCTTTTTGTTCTGACTCGAGTGTTTTGTCTTTTCAATTCGCTCGGGTTAGTCTGAGCTTTTCAGTTTATCGAAGACTGCTTTCTGGCGGATGAAGACGAAGATTTTGTACTATTATTATGTATTATATTTATTCCATTGCATCATGTTGTTCCGCTGCATTTATTTATTATTTATTCTTGTTGTACGTAACTCTGATCTGTATTATAAAAGTTTAATCAATGTTATTTATAAATAGCTTCATGAACTGTTTATTTGATTATTATATTTTGTCATTCCACTGCGAGATTCTGTATTTGTTTTTATTTCTTTCTCTGCTTTTTCTTATTTACCCCATAACAATCCTCCCTTTTGAATGGCTTGAGTCTGACATGTGTGGTTTATCGTCGACTTAAACTATCCAAAAAGGCAGGTTGTTACATATTTTATGACCCAGATTTGTAAATCACTTTATATAAAATCTTTCCTCAATTATTCATTTTAGAATATGTTTCTTTTATTTTTAATAAACACCCTTTTGTCAAAATCCAATTTTTTAACCCAACATTAATCATCGAACCTCTTATAGTCAAACTGTGAAACTTAATTCACGTGGTGTCCGATTCAACATTCATATAAATTCTATCTACCAACCTATGGTGGAAAAAGGAAAATAAAAAAACAATAGTCAATTCTCAAAACTGGATGAGCATGACTAGATAAACCCTATATGATAATAATTAAATATTATCAACTCTAAACAACAACAATCATAGATAACTATATTGAAAATTACCCCTTTATATATAAATATATTCCTATATAAAATTATTTCTTTTACCACTTCTAAAACCATATTTTGTCGATTGGCCTTTTCAAGTGTTTTTAGATCCCTATCAATAACGTTAGCTACTCGTATTGACCAGAATCCAAATGTTAAACTTAACAGATCACACAACATAATATAAAATATTTTTATAGCACTAACAAATACGCACTATATATATAATATATACACTCAAACTCATTCAAGGGTGTCACTTACCCAATCTCAAATGAGTTTACCACACCAAAGCCAATGTTTTCTCTTAACCATCATCTTTGATACAATGTTGTAACGATCTGCCTTTCTTACACCTAAAGACGACATTTAATACATCTACAGTATTCGTGTGCGAGTTATTTTAGTGTTTGAAAGACAGGTCATTTTGGGTGAAGACAAAAACGGACAGAGCAGAATCTCACATCGTGATGAGGAATATATAATATACACAAGACCTTTACAAAAAGAAAATATCTTTATTATACACACAACATCAGAGTACTCTAACCTATTATCGGCTTGGATAGTTATAACAGCCCGTCCTTACAATTGTTGATAAATACAGACAAGAACAAAACATAATACAGCGGAAGAATATAAGGTACATGAATATATTTCTGAAAATCTAGCTCGTCACTTGAACGCTCCAAAGCATCCAGCTAAATCTAGAATATATGATCGGGCTGACCCGAGCATTATAAGAAAATAACATCTATATGAGTCTGCTATACTAGCATGAGAAAGCTCAATCAAATAATATTGATTTCTATATTTGAAAACCGTTTTCAAAATAAATGTTATCCCGTAAGACCACGCCGCACATAAACACGAATGAGTTTTTACCTTATGGTAACCAAACCATTTTATTATAAAGATCCAGTGATATTATAGCAATGTCTATGGGTTTAAAATACAAATAATCAAGTAGCTGTAATGTGTGTACATCACAACAATAATATGTTTACAATTGTAAACTGAAATCGCTTATTGGAGAATGGATTACAGCAATGGCAAAGTAAAGGACTACCTTCCGTACAGTACACCTCTAGATGAATGTACCAGGAGACTGAAAACCTTTTGATCTCAGCATGACAAGACTGGCCTACCCCTTACTAGATAGTACCGAATATGATCATCCCTAGGTTGTGATTAAACAACCAAAATGGACCCCGAAGCATACATAACAAAGAGATAATCTCAATCGAGATAAGGGATGACCATACCCCAATGGGAATGACCTATATAGCATTGCGGCTTCCCCTGTTTTAGCCATTCCCTTGTTGTAAGGCTGGATAGGCTATGCTCTTACCATTTCCTCATAGCAATTCCCTCTTGGAATGCTAACACTTCCCTCCCAACAAAAATGCAATGCCAGCATTCATCCATACAAGTTCCTTCTGGGTCTGAACGAAACCGAAGGCACTACTTCTACTACATCCATTTCAGAATCAACCTCAAGATTAGTAGCACATAGCCCTTACATTTTAAAGCACTCCATCTTCGATCATCTTCAAGAAATCTTCCAAATCCATTTATAAAATTAAGAAGGTTAATTTGGGGAAATCCAATCTCAATTTCTTATATAAATTTCTTCGATAAATCTTTCTTAACAAATCTCTTTCATTTACGAACATTTTCTTTACTAAAGTTCCAAATCCATTTATAAAACTCGTAATAAATCTCCAAGTTTATTTATAAAGCTCTTTTATAAATATAAAAACCATTTATAAAACTCTTTTACAAATACTGAAATCATTTATAAAACTTCTTTTATAAATATCTGAAATCATCTATAAAACTTCTTTCCAAATTTCAAGATCTCTTTTCAATTTATAAAACTCCTTTTATAAACTTCTCATATTTAAAACAAAACTTCTATCATAAATTTTAATCAATAAAGTTCCTTTGATAGACAATCAATTATTTAAAACACCTTTAAATAACCAAGTTATCATTTAAACATTCTTCATTTAATTATCTTTAAACCACATTAACAAAAAAATGATTTTAACCATCATTTCAAAAGTATTAAATTAAATTCAAACACTTTTAATAAAATAATTCCTTAATTATCCTTTAAATATCATATTTAAAATGATAATAAACTTAAAACCATTATAAAAAAGATAAAGTTTAAATACTCGACTCCACAAGTTCAGAAGGAGGCTTTGTGACCACAATGGTTCTCTTTTAATTTAACTTTTCAAGTTATAACCTGGATATTTACATAATAAGCAGATATGTAAAAGGGATCAACGAATTATAACAAATCAACATATAGGTAAATGTTAAAGTTACCAAAATAGTAGAACTGGGATTTGTTTTCCTAAACACATGTCCAAGTTAATATAATATCAAAATGGGTTTTATTCTGCCTAATAGATGTCAGCATAATCTCGGTGAATTATGGCAGAACTGTGATTTATTCTACTAACAGATGTCAATTATAATTTAAACAGCAGAACGGTGTTTTATTTTGCTAAACTTATGCCATTAGGTTTCATGTGCATTTGAGGTTACTTAAGGGTAGTCGATAAAGAAATCCCTTGATTTTGAAACACCTTTTAAAAGATAATTCCTTTAAAAACAAAACAGATCTTAAGAAATAAGTGGTTTAAAAATTGAAATTTTTTACTCAATAATTTAATAACGTTTAAACTCTTTATTAAATAAAAAATTAAACCTTTAGGTAATAATTCAACAGTAATTAACTTTTAAATAAATAATTAAATAATAATTATCCTTTAAATAAATAATTAAATAATAGCTAAACTTTGAATAAATAATTTAAACCACAATTAATTTTTAATTAATAATTAAATAATAGTTTAAACCTTCATTAAATAATAATTTAAATATTAATTGAGTCTTAATTCAATCTTGATTAAATTTAACTTAATTAATAATTAAACCCTTTTATGATAAAAAATAAGTTAGTAATTTATCTTTAATAAATAATTTAAATAATAATTAATCCTTAAATAATTAATTAAATAATAATTAATATTGAATTAATTAACTAATTGTAATTAAATTTACTTAATTAACACTTAAGTACTAATTACCTTTGCTAACCAATGATTATGAACTAATTACCTTAATTAATTAATTAATCATTAAATAATTAATAATTACTTATTATTACTTATAATAAGTTTGAAACCCCTTTTCAAAAAGATACCTAAGTCCAAACATTTTCAAATTTTAAAAAGAGATCGTTTTTTACAAACTGTATTTGTAGCGACTATCGCTATATGAGCTGTAATTTCCAAAACTTGTTTATATGAATCGAATAGCTTTAAAACCTTACTCTTTTACTTAAACCCTCTTTTTAGCTATAGAAAAAGTTTTTGAAACAAAATGTAAAGTTTTTGAAGAATTTATAAAATCTTTGTAGAAAAACACTTAAGTAAAGCTAGTTTGAAAACAAGAGATTTCTATGTCATTCCTGCAAGTCTAAATGCTAATTTTCTTAGAATATACATCACATACATGAACCAAATATGTCGCAACAATCAAGACATAAGAAAAAGCATACCTTTTTTACCAATCCAAACATTAGACCTCAATTTCAAGTCAAATCCAAACATCACATATAAGCATACATATGCATATCCAAATCAACATCATACTCACCCAACAAGTAACTATTTTAACAATTAAACATCAATAAGAATAAAGTTACAAACTTAATGCAAAAGGGCAAGCTTTATTCACCTAAACCTAATGAAACCAACTACGATTACACCACGACTTGAATCGGTTATAGATCCATGCTTTCGACTTGGAAAAATGCAATTTTTGTGGACTTGAAAGTGGCAATGGTTCGACCATGGCTTACGGTGGCTCGGCCTAGGTAGTGAAGCTGTGGTATGGCCTTGTTTTAGCAAAGAAGAGTTGTAGGAAAAGAAAGGAGTGGTTTTAATAAGGTTTTAAGGATTTAAATGTAGAAAAGAAAGAACTTTTATTTTAATAAGGTCACAAAGAAGCCATGGATGAGCTTAATGAAAAAGATGGAGGAAGTTTAGAAAAATGAGCATGAAGTGAAAAATGAGAGTAAAATTCATGAAATTGATTTTATATAAAATGGATTAACTAAATTACCAAAAAGCTCCTTAAGTACTTACCCTCCACCACATTTGCTCCACATCCTCATGTCCCCCTCCACCTCATTCCATGTGCCAGAAACATGCTTCCCCCCTTGAGCCAACATGAATTTAATCCTGTTGTACTGTATGTTTCCTAAGGTTATTCACTTTAAACATCATTTTAATTTTAATTATAGTTTACATAAAATGTCACATCAAACTTTTTTATATATACTTAAGAAAATGTGTGTGTGTGTATATATACCAAAACATATCCTAAATTATTTTGTAAATGTAATATATGTGTTTACACTAGATTTCATAACGTTTCCGACAACTTTTAGCCGACGAAAAGTCGAAAATTCGGAAAATGTATTCTGGTCACATTTTTTATTTTTCTTCAAACTAAATATTTTTGTAAATAAATTTGGAAATCTATTTCACCATCACTTATTATTATTTACAAGGAATTTATTTGAGTTACAAAATCAATAATTTAAATATTTAAAATTAATTAAATATTCATAAATCAAAGCAGTAAAATTCCGAGTCGTTACACCAAACTACTTGCACTACATATTTTACGTACCTTTTTCACAACTAGAGCATGCCACTTAGATGGAATCTGAGCGAATAAGCATCCCAATAGTGCATAACTGCTTCTATGTACCTAATCATGTACTCAAGAAATAGGATCAATCACAATTGCAACAATGGATTTAAGCATGCTAAATCATATATAACAATCATTTCAAATAAATATGCTATATTCAACCATGCAACAAGCATCGTAAATAAATATGTTACAACTATCTGTGCAACAAACATATCTAATGCAATATGCATCTAAAATAAATATGTTACAATTACCTATGCAACAAACATATCTAATGCAACAAGCATATCAAATAAACATGTTACCCTTGTAAACAACACGTAGACTTGTAAAATAAAAGCACCAACAAAGCCGACTCTACACTATTGACGCAGCGGATTAAACAAAACAAGGTAGATCGGTGAGAGTAGCAATCGGTGGATTGATGAATACTGAAATGCCCAAATTCGTTGATCCGAAGATACCGAATTCTAGCTATCTCTGACACGTTGATCGCGCACGATATCGTGAAAAGAGATCTTCAATTCTTCGAGCATTGATCAAGCGCACTTGATTCCGCGAATCGGCTTCAACGATCGAAGATTCGAGCGCACTCGAATGTCGAAGGTGGAGATAGGAGATTACACTCAACTACCAATTTGGTGAAAGCACAAAGCTAACAAAACAAAAGTTTTTTTCAAATCAACTAAAAAAACTATTACAAATGGCACCACCGGCCTATTTATAGAAGTTACAACACACGACACAGAAAATGTACAACACTTAGGTCGGCCACGACCTAAAACATCACGACCTAAAAAACATCACGACCTAAAATATCACGACCTAACAACAGACGACTTAGGACTTACTATAAGTCGTTCACGACTTAACAGATTACAACACAACATGACCTACGACTTAAGTAATGTATGACATATGCGACTTATACAACTCATACGACCTAAAAATGAACGGCATCTGGAGCGAGTGACTTAAGAATGAACAGCATCCCCATCAGCGACCTAAAAGAAGTGGCTTTAGAAACTCTTCGTGACTTAAGTCTTCACGACCTAAGGCCTCACGACTTATAGTGAGCGACCTATCTCTTCCCATCTCCCCGCGACCTAACTTAGGTCGTTCCCTTTCTCTGCAACCTAACATAGGTCGTGACTTGTTAGGTCGTAGCTCCTTGTTTTCCAACTTGTTAGGTCGTAGTAACCTGTTAGGTCGTTCCAGCGACCTATTTCCCAATTGTAGCTCGCTAGGTCGTTCCAGCGACCTATTCCTTAACTCGTTAGGTCGTACGCGACCTAAAAACAAGTTAGGTCGTTTGCGACCTAAGACTTGGTTATTTTGGGCTGCATCATCCTCCCCTAGTTGAGAAAAATTCGTCCTCGAATTTGCGCCCTCCTTTTCCACAACAAGTTCATCCCCATGATATGGTATGAGATGTTTAACATTAAACACATCGGAAGTATACACATCCTCCGGCAGCCTCAACTTATAAGCATTTTCATTGATCTTCTTCAAAATTTTTACTGGACCAATCTTCCGTGCTTTCAATTTATTGTATGTTCCCATCGGAAAACGATCCTTTGTTAACATTGCATAAACCCAATCACCTTCATTAAATTCAACACTCCTTCGCTTCAGATCTGCAGATCGTTTGTACTTCTCATTCGCCTTTTCCAATCGTTCTTGAATGATTCTATGACACTCTGTCAATCCTTCAACAAAATCAGCAGCTCGCTTGACTGTCTTCTTTGGTTGTGGTATGATCGTTAACTCCAACGGCCCCTTTGGCAAACTAGAATATACAATCTGAAATGGACTGAAACCCGTACTACGGTTCACATCATGATTATGAGCAAACTCCGCTTGACATAACTTCACATCCCAACTCTTCATATTGTCTTGCACCAGACATCGCAATAAATTTCCCAGCGATATGTTCACAACCTCGGTCTGTCCATCCGTTTGCGGATGATAAGCGCTGCTAAAGTTCAACTTCGTTCCCACCATCTTCCACAAACTTATCCAAAAATGACTTAGAAATCTACTATCCCGATCAGAAACAATGGATTCTGGCAAACCATGTAAACGATATATCTCTTTGAAGCATAACTCAATAACCCGGACAGCATCAGCTGTCTTCTTACAAGCGATGAAATGTGCCATCTTTGAAAACTTGTCCACTACAACATATATCGAATCATTCCCCCTTTGAGTTCTCGGTAATCCCAAAACAAAATCCATACTGATATCAACCCATGGTCTAACCGGCACAGGTAACGGCATAAACAATCCCGCATTCGTCGCTATTCCCTTGGAAACTTGGCAAATATGACATCTCTCCACAAACCTTCCAACTTCCCGCTTCATCGATGGCCAAAAATAAGATGGAGAAATCAGCTGTAGTGTACAGTCTCTACCCACGTGGCCTTCTTCGTGTAGCTCCTTTATAATCTTCATTCTCAAACTACAATCAGATATGCACAATCGATTTCCTTTGAACAGAAAACCATCCACCATCACGAACTCATCCGTCTCCCCATTCTTGACTTTATCTACAAACTTCATAAAGTAAGGATCTTCAACAAATAATTCTGGTAGCACATCAAACCCCGTCACTTCGACCTTCTTTGTTGTCAACAAATGATTCCTTCTGCTTAACGCATCTGCAACACGATTCGTCACTCCCGATTTGTGTTTCACAACAAACGTAAACTGTTGCAGAAATGCAATCCATGATGCATGTCTTGCTGAAATCTTGTCTTGCCCTTGTAAATGCTTCAACGCCTCATGATCAGTGTAAAGAACAAACTCTTTCTGAAATAGATAGTGTCTCCAGTGTTTAATAGCTTGCACAACAGCATAAAATTCCACATCATACGTACTATATCTCATCTTCGCTCCTGATAACTTCTCGCTGAAATATGCAATAGGACGCCCCCTCTGACTCAACACTCCTCCAATTCCAACCTTCGATGCGTTAGTATGTAATTCAAACAACAACTGAAAATCAGGGAATGCTAGAATTGGTGCTGTCGTCAACAGTTCCTTGATTTGTTCAAAAGCATCCCCTGCTTCCGTTGTCCATGCAAACTGTTTACCCTTCATACAATCTGTAACAGGCGCCATCACACTACTAAAGTGTGGAATAAACCTTCGATAAAATGAAGCCAACCCATGAAAACTTCGCACTTCTGTTATCGTCTTGGGCTGTGGGCAATCTCTAATTACTTCGACTTTACTCTGGTCAACCTGTATTCCTTCCTCCGATACAACATACCCCAGAAATAAAACACTCCTTGCCATAAAAACACACTTCTTCGTAGCAGCATAGAATTGTTCTTCACGAAGAATAATTAACACTTTCTTCAAATGCTGAACATGCTCTTCGGTACTAGCACTGTAAATCAAAATATCATCAAAGTATACCACCACAAACTTCCCAATGTATGGCCTGAAAATTTGATTCATCACCCTCATGAATGTACTTGGTGCATTCGATAGACCAAACGGCATGACCAGCCATTCATACAATCCTTCCCTCGTCTTGAATGCTGTCTTCCACTCGTCTCCTGGTCTAATTCGAATTTGATGATAACCACTTTTAAGATCAATCTTCGAGAAGATCACAGACCCACTGATTTGATCTAACAGATCATCAAGCCTTGGCATCGGAAATCTGTATCTGATAGTTATCTTATTCAGTGCCCTGCTATCCGTACACATTCTCCATGAACCATCCTTCTTCGGTACGAGTAATGCTGGTACAGCACACGGACTCAAACTCTCCTGTATTCGTCCCTGTTTCAAGCAATTCCTCTACCTGCCTACGCAACTCTTCATGTTCTTTCGGACTCATTCTATAGTGTAGTTTATGTGGTAACACAGCACCTGGAACAAGATCTATCTGGTGTTGTATATCCCTCAACGGTGGCAATTCCGTTGGCAGCTCTTCAGGAAATACATCATTAAATTCTTCAAGTACTGGTTTAACTTCTTCTGGTATCTCAACCACTTCACTGCTCTCTCGCCCAACCAACAAAAACACTTCTGGCTCCTCTTCAACTTCTTTAACAAACTCCTTCAAGGATAATAAAGTTTTCAGCTCTTCAATCTCCTCCAGTTTGTTTTCTTCTTGTTGACGCTTCTTTGGAACTAGAGTAATCTTTGTGCCTTCAAACATAAAGCTATAACTGTTGGTACGACCGTCATGTTGCACCGCCCTATCATACTGCCACGGTCTCCCCAGCAACAGATGACATACGTCCATGTCCACAACATCGCACCAGATTTCGTCTTTATATTTCTTCCCAATTGAAAAATTCACACAAGCCCTTCGTCCAACCTTCACCTCCCCGCCTTTTCTTAACCAAGCCAACTTGTATGGTTTCGGATGTTTCTCAGTCTTCAATGCCAACTTCCTTACAGCTTCTGACGAAATTATATTATCACAGCTTCCAGCATTAATAACAAATTTGAAAACTTTCCCCAGAATAGTACATGTCGACTGAAATATATTGCTCCTCAACCAACTACAATCCTCCTCTAGCTTTGGTGTCAAACAAGACCTCCTCATCATCAGATTACAACCTTCGTCGCCTGACACTTCTTCTTCCTCCTCATCAGGTGGTGAATTGGAACATTCAGCTTCTTCATCCTCATCCTCAACCTCCGTTATCATAGCTCTCTTCTTCGGCTTTGGACATTCATTACTTTTGTGGCCCATTTCTTGGCAGTTATAACACTTGAAACCATTATTGACTTTCATCTTCCCAACCTCATTTACAATTGGTTTTGCAACAGCTTTTGAAACATTAGAACTTCCACTAACACCCTTCACTGGATTGTTGGAATTTGTAAACACACCACCTCCTCGTCTTCCCTGTTTCTCCCAAGCCAACGCCTTCTGGTGTGCTTCCGCTACAGATCTGGGATCAAACATGTTAACCATATCCTAAATCTGCATTCGCAACCCCCCAACAAATCTAGCTGTTAATTGTTCCTCTGTTTCCATAATATCATTCCTTGCAATCAGTTGATAAAATTCGTCAGCATAGTCATTCACAAATTTCGTCCCTTGTCTCAAGTTTTGCAACCTTTGATACATAAGCGACTGATAGTTATAAGGTAAGAATGTGGCTTTCATCATTTTCCTCATCTTTTCCCATGATTCAACCTTTGTCTTCCCCATCCGTTCACGTGTAAGTTTGGTTTGCTGCCACCATGCCAAAGCTCTACCCCTCAACCTTGTAGCAACCAACTTCACTCTACGATGTTCTGGAACTTCCTTGAAATCAAAAATCTCCTCCACATTAGACAACCAGTCCAAAAACTCTTCAGCTTGCATACCTCCTTTGAATTCTGGAATTTCAGTCTTCATCCCAGATTCCCACTTGTGATCATACTCCGACTGATTTCTTCCTTGTCCACGTCCTTGTCCATGAACACTACCACCATCATACTCTTCTTCAAAATCAGATGTATATTGATGTCGATTCTGACCACCAACATCTCTACTACCATCACGTCTTCCACCAACATCCCTTCTATCTACATTCCTCCATTCTCGATCATTCACATTTCTATCACGCCTTCGATCATTATCATTTCTATAACAATCTCGACTCGCACTTCTATGATCATTATCAACACTTCTCTCCCGATTGGAATGTGGTGAGACTCTACTTCCCCCATGGTTAGATTCAGGTGAAACCCTTCTCCGGTTTTGATTCATCTCTAACATCATCTTCTCTAACCGACCAATCCCTTCGTTAAGCTTTTCACTAAAGTTTTCATTAATTCTTTGCTCCATCTCATCAGCTTCTTCTCTTCGATACAATGCTTCAACGTTTTGATGTCGATTAGCTCTTCTTGGTGGCATGATTGAATACTTCTCAACTCTACAATTCTCGGCTTGGACAAAGCAAAAGACACCAAATGATGTACGC